>PPOZ03000006.1:0-600000 GCA_003708715.3 [Candida] wancherniae | reverse complement strand
TCTTCCTCCGGCAAGTCATCCAACCGGGTCAAATGGCTGAAGAACTTCTTGAGGCTTTCCTTTGTCGTATTCACATCTATTGTGGCACTCTACGGCGGAAGAAATCTTGACAAGTTCGTATCTTTTGTTGGTTGTTTTGCTTGCATCCCATTGGTTTACATGTACCCTCCCATGCTTCATCTCAAGACTTGTTGCGACTACAAAGACGCAACAAAGTCTCGTGGCCGCGTATTTGGAGAAAGGACTTTGAACTGGATTATGATCATGACAGGGGCTGTGGCACTCGTGTACACGACTTATGATCTTGCAACACATTAGTGAGTTGTATGTTGCACCACCGTTTGAGAAACAATCTATCTTATACAAAATCTGCATATTTTAATAACTGCATCAAATATGACGACATTACCTGTAAGGATTACGAACCGTATGTTTTATTTCATGATCGAGCTCCCAGCTCCTTCGAATAACCTCAATCATCGCCCAAAAGCTCAATGACTGCTTTCCGTGCATCATGAACTTTCCGCTGAAGGTCTAGTTTTGCGTCCTCATTCAATTTCTGCACGTCCCTCCACAACTGACTTGCCTGTTGATTAAACTGGATCAGCTGCTCGTGGAAGGTAGGAAACTTCTCCTCTTGCCAAGATAAATATTTCTGCTTAGAAGCTTCATATGTGCGAGGCATGCTGTATTTGAGAGAGACACCAGCAACAGCAAACGAAGCAAGAGCTCTTGTGAGAAATATTCTGCGTGAAACAAAAACATTGGTGGCCAACACAGGAAGGACAAAGCTCACCACGCCAGGAAAGAGAGGGTCCAACACCACATCGTCAACGTGTGCCTTAAAGTTCCGCCATTCGTTCGAGGCTGCCGTTTTCTGCGTCGAAAGTTCAGCTCCTATGATGTTCAGCTTGTCAATGATGAAGGAACGGAAGGAATTGGCGTACTTCTCTAAATACGGTGTTGTTCTGATTCCCATGCCCTCAACGAACGAAATGTGACCGTGAGATGACTCTTTTTCCTTCAACTCCTCGCTTATCTCGACATTGACACCGGGCTTAGTTGTCAAAGACTCATCGTCCTCATAGAAAGAGCGTTTTGCGACCATTCTAGGTTGTTGACTTGGGTTGCGTGTATTTGAACGGATGAACAAGCGAGTGAGCGCGCTACTACAATTGGACAGAGAGATTTTGCGAGAGGTCTCATGCCATGGGAAAGCGGGTTTCGAGTCAATCTCCATTTTTTTCTCCTTTATTTTGCTAATTTGAAAATCTTTTTTTGCATTAACAGACTAAAATACATACTCAGTACACTTGTGCGCTCTAATGTTTCTTGAGAAACCCTCTTTTCTTTTTCTTTTCATCATTGGAAGGCGCTGCTATCACGCCCAAGGGCTTAGCCGCCACTTCTGGAACCACTGGGACTTCGAGCCGTATGTCCTTCAGCGAGTCTGGGGTCGGTGGCTTTGGAGAATCTTCTGGGTTGCTTCCGTGGGACGTCAATGATTCAGAATTAGAAGACCCGTTTTGTACTGGTGGCTGGAGATGGTTGGCCGTAGAATGCAGCCCAGAAAACGACTTCTTCTGCTGGTGTGCCGGTGGACCGCCCTGGGTTCCCTGAATTGCAATCACCGACCTATGCTTATTTCCTGCCGCAGGCATTGGCATCCCTCCTCTGCCACCATAATCAATATTAAGGGCTTGATCGGGGAATCCTGAGCGACGATTCTGCTTTCTGGCGCCGTAACTGCCTCCACCTTGTTGTGCTGATTGGTTCAACAAGTATTGCAGAGAGGTCATCTGCTGTCCAGAGTGTTGCTGATTCATGGGAGGAGCTTGTGGCTGATAGTTCTGCCCCATTAGAATATTGGGTTGGGAGGTACGATTAGAACGCATGGACAACATCTGATTATATGGCGCACCGTTTTGCTGATACCTTTGCTGATTTCTGGGCATCGGTGGCTGCGCTCCGCGGGAATACCCATTTGGAGAAAACGGCTGGGGTTGAGGTTGAGGCTGGCGCAGGTCATAGAATTGTTGATCGTAAACTGGGTTGTAAGGATTTGTTCCTGTGAGCGAGAACGAGTGACGGGGAATCATGTTTTGATTCTTGTAATTTTGATTGTTGTAGTTCGCGTCCACATAGCCTCCATAGTTGGAACCATTATATTGACTCATGCCATTGTAGTCTCCATTAGGCTGGCCTCCGTTTGCCTGAACTTGGCCATAGTGAGAAGAGGCGTTGCTGCTGTGTGAATACCCGGAGAAGTCACGATATGGTTCGCTGTTTTGACCATAAAAGTAGTCGGGCCTTTCAGCTTGAACTGGTGGTTGTTGCTGTGGTTGTGGTTGTTGTTGCTGTGGTGGTAGTTGTTGCTGTCTTGCATTACGCTCACGCTCAGCCAAGGCACGCTCGCGTAGCTCGAGAAGCCTCTCTCTTTCGCTGATTTTGTCTTCTGGCTGCCTCGATACATTTTCCGCTGAAGCCGTGTTTGCTGGCGCTTGCGGTTGGCCCAAGTCACCATTTAGCGCAGCACCATAAACGGCCACATCTGCAAAATCAGACAAATCAGGAGTCGCCATTTGCAGGTAGTCAATGGTTTTGGTCTTCGGGTTTTGAGCATTTCCGTTTGGTTGAAACTCACCTGAAGAATTACGCTCACCCTCGACATCTTTGGGAGCGGAAGCAACCTGTTCATGCTGAACTGGGCCGCCGTTATTATCTTGCTGAGCTGTCAACTGGCGTTGCTGCTGTTGCTGCTGTTGCTCGAAATTGGAGGACAAGTGTGCTAGCTTTGATTCCAAATCCTCTAGCAGATGCACCTTCTGTTTGATGGTCTCGTCCAATGTCACGAGGGAAGACTCCTTCGCGCGATGCAATTCCTCTAGCTTTTGAATCTTGCTTTCAAGAAGTCCAGAATCATCATCTATTTTGCGCTGAAGAGTATCTTTCATCTGTTGCTTTTGAGCGATAGACGCCTCAATTTTCTTCAACTGAGTCATCTTTTCCTTGAAGCGAGTCTCGGTGCTGTCTCTCTCTAATTTCAAATTAGCTACCTCGCTGGAGAGCTTGTCCATATCCCTGATTTTATCCTCTGAGCCAGGGATCTTCCTCAGGAAGAATATCGAACCGCTAGAAGAGTTTAGCTTGATCAACTGACACAAGATGGAGTACACGTTCTCCAAATATGGCGTACGAACGCCATAATCGTCACCCAATAGAATTGGTTGCAACAAAAGCAAATCCACCTCTATGTCCATGCGGTGAAAGAAATTATAAAACACGGGATTTGAACCGCTATATTCAGGTAACAGGTTCGACTTCACTTCACGATAGTGAGACAGCCAGTTTTTTGAGATATTGGCTTCATTTTCGTAGCCTTTGATGAGCTTGCAGTTCATTTTCTTGATGATTTTGAAGACTTCATTGACGAGCCCAGTGATCAAAGGCTTGGCCAAAATCTGCTTTCCCAACTCCGCAGGGTAGGGCTCTTCAAAAACAACAGACAAGGGATTCAAGACGATGCGGGGCAAAGCAAGCTTCCATTGGTAGGTCATGAACTCCCTGTAGTTGTTGGACTTGAGGAGGGATATAGCCCCGTTGGACTGCTCTTGAACCATCTGCAAAAGTTTGTAAAAGCTCAGGTAGGTTTCGGAAGAGCTTACCTTGTGAGCAACCTTCGTTTCGTCGGAACACGTGCCCAAATACAACCTCTGGTCATGGTCCAAAACCTCGTGGGTAAAGGTGTTGGAACCCGGGAGCCTCTTGACCTCGGCTTCGTTCATGATGGAGCAAACGGTGCACTTTTTGCTCTTCAGGAGGCTCGACAAGACAAACGGTTCTAACTGCACGTATCCTGTGGATTCGACGACAATGAGCGACTTAGAGTGTAGATAGGGCCCGAAAGCCACGCATGATTCCTGGAAGGCTTGCAAGTTTGGAACGCTTAGAAGAACCACATCGAACTTTTTGGAGGGCTCCACATGGCTGATCGAGGGCACAAGAATGTTGGGAGTGAATAAAGAGTCACCAAGCAGATCAGACTTCCAATGTATGGGCGCCAGCATGTCGAAGGTGGGGGACACCACCGTGACAAAACATGCCTTAGTGGATTGCAACCTCCAAGCGTAGAACGCTAAGTTGGGGCTATTGCCGACTGAAGAGTTAGTACCGAAGATCCGGAAACCGGGCAGTGAGAGCGGGAAAACATACTTGTGAGCAACTGCAACGCCATTGAAACAGATCAGAAGAACCTGTGGTGGGCCTGTCAATAGCTGGAAAGGCCAGAAGATGAACGAGGAATATGAGCGGTGGGTGCTGGGAAACTGAGTGAGCAGAACACCAGGACTGTCGCTTGCTGGTAGGTTATTTGTTGTTGATCAAAAAAAGAGTTTGATTCGAGGTGAGCAAGAGTGTATGACAGTAAGATGAAGTCGCAGCGAACTCATAAGCGTTGGTTTTTTTTTTTTTTTTTATTTCTCATACATGGCAAGGCTTACAAGACTGTGCATGTTCGAGTATTGATTCTGCTACGAGTATTCTATCCACGTTCAGTGGTTACAATCTACGGCCACGAACGTATCTGGTAGGGGCTTGTGTCTGCCAAAATAGTATCCTTCTAGACCCTATCGAAGTCTCTATTGCCCTCTGGAGTTATTGTTTTTGTTCGCGGGCTGTACGGCACGTACCGCAGCCGGCCGCATTCTAAGGAAGCTACTCCTTGTCACGTTCCTCTAGGCAGCGCGACTGAGATACGAGGTGCCTGACGGGCGGGCGCCAAAGGCAGGCGAAAAAAACCCCTGGCCTGTTCCACGGGGCCCCTGTACGTTTGCTGTCAAGGCCATGCCGGCCTAGCGGGCAGCTTGCTGTGACTTTAAAGCGGAACTTAGATCTGCGTTTGTAGCGTCGCCCTCATTGGGCTGTGCTGCCATGTGCCTGAAGCTTGATCTAGGAACGCTGGGGCTTAGGCAGGGAGACAGCAAAACGCTCGCTTGCAGGCACTCTTAGTTTTACGTCAAAATGTTGGCGCTAACGTACTTCGGCTCCGCCACGCGCCGGGCTTACACGCTAGCGGCATTCGCCTAGAAGGCCGGCTCGTAGGATGTCCTTGTTTCCTTGCTCTCAGCGTCCTGTGCTGCGTGTGCTGCGCAGGCCCGGGATACAGTTTCCGTTCGCGCCAACATGCACTTTTTTTCTTCTTCTTCACAGGCCATCTCAGAGGCGTCGTTGAGGAATTGCTCCGTTTTCTCGGCTTGATGCTGCTGACCTCTTCTTTCTGCTAGCCTCTGTGCTTTCCGTCTGAAGTTGCTTGCTGGCTTGTAGATTAAGTCAAGGTGGGGTGTATCTCCGGGAGATGAGACATTCTCTGACTCTCTCGGTCATAATCCCTAGCACATTTGGTGTGGCGGCACTGTAGAAACCGTACGTAGCGCGTGTCCGGACTGCCATCCACTGTTCTTGGAGTCCGTGCTCTTGGTGACTTGTACGGCGGTTTCCCGTGGTTTTCTTTTCGCGATCTCCGACGCGTCCCTCCGATTAGGCGAACCCACTCCATGCGTGGCAGCTTGATTCTAATCGAGGGCTTAGACCGCTCGGGCAAGTCCACCCAGGCCGACATCTTGGCCAAGCGGCTCCAGGGCTCCCTCTTCAAGTTTCCCGACCGCTCAACGCCAATCGGCACGGTCATCCAGCGGTACCTCACAGACCCGGCCTTCGAGCTCTCTGACGAGGCGGTCCATCTCTTGTTCAGTGCCAACAGATGGGAGTTGGCGGCTCGCATCGAGCAGCTCTTGCAGGCGGGCACGCATGTGGTGATGGACCGTTACGTTTACTCGGGGATCGCATACTCGCTCGCCAAGGAACACCTGAAGGGCAAAGAATGGTTGTACAGCCCCGACAGAGGGCTTCCTAAGCCAGACTTGACCATCTTCTTGTCGATGTCGATGGAGGAGCTAGCCCAGCGCAAGAACTGGGGCGACGAGCGCTACGAGAAGGCTGCGTTCCAGCAGAAGGTGAAGCGGTGCTTCCTCGAAGTCTTGCAGGCAGACAATGACCCTTCGGTTGTAGTTCTCGACGTGGACAGGTTGCTGATCGAGCAGGTGTCGCAGAGGCTATGGGAAGTGGTGGCTGGCAAGCGCTTGGACACCGGAACCGACGGTGCTCTTCGCAAGTTCGAGTAACTACGTGCTCTAGCGTCGAGATGCTTGATTGCATGCAATATCTATACAATGAATAATGACATTTGCGGCTAGACCCCGAGCTCATCGATGTACTGTAGCCGCTGTAGCACCTTGCTCTTCAGGATCTCCACGAGTTCGCCGCCCAAGTATATCTCGTCGAGAACAAGGAACAACTTGGAGAAGTTGAACACCAAGTCTAGCTCGCACACGTTGTCAAAGTAGGTGTCCAAGATCTCGACAAAGAAGTGGATCGACTCCAAGTAGCTGAGCTCGTTGTCGACAAAGTCGATCAGCATTATGAAATATAGACCCGCGTACCTCCTGTAAATCAACTTGTTTTCTCTCATCTCCACGAAATTGCTCTGGTACTTCAGGTCCCGCGCCGACACTAGCCGGTGCACCTCGTCGATGATTCGCTGTTTCTGTGCCACTGTGTACGAGCTGTCGTACCACTTCGCTAGCCGGGTTTTGCCCTGTCGATTGAGCGCTAGTATGTAATGTATGGTCATGTTGTCGGATGCGTATATTCTTTTCGAAGAACGCTGAGCAAGTAAAAATGCAGTATTCAAACTTTTCAGTTGGCCACGTCAGCGCCAGCCGGGGTTCTAGTCTCGAATCGTGGTGCAGTTGGCAAGATCGAACGCGATCTGCGTCTCCAGGTTGCGGATCTAAGTAGCGCGGGTCCCCACCAACACGCCCTTGGACGCCCGACCTCAGAAGCCCACAAAGTGTCGGCACAACGAGTTCGGAAGCTTTCGAGTGATTGGGATGAGCTCCCAAGACACTAAATATACACAATATGAGATCAAGGAAGGGATCGTCTTCCTCATTGAGCTCACGGATGCCATATACGAGCCAGTTCGGCTGCTCGACGGCCACAGCCAGCTCTTTGAAATTTTAAGCTGCATCAACGATCTACTCTCGGAGATGATCATCTCGTTTCCAAACAACGGTGTTGGCATTTACTTCTATGGCTGTGAGATCACGGGCTCCAAGTTCAAGAAGAACTCGTCTCTCAACAAGGTGTTCTCGCTCAATGACTTGAACAGCTCAAACATGAAGCTCCTCAACAACATCGTCAATGACGAGATCGACCAGTTCAAGCCGTTGAAGAGCAGGTATCCTGTGGCTTCAGCCCAGTCAGACAATCTCCATATTGTGCTCGAAACGATGCTTCACGCGTTCCAGCACAAGCCCCAGTACAACGTCAAAAAGCTCTTTTGGTTCACCAACAATGATCGCCCCTACACAAATGAGGACATGAAGAGCAGCTTGCGGACTTTGGTGAGCGATTTTGAAGCGGAGAAAATTACCATCAACCCGTTCTTCTTAGATTCGTTCGAGGACGATGCGCAGCTCACTACAAAGCGGTTTGACACATCGCTATATCAAGAGTTTTTTCTCAACACGAACTTTTTGGGCGACAAGTATGACCAAGGTGATGTCAGCTTCGAAGAAGACAGTACCGACGCGAAGCCGCCATTGCCCAACACAGTCTCGACAGAGATTCGGAACGCAATCTTTCGACTCAAGGAGGTTCGTCGTGTTCAGTTCACCTGCGATTTGATCTTGAGCGAGGGTCCAAAACTAGAGGGAAACTTTGGATGTTCTATCCGGGGATACACCTTGTATAACCACGAAAAGGTGAGACATATGAAGAATGTGTACACCGAAAGTGACCTGCTCAGAATCGTGCACAATGACTCCAAGACCGTGAGACTCGACAACAACGAAGAGGTCAACTCCAACGAGCACCTGAAAACACCTGTATATCATGGCATATCAGTGAAATCAGAGGAAGAAAATCCGGAGAAGATACTCTTGCTCAGCTCGAAAACCTACGACTACATGAAGACATATGCTTTCGATCACAACCCAGACAGCGAGTCTCAGTCAAAGAGCCCAGAGCTGCAAGCAGAAGATGAAGACGAAGAGGAACATGCTGTACAGTTCACGAACACGCCGTACTTGAAGCTTCTTTGCTTCCGCAATATGGGACTGTTTCTGCCCTATTTCTGTATGAAAAGCCCTTTGTTCGTGACAGCTGACTTAAACGATGGCCTCAACTCCGTGAACAGAGAAGGTGGCTATTCTCATTCCCTTGAGACGTTTCGGGCGTTGTACCGGTCTTGCGTGAAAAAGAGAAGGCTTGCGGTGGTCTTTGGATGCATCAAGAAACATTCGAATCCCGCTCTACATGTGCTTTACCCAACCAACATCCCAGGCGAATCGAGCGACTCTGAAGCCAGCAAGAGAACACCCGATGGATTTCTTCTTATCCAACTACCTTGGTTGAGCGAGATCCGAAGCTTGCCCGACTACATTATGACAGAAAACACTATCAGTGCGGGTAACGACGATAGCGTTAAGCCGCCTTTGACTTTGATGTCGATTTACGAGAAGTTGATACTGCAGTTCGATTGCTGGAGCGCTTACGACCCAAGCAAATATGAGAACCCCACTCTACAGTATTTCTATCGCACCATCAAACAAGAAGTGCTTCAGATTGACATCAAGCCCGAAGACGGAAGTTTACGAGCGAACGACTGGAGTGCAGCCAAGCTCTGTGAGTTACGTTCCCATGTGGAGGCCCACCCCGATATAAGTGACATGTTCAAGCTAACCAACGGGGCCTTGACGCAAATCGGAAACCTGGAGTTTTTGAAACGCAAGGCGGAGGAGACTACACAGCCTGGCAAAAAAAAGAAGACGGAAAGCCTCGACGAAGCAGCCATCATCACGTTGTGGAAAAATAACACTTGGGACAATGTCTCCGTAGCGCAACTACGCGAGTTTATTGGCAGATACGACAACATCAAAACAGCAACAAGGAAGGCCGACATGATAGCAAACATCTCTGGGTTTCTTGAAAGTCGCAAAAGATCATAGCCTTTGTCTTCCTGAACACAACGTTACCAAGTTAATGTATAGCGCTAGACCAAAAATTAACTCAGCAATGAGGGGTACTCACAGAGCACCTCTACAGAAGCTTTTTTTTTTTTTTTGCGGCCTCCCCGAGGACAAGAATATAGCGCACGAACAAGAAAAAAAACCAAGAAGACAAGAAATTTGAGAACCTAAGCCCCAAGAAATCTGATGGTGCGCCGTAAAGCGTAGCATGCGGGCGCGAAAAGATTTGTCAGAAGCAGCAGGACCGAAGCCAATGTGCGTGTGTGTGCCGGGAGGGCGTCGGAAAAAGCCAAGAATCCACCCAAGATCCAAAACCCACTCGAAACCTCGTCGCCGGTTCTAGTACTGGATTAGAAATAAACTTGTAGACCAGCGCTCAAACCCGGTGTCATCGGCCCTGGTTGACAGCTGGGCCGAGCCTGTCGGACATGTCGGTGCAGTAACCGCAAGTGTTTTAACCCGTTGCCTGATGCCCGATGCCCCCGCGCGCCTGCGCCCAGCTCCGGGTGACGTTGGCTTGCAGATTACTCCACATCTGTAGGCCCGCTAAGCTACCCCCGGCGCTGACCAAAGCTACCACTTTTTATTGACTCTTTGTCTAAGTTAGTACCCTTTTCCTTTACATCCGCCCTCAGAGTCCTTTATTCAAGGTTTGGGAACGTCTTTCTTGGTCCTCATTCTTTTTTTTTGAACAAAAGACGCGTCTTTCGCTACGACCATCCCGTGTTGACCCCCGACAGATGACGGATCCCGCCGCAACAACGGATGGCCTTCCCTCGTACTCCAACGAGAGTCCCCCTTATGAGCCGTCGCTCAACTTTTACGGGTTTGCGCTCCTCAAAACGGAGTTTGAGACGCCCTGGAGCGATAAGCACACGCCACTCAAGCCAGTGGTGGTGGAACTAAATTCGAACCAAATGAACTTGTACGATTTCAAAGCAAGCAAGCACACCAAGAACGTCGTCATGGCTTTGTTCAAGCATCAGAACTACCACGAGGGCGTCGCACAGAAAGCAGACAACATCGATATCACCGAAAACTACTACCTTGACTGCGACGCCTTCGGGGACGATGCGAGGGAGCTAAGTCCCCAGGTCTTTTCGAAGTTACGTAGTCTGTGGGGAAAGTTGAAAACGCAGAAACTGTTGAGCTCGGTTCTTCCTCCTGAGGTTCTCCACAACAAGCTCTTGTTCGAGCCCACCTCCGACAGCTGGGAGTATGCCAAGTTTGCGGAAGAATACAGAGGAAAACTCATCAGAAGCTTCACTCTTCTGAATGTCGCGGTGGGCGAAGCTCCCTCGCTGCTGCTGGCACATTACAAAGAAGACCAACCCTTGCATAATAACTCACTTGCATTGATCAAGTATCGCAACGCGCTTCGCCTTAGGGTCGAATACACGCAGTTGTTACTACATTTCTGGTCGTTTCATGGCATGGTGCATTGGTTTAGAAACATCAGTGTGGGAAGGGATCTCACCTCTCCTATCGAGAGTCGTAAACCGAACCTTTTGAAGTCGGTTCCAAGAAACTTTAGCGCAGCCAACAATGCTCTTTTGGCAGCTGCTGGTCGCGAAGCCTTGTCGAGTGACGACTCGAACCGCATGAAGTTCAAGCCGGTGGTGACTGATGTGACCGGCGATGAGACTTCGGAAAAGAGCAGTTGCTTCAGCGACTGTTCTGCGGAGACTGCCGGAACAGAGTGTCTGCACACTTGCTCCCAATCCTCGAGATTCAACATCGATATCTATGGTACCAAGGTTGTGTGCTACGAGGACTATTACTCGCCGATAGAGAAGCAGTACATATCGAACTGCATCCCGGAGTTGAATTCCTTTGATAAGTGGGTGGGATGTAAGTTGACCATCTCCGACTACCAGTCCTTTTTACCAAGCGACGACAAGCAAAACCTCAACGCAGGCGGCAAGGTGTACATTCTGCAGGGAACCTTCAATACTTTGGTTAAAGCTTACAACAAGCGTTCGCAGTTAAGCCCGGAAAACTCCAAGGAGTGCAAGGACTACCTAGTGGTGGACGCCGGTTTGGTTGGTTTAAGTTAGTCACGCCAATTAGCAATGTCTTTAATGTTACGACGAAACGATATTCTAGCAGTGTAATACAATTGTAAGATAGATAATCTATTCACACATTTTTTCCGTGTTTTTTTTTTCTGCTTCCGATAGTCCTTCCAATATATGATATGATACAAGTAGCTACAGCATAGCTATGTCCTCGGAATAGTCCTCTTGATCGTCCATTCCAAAGTAATGTTCTTGCTCCTGCGCAAACTGATGTGTAGCACCCTTCAGGGCTTCCCTTGAACACCCATAGCCTTCTCTCACGTACGCCTCTGTTTCGTTGGAGGGGCTGAGGCGGAATCTTTCCTCGGGCCCCGGAGACGCTGGAGACGAGCTGGCAGGGTTCAAAGAAATAGGGGTGGATGGAAGCTCCATCTCTTGGTTTGGAGTAATTTCAAAAGAGAGATCCAGAAAGGAGCAGTCTTCGAATTTAGTCGTCGACTGGCCACTCGTAGGATCCACCCATTGGCGCAAAGAGCCCCAGGGTGTAATTTTTACTGTTCCTCCCTCCGGGTGATTGTATGTGGGCCATTCGTTTGAGTGGACTATGATTTCGCGTTCCTTTTCTCCGAGAGGAGCCTTGGGGCGTTTCAGCTCTGGTTCAGCATCTCTCTTTCTTTTGTTGGTGTAGAAAGTCATAGGTGAAATTTGCAAGCGAGCGCGTGTCGGAATATGAAGACGAGTTCTGACTGTGAGAAAAGCTGGTTATTCGTATTTTTAATGGAGAAACACACGAGGCAGTCTATAATTGCTTTGAACACCTATGGGACCAGCTCTTTTTATAGCAATATTTTCGGTGGTGGACGTTCAGCAGGGAAGTGAAAGGTTAACCTCTCCAGTAACTTCGCGAGTAGCAAAGCGTTTATGCAAAAAAAAAATGAAAAAATAAAAATATGGAACGACGTTCAGGGTCCTTGGGTACACGCAACCAGTGAGTGAAATTTCGTGGACGGGACGAGGTGTAGAATTGTTGCCAAAGTGAAAGAGCACCGAGATGCGAAAGAAGAGAGGTGGAGCAGAAGGCTGGCTGAGACGAGGAAAATCGAGAAGACAAGGAAAAAAAGAAACTGCGCTCCGCACCTGCATATACGCGTAGCGCAACTCGTCTCAAAAGCGTGGCACCAAAAAGAATATGATTCTGCCCAGGATCGAACTGGGGACTTTCTGCGTGTAAAGCAGACGCCATAACCAACTAGACCACAGAACCGTATTCGGAAAAAAAAATCGGGCGCGTGTAAGAAATAGGAGCATGTGTAGCGTGCTCTTGTCTTTGTCCCGTCTTAGAAAATGGCGCTTAAGAGCCCGATCAGAGGGTATGATGGCGCGAGGTTCACTGTCTTTTGAAGCGAGGTCTTCCATGAGAGGCTTACGACATGCGGAACGTACTTTTTGCTATGTTGCTTGCTGTACAAGCGTCAATTCTTGTCACTTGCCCCGGATAACTCTCAGGTACAAAACTTTTCGCACTACCCTTTTAGAACATTCTGGTTCACGGGAACGCAGCCCTATCCGCGGAAACGTTGAAGACCCTTCTTCAGTTGCTTCGATTGCTTCAGAGACCTCCGGTAAACTTGTTTTAACCCCAAGTAGTGATTGAATAATGCGCCGAGAAAATGAGCTACTTTCCGTACGTGATTGCGCGGGGCACACGGCTTCGGCTGCTTTTAGATATTACCGAGATTTGCGGCGCGAGGCTCGGTACTAAGAGATTTCGGTTACCCCGGCAATTAGTTTGAGCCGAGCACGTCTCACAAACACTGACCTGGGCCACAGTTTGCAGCTCCGAAAAGTTCTTTTGAGCTTCCGCCGTGCTTCTCTACTTTTATGAAATAGGAAAAGACAGTATTCGAATTTTTTTTTTCTAATTATTTCTACTTCTTGCCGCGCCCGATGCTTACTAAGGCATTTAGTTCCGGAGGGCAAGGCGCTGGGAAGCTTAAAGAAATATCAGCCCAGCAAGCCAACTGGAATCTGCAGAGGCCGAAGAGACGATTTTCGGTATACTAGCGGTCAGGGCAACTGACATGAAAGGATCACTGCTGAACACGCGTGAAGCAAGGTGAGACATTTAAGACTGTTCGCGACCCTCGAGGTGGCCCTGTACATCCGTCAACTTACGCGGAAGGAGGGGCAAAAATAAGCGCTATTTACGTAGAACAACGATTTTTGAGTGGATGAAGTTCACTGGCAGAAGTTGAAAGCGTGATATGAGGAAAATGACTAAAGAGAGGTTCATTTTCTATTCACGGCTTCAAATAGCGATGTGTCTAGAACGTTTCTTTTCCATGCACGAGGCAAAAATAAGCGCCGTGCGCATCATGTTTGTTCCGAGCCGATAGCTTGTGAGTCGGTTGAGAACCTTTTAGGAATGTGCGCCGAAATACACTAAATCTCTCATCCTAGGAAAACCCAGCCGTTTCGTTTTTAGGAAAATGACGACCACTTGCAGAAAATTATATAATACCCACTGAATCCACTCTCCGGTTCGTTTTTTTTTTTCGGTAGTCTAAAAGATTCAAGTTTTCCTTTTGTGTCAAGCCTTCCATTTCACCCAAGAAAGTTTCGGATCGGAGATATCTTATATCCGAAGTCTGCGGTGATTATAAAATTAATAATTGAAGTTGACTTGCATTATAAATCAACAAGACCCTACTGCTTGGGTTAAAGACGCTCTATCATCCTACGAACCTGCCCTTCGGTAGCATCCAAGCAATACGAACAAATCCTTGGCGCCTCTAATTTTGTCGCATGAGCAAACTCATTTGCAATTAATAAGACAGGATTGAGCGGTTATATATTACTACTTGCGCAAGAGAGAAAGTGAGCCCACAATCATAAATATTCAATTTTTTTATCCTGAATCACTGCAATGAAGTCCGCTAGCGCTGACGACAATTACCCTCATCATCCACACGAGAGGAAGAAGAGGGTCGGCAAGGCTTGCGACCTGTGCCGTGTCAAGAAAACCAAGTGTGACGGTAAAAAGCCCTGTTCTAAGTGTATCGCAGATAACAAAATTTGTGCATTTACGGACAAGAAGAAATTGAAGGAAAAGTCCCATCCCAGTGGTTATATCGAACTACTAGAGACCCGTGTTGATCTCCTCACCAGGTCCCTTGAGAAAGTGGTGGCAATGGCAGAGCCACATGTCCCCATTCTAAGGCAAATCACGGAGAAAACCTTACAAGCACAAAGGCTGCTGCCAAATTCAGATGGCTATTACTCAGACTCGGAATCGACTCTTCCCATAAACGATTTGGTTAGCTTCCTAGTGTCTGACCTCAATATTCTTGATGGAACCGCGAATACCGTAGACAATCGGTTCTCGCCCAATTTGAGCGACCCTGAAACCGGGGCCATAAATCAGCAATCAGGAAGTACTATGTTACCTGCTAGTGCTGATTTTGTGAAGGATGAGGAGCAGGTTGCCTTAAAAGAGCCGGCTGCTTATAAAGCTTTCTCGTTCCCCAGGCAAAGTGCACATAACCAGCCAATCGAGTCTCCAAACAGTGCTTGCAGCTCGAACCATCTGTTGAGTTCCCCTGTATTGGAGTCTCAATCTCTCCAAACTCTGGACACCATAAGCAGTGACAACCACCACACTGCCAGCTTGTTCAGTTCTCAATTGAGCGGTTCTGACTTTGGAGGTGAGTCGCCTAATGCCTTCGACGAGGTGCCACAGTTAACCAGACTGTCCATTTTTGCACACAGCCGCTCGAACAGCAACCTGAGACTGTCCCTTTCTTCCTTGACGAACCGCTTGGAGAACCAGACTTTTGATGATAATTTGTCGCAGACTTTGAGACGTCTGCAGTCGACAAAGACATACTTGAACTCTTCGTCACAGAAGAAAAGGTCCAACGGGCATGTGCATAAGCCGGTCATTGTGCCACATTATCATGGAACAACCAACTTGAATCACAGTAATGTTGCATCGGACTCGAGTCCTCCTGCTTTTAATAATCGCGTGGTTGACGCTTTCCCCACGTCAAACGGATTTGACACTCCATTTGACTTAAATTATACTTATGATGACGACTTACCTTCTCATGCAATCGGGACCAAGAGTCTAGTTTTGCCAAATGAAGAGGAGTACTTCAAGACAACTCCCCTTTTAGACTCTTACCTTTGAGGGTTCATAGACAGAGATTGAATTATTGTACAGGATACATATTATCTAGAAAACATACGCCTTTATGACAGACTATTGCTTAGTTGCTTTAACAAGTACAGGGATCATACCGCCGGTACCAATTGCAAAGGGCCGGTGACCCAACACCATCAACTGAGTTCTGATCGAACCGGAATGAGACGTGACACTGATAAAGATATCATCGTGTTTGTCCGTCTCGTCGAACACATATTGAAAGCCGTGGTATTGCCTAAGAGCTTGCTCCCAAACCTTTTCCCTGTAGTCATCTTTGAAGTATATGTCTTCTTCTGCCAAGGAGTCCTCAATTATAAAGCCCTTGTCCAAGTATTTGCTTTCAATTACTCGGCGCGGAGACCGTTTGTCACACAAGTGAACCCCTATCGTCTCGCGGAAATCCTCCTTGATGAGGGGTTTGACATCCTTCAAGTCCGCAATGCCATCCCATGTTCCGATAAGAGTGTCCACTGACCGGCGGAACGGAGAAGAGTACCATTTTGTGGGAAGCTCAAGGTCTGCCTTTATCTCCTTCAACAACTGAGTGTTGTTGTCTTTTGCCTGAGACAAACCTAACTCAGTGAGTTCTGGATCCGGTGCCCAAACGATTTCGCCATCGCCTGTGACATGCAGCCAGTGACGGTTCCATTCAGCTTCACCATACTTGATGTTGGCGAGGTTGTGGTAGCCTTGTCCATGACGTCCCAAAAGGAGCAATTTGTACACGACATTGGGTGGGCTGTTCAGATTGAGTTCTCTAATTTCGCTGAAGATCTTCTTCCATGGTTTCAATCTTCCGAGGTTCTCTTTGAAGTAGTCGAACTTGGCTTCCTCTGTTTCGTCCAACAGCTGCTTGAAGTAGTTTGGTACGGTTTCAAACTTCCAAGACTTATTCTTATTGGTGCGTTGAGCAGCTAGATACTGTACCCGGTCATCAGGGCGGATTTGCGAATTGAAGATGTCCAAAACGTCTGGCTTTGTTGACATTGTATATATATGAGGTGTTGGAAATGAGCTGTCCTCACTTGCTTTTAGTAATTTGTCTATGCATGCCCAACGCGTGGCCCGGTGATTCAGCAGCGGGAACATAAACCGAGAAAGCACTTTTGAAAAGAAGGTTTGCTAGTTCATGAATTTGAAGCAAGATTGACAATACTACCTAACGACCGGATTCCTTCCCTCTAATGAATTATAAATAGTTTAGTTTATGCCGCTTTTTTTAAGTTGCTTGAGTTGGGTGAGTTCCGCTAACATTGCAACTTTTGCCCCACATGCGCGAAAGACACGAGAAAGTAGATATGTGAATTGTTTCAGCAAAAATGGAAGCTACATGCCCCATACTCATTATTGCGGGCGACAATCCTCAGGCACATATTTGCAATTTTCTTACCAGGGACTATGTGTCAACCTTCATCCCTTGTACTACTCTTGCTGCCCATGCCAAACCACGAAATTTCGTAACCGCGCACTCGCTCAATCGCACGTCACAGTCGTGCATCCACCAGGCTCCGACGACAAACTGCACCGATCGCTTATCCCCATAGCTGATCCTTTAACCTATTTTCAAACTCAAATCCAGTGCATTTCATCCATTATTCAAACCGCCTTCCATTGGAATCCATACCAATCCAAACATGGAAAACATGAACGACGACTTTTATCCGTTGGCTTTGCTCATGGATGAGTTGAAGCACGACGATGTGGCGAACAGAGTATCGGCCATGCAGAAACTCGACGCCATTGCCATTGCGCTAGGTCCCGAGAGGACGTTGAACGAGTTACTCCCCTTTTTGAATGACGTTGCTCAAGATGACGAAGAAGAGGTGTTTGCTGTAATGGCTGAAAAACTAGGCTCTTTTGTGCCCTTGATCGGTGGCCACCAAAACAGTGAACCGTTGATCAGAATTTTGGCAATCTTGGGAGCAATGGAGGAGCCCATTGTGCGTGACATCGCAGTCGAATCGTTGAATCAGATCAGTTTGGAACTCACGGATGCCGAAATCAATGGCATTTTCTTGGAGTTGATCCGTTCGTTGACCCAGGGTGACTGGTTCTCGAAAAAAGTGTCTCTGTGCGGGTTATACAAGGCAGTCATAGTCCGCGTGGATGCTAACACACGGAGAGAATTATTGATGCTCTACTACAACCTCGTTTCGGACGAGTCTCCAATGGTGAGAAGAAGTGCAGCTAAACACCTCCCTGTCTTGATCGACAAGATGACAGAGTTCACAGCACAGCGTCCGCAATCTGCAGAAAAAGTAGACGACAAAGACTTGGAGATTATTTCCAAAATGTTCCACAACTTGATACACGATAGCCAGGACAGCGTCAAATTGTTGAGCGTGGATGTTTTGCTTTCTATCTTGCAATACTTCCATTCAGTCAATGACCTCTCGCACAACTCCGACTGTTTGGTCAGCGCCTTGAAGTTGGTTAAGGATGAAAGTTGGAGAGTGAGATACGCAGCTGCTGACAAGTTTGCAAACATAGCATTGAGTCTCTCGGACTCTGACGCTGAATCACAAAAACTCATCGATCCTTTCATCGATTTGATGAAGGATAATGAAGGTGAAGTCCGTAAGGCCATCGCTAAGCAGCTTCCCGACTTTTGTAAATTGGTGAAAGACCCGGAGGTTATCGAGAACAAGATAATTCCAGTTGTTGGGCAATTGAGCCAAGACTCACACGAAAATGTGAGAGCCTCTTTGGCATCCACTGTGACCGGGTTGTGTCCTATTCTCGCCAAGCAAGCCACCATCGACACATTATTACCCATATTTCTCAACATGTTGAAGGACGAATTCCCTGACGTTCGTTTGAATATCATTTCAAACCTTTCTGTCGTTAACGAAACTGTGGGAGTCAACTCTTTGTCCACGAGTTTGCTACCAGCTATCACTGAGTTAGCACAGGATGGCAAATGGAGGGTTCGTCTAGCAATCATTGAATACATCCCAAAGTTAGCGCATCAGTTGGGAGTATCATTTTTCAATAACGAGTTGTTGACCTTGTGCATGTCTTGGTTATGGGACCCAGTGTTCGCCGTACGTGACGCAGCGGTCAACAACTTGAAGGAATTGACAGTCATTTTTGGACCGGAGTGGGCAGAAGAGCAGATTGTCAGTCGTTTGTTGAGCATCAAAGACGAGAACATTAATGACGATGACGCAGCAAGTACGCAGCAGGTTGATTTCTCCAACTTCATCATTAGAATCACCTGCCTCTTTGCTGTTATAAGACTCATTCCCGTGATTGACAAAAAGGTTGCCATAACCAAAATCATTCCTTTCATCAATGAGCTTACGACTGACCCCGTTCCTAACATTAGATTCAATGTTGCCAAGTCATACCTCACTCTTGCAGAAGCTTTGTTGAAACCCCCACAACAGGCAGACGTGTCAAAATACATCGATGACATAATGGCGAACTTGAATACCTTGCTGACTGACGTTGATGTCGATGTCAGGTACTATGCTAATAACAGCATTGAGAGCATCAAATTAATCACTCAGAAGTGATTTGTACAATATTCATGACAGTTTTATCGAAGGTTTTGAATTGCTGAAAAAACTTTTGAAGAAGCTCGATGCTTCCTCAAATGAGCTGAGTGGGATACGCGATAAATATAAGTAAAGCACGATTATCAGTACACGTAGACCTGCTTAAGCTGTCGTTTATTTATGCGCAAGATGAAAACGATCTGGTATATGCTAATTGTGGCCAGAAAACCAACGAACAAGTGAACGCTGTCACTTACCCTTTTCCTCCTTCGCTCGTTCAAGCTTTTCAAAGTCGAAGTCGAAAGACGCTCCGCATCCGCACGCAGTGGATGTGTATGGGGAGTCTACCATCTTGAACGAGGATCCGATCAACTCAGTTGTATAGTCGAGTTTAGAGTCCTGGAGGATCTCGAGTGACGATTCATCAAAAACGACGTTGGCCAAGTCGGAGTCTTTTCTCTGAAAGACCACAAGTTCATCATTCTGCGCAAGCTCATCCCCCAAGCTCACTAGCTCAAAGTTGTACTGAAATCCATGGCAGCCGCCACTTTCAACCTTTACCTTGAGAGCCTGGTCAGGGCCCTTATCTCCTTTGGCGATTTCAATCAACTTGTCTTTAGCTCTATCAGTAATACCAACCTTGAGATCCGTTTCCCCACGAACGAGTGCAGTCATATCAAAGTCTGTAGGCTGACTTGCCGCGGGGACTGGGCCGGACTCAATGTGGGGTTGTTCTTTCGGTAGAGAGAATGACGATGATTTGAAGGTTTTGGTGGAAACCGGTTCCGAGAGCCACCGTGGTGAGCCGTGAAACAAGCGACACGGGGATCCGGCAAATGGCGATACCCAAGGAGATGCATTCCTTAGAAGCCTCGTAGGAGCAGAGCAGCGCATGCTTAGAGTTCTAATGTGAATCATGATGATGATATGACCCTCAGAGTAGGGTGATTTTCTTTGTGTAAAGAAATAAATGTTTCTGGGGGTTGCTTACCTGTAATCTCGGAGCTGACTAAAGCATAAAGTTGAGGTGCGAGTGGTTGACCCAGGTGCAGTTTTGCTTGTCATGCTCAGAAGCTGCATAAGAGCGACTTGTTTAAGAATTCTATGTAATAACGCTTTATTTCACCTAAAAAATTTAAAAAAAGCATAATTTAGTTTCTTTACATGGAATGTGCAAAGTATTCGCATAGCAATGGTTGCCAATCATGGCTGGGATAGTACAAGGGCAATCAAATGTAGTTGTCGTCAGAGACTCTCCACGACTCCAAGAGCTTCAAATGAGACCAGTTCTGTTTTGGTCCCTCCATGCCCCAGGACATCCATCTGAAGTACCAGAACGTACCGATCATCAAGGCATACAAAGCCACGTAGATTCCAAGGTAGATGTACTTGTTGGACTTCTTTGGAGAGTATTTCAAGGGTCTCGTAAAAGCCTCAACCACGTACACAAATATGATCATGGCAAAGTACAATGCTGGAAGGTAGTGGTGAACATATGTGACTCTGCCCATAATGACAAACGGCATGAAATGTAATCCCCATCCCAACATCGGATATATGCCACCCATGATGAAGACCTTGAGTGAACTTGCGTCGTCAAAATCACGAATCTGCCTCTGCCATCTGATCAAATGGTACAACGTGATGAAGGCAAACAAGATAACTGCCACCGTGGATGTCCACGTCGTTGCGGGAGACCCGATCAAGAAGTACTTAACCTTGTCGTCGTTCCAGGAGCACATCCTGATTCCAGTGTGCAAAGTGGGCCATTGCCACCACTGAGAAGCCAAGTCGTCTTGCTTTTCGTTATCCGGCACCAATGCATTGTTGGTAGCCATCATAGCCAAATTAAGCTGGATAAAGTCCCTGAAAAAGTTGGTCTTAGGCAACTTAAAGTCCTCTGGAGCGTCTTCGAGAATTTCGTTGTGGTTGTTCTCGACATTCCACCAAGTTCTCTTGTCCTTTCTGAATGGGTTCTTGAAGCATGCGACTTCGCCTTGTCTGAAACCCCAGTGAGGAAGAACGTTTCCTGTAACACCCAAGTAGCAGTTCATGACACGATTCTTCAATCTGAAAGATGTGCTCAATGGATGCAACACTGATTTATCTTCCGAGCCAAAGTTCTCCATAATTTCAACCTTCCAGTCGTCTTTGAGATCACCAATTGTCATGTTACCATAGCAAGCTACCTCATACTCGGACTTTTGAACAGGTGCTTGAATGTCATGGGTGTGTAAATTCCTTCCAGTCATTGGATGCATTAATCTGACAAACATCCCGTCTTTAATATACTCGACCTCCTCGTTAGTCTCGGTGTCATAAAATGCAAGCGACCGAGATCTTTGGAAAATCCAATTGTTATTAGAATCTTTGTGAGAATACGTGGTCACTTGCTGTTGTTTCGAGCCCTCAGGGAAGGTCTGGACGTGGGAGTGAAGCAAACCACCCGTCAACCCCTGGTTCTTGAGGGTGACAACAGAATGAGCAATGGTGACGTCTCTTGGACCACCGCCAACGTCTGAACCCACCAAGTTTGCTTGGAACAAAGACGACATGTTCGCATCTCCAGTTCCAGACTTGTACAACAAGTCAAAGTGGATCTTGAAGGCCAACAAGAAGATCAAGAAGGGGACAATGATCAAGGCAAAGATTCTAGCAGCCCAGTGCCAAATGTACTTCTTCCATGACAATGTCTTGTCACCAAACTTGTTCCACAAATCGACAACTGTGTAGATTCCAACCAAAGTGGTGACAAAAAGACCCACCATCTTCGTCGAGCAGGTCAAGCCAATGGAGATACCGTTGAGCAAAAGCCACTTCCACCACTTGCGGGTAAAGTCCTTGGATTTTGTGTTGAAGTTGTTGAACCTGGCCAAGGTGTACAAGGTGAGGGCAGTGAAGAACAACAATGGGGAGTCAAGCAAGATGAACTTGCCCAAGGTCACATAGGACAACTCAAAGGTGACCATGATGGTGTACAACCAGACGGCTGGAATTGAAAAGCCCATCTCCTTAGCGGTGAAGTAGGCCAAAGGAACACACAACGCGGAGAATGTTGCTTGGAACAACCTCATTTTCGTGTAGTCGATGTAGTCCGGGTAGACTTCTCCCGAGGGAAAGTCCCACGAGCCGTTGTAGTTTGCCAACCAGCCAGAGAGTCCAACCATGATCTTGGCCAACGGAGGGTGGACATCATGGTAGAACTCATGCCTCAAGTAGTACGAGCCGAACTTGCCGAAGTGCGCCTCGTCCCACACAACAGCGTTGTTGATGGAGATGCGGTAGATTCTCAACACGAAGGACGTGATCGTGAAGACCAATGGCGCCAACCAAGCCTCCAAGTCAAGTAGTGCCTTGGTGGTTGACTGATCGTACTTCTCGGCCGCGGACTCATCTTGTTGCTCCGGGGCGGACGCGGACACCTGTTTCTTTGTGTCCGGCTTGATTTTCCTTGACTTCGGAGCAGACTGGATGTCCAGATCAACGCCAGAAGCAGACATGATGTATGAAGATTAGAGTGCCTCCGGTGATCAATCGACGTGAAAAGTTACGTGTTAAAACACGCGCCTTGTTTGTGCAGGCGACCAATTTAAGCGGGCCTGAGCTGTCATGGGCCATGAGTGTTGCCTGGAGCAAATGGCTTCGGGTTTTTTTGGCTGCGAGTCAGCTCAGCACCTATCGAAGAAAGGGTTGGGTAGGTATCTTTTTTTTCTTTTGTGACCAAGCCCTAAGCTTTTTTGGAGGTCTTCATTGTTGCTCATGCAGTGTGCCGCCGCTAGCCTAGCCGGCAGTCGGTATATGGAGCGAGCTTTGGCGAAACGTTCCGCGGCGCTGGCGCAGCCAGACCGGCCCAGAGATGTGATGCTACGCTCAATCTTCGCTCGAAAATGAAACGGCGACCAACGCATTTTATTTTGCCAGCTACGAGAAGGTTTCGCTGCTACGTGCTCGCGGGGCCGATCTGCTGCGGCTGTGCTGCGAAACAAGGTCTAGGTACGCGAACACACGCTCCTCGCGACGACGCCGGAGAGGATGAAATGCGAACCCGACTTCAATGTGCTCGCCCGTAGTCTTCTGCTCTGGAGCGACCACGGGCCCCGGCGACCGTGTCTCGGTGGGCCAGAGAAGAACCAGAGCCGAGCCAGACGCGGCGCGCACGTGACCAGATCGTAACTTCAGGCACGCTGAGTAGTTCTGAGAACCCGACCTGGTGCCGCAGAGCTGGCCTGCGCACGACTCACATCGCTCCGCAGTGCTGAAAAAAAAAGGAAAAAGTTGCAACGAAATTTTCACCCACCAACATCCAAAATGGCTTTCGACAAATCCGCTATCAAGACCTCTGCTTACTCGTCTAGATTCCAGACTCCTTTCCGTAGAAGACAGGAGGGTAAGACCGACTACTACCAAAGAAAGAGATTGGTCGCTCAGCACAAGGCCAAGTACAACTCCCCCAAGTACAGATTGGTGGTGAGATTCACCAACAGAGACATCATTGCCCAGATCGTCTCCTCCACCATCACCGGTGACATTGTGTTGACTGCTGCTTACGCCCATGAGTTGCCTAAGTACGGTATCAAGCAGGGTTTGACCAACTGGTCCGCTGCTTACGCCGTCGGTTTGTTGGTCGCCAGAAGAGCCTTGCAGAAGCTCGGCTTGGACGAGACCTACACCGGTGTCGAGGAGGTCGAGGGTGAGTACGAGTTGACCGAGGCTGTTGAGGACGGCCCAAGACCATTCAAGGTCTTCTTGGACATTGGTTTGCAAAGAACCACCACCGGTGCCAGAATCTTCGGTGTTTTGAAGGGTGCTTCCGACGGTGGCTTGTACGTCCCTCACTCTGCCAAGAGATTCCCAGGTTGGGACATTGAGTCCGAGGAGTTGGACGCTGAGCTCTTGAGAAAGTACATCTTCGGTGGCCACATCGCTGAGTACATGGAGGAGTTGATGGACGATGACGAGGAGAAGTACAAGCAAGTCTTCAAGTCGTACATCGAGGACGAGATCGACCCAGAGGACATTGAGGAGATCTACGCCAACGCTCACGAGAAGATCAGAGAGGACCCAACCTTCAAGCCAACCGAGAAGAAGTTCACCAAGGAGCAATACGCTGCTGAGTCCAAGAAGTACAAGGCCAAGAAGTTGACCAGAGAGCAGAGACAAGCTCGTATTGACGAGAAGATTGCTGCTTTCAAGGCTGAGAACTAAATTAGCTGAGAATAATTTCAAGTCTAATCTAATCTTATATCTTAAATGCTGTAGATTGTATGTACGATACTCTATTTATTTGAGATCACTCGTTGCGCCTCATTGAGTAACTTGTCGTATGCTTCGGCGACCACTGGGTGCACCTCGTGATCTTCGGCAGAATTTATAGAGTCATTGTCACTCTGGAGTTCATTCGTAACATGCCGATGAACATCCGGTGGCTCTGCGCCATTCGCTTGCGGTTTAGCGACACGATCATCATCACCGGGATTTTCCAGGCTTTTGGTGTTGTAAATTTTGTCGAGACTCACTCTGTTGGTGTTGATCTTGGAAATCAAGTCAGTGACTCTATCAATCCCTTTAGCGTCAATGATGGCCTCCCGGAGCTCTGATCCAGAAGGCACAGCTCCAAAGACAGGCATCTCATACTTGCTCTCTTCTGAAGCTATGTGGGACAAATTGTCCTTACTGGATCTATGTTCCATGAAGTATCCCCACCTTAAAAATTCACCTTCCTCAACCTCTTGTTCTTTAGCATGAAACGAAGTTTGCGACACTGATTTCATCAAAATTGGACGACCGGTGTGATCATCAATGATAACCCTCTTTCCGTCTGATGCAGCATCAATGACAACCAGATGAGGCTGTAATGTTGATTCGTTTTCTTGGAATACGATATTTTTGTTGGAACTGGTGGTCTTGGCCATCAAGATCGGTCCAGCATCGATCAACGCGGACGAACTTTCATGAAGTTGTTCTCGATCAAGGGGTGACAGATCAGGCTCCTTTATAGACGGCGAGGGACTCATTGGGGTTGACCCGTACAGTTTAGCCTTCTGCTCAAAAATGTGAACAAGCTTCTCTAAAGAGGCGTCAAGTAAGCAAAATCTCAACAAATTCTCTTTGTCTTCGAAAGACAACTTACCGCTGTTTCTCTGCTCGAACAACTTGTCAATGATTTGATGCATTTCTTTCCTTACCGAGTTTGTTCGTTCAATAACCGCATTCGTGATCATCTTTTGTAGCTTCAAGTCAACTTCGTTGGAAGTTCTATCGCTTTCAACTAACATCTTTTCCGCGGTCTCCATAAGCAAAGACCCATCAAACATGACATCATCATGTTTGTTGCATCCCGCGTAATCATGGATATTAGGCTTGATAGCCTTATCGAAGTTTCTCATAAGGTACAAGGCCAATCTTTGAGACAATTCATCTGGCACTAATTCATAGTCGATGTCCAATGTGTGAATTCCCGAAAACTTAACTGCGGTGTAGAGAGCCCCAATGGAGGCACGATCCAAATTCCTGTTACCCAAAAGAGAAACATGAACCAAGTTTGGAACCTTAGGCAAGATATCAGCTATAGCTGCGATAGACCGCGACGTGAGTTCGTTCAAATCGAAGTGGATTCTTCTGAGATTCTCAAACTGGGGAAGGTACTTGTTGAGCTTAGAAATGACCTGGGGGAAAAGCAGTGGAAGAGAGCTGAAGTCCAAGAATCGAAGAGTTTTGACACGAGACAAGCTCCGCAAAAGATCACTCATCTCCTCCACATCTGACACAGAAGTCGAGTTCAATGAGAAGAAAACAAGATTCACTTGCTTATTGAGGAACGCGTTGATGAAAGGCTTGAGCTGTCCATTGCTCAAGTCGTTATAGGCAATGTCAATCCCAACGCACTTAGTGTTGGGCCTGCCGATCCAGTCGGCTATGAGTTCACACTTGCGCACATTGATTTCAGTTGCGGCCATGCCTAATCTGCACGTAGATATGGTCAATGCGTTCTCCAAAAGATTCTCAAAAGATTCGTCACTTAGCTTGCAACCACCCATGACCAATTCTTCTATCCCATTCCTGGACTTGAGAGCAGCGACAAAGAGATCCCAATTCATTGCTGATCTGAAGGAAGTCTGTTTTGTCAAGTGCTTCACCCTCTGCTGAGAGATATCCAACTTCTTCACGTTGGGATTTCTTGATAGAAATTCACAAAGGTATTCCCATCCAACTTCGTCAATAGCGACGTTTCGTAAAGAGAGCTTTTCAAGAGACTTGTTGTGCACCAAACTAGAAAGAATATGCTTCAACATTTCAGTCGTCATGGTAACGTTGTCAAAGATTATTGTGTTGATCGGAGTGATCGAAATGAAGTCACTGAACGAGAGGACATCGATGAGTGTAGGCTTCGGGTTCAACATCTTGAGAATCTGGAGAGGGCTGCTCTTGTTCTTGAGTTGCTTCAAGGTAGCGGGAATGGGAAGAATTTCACGGAGGTGACAGCACCTAGTATAGACAAGTTCAGGCGTCGACTCTTCAGGTTCTTCATTGGACGTAACTTCCTTCGATTCTTCGAAATGATGTTCATGCATGTGTAAGGGATTGTCAATCTCAATGTTTTCGGCAGTGACGGAAACATCGTCCTCATCTTGTGTCTGTTGCGGGTTTTTGCTTTGACATTTGTAGTTGAGGATCTGAGAGGCGAGTTTCTTTGCAGACAAATGGGCTTCCATAGCGTGTTTTTCTGCTTCCAAGAGAGCTCTGCGCTGTGCCTCGACTGCCATTTGTAGTTGCTTCTCGCTGACCTTGTTATCGGTGGGGCTCGCACGAGAACCATCTGCGGTTGAAATGCCTTGTGCTAGTCTTGGGACCGGGGCCGTTAAATCTTCGGGGATGAGAACGTTTCCCTTGCGAGGCCGCCTGGAGGGAATTTGCTGCTGAGGGTCGTCATTCAATATGTCGACAGCGAAGTTCACCCTGCGTAGCCGAAACTCTGAGATGCCAGGTAGAAGACTGTCTTGCTTTCTCAGCTTATTTTGGTTGAGTTTCGACGGCTTCTGGTTTGCGCACTGGCTGGTCTCTGCAACCAGTGACCTTCTTCTGAAGAAGCCTCCACGCTCACGTTCTACCGACAGTTTTGGCGACGAAGAGATCGACGATTTGCGAGGTTTGCCGGGATTGATGCCAATGCCAATGCCGATATCCTGTGGAAGTCTCTTCACTGCTGCCGACAAGTCCTGATCCTTGTCCGAGTTCGCAGATGCGGCGGTTGACTTGAGGGAGCTGGCCGGCGATGCGGTCGATGTTGGCGAGGAGCTCCTCAGATTGAAGCTCGGAGACACGGACTGGGTGGATGGCGAAGAGAAGGACGATGGCTTGAACTTCGACGAGAGCGAGTTGAAGAATGAACGGCCACGGCCAGAAGAGTTCCGAGATAGGTTCAGCGGCTGAGGAGGCGTTTCGGGCGTGGCAGCCGGGCCCAACAGCACATTGGCAGACGTGCTGCTTCTCCTGCTGCCCTGCTGGGGCTTTGTGGGCGGCGAGGTGGAGGACGATGGCTGTGGCGAGGAAAACGATCTCCCTCTTCTTGTGCCTGTAGCCTTGGAGGACCCTGGGCCCTCACCAAGCGGTGCAGATTCCGCCAACAGAGGCGATTGCTGAGAGACAGTTACCTCGGGCTTGGGCACGTCTCGCGGAGTAGCGGTGCCGGTGCTGGGATCAGCCACTTCTTGCCGTGGCAGGGACGCCGACTTGGAGCATTTTAGGTCGTCCTTGGATGCGGTTGTGGTGGGAAGCTCGGAGCGGTCCGGGTGGGACGTCGAGGGCTTCCGTTCGTTGTTGAGTTTCTTGACTAGTTTCTTGGACTTGCCGCGGAAGAGCCAGTCCACCTCGCCGTTAGATACGCCAGTTTCGATGTCAGATGGTGGGGCGCCATTCATTGGCGATAGCAAAGGCTAAGCGGTGCGGTGCGGCCAGGCGAGTTGCGGATCGGGCCGATTGTTTCTGTGGTTGCTAGGAGATTTGCTTAGGGAGCCAGCAGCGGGTGGCGGTGCTTAGAAGAAGTGGGTGCTTGTGCAAATTCACTGTCGCCAGTGCGTATGAAGCTTGTTGAGGTTGCTCCTCCACATTAGCCTCGAGCAGAGACTGCAAACATGTTGCGAAGTGGGCAGATAGCATCGCAGAACATCATTGGTGAGTTTTGCCACCAGACTACAGCGCAAGGCACGTGTCACACTCTATGTTCTCCAATGCTTTGCTTTCTGTTACTATGATCTACTTTACGCCGCTTGACTATTTGCCTTTTCTCTGTTTAATTAAGCTTGTCTCAGTTTATCGTTCTGGATAATTAAAGATGTAATGGTGCATAAAGCTTGCATCGCGCCCCAGGCCGGTCCGCCCGGATCTGGGTGGCAAGACTACAGTCGATAAGGCGTGGAAAAAGGGGTAGCTCCCGGCACGTGCGGGGATGCTACCTTTCCGCAAGATGATGAGTGAGGCTTTCTTTGGGTGTGGACGAAGTCTGAGACAGATTCGCTAAACACGCAGCGCACCATTCACGGTGTATGCTGAGCTTAAAAGCGCTGCCATTGGTGGAGATAGCGCGTGCCCAGGCGACCCCAGAAAACCGAGCCTGGAGAGATTGTATTTGTTATTGTATTGTACTTGGTTTTGTATTGCATTGGCGCTTTTTTTTTATTTTTTCTTGCACTTTCTACGGCTGCCACTTTTGCTACTTCCGAAGATTTTCGGTTTAGACCCCAATTCAGTCAGCCCGTGACGAGTGCGGAGACGGATGAGCACGCTCGGCTTTCGTCCACAATTGGGAACCGCATGGATGACCGCCAACGCAACTGTGTTTCGCAGACGGCACACAGGCGCACATGCCAAAAATGTCGCGTTCGCCGCTCTCGGCACCGGATGGGAGCCAGGTTTTGCTCCTGTTTCTCAACAATTCGAAGAAGTAGAGGCTCAAATTTTATGGGATGAGTTACAATACGAGGGAGAGAATATATCTATCTTTTTTTGGGGAATTTCTGCCCAATCAGAGGGCCTGTACGGCACTGTCCCAGATGCTCTCCTGCGGGCAGTCCTCTCGAATCCCCTCGACATTATGACCTGTACAGAAACTTTTATATTAATCTATGAGAATCTTCATCTCCTCTCACAGAACATCACTACCATCTTTTATCATGTTAAGAAACGTGTACAGACCGTTGGTTTTGAGAGCTGCAAGAACACAGTTTGCACCAGTTGCATCCCGTGCTGTCTTCAATAGCCCGGCACTTGTGCCCAGAGCTCAGCACAGATCTTACCACGAGAAGGTGCTTGATCATTACGCAAACCCAAGAAACGTCGGGACGCTTAACAAGAACGACGACAATGTCGGCACTGGGCTCGTGGGTGCACCAGCCTGTGGAGATGTCATGAGATTGCAGATCCAGGTGGACCAGGAGACCGGAGTCATCAAGGACGTCAAGTTCAAGACGTTCGGCTGTGGCTCCGCAATCGCCTCGTCGTCGTACGTGACCGAGCTCGTCAAGGGCAAGACTCTTGACGAGGCCTTGAAAATCAAAAACACCGCTATCGCCAAGGAGTTGTCCTTGCCCCCAGTGAAATTACATTGCTCCATGTTGGCCGAAGACGCCATCAAGTCCGCCGTGAAGGACTACAGGTCGAAGAGAGCAAACGCTGCAAAGGAGCCAACTTTGGGTCCTGCTGTTGCTTGATTTTTCTTTGTTGATGATGAATTTGAAACTGATTAGTAATGTCGCTTTTAGCCCGCACTTTGCGGACGAGATCCATGAAGGGCCACCCCCGATGGCACCGGAGAGTACATAGAATGTACGGGAATTTTTGAATTAAATGTTATTTATTTGACTCGCAGCACTCAATCAACGAACAAGTACTTGCCGAACTGCTTGCCGATGAAGCCCACCTCGAGGCTCCACAGCTTGAATCGCGTAATGGCAATGAAGCTCAACGACGTGAAGATGCCAATCTGGACGTAGGCAATCTTTCTCGCGCGTAGGCTGAATTGTCTTCTAAACTTGAATAAGCCTCCGATAATGTGATAAAGCGAGACCCACAGGAGCAACCCGAGCATGAAGTAATTGAACACCTGTCCAAGCTTCCCGTAATATGACTGTTTGAGGTAATGCGTGATGAATGTGAGGTTTATCAACGAGGAGTCGCCGTCAACTAGCAATGCGCCGATCTTCATCTTGTAAACGTGGTATCCAAGCACCGCCGCCATGACGTACCCCGAGAAGGTGAGCGGAGTGAGGGACGGGAACTGCGACGAGATCCACGATTTTTTGTAGCCGAGCCCAAGCATGGTGGCGATCCCGCCGAGCCCGATGTCGTCCCGGTGGGTGTCCCGCACGAAGAAGTCCCTCTCGGGTTTCAGCCTGCTGTGGCGTTTTCTGTGGGTGGATCGGAGCACCCGCATCGCTACCCCAGAAACCAAATGAAGGCCCGCTGCGCCGTAGATGGCCAGATACTCGAAAAGTGGGGAAAGGTACACGGCCCTCGTCATCTCAAACAAGTCCTGACATCGAGAAGAGCTCAAGCCGATGCCCGGGGCAACGATGGTCGAGGACACATGGAGTCCGAAGAATGCTAGGAAGGCGTAGGCCGAGTACTTCTGGACCTTTTGAAGGCTCGCAAGAACCCGTCTTATGAACTGAGGCTTCTTTTCCTCCTTGGGGGCGTCGTCGAAATCGACAGCCTCTAGCGGCGCTGGAATCACCTGCTGTAGTTCGTCGTTTGGCATGAGAAAAGATGCTTGGGCCCTCCGCAATTAGCTAGACATCAGGCGAGCCAATCATATGTAGGAGGTAAATAAGCGTACGGGCCATTAGCGGAGAGGCAACAATCGCTTTTATGCTCTGAGAATGCCACCCTCTCTTACGTGTCCGACCTAGATCCGAGGCTCAAACACGAGCTAATAATTACTGCTTCTGTTCTACTGATGCTAACTCGGTCTAGCTCCGTGGAGTGCGGTCTATATTGCGAGGCATATTCCGCTTGGGGCATGACCCAGACCACGTGTGGCAGGTAGATCTAGCACATCGGACTAGCTTCGGCAAGCGGTAACAGCAGCGGCAACCCTCTTTCAAATTGTGTACTACAAGGTCACTTAGTGCTTCTCCGGCTCGGTTGCTTGGCTGTGCTCAGTGCGCTCCGCGAACATAACAGTTGTCACTCTCCGAACACAGCAACACAGCATGTCGTCCGCAACGTTCACACAGACAAGAAACACAGCAATAAGCTTAGAGAGCCAGACGCATGCCCTCTTGGGCAGGTACTCCAAGCTCCAGCAGGTGGGAAATTCGGTCGAGCCCGATTCCGAGGAGAGCTCGTTGGTGTCGCAGATCACCGACATCCTCGCGAGAAGAGAAGAGGTCGTCGGCAAGCTCAGCAGAACAAGCGAGAGCGACATAAACATCTCGACGTCCAAGCTACAACAGCTCCAGAGGCACAAGGAAGCGCTCGCCACCGACAGAAACTCGTTCCTCAAGATCCAGTCGCGGATCAACGAGGAACGCAATCGCAACAACCTCTTGTTCCTGGTGCAGTCAGACATCTCCGCCCACAAGCAGCGGAACGTGTCTCTGGCGGCGGAGAACGCAAATGACTACATCTTGGAAGAGGGCAGAAGGGCGGACAACGCCAATTCGTTCGCCGAGAGGCTCTTGCAGCAGGCCTACGAGACCCGGGACGAGCTCATGAACCAGCGGGCGCTTCTTTCGTCGGCGCTGGGCAGAATACAGAGCACCATCCAGACTATACCGGGGATCAACGTATTGATCTCGAGGATCAACACCAGGAGAAAGCGTGACACGCTAATCATGGCGTCCGTGATCACGTTGTGCATTCTCGGCTTGTACTACTTCTCCTAGCGAAGTTGCCGAGCGGGCAGAACAGAGCGCAGGGCAGCTCACAAAGCGAATCCGATCGTTCTGGAGCCACAATGGCTGCTCCAGCCTTGGGTTTCGACTGCAGACAAATCCTCGAGTTCGGGTGTGAGTGCTTGACCTGCACTTGCGAGACAAGTAGCTACTAGTGCCGCAAACAGGCTCTGAAACTGCCCCAGAAGAGCCCTTACTCCAGCAAACAGAGCATACTCAGAGCTATGGACCAACGCATACTAGACCTAAAGCTTCGCCGGATCGAGCAGTTGAATGAAAAACTAAAAGAGGCATTGAAGAAAGAGCGCATTCCGGCCTCAAGGGCCGCGGAGCTCATCATACAAGCGTCCGAGGACACCCCAGACCCGTTGATTCCGTCGCTATGGAATTTTCCCCCGGAGGAGAATAAGTACAGGGTGTACCGGGATACCAAGCATCTCAAAATGGGCAAGAGTGCCACCTGTTGCACGATTGTCTGAGGCACAGACAAGACAGGGCCAGACGCTAGCATTGGAGCCAGGTTGTTCAAGAAAGCACACGGGTTGGAGCACACCAGCAAGTTCCGATCCTTAATCATTACTCATATATAACGAGGTGATCAGCTAGAGGAAATATAATATTCGCGCTTATGACTAGCCACCTAACTGCCTTTCCCCAGTCTCGTCGAGCTTCACCGCTCTCAAGTGGTCGATAGACTCGTTTCCCAACGTCTTATCCTCCTCTTTCTCATCGGCACCACAGCCACAATCGTAGTCTTCTAGAATTTTTGTGCAGTCGTACTCCGGCTTCTCCAACCGCTCGTTGACCTTGTTATGGATGTGGCAGCCCCACAACGCAGCGGTTTTCCTGGAGCCCACCTGCACCGGGTACTTTTTTAACAACTGCTGGAAATGCCTGGCACAGTCTCCGCAGGGATAGACCTGAGCAAAGAGATGAATGTACAGCTTCAACGTCGACTTCTCCTGCGGGGAAGGCTTGTCTGGGTATCTGGCCAAAACAGTGTGAAACAAGTGCCAGGCCGAGTTTCCAAGCTTGGCCTTCAAGGTCTCGTTCGCCATTTTTGGCATGAACGGAGTCTCTGTGTATTCCTCCGCAGCCGGAACACCAGCGGGCGCAGACTGTTCGTCAATCTGTAGTTTTGCAGGTGCTGCGCTGATGTCCTGCTGGGCCGTCTTCACATTGGGAGTACGGGCCGGGCCTGCGGATCCTAGCGACTTGTGGTCGCCCGTGGCAACAAAGTATATGGCGCTGAGAACGCAGAACAACACTACGATCGAATATAGCGGTCTTCTGTTGCTTCGGCCCATGTTTAAAGGTGTTGAGGAGGAGAACATTGCGGATCAGTCCATAAGTTAAACAGGACAATATGCACTACCAACAACGCCTACGGTCTGGGCCGCTGTTTTGACAAGACCGTGTGCCAGGTCCTGTCGTAAGCCTTGGGCCTGGAAGGAGAACCCCTTTACGATAGCTACAATCCACGCCCACGGCGGTGAACCACTCGAAGGCTGAATAGTAGAGGGGGACACGTGATGTGCACCCCGCGTTCGCCGTACCGTTGATGCTACACGCAGCTTGATTCTTTTCTTGTATTGTATATATTTTGTGCGTTGTAGCCCTAGTTCCTGGACGTGTCGACAGTTGCGGCCTCCAAAACTCCCGGTAAAGGTTCGTCGCCGATGCTATAGAGAAGCTTGACTCCTCCAACCAAAGCCACCACCAAGGCAACCGAGGTCCACAACAAAAGATGTGCCTGGGCGGCGATGTCCTTCTTGCTGCAGTCGAAGCCAGCCCAGTTGGTGGTCTTGGAGGTCTTCTTGTCCTGGGTGGCCTTGCACAAGCACTGCCAGCACCCGGACAGCACCTTGCTGCAGCTTCCGTGGCTGTTGCACTTGTTGGTGCCCGCCTTGCAGGCAGCTTCGTCGCTGAAACAAGATTTAGAGGCCACAGCGCCGCGCTTCTGGAACACGGAAAATGCGTCCTCAAGCTCGTTCGAGCGCTTCGACAACTGCGACATGTCTGCGGCGATCTTGTGGTCGGGGCCCACAGCAATGATGGTAACGTCGAACTGCAGGGTCAAGGTCTTGATGCTGGACACCAACGCGTTCTTGGCAACCGAGTAGGTCTTTGAGTTGTAGCCGATCCGAGAGCCGATGGAGAACAAGGAGTCCAAGTTGGCCACAACAAACTCCGGAGCCTCGAGACCAGCTGAAGAGAACTTGAGCATCTGCATAATTTCGTTGATGTAGAGTTTGTCGTTGACGAGCCTGATTCCGGAGTCCTCAAGCACAACCTGCCCGTGCTTCAGGGGCTCTTCGGTGGACCCAATCAATCTCTTCCATGCGCCGGGCAACTCGTGGTTGAAGAACTCGAATTGGCTGGCAAACTTGTCGGAGACGTCCGACTTGCGAGCAACAAATCTGATTTCATCGGTCAAGTGCGCAACGTGCGACACGTTGTGGGCCTCGGCGACTTGCTTGGGGAAAGTTTTGTAGAGCGTGTGGACGAGGTGGCGGGAAGCCTTGTCCTTCTTGCCCAAGTCGATTTGGAAGGATGGCTTCTCCTCGCCCACGAGCTGCTCGGGCTCGTGGACGCCCTTGAGAATCACCAAGAGACTTGGCTTCTCCAGGTCTGCGCCGTGCACCGAGTCAATGAAGTCGGACGCCTTGTCCTTGTGGCCGAGCGAGTAGTAGTCGCCCACGCCAAACTTATCGGCCAAATACAACAAGGAGGTCTTCAACGACGCGGTGGGCGACGCACCGGCATGTTGGCCCGAGAGTTCGTAGACCACGGCATTGCTGGAGGCACTCACCAAGGAAGTCCCTAGCAACGCAAGCGAGCCTAGCAGGGTGAATTTCATGTCGATTGAAGATAGAGGGACGAGCGCTATTGGTGAGGGAGGTTTTTGGACAGTGCGAATCTCCAGTGCTGTCCCACGCAGGAACGTGTGCGGCCGCTGGGCGAGAAACTGACGGGCCAGCTACTAGGTATCCTACGGCGGCAGCTTGGGAGACACATTCAGCCTACGCTCAAATGCTCAAATGGCTCGAGCATGTGCTCGCCTCATAGGTCTTACTATTGCGACGGGGCGCTGCGGCGAAGCGCTGCAGCTACACAGTTCCGGCAAAGCGTAGTCGACACGGCTGAGAAGGGCGGGAAAGGGCTGAAAAGCTGACTCTCCGTTTCTCTCCAGTGTCTGTGGTGGACGCCGTCGCAACGCCTGCTTCTACGACTCTGGCAGCTTGGGCGCAGCCTCTCCCAGCGTTGTGCTGCAGTGCATTCAGATAGGGGTGAAAGACTAATTTCGTTTTTGTTAATTCTTCAGGGTGATCAGCCAACAAATTCATCATCACTAAGCACTGCTTCTCGCACAACGCTTCAGAGAGTAGAAGGCCACTTTTAATCTCCAAAGTACGCAGAGTGAGACTGGTAGCTGGAGACGTGGGAAAATTTTCTGACCTCACTGATCGCTCGGTGCGGGTAATCGTGGGGCGGAGAGCCTCTGGCCCAGATCGCCCGTAAGCAACACAAACGTACTCGTTGCACCGGTTGCACACGCACGTTGCCAGCCGGCCCGATGTGGCCCAATGCCGCTAGCATAACGAAGCAAAAAGAAAAGTGGCCCGCTGCGTTGCTCCGCTAGCCCTGGCACCAGAGCGTCCTGCAGATACGTACGTTGGGCCGTTTGCACTTAGGAGATAAGGCGGCGTTGCGGCGCGGCCAGACGGTCAGGGGCCCCACAGCTGCCGTTTGGCGTAGGGAGCACATCGAAATTTTTCTACTACGCCGTGGGTGACTAGTAGCTGTAGGCAGACTGTGGCAGCCAGCGGCCGAGCTTGGGATAAAAAAAACTCTGGCGGCCAAATTCTCGGAATTTTTCCCGCCTCTTTCATCCCCGAGCCGGCCATCCATCACGCACAGCTATAAGCAGGCTGTCTTGTAGATAAAGTTAGCGTATTCTCGGGAGTCAGACCCACAGTTTCTCTACACTAAATATCCCTAAGATTTGCGCCTGAGTTAGGGAATCATTATTTTGTCTAAAGCTAAACAGACAGAAACCGCCGAGTGCAACACTGCAACCGTAGCGGACGGGCTGTGGCGCAAAAGCGACCCTTATCATTAATCAGCGATAACAAACAAGGAGCATCCACAAACAGCGCAGCAGCATGAACTTCGGCAAAGCCATGTTGAACCCGGCCAAGGAGGCCCGGAGCATGCAGCCAGCCGGGCCCGTTTCCGAGGACCGGGCCTCGTCGTTCTTCTCGGACTCCCAGACATCCTGGGTGGTGTTCAACCCCGGGGAGCAGAGGGCCAACGACATCCTCTCCTTGTCGACAGAAAACCCCCTTACCGAAACAGACGACGCAGACGGCCTGTTCTCGGAAGATGATGCTCTCGAGGCAACGGAGCAGGTGCAAGACACCGCGGTTCTCTCCAGCAGCCAGAGATCCCTACGATCGCAGGCCCAGCCCGAGCTAGACGACGAGCTCATAGACGAGTTCCACACGTCGCTCTCCAGCCGTATCAACGAATGGCAAAAGACTGCGGACACCTCTGTGTCTGATAACATTGCATCTTGGGACTTGGACGCGGACCTCATTGGGCACGTCCTTGACACGTCGATCCTCCAGCGTGTGCCCGCTTACTACGGCGACCACTACTTCAAGAACATGTCAAAGCGCGAGTACCTACAGTTCAAGCGCAGCAGCGCGATCTTGAAGCAGTCGTTGACGCGGAAGGGCTACAACCCAAACGACCCGGACCTCATCTCAAGGCTCCTCAGCCTCTTGAAGTGGCGCGACTTGCTCAACTCCTCGGGCTCGCTCATCGACGACTACATCGTCAACACGCTCTCGCGTGTGCATTTCAAGGAGCAGGCGCTCAGGGACGTGGAGTTCTCCGACACGGCCACGTCGTCGTCGTTGGTGATTTGCGGCGGTCCTTCGTGGAACGACATCTGAGAACATTGCGCAAGGCCTGCGGCGGAGCACATTCCATATAGGCAAGGCATAATACTATGAGTTGGTAAAGCATTACCTGAGGACCCGGTGGGGCTGTCCAAATGCGGATTATTCTGAGCCGCACGCGCCGCTCGCTAAATGTAAAGATGTAACAGAAGTGCCGCGACTATGCGCGCCCCGAGTACGCCGTTAATTTACACAATAACCCTCTCTTTATCCGATGTTCAAGTCAATCACGTCCGTCCGTCAGCTCTCCTCGTCCCTTCCTCGCAATGCCTTCGCCAAGATGCAGTTGCTTGGAACCATTGGTAGCATCACCACCAGAGAAACCAAGGACAGTGTGCCCTTCATCTCGTACTCGTTGGCCGTGAACAGATACGCGCCATCCGACGCCGAGGAGGGCAAAAACACCGTCACCGACTGGTACAACCTCTCTGTGTTCGACGACAAGCTGGTGTCGTTCTACCAAAACTACTTGGCCCCGGGCGCCCAGGTTTACGTCGAAGCCGACGTCAGACAGAGGACCGTCGTGGACGAGTCTGGAGAGAACAAGCAGACGTTCACGTCGTTGAGACAGACCCGCTTCGATGTGGTCCGCTTCCCAAAGAAAAAGGAGGGAGAAGAGGATGCTTGATGCCATTGTCTTCAATTGTTTAGCTGTACTCCTAATATATATAATCCCGTGACGTTCAGTGTAAGCCTCTTGCAGCTGCCAACTCCACGGCATACCCAACAGTCAACTTGATGTGTTCGTGTATGTGGCCAAAGTCCAATCTGTCGAGGGTGTCCATTGTCAGGTGGATCACCTTCGACGTGTACTTGAACTCGCTCTCAATCATGAAACTTGCCGGAAAGCCATTCTCCAAGGCCGAGGCATGGTCCGAGCAGGCATAGCCGCACTCCGTCTCGTGGACTGGGATTGCGCAGTAGGCCTCGGCAACAACCTTGATGAAATCGTTTTGACCACGAGTCGTGTAGTCGGTGATCAAACCAAAGTGCGGCTCGACGCCCTGATCGACGCTTCCCTGAGTATAACCCGTCATGTCTTGCTGGAGCATGCCCACCACAGTCTCGTTTGCGGCGAAGTACTGAGAGAACACGTCAATTGAGCCCAACAAACCGCCCTCTTCCGCAGAGTAGTAGTGGAACTCCAACGTATTATATGGCTTCAAGTCCCCGGCAACAATGGCCTTGGAAATGAGCCTGAGTGCCTCCAATGTGGTGACAGTGCCCGAGCCGTCGTCGTCCGCTCCTGGGGCCGCAAGCAAGTTGGGAAACAACAAGTTGATGGAGTCTTGGTGTGCTCCAACAACGACTTTATCCTCAACCTCGCCCGGAATGGAAACTACGATGGAGAACTGGTCCCATCCGTGGTGCTTGACCTTCTTGATGGTGACTCCCGGCACGCCGTGAACAGTCTCCACGAGCTTGCCGTGGAGCCATTCGGCAGACTCAAGACCCGTATCCGATTTGTAGTAGCGAGTGTAAAAGCTGGAGAACTTGGCCAAGTTGGCCTTGACTCCCTCGATATCGATGCCCTCAAACAAAGCCTCCACCACCTTCAGCTCCAGGACGGCCTTGGGGTAGTTGTACTGAGGCACCGAAGACTTCAAGGTGTTAAGCTGCTTGGAGAAAATGGTCAAGATGCTCCCCTTTCCGGCACCAAGCACCAAGCCCTGTGCAACTGCGTCGTCCACGGAGATCTCCTGTGTCACATCGATAAAATTGATACCCCTTCTTTTGTATTTGAGCTTGTCCGACTCGGTGACAACCTCGTAGCTTTCAGGGCCCGTTTTGATCACACGGTCTGGTCTTTTACTTCCGAAGACGCCTATCGAGCCGACCGACAATGCATTCGAGAGCACTAGGAGAGACGAGAATGCTACGGCAAACTTCATCTTTTTCTTGCTTAGCTAAAGAGTTGGTGCGTGCGGACTTTATTGCTGGCCGCGGTGTGGGGGCATTTCCGATATGCCCCGCGCCGGGGCAGCCGTTCAATCTTTAGAGACTAAACTACATGTCGCTCTCTACGTAAGCCCTCCATGTCCTAAGAGTGTTAGAGCCACCACTCGAGCTCTTGGTCTGGGCTTTTTCATACCCTTACCTCTGCCCGAACTTTAGTGGAAAGACCTTTGAGTAAATTCGCAACCACGTTCTACCATCACACCAGTTGAACACGCAAAGGTAGTATACTACCGTAACAATGTATTTGAGTACCACAGGATAAATCTAAGTCCAAAGATAATAGCCAAACATACCAGTCTAGCAGTTGTCTGAATCTACTCTCGCACTGGTTGGATTCCACGCGACACACCGTTGGACTACAGGTCCTCAAGCACCAGTATTTTTCTTTTTACGATACCCTGGAAGCCGTAAGACAATTGAGCATAAGAGACAAGACGCCCTCTGTTGCGGTGGTTGCAAATGACGGGCGCATCGGTGGGTCCAGGCGGACTCACGCTCAGTCGTGCAGTCGCCAAAGTGCGTCCCACCAAAATCAGCCATCGCTACCACCAAAACATTGCGCCAACGCAGCTGCACTCTTGATCTCACACAAACCAACGACACCCGTTGCAGATCAACAATGAGCTTGTTGGCTTCGGTTATACCGAGTCGCAATTCCAATGGCGCACAGAAATCCGCCACCGGTCCGGCAGCGGAGCCGTCGTCTTCCAAGTTTCTCTATCCAACATTGAAGTTGGACGATGACGGCTTGGATGCCATCAAGTTTCAACAGGACACGAGCGAAGCCAAGAGCGCTGCATTCCAGTCCCAGAGGTCCTTTCTTCCGATGATGTTAGACTCTGTCCACGAAGTCAGCTACAAGATAAGCGTGTCGAACTTCGGTAGTCTACCACCTCTCCGAATGGGTTCCAAGTACATCACCAATATGATCAAAATCGACTCGATGATGCCAGGAGATATCTATGCGACCAGCAATCTCAACAAGAACTCGGGCTTGGACAACTATTACTTCAGCTTAGAGAATGGGTTGGGCAGCTTTTCCCGTTTCAAAAGGACCGAGAGGCTAGACTTGCCTGATCGCTTCTTCGAAGAACACAACTTGACAGAAACCTCGACGAAGATGGGCCTTTTCCCACAAATCAGCCGTGCATGGATAGCCGTGGACAACAAATTGATATTCTGGAACTACAAGCTCCCTAAATCGTCGTTCAACAAATCTAACCAGTTCTTTACAATGGACCAAATCCGCCACTCCATTTTGCTGGTGAATATAGTTAAGCCGAAGAAAGGCGTCTTTGTTGAGGACGCAAATTATCTTTTGTTGATTGCCACGACTGTGGATATTCAAATCTACGTTGTTAAGTTCAACCCGGCAACGAATGATCTCGATGTTTTCAATCCAAACCTCTCCGTCAACACACAAGGTCTCATTGTGAGGCACTTCGCGGTGAATGAACTCACAAACGATATATACTTCTCGGGCGAAGGCGACGGTGTAAATGTTTGGAGATTGGACTACTCAAACAAGGTCACATTCAAGAAAAACAAGTGCGACAAAGTCTGTCTTACAAAGAGCGGCTTTTCTTCCGTTCTTCCCATAGGAAAGACATCTGGCTTCGATATCTTTACATCTGAAAGTGACAACAAGCATAAGACAAGCACGGCTACAAACTCAAAAGCATCATCTATTCCTGACACTGTTGTACAGATGCAAGTGGACTCGGAAAGGAGCATTTTATACACACTTTCCAACAAGTCTGTAATTCGAGTCTACAAATTGGTACCTAACCAAGAGCAGTTTCTGCAGCAGAGCCAGCTTTCCCCTGCTGAAATTTTCAAGTCTTTGTCACAATTAATTCCATCTTCAGCAAATATCAAGTCTTTTCTGAAGTTCAAAATTGTCAGTATTCACTCGATTTCCGGAAAGGAATCCTCCAACATTCAATTGATTGCTACAACAAACTACGGAAATCGCATTTATTTTAAGCTTGGATCGAGCAGCTCGCTTTCATCTTTCATATCATCTTCCTCAAGAAATTCTTCGGCATTGAAACTATCAGTTGTGAACATGCGGTTTTGCCCTGCCAAAGAGGAACCAAAGCTTAACCCTGAGCTCGACTCCTTTTTAAGGGTTAAGCAGTATGTTGATCAAATGGTGACCGCGCAACAACAGTCAGAGCTTTTGAAGAACACAAAGTTTGCTAAAATCATCAGCCCCGGTGTGTTCTTAGCGGTGAAGAAGACAAAGGGCTCTGACCGCTTGTTCATTGCTTCGGTGAACTATGGGTTCTTGAAACATAACAATAAGTTGACGGAGGACGCTGAATTTGTTTCAGTCTCATCAAACGGTGCCCAAAATGAGGGTGCTCCAGTTGTGATCCATGACATTATCCAACTCACTCCCTCAATGAATGCATCGGAGTCTCCTACTGGCTATGCAAATATCCTCGCCTCAGAGTATTTCAAGGCTCCCTTGGAGTTTGCTGTGCTTACGAATTATGGTATTAGCATCTATCGCTACCGGACCTCTTCCGAAGTGCTCACTCCGATGGACAATCAAGTCATAGAGACGTTTATCGAAGAAAACGGGTTCGAGGAAACAAGCTCTTCGCTTTTGTACTTGGCTTGCTCATTAGGGCAACAGACTTACGATGAGCTGTTTGTGCGGAAGGTTGAATTTTTGTTTTCAAGTGTTGGAAACAATGCACGTTTGATCGAAAACCTGTCAGGCGCTCATAATCAGTCTCACATAGGGTCCCAGCCTTCTGATCGACAGCCTGTGGTTGAACAGGTGGTGCTCAGCCACAGGTTTTACGGAACTTGCTTGCTTATATCCCGTTTATTCAGGGAGTCTTGGAACGTTAAGATATTTGAAGCTCTCCCGCATATCAAAGTTCAACCTAACGGAGCGGTGGAAATTGCCTCTGTTAAAGAAGACAATCTCTTGATCAAAGGTTTGACAATAAAGAGGCAGCAGGTGGAATATTTTATGGGATCTCTCATTGTGTTGCTTGAATTCTTCAACAATAACAAATCAAAAATTCCTGGGCTCAATGCACCTTCTTACAGCTCGGACCCATCTAAGTTTGAAAATGAAGTTTGTGCTCGTGCTGAGCATATAGCGTTCACGTCTATTGTGAGATCTTTGGATTCTATGAAGGAGGCACTCTCTTTCTTAATGGTGCTCATCGAAGAATCTAGCTCCAACAATTCCAACAGTAATGACATTTTCAAATTCTTGTCGCTCACAAATCAAGTGAATCTTTTGACATTGACCCTCAAGGATATTCTTTTACCAACAACGGAAGTGAAGAATCTTATCAAAGACTTGCTTTCTTCCATCATAAACAAAACAATCTTAAAGGGAGGGTCCATTGACATGATTGCATCGTCATTGCAAGATCGCTGTGGGTCGTTTTGTTCGTCAGATGACGTGTACATTTTCAAGGCCATTGAGAATTTGACGAGAGCAAAGCTCATCGGAAACAGAGACAACGAGTTGAAAGCTAAAAGTCTTCGCACTGCTGTCGGTCTTTTTGAGCAGGCAAGTGACTCGCTTACATTTGAGAATATCGAGAACTCGGTCGATATCATGTTGTCGCTTGATTATTATGCTGGTGCAGTTGACTTTTTGTTGAAGGTTGCAAAGAGACTCAACGGAGCTGGCCGGGACGAAACGCGCCTCATTACTGCGCCGGATGCTACGAACGAGATTTATCGCGCCAAAATCAATCAAGAGAGAAGAAACAAACGCAGGGCAGATCTTTACGATTTGGTGTTCAAGATCCTCACTAAACTCGACATAAGGTCGATCCAAGTGAGCGATTCAGGCAACCAGCTTTTGATCAATGAATTTGCTGAATTGAGAGATGCCACCTATGATACTTGCTTTGCAAGTAAGGAGCAGTCGTTCCACTTTGATTTCTATCGCTGGTTCATTAACCAAGGTTGCAGTGACAGACTTCTCACTGTTGACACTCCATTCGTGCTTCCCTTTTTGGAGGAAGCCTCCAAGAATGACCTCGCCTTGACTGAATTGTTATGGTTGTACCATGCCAAAAGAGAGAACTTTTCGCAGGCTGCCAAAATTCTATACAGTTTGGCAATTTCAGACTTCTCCTTAACTTTGGAACAAAGGACAGAATACCTCTCCCGCGCGAATGGCTTTTGCAATTGTGCTTGTCCTCCCTCTTTGAGGCAAGAGATGGTGCAGCTTTCCACGCTCATCAAAGATTTGTTTGAAGTTGCAAACGTGCAGTTGGATCTCTTGATAACGATCAAGGGCGATAAGAGAATAAGTGCCGAAGATCAGCGAACTGCCAATGAGACACTCAACTATAAGATACAAAATATCAGCGAGCTTTTCAATAGCTACGCCGATCCTTTAGGATACTATGAGATCTGCTTCAGTATATTCAGCATTTCGGACTACAAAAACCCAGATGAGATCTTAAAACGCTGGGAATTGTTCTTTGAAAAGGTTCATCACAACTCCGAATTGCACAAAGACAAACCCAGAGATAGCGCCTTGGCTTTGAGCAATGCTTTGATAAACGTTGGAACGAAGGTATGCGGAAACGATTTCGTTTTCCCGGTGGACAAATTGATAAAATTGTTCTGCAAATATACACAAAGTGACACTGCAAAGGCTGCAGAGCTGTCGGATATACGTGGAATTGTGGTGGATACGTTTGTGAAATGTGGTGTCTCCTATGAAACTCTATATGTGGCGATCAGGAGTTTGATCGAGCATAGCTCTCATGACTTGTCTTCAGACTCGGTGGCCTTCTTGAAGCAGAGTGAAATGGTTCACCTCATACAAACTTGGTACCAGAAGGACAAGTCGTTGCGGGACGCCATCTCCAGCGAGAAAATCGCAAACATGACGGAGTATTCTACCAAGGACGACCCCGTTGAACAGTGGATCAATACCCGCAAATTGTTCCTTTAGAGGAAATAAAAATATACAAGGTGGATATCTCCTCTAATTTATGTCGTAGTAGTTTCCCTTCTGGTTATCGAACTTCTCCTTCGCGAGCGGGCGTAGAGCGTTCGCAGTAGGTGATGTTGAAAGTTTCTGTGCACCTAATGACGATAGGAGGCCGTCAACGAGCAAATGAACTCCATTTGCCTCGAATCCTCGTGGCATTATGACGTCAGCACGTTCCTTTGTTGGGAAGATGTAGTCTGCCATTTCCAGCTTGGCCCCATGGAGATATAGGTTGATGATGTTCTCGAGACTAGTAGGGTTCTCTTTTGATAGCACGTCCCGGCGAATCCAACGAACGAGCCGAGTATCTGCGTCGCTGTCAACGTACACTTTGATGTGGGCCATGTCACACAACTCCTTGTCGTACAACGCATATAGGCCATGGACTATGATTAGCTTCTTTTGGTCGGACGCATGATCTGCCATGCGAGACCTGAGATAGTCCTTTAGCGCGGCGAAGTCGAAGCGGGATGGTTTCAAATTGAGTGACGGCGATTGTCCGACGGTGATGGCCGAGTTTTTGGCGAATTCGTGGGACTCGAACGCAGACGCATCCGTGAATCGGTTCATGTCCAATAGCTCAATCTCGAGGCGTGTGGATGAGGACGGGAGTAGAGCTTCCAACTCCTTCTTGATGCAGCGTGCGGTCAGAGTCTTTCCAGCCGCGTGGCCACCGCCAATCAAGAGAATCATGTTGTTATCTTTGGTGGGATTTTGCATGGCGTGTTGGCACTGGTCGTGGAGACATCCACGCGATGAGCGCGCTCATGAGCGCAGGCCGTGCGATGCGATGCTCGAGTACAAGACTCACTAGAAGGCACAGACAATAAAAGAACTGTTATCCAAGATGAGCGTGGAATTCGATAAGTCTGCGGATACCCAGCTCGAGTTCTCCAGCAAAAGCAGCAAGAACATCAAGGTGCATGCGACGTTTGAGAGCATGAAGTTGAAGCCAGAGCTTCTCAAGGGAATATATTCGTACGGGTTTGAGGCTCCGTCAGCCATCCAGAGCCGGGCGATCATGCAGATCATTTCGGGCAAGGACACCATAGCGCAAGCGCAGTCGGGAACGGGGAAAACGGCAACCTTTTCCATCGGGATGTTACAGGTAATCGAGCCCAAGACACGCACATGCCAAGCACTAGTGCTCTCTCCAACGAGAGAGCTTGCTGCCCAGATCAACAATGTCATCATCAACTTGGGCAACTATATGAATATCCAGACACATGCCTGTACTGGAGGGCGGCAAGTCGGTGAGGACACCAAGAAGTTAAGCCAAGGCCAGCATATTGTCAGCGGGACGCCCGGCAGAGTGTTGGACTTGGTAAAGAGAAGGACGCTCGCCACGCGTGGTGTCAAGATGCTTGTGTTGGACGAGGCCGACGAGTTGATGACGAAGGGGTTCAAGGAGCAGATATACGATATCTACCGGCAGCTTCCGTCGACGGTCCAGGTTGTTGTGGTGAGCGCTACGCTCACGCGAGAGGTGCTCGAAATCACACTGAAATTCACTACGGATCCAGCAAAAATCTTGGTCAAGAAGGAAGACGTGTCACTAGAGGGCATCAAGCAGTACAAGATCGATTGCGAAAAGGAGGAGTGGAAGTTCGACACGCTCTGCGATCTCTACGACTCTCTCACCATCACCCAGGCGGTGATCTTCTGCAACACCAAAACGAAGGTCACATGGTTGAGCGAGCAGCTCAAAAGAGCCAACTTTGCAGTGGTTGCCATGCACGGCGACATGAAGCAGAACGAGCGGGACTCCATCATGAGCGAGTTCAGGTCCGGGAATTCTCGAGTGTTGATCTCCACGGACGTCTGGGCACGTGGCATCGATGTGCAGCAAGTGTCCCTTGTGATCAACTACGACTTGCCATTAGACAAAGAAAACTACATCCATCGGATCGGCCGCTCGGGCCGCTTTGGAAGAAAGGGAGTTGCCATCAACTTGTTGACTAAAGGCGATGTTCCCGCGCTTAAAGAGATCGAGAAGCACTACAAAATCCGCATCCGCGAGATGCCTCTGGACCTCTCGGCGCTATGAGGAAACCACAGTGACCGGTATTTTCTTCGCCCATTCATACACGGGAAACGTGCATCCAATCAGGGTAGTATATTGCATAAGGAAACGTCTTATTTTTCTACGGCTGTATCTTCTCTGCCACTAATACGGTAGGCTGCAATGTTCACGTGAGAGCATCGCGTTCGCAGCATCTTTTTTTTTTTCGTCCACCCCATCGATTTCTTGTAGACTCGAATCACACGTCACGATGGACGTCCAGTATCTCAAGGCCTTGGAGGAGACGCTCCAGCAGACCTTCGCCCCATCCACAGTGAAGCAGGCCACTGCTAAGTTGTCAAAAGACTTTTACTCCAATCCATTGGCTTTGCCCTCGCTTTTGCATATCTTACAGAATGCTCAGCAGGATCAGATGAAACAGTTAGCCGCTGTCGAGGCCAGAAAACTCGTGGCATCAAAGTGGGAGACTGTTGACAATTCATTGAAGCCACAAATCAGAGAAGCGTTGTTGCAAAACACGTTTTCGCAGTCGTCCAAGTTGATCAGACACAGCTCTGCTCGTGTTGTCGCGGCAATCAGTGAGTTTGACTTGCCAGATAACCAATGGCCCGAATTGTTGCCTCAGTTGATCGGATACGTTCAGGCATCTGAACTCCAGACGAAGGAGATGGCGGTCTACGCTCTCTATACGCTTTTGGAAACGCAGAGCCCTGCGTTGACCAGCAACAAAGACGACTTCGTCACTTTGTTCTCTGGCCTCTTGTCCGATCCAAGCTCCCGTGATATTCGGGTTAATGCGGTTCTTTGTTTGGACTGTCTCTCTCAATTCATCGAAGAGGACGACGAGATCGACCCCAAGGTCGCTTCCAAGTTCAAGGCCTCCATTCCCGGCATGGTCGAGGTTTTGAAGGACGTTATTGCTGCTGACGACACCGAGAAAACCAAGTCTGTCTTCGACGTCATGAACTCTTTGATCTACTTGGACAACAAGTTAGTTGGGGACCAAATCGTTCATTTGATTCAATTCATCTCTGAAATCGCCTCCAACACCCGCTTGGACGAGGATTACAGATGTATGGCTTTGCAGTTTTTGTTGTCTGCGGTGTCTTTGAGGAAGTCTAAGGTTGCAAGCAGCAACTTGGGCCCATCTCTCACTGCGCTTGCTACTACTATTGCCAGCGAGGAGGTCGATTTGGATGACGAGTTGAACAACGAAGAGGAGGAGAACGAGAACGAGGAAAACACTCCTGCCACAATTGCTTTGAGACTCTTGGGTATCTTGGCTGCAGAATTGCCTCCGTCGCAAGTTATTGCTCCATTCTTTGAAAATTTGAACTCGATGGTTTCGTCCTCCAACTTGTATGCAAGAAGAGCAGGTCTTTTGTGTGTCGGTATTGCTAGCGCTGGTGCTCCAGACTACCTGGCCACTCAAATCTCCAAGATCATTCCATTATTGATCAGTGGTATGCAAGATCCAGAGGTTGCTGTCAAGGTCGCTGCCGTGAGAGCCGTCTCTGTGTTGGCCTCTGAGTTACAAGACGGTCTTTCTGTTTATCACGAGGAACTTTTGCCCCTTATTATGAACATCATCGACTCTGCCTCTCACGTCATGGCATACAAGTATGCGTGCTACGCCTTGGACGGCATCATTGAGTTCATGAGTTACGATGCTGTGGCTCATTACATGGGTCCATTGATGCAGAAACTCTTTTCTATGTTGGAGAGTGCTCATTCTTCCACTTTAAAAGCAGCTATTGTTTCTGCCATTGGTTCCACGGCATTTGCCGGCGGCAAAGGGTTCATTCCGTACTTCAACCAGTCTATTGCTGTCTTGGAGCCTTTTATCTCGAACCCCGCTGATACCACTGGAATCACTGAAGACGACATAGAGTTGAGGGCTGTTACTTTCGAGAACATTTCCACCATGGCCAGAGCTGTTGGCACAGAGCCCTTCTCTGCATACGCAAAGCCATTGGTCGAAGCTGCTTACTCATCCATAAGCTCCGAGCACTCTAGAATTAGAGAGTCCGGCTTTGCTTTCCTCTCCAACATGGCTAAAGTTTATGGCTCCGAGTTCTCTGGTTTCTTGGACGAGATCGTTCCCCAAATCTTGAAGTGTTTGGAACAAGAAGAGTTTTCTTTCGAGGGAGGTGAAGACGACGAGTTTGACGAAGATGACGATGAGGAGGATCTCTCCAACAAGTTCAAGTTCAACACAGGTATCACCATCGAAAAGGAAATTGCTTCGGTGGCTTTGGCTGAATTGGCCATGGGCACTGGTGCTGCTTTCGCTAAGTTTGTCGAGCCATCCTTCAAGACCTTAACTGAGCAAATTGAGGTATCCTACGGCATGAGAGAGGCTGCAATGAATTCTCTTTGGAAGATCGTGATCGCTATGTTCAAGGCAACGTATGGCGATTCGTTTAAAGCTCCAAAAGGTGTTCCTCAACAGTCTTACATCGACGCGAACCTCATTCCCTTGATCGAGCAAGCCAGAGATATCAGTATTGGCAACTTGGAAGAAGAGTTTGAACAGGGATTGGTGATGTGTGACTTGGAGAACTTGACAACTGCTCTCCAGACGTTCGGTATTGCTGCTGTGGTCAGCAACTCCAGCTCAACCGAGTCTTTGGAGAAGCTTTGTGTCCAGCTCATGAACATTTTGAAGAAGGAGCATGCCTGTCAGCTCGAAGACGAAGAGCCCGTGGACGAAGATGAAGACACTTCTGAAGGCGATGCTTTGTTGTTCGAAACGTCATTAGAGGTTTTGATTATGTTGTCCCTTCAACTTGGTCCCGACTTCAACAGAATATTCGCATCTTTCAAGGATGTCATTATCAGCAACGTGACCTCCAAGTCCAAGAGTAAGAGAGTCAGCTCTATTGGTGCATTGGCCGAAATATCAGCTGCTTTGAAAGACCTGAATGAGTACACCGAACAGTTTTTGCAAGTCTTCTCCGATAGATTGGCTAATGACAAATCTTTGGAAGTCAAGGGTAATGCTGCATACGGTGTCGGCATTGTTATTGAAAGCAGCTCTTCGAACTTTTCCGGAAGCTATCCAGCCATTTTGCAAACTATGTTCCACTTGTTGAGCAAGTCAGACGAGCAAGCAAAGATTGTGGATGGCGAGTCAAAGGATGTTGTCAACAGATGCGTGGCTAATGCCTGCGGTTGCGTTGCTAGAATGGCTTTGAAGAACCAAGACGCTGTTCCTTTGGAGCATGTTTTGCCCGCTTTGTTGAGCCATTTGCCATTGGACTCCGGCTCCGGCACGGAAGAGAATGTTCCAATTTTGAGCTGGATTGTCAAGTTATACGAAAGCAATAACGAACTTATAAACTCAGAAAGTGACAGGGTCATTGCAATTTTTGCAGAGATTTTTAAGAAGGAGGCGGAAAGAATTAAGCTTGTTGAAGAAAGTACTTTGGGTAGAGAGGAGAACATTGACAAGTTGAAGCAGTTTCAAACAAAGGAATTGGAAGAGAAGGTGGTGAACTTGTTGAAGTTTTTGAAGCAGAAATACCCCTCCAGTATTGCCAGACATGAGATTTTGGCTTCAGTCGTTGCGTGAACTAAGTAGATGTGTGCATTAGATATTTGAAACAGCTTTTTCCAGGGACGTAGCTTATCAATAACCCAATCGAAACTATGGTGAACACTACATGTTGGAAGTCGACTCATCGCAGTCCCTTTGAAAATACTTTTATGATTGCAAAGTGATCTTTTTTTAAATGAGAAGCTGACACAATTGTGAAGGCAGAACAAAAGTGGCGCAAGATGCTTCACTCTTTCATCCTTTGTAGTTTCTTTTTTCTGTGCATCGTAATTCTGGGCGGGTATCATATTCTTGGAGATGTGTGAATTAACGACCAAAAGTGGACTTCAAAGAGCATTCCTATACTGAGATGCGGTACCGCATACACCAGCAAAAATTACATATAAGAGGACTAATAAGGAAATAAAATTGAGATGAAAACGTGAATCTTCTTACCGTTACGATATCTGCATTGGAGATGCCTGACTCTATTGGTCTGACTATTGCAGCCTTCTCATTCATATCGCTTATCATATTGATTCCCCCGCTCTGTTATCACATCCTAAACCGAAACATTCCTGCAATAAGTTTGATCTCATGGTTTTGCTTGGAGAATCTAATATCATTTGTGAATGCTGTTATTTGGAGCGATGATGATTTTGCAGACAAGTTCGATGGAAACGGCTATTGTGACTTGACGGTTAGGGTCTTGAGTGGGTCTGCAGTCGGCCAGTTGTGTGCGACCGCATGCATCATTTTCAACCTATACATGATTCTAGCTGCGAAAAACCCTGGATACCTCGCACCAGGGTCTAAAACAAGGCTAGCCGTCAACTTAGCTTTGTGCTGGCTCAATCCCATCTTGGTTATGGGGTTGTCAGTAATTGTTCAGACAAATCGCTATGATATCACAAGATATCGTGGGTGCACTGCTGTGTATGACTACGGCTTAGGGTCGGTGATGTTGGTGTCGATCTGGAAAGTGATTTGGATCACCATTGCTTGCATTTTCGCAGCCTTGACTCTCACCGAGTTCCTCAAAAAGCGCAAAGACATACGAGACATCATGAGATGTACGAATTCTGGCATGAACATGAGAAGGTTCTTCCGCTTGATTCTATTGAGTTTGATGATTATTTTTGTCTTGTCACCCGTGCTATTGATGACTTTTGCCTCAGACGTACATGCTGCTACTCATGCAACACCTCAAATCAAGGAGATGTACGCCCAAATCAAATGGTCTGATATCTACTCTGAAGACCTTGGAACTCAAAGTTTGACGAACACAATCATTCAAATCGTCTTTTCTGTCTGTACGTTTTTGCTCTTCGGTCTAGGAACCGAAGCTTTGGCGATGTACGCAAGACTTCTTGCTTTTTTCGGTTTCACAAGTTTCAGGCCGAAGAAGCAGCCTGACTTTTATGTTTCAAAAGAATTTAACGAATCTCGTCAACATACAAAGGGAACCGAGTACTCGGAATCAACTATAGGCTTGGATGAATACCAAAATTTTGAGCCCTTTGCTCTCGATAAAGGTCCGCTTGCGACTCTGCCAGACAGTGACGATATTATTACTCTCACTCATCTTTAAATAGGATATCATTAAATTTGCTTTCGAATAGCTTCGCATCAACACGGCCTTGTGTCTCCCGCATGGCCTGCCCGACAAGAAACTTTATGGACTTTGGATTTCCGTTTCTTATCTTGTCCACCACTTCTGGATGTTTATTCACGATTTCCGCACAAATCTCTTGCACGGCATCATTAAATTCGCCTTCACTAATACCAGTGGGGGTACCCAAGTCATATAACTCAACAAGTTCAGGTATAGTGCGGCCCTTTGCATCTTCGCGGGGAAGAACCAATGCCGACATAATGTGTCTTGCGGATGTGATGGATAACTCTTTTCTTTCAACCATAGAGACCAAAGATGCAAGTTGTTCTGGGGTCACAAGTGAGAGATCGACCCGACGGTCAAGCTTAGTAAATGTTCCTAAGAATCTGTGAAAGAACCAGTTATTGAGCGTCTGTGGAAGCTTTGTATGCTTCGGGATGACGAGTGAATGTAGCTTTTGGTAGTACCGATAGAACGAAGGTTCATCCAACAAGAACTTTGCGTGTTTCTTCTCCAAACAATATGGAGCCTTAGTCAACTCACTAAATAAATCCTCTGGAAGGGCTGGGAGAATCCGGGCAATTTCCTCGGTAATTGTGGGGCTGACATTGACCCTGGGAAGCTCGATATCAGGGAAATATCTGTAGTCCTCGGCGTCCTCTTTGGATCGCGTACGGACAGTTTCCTTGCCATTCCAGCTCCTGGTTTCCTGCTCAATGGGAGCACCAGAAGACTTAAGATGCTTGACTTGCCTCTCATACTCATATTTGAGAGCAGCAGCAATCTCGGAGGTGCTTCCGAGGTTTTTGATCTCCACTCTATCGCCTCCGCCCACACTCACGTTAACGTCACAACGCATTGCACCGTTTTCCATGTCGCCTGAGCAAACCCCTAAGTGTGTCATGATGCCAAGGTACTTTTTCACAAATGCACGGACCTGGGATAAGTGGTCAAAGTCTGGTTTCGTCACCAATTCTATCAAAGGCACATTGGCTCTGTTGAAATCAATGGCTACCGTGGAGTCATAATCGTCGTAGTTGAGTTTTGCCGTATCTTGTTCTAGCTGAATCTGCTCGATTCCAATTCTCTTCTCAGCAACCCCGTCAAATTCAGTAGAGAGCTTCAAAAAGCCGCCCACGGCCAATGGCTGAAACCGCTGTGTGATCTGGTATCCATGGGGCTGATCTAGGTAGAAGTAGTGCTTTCTGTCAAACGACGAGATGGGATTCACCTTTGACTTCAAGACGGTTGCTGCTTTGAGTGCCAACAACAATGCTTCGGGATTGAGGCTTGGAAAGGTGCCCGGTAATGCAACGTCGAAAAAACTAGCATTGCGATTGGGAGGCGAGTTTGCATCATTTTTTGACAACGAGAATAGTTTATGTGATGTCATGAGCTGTGTATGAATCTCTAGGCCGCATTTGAGCGGAAATCCCGGCTCTGGTCGCCATGCCAGAACGGACTTCGGAATCATCGCTTGATGTAGTATTCGATGGCCCAGGCGATGTGCGCGAACATGTCGACTCGTCGCTAAAAGCGATGGAGGACAACCTTTTAATGATCAATGATTTGGCCTTCTCTGCGCTGAATGCAAGCGGCTGCTTACAACGTTCATGATGCTGTTTGCACTTCTACTGTATATCTTTACTTGTTTCTTCGGGTATGTCAGGACGTTTTATGGCATTTCGCATTCTTACACCACTCCGTACCTACAAGTGTAAACGGAGAATCCGACGCCTAGTGGCATCCCCGAACAAAGCAAGTAATGAGAGCAATGTCAATAGCGGCACATTGTTTTGTGTAACGTGAATTGCTACAGTTGCAATTTTTTTGTTTACATACCATTAATTAATTTTCGTGTTGGACTAATAAACAACTATGGCTCGCGTACTAATTGTCCCACGCACCGCCCTTGCCTCCAGATATATGCACTGCTCTGACTTATCGCGCCAGGTTACTTTTTGCCTTCACTCTTGTGCACTACCTAGTTCTCCACAAGGGATGACAGACCTTGACCCACATTAAAAACACTTTATCTTCCGTGACAATTCCTATACCAAACCCGTTTTTTTAACAAACAACCTTTCCGTATTTCGACCACATTGAAGAGTACGTACACAGGATCACAGGGGCTCTCGGTTTCCTTGGCCCTGATATTTGTTCCGTCTACTCCCGTTGTTTATTCCTTATCGTTCTGCGGAGTGGGCCTTATCGTTCGGAACGCATACTAACGCAACACAAAGAAGGTACAATGAGATCCCAATTCAAAGACGAAAACTCGTTTGGTATGTATCTCCTCCGTGGCCTGGCGCCCTTTTTGACGATCCTGGCACGCGTTTCAAGGGGCCACGTTCGCCCTGCTTTTGGTGACTAAGAACAGCGTGACTCGAATTGTTTCGTGGAATAACACATACTAACAGCTTAAGAGAAGAGAAGCTCAGAGTCGGCAAGAATCTTACAAAGATTCAAGGACAGACTTCCCGTAATTTGCGAGAAGGTCGAGAACTCTGACATCCAAGAAATCGACAAGAGAAAGTACCTTGTCCCAGGTGACTTGACCGTGGGGCAATTTGTCTATGTGATCAGAAAGAGAATCAAATTGCCCTCGGAGAAGGCCATTTTCATCTTTGTGAATGACATCTTACCCCCAACTGCTGCGTTGATGAGCACAATCTACGATGAACACAAGGACGAGGACGGCTTCTTGTACGTGTTGTACTCTGGCGAAAACACTTTTGGACAGGTGGACTTGTCCACCTTGGATTTCTCCGATTTGCCTCTGCTTTAGATGGGCATATATGGGTGCTTGATCCGGCGGTTGATCTACCCTCCAAAAGTGGCTGCACAAGACCAATGCACACGTTGGCATTGACCGGCCTTTTTATTTCTCTATTTCTCTATGAGCCTATCTGCTTGCCTACTGATCTGCCGTGGGGCAGTATCAAACGCGCAAGAGTCCATATTGTTAACTTACTTGAGTTTATCAATTTTAAACTGCCTGCCTGTACCACCTCACGACCTTTAGCTTTCACACTTGATTTCACACATTGCTCACAATTAAATACACATCGTTCAAAGCTCCCAGTAGAGACATTGGTCAGTCATAGCACCAGCCCACCAAATTCATGCTCACACCTTCTTGAGACAATCTCTTTTCGATGGACTTATTCAAGAAGGAGTACAAGCCAGCGACAGGTCCCTCGGAAGGCTCCTCAATCAGATTGGGTGTTTCGCTGATACGCTTTAGACCAAAATGAACCTCAAAAAGATCAGTGTCCCTTACCTCAAAAACTTTCCCATCCAAGTCATTTTGAATGATCTTGACGACTTCAGAAACCATAGATTGCTTCACATCTTCGCTGGGAATGTCAGCAGATTTAGACTTGACATATATGGTGAAAGATTTCGGTTCACGAAGGGTGGCAAATTCGGAGTTATCAAGGGCCAACTGACGATTTCTTCTGATATCTAGTTCCAACAAAATCACTATGACTAAGGTTGAAATCACAAAAAGAATATCCCTTGGCCAGCTCAGTAGTCTGTACCTCATTATACAAGTGTCCCTAGTTTGTAATGGAGGAGTTCCCCACTAGTTTACTCTACGCACTTCACGAAGTAGTAGCGGAGTGGGGACGCACGAGACAACCGAATTTGAAAAAGAAGGAGCCAACAAGAAAGTTTTTTTAAGGATAGACTTCCCATTTAGAAGAGGGCCAAAATCAAGGGGCTTTAGAAGAATAAGTACTCACTTGGCGACTTGACCAGACATTATTCTACTCGATCAAGAAGATACACAAGTCACTTCAATGGTTTCTTGTACATGTCGTGTTCCGGAACATACTAAATCAATTATAAACCCTCTATCTCTTCCTTTACGAGCTTAATTAGCTAACGCATTTGTTTCTTTTATTGGTAACAAATCAACTCACAGCGTTCTAAGTTCCCTTTTGAGTAGAGACACTCTGGTCAGGTTCCAATGACAAAGTCAAACCCTCTTGAGACAATCGCGACGCTTTGGACTGATACAAGAAGTCATATAACCTGAAACGGATCACACTATCTGACTCCGCAGTTGCATCGGTGGTTCCGATGGTACTGAGCACCTTGTCAGTAAAGTCTAGACGGAAGCCAAGCCCAAAAAGAACAGTGTCATATGTGTGAATGACCTCTCCACCCAAATCATGCTCAATGATGGGCACAAATTCGGAAACAAGATCTTTCAAGACTGGTGTCTTGTCTTCGCCAGAAGATCCTTCAGGCTCTGGTTGGATATATAAGATAAAACCGCTTGAGACACCCGGAGTAGTATACGAAAGCTTGTTCTCGGAAGTCGAGATCGCCAGATTTCCTCTGATCGCTAAGATGATCACTACCAAGAAAGTAAAAAATGCAAAACCCATGGCCTTGGGTGAACCCAGTAATTTGTACGCCATTATACAATTGCCACCAGTCTATACGTTAGAGTTTCCTCGCTTGCTTCACGATACGCACTCAAGGGACAAAAAAGTGACTCCGGCGTGATTCGAACACGCGCATCTTACGATAACAGAACTTGAGTCTGCCGCCTTAGACCGCTCGGCCACAGAGCCATTAATTAAAAAAATATTTTCCTGCTCTTTCATCAATATGAGAATTTTGACACGACATCTTGAATAATCAGACCCAGATCTTGACTAAATTTCTGGGAGACGGTTCAGACATGCCGTTACAAGAGTTTGTTGAAAGTACTTGCAAAAAGAAAGGTCGATACAATGAAGCGGAATTTATAAATAGATGTATTTTACACCAAGCAGTCTAATCTAATTATGACAAGTAGTGGTATTTCTGTTTCACATCCTCAAGCTTTGCTCTTAACTCAGCTTTTCGAGTGTCATCGCACCACGAGCCGTCTATACTGTTCAAGGCAATCTGGCACCATTGGTCCTTGCTAAAACCGAATCTGGTGTGAACAGCGACGTAGTTGTCTAAAATGTATCCACCGAAGTAAGCTGGATCGTCGGAGTTTATGGAGAAGGGGATGTTCTTGTCTACGAACACCTGGATCGGCAATTCAGAAATGTCCTTGACGACTTGCAATTTGACATTCGACATAGGACACAACGTCAACAAAGTCTGGGACTCCGCCAATCTAGACATCAATGCGTCATTCTGGGAAGAGTTGACACCATGGTCAATACGAGTGGTCTTGAGCAAGTCTAAAGCGTTGCTCACAAAGGTGTGGTCGCCCTCCTCACCAGCGTGCGCTGTCAACCCGACATTGGGAAACTTGTCTTTGATCGTCAGATAGCACTCGATAAAGAGCTCGGGAGGGAACGGCTTTTCGGAGGAGTCTAATCCCAAACCATGAATAATTCCACTTTCATAGTACTTCGAGCACGACTCAATCGTCTCGAGGCCAGAGGCCGACGGCAAGTGACGCAATAAACACATGATCAACTTGTTTGTGGTGCCGTACTTGTCTGTTGCATCCTTACAAGCACGGTCAAATCCCTTGACGACTGTGTCGATATCTACATCGCGCTCAACATGTCCTTGGGGGTCAAAGAAGACCTCAGAGTGCACGCATCCATCGCGATGGGCACGAGCAAAATAGTCCATGGCTAAATCGTAGAAATCTTGCTCCTTGATCAAAACGCTCATACCAATGTAGTAGTGGTCCAAAAAGTCCTGCAAGTCGGCGAAATTGTTGTATCTCTCACCACAGGCCTCGGGCGTCGAAGGGAACGACGCAGGCAAAGTAATGCCATTTCTCTCCGCCAATTTGAACAAGAGAGAAGGTTCTAAAGTTCCCTCGAGGTGAACGTGGTGCTCACACTTTGGCAAGTCGTTCAAAAACAGCCTTGTGGCTTCCGAGCATTCGTGGGTGGCCATTATATCTATTATCTTGGTTTCAGAGATAAGACCTCGATGAGCATTCTGTGCGCATCTCGCCTGTCAACCAGAAAGGCAGGACCCTACGCAGGCTGAGCGAGGCTGGGCGCCGTTAAAATCTCGACAAAATTGCACATTTTAGCGGAGCCAAGCTTCTGCACGTCTCTGAACGCCCCTTTGCCTCCCTTTGCCGCCCCTTTCCCCTTTTTTTATAGCACATACGAACAGTATAATTCTGCAGCTAAACCAAGCCATCTTGGTCATCGAACGAGGCTGCGCGACGCGAAACAAGAGGAAATTGGAGCTAGCTCTGCCGTGCTACCTGCAGAAAACGTTCCTGCCTGATTTGGTTTCAGAACTAAGCCATAGCGAAGTCAGCGCTGTCTAATAATAGACGCGTGAAGACCCTACCAGAACGCCGAGTCCAAAAGCTGTGCTCTTCCCTGATAAGTCGCTAGTGGTCACGGGTGCTCAAGACACGTTGCAACTTTTTTTAGAACCGACAGGCATACAAAACTCCAGTGTGCTGCAGTTTCCTTAGGTAAACATTGATCTGACCCCAGCCTACAACTTCCTTTCCCACCACCACATACCCACACACTTGCCAGAACATGTACGGCAACCAGTACGACCCGGAATACAACCCGCGAAGACAACCGCAAGGAGTTTACAACTACTCCCGCAACAGAAGCGAGGACCTGTTGGAGTTTCAGCAGCCCAATGCTGTCCACAGCACCATCGACGCACACCGGTCCAACGATGACTTCTTGAATTACTATGAGGGTGATCGGCCTCTGCAGATGTTCCTCACAGGGCAGGAATACCCCGAAAACATCCAGAATTATCCGCCGCATGAACCCAATCCCTTCGGCGCAGAGTACGAGATGTCCAACTACAACCCCAACCAGACCCACAACACGGGAATGTATCTTGGCGACGAGCACAAGTTCGACCAGGCGTTTGTGCCGCACGCGTATGACACGGATGACGAAGAGAAGGAGTTCGACAGGGACATCAGGTTTAATGATATCCAGGGAGACCACTTTGATTTGCAAACCATCCACATACCAGAGTCCACGATTAGTGTCACAGATGACTACCAGGAAGAGAAAGAATTAGAAGAAGATGACGTACCGCCCTCACCCTTCGAGGTCATGCCTCTTCCGCCAGAGGAAGAAGAGGTCCGCGAGAAGACAAGAGTGGGAATCGCGACGGGACACAATGGGCATTTGGTGCTCGATTGCCCCGTGGCAACAGAATTGCTAAGCAAGTTCCCAGACTACAGAGAAGAAATGAAGGACGGAGGGTTAAGCAGAGAGTTCTCTTACATGAGATACACAGCCGTGACCTGCGGCCCCTCCAATTTCTGGAGAGATGGATACATCTTGCGTCCGGTACATTATCCCGTCCGGCGTCATACCGAGCTCATGATTGTTGTGACAATGTACAACGAGGATGACATTCTTTTGGCTCGTACTTTGAAGGGTGTGTTCAAGAACATCAAACATTTGGAGTCAAGAACACGCTCTCCAGTGTGGGGCAAGGACTCCTGGAAGAAAATTGTTGTCTGCGTGGTCAGTGATGGCCGCTCAAAGATCAATGAGAGAGCCCAAGCTCTCTTGGCCGCTTTGGGTGTTTACCAAGAGGGTCTTGCCAAATCGAGAATTGACGACAAGAAAGTGCGTGCTCATATGTATGAGTACACAACCAGAGTGGGCATATCCACCGTCGATGATACCGTCAAATTGACTACCGAAAAAGTTGTTCCTGTGCAAATGCTTTTCTGTCTCAAGGAAGAGAACGCTAAGAAGATCAATTCTCACAGATGGTGTTTCGAAGCTATCTCACAGGTTCTCGAGCCAAACATTGTTGTGCTCTTAGACTGTGGAACTCAACCTTCGGGCAAATCTTTATATCATTTGTGGAAGGAATTTGACACTGACCCTAAAGTGGCTGGCGCATGTGGAGAGATCAAGGCATCCTTGAAGAAGAGGCAAATACTCACTAATCCGCTCGTGTACGGACAGAACTTTGAGTACAAGATTTCTAACATTTTGGATAAGCCTACAGAATCTGCTTTCGGGTTTATTTCCGTGTTGCCGGGAGCTTTCTCTGCGTACAGATATGTGGCGCTTCAAAATGATATCAATGGCAGGGGGCCCTTAGAAAAATACTTCAAAGGTGAGTTTTTACACGGCAGCGGAGAACTTGATCCAGACGACGATGAATACGAGCTCAAACGTAATTTGCTCAAGGACGAGGCAGGTATCTTCACTTCAAACATGTATCTTGCCGAAGACAGAATTTTGTGTTACGAATTGGTTGCAAAGCGTGGCTGTTCTTGGCTTCTTCGCTACTGCAAGTCAGCGAGCGCGGAAACCGATGTCCCCGAGGGATTGGCCGAGTTTATTCTCCAAAGAAGAAGGTGGTTAAATGGTTCATTTTTCGCTGCCATTTATTCCTTAGTTCATTTCACTAAAATCTGGGGCTCTTCACACAGCATTGGCAGGAAACTCTCATTACACATAGAGTTCATTTACCAGTTCATAAACTTGATTGTCTCATGGTTCTCTATTGGATCCTATTTCCTTGTGTTCCGAATCTTGACTACCTCGCTCAGCTCACTGGACTTGCATTTTGCTCCAGGAAATGTTTTGTCAGTTATATTCCTTTGGCTTTACCTCGCGTCAATTGTGACAACTTTTGTTTTGAGTTTTGGAAATAAACCAAAGGGTACTGAAAAGTTTTACGTGGTTATCGTTTTGTTTTTTGCGATTTTGATGGTTTACATGATTTTTGCAGCCATTTTCATGGCAGTGCATGCTATTCGAACAATTTACGATAGTGGTACGAAAATCACAGTTACACTATTTTTCAAGAATTCTCAATTCAGGGACTTAGTCGTGGCCACAGCGTCGACATATGCCTTGTACTTCCTTGCCTCGTTCCTATACTTGGAGCCATGGCATATGTTTACGTCCTTTGTTCAATATCTATTGCTCTCGCCATCTTATGTGAATGTTTTGAACATTTATGCCTTTTGCAATATTGACGATATATCGTGGGGTACTAAGGGTGATACCGGAGCAAAGGATTTAGGTGTGGCCAAGGTCAGAGAGGATGGTACTTTCGATGTGAACATTCCAGTGTTGAAGGAGGAAGTTAACCAGTCTTACTTGAATCAGCTTGAGAAAATCAAGAAGCCGGATGAAAACAAGGGTGGAGACTACAAACCGCTGAACGATGATTATTACGCGTTTGTCCGTTCGATGACAGTGCTTATTTGGATGTTTTCCAACTTCGTGATCGTGGCAGTTGTTCTCGAAACAGGAGGTTTCAATCAATTCGATGGCAAGGACTCGGACGACTCAAGTGGTCGTTCAGAAATCTTTCTTACCGTCATTCTCTGGACTGTTGCATTCATGGCACTATTCAGATTCGTCGGTTGCGTCTATTACTTGATAACTAGATTCCTCGCGAAGTTCAGAAGTCGCGCAAGCCGTTAGTCTGCGAAAAATCAGGAACAAATACATTGGAACCATCTCTGCGTGGTCCTGCATTAAACCCCAGTAAACAACTAAGAAAAGTAAACACAGGACGTAGACTAGTCAGTGTTCAAAGCGAGCTTTCTATTTACTCAAAGGCCGCGTACGTGAGCTTTTGACAATTAATAACCTTCCGAGACATGATATGAATAGAAAAAGACTATCTTCCGAAGTTACTGCACAGTTAGGTGAACCTCTTCCTTTGCCATACAAATTGTCTAGCTCAAGCACTATAAAAGCAGAAGCTGATGCTCACGACATTGGCTCATATGGAGTGAAACCGAGCCTAGGAATACAAGATGGGAAGACGCGGGTTGCAAGTGGTGAATCTGCTAAGAGCTCGTTAGTCAGTCGTGCTCTTGACGATCATATACCAATGCCAACGTGGAAACGAAGCCATCGTCCTTTTGGGTCGATAGACTTTCTCGACCGAGAATTGAAGGGATCGGACAACGTGCTAGACAGCATTCAAGACAAATTAATAAGCTTGAAGACAAACTATGGAAATGACGAATTAATGAAATCAAATGTGAACAAGCTAGAAAAGATCAACGAATCATTGGACGAGATCCTCCGAGACCTACAACAAGAAGACATTATACAAGAGCTAGCGATAGCCCAGGAGCAATACACCAGTCCGAAGGATAACAAACTGGTTTGGATACTGGCTCTGCTATTGGCAGCGGTGTTTGCTCTTGCTGTGGCGTCGTTTATTGCGGGACAGTATTCGTACGAATATTGCTACTACTTCTGCTAGACTGTGCAGAGGAAAGACACTGCTGATACAGTGAAACCAGTGACAGTTGCATGAGCTTCAATTCTACGCGCGTGAGCCAATTGTAACATATAAGTCCCATATAGATCTGAGATCATTTCTTGTACTAATATACATATTTACAGAAAAGAGACTTGTCTCTTTTAATCATTGTAATCATTTGCAGGAGGAGCGGCACTTTCCGAGTTCATGTAAAGGTCGATGGCCGTGGAAAACACAGCAAAGCCGGCGCATCCAAGTGCAGCGGCCTGCGGACCAGCTTTGATGGAAAGACTGGCACCTGTTATGCACCCGGCAGTCATACCGTTGTATATATCATGCTTGGCTCTGAGACTCTCGATGGAACATTCCACGCCAGAAAAAATCATACCGATGTACCCAAAGTTCTTAGCGCTGGACCAAGAGCGCTTGGCCATGTCAGAGAACTGCAACTTCATTTGCTGCTTGAAAGGTAACTCACTAATATGGTTAACAGCAGAGGTACCAACAGGCACATCGTAGGCCATGGAAGCCATGAATAAACCAAAAAAACCACCCAAGAAAAAACCAGAGCCACCGGCCATCACGGTCTTGCCAGGACATGACTGCATGAGTTCGACCATTTTTCTTGCGCCAACCTCGGCCTGTTCTTCCTGACTCATCTGAGCGAGGGGCTTTTCGGGCTCCTGAGGGCCCGTGTAGACTCCGAAGACCATGGCTGCTGAGTCGTCTAGTGGAAGTGGGAGCAGTTCTTTCGCAGAGTAAAATTTTATGCGCAGGCACTAGCATGCTAATTCCAGAGATCGCAAAGACGGCGATATCATAACACGAGAGTCGACAGAGATACAATGAGGATCGAAGAAAGACTCTTTGGGGAAGCTTATGAGCAAAGTTTTTTGAAAAATTCAAGTGATTTGGGTTATCCCTACCTAGATCGTGACTGGCTGCGATCGAGCGCGACGGTCCCACTGACGGGTGCCCAGCATTCACATTGCGGAAACAATCAGACAAATAACCAAACAGGACGGATGGTGATGGTGGCCAATCTGCCATAACTGAATCTTTGAATTTTCTATCTTTTATAAATCACTAAACTGTTTAGGTGTAGTGATCGTGATTACAACTGACGCAATATTGACGGGAATGAGAGATGAGAAACCAAAAGAATCGAGCTTCCACGCTTAGCAATTTCTCAAAGCGGTAAATGAAAGTAACTGTAGCCGTTTTGTGAATGGGGTACGAGGAACGGGGTACGACAGATGGTGGGAACGAGACCGTCGCACTTGCCCGAGCAGGGCCTATGCTCTAACGAGACCATCAACCTGGGGAATGCCATGGCTTATCGCTGTACACAGGGCTCACAACCGACACATCATTTCCAAAACGGAGAAGATCGCTGAAGCTGCTATAGGGGTAAATACCTTGTGAGTGTGGTTGGCCCAAGATGAGGCGTAAGGCGGCGTCCGAAGAAACTCTATAGTCGGGCAAGAGAGTGTGCATTTTGGCTCAGTTCCCTCCCCATGGGACTGCTTCGTGGTCGCGTACTACGTGCCAGCGTATTGCGCTTGTTAGCAAACCGAACACGGAATCCAGGGTGGGACTTCCAAATTTCGGAGAGCGATTCCAGTGAAGGGGATTGCTTTGCATGGCATGAAACTCCGCTTCGGAATTTGTTTTGGGTCCCTTTCTCTTAAGCTCGCACTGCAGAAACCCCACAGCTCCAAGCTGCGAAGTGCAGAAGTCGCATGACCATTAAAGCCGTTCCTGGCAGAAACAAGCTGAAACACCCTAGGCAGCCAAGACTCAAGGAAACAGAGAAGCTATCCAAATCATGGGTTTGCTTGCAATTTGGGATCCAAGTTCCGCATCAATACAAGTCTCGGGCCCCAAACTAATAGACCTACAAAATCGAGGTCCCAGAACGGAAGTAAGGGGCAGAAAGTAAGCTTTTCCCCGACAAGGGCCAGCACTTCTTTCATTGCCCAATTTCGCAAAGGCCACATAAGAGCATGAATGTTGTGTGCCATGGCGTTTCTGGGTGAGGAGAGCTTGCTTAAAAAGAAATGCCTACTGTACTTGAGAAAGTGGAGAGACCTCTTTCGAGAATATGCAAGTTAACCCGCGACGCTCAGTCCCCAGGCCGGCGCACTATAAAGGACCAGGAGAAGCTGGTTTATTTTTTGCACCCAGTATCTAAAGTCTTTCGACGGCGGATTCTTTAACAAAACAAACAATCTGATACTCAAACTTTTTAGCGGACTCTAGTAGTCATACAAAGAAACAAAGGAGAAAATCCCACATCATGGTCAAGTCAAAAAAGATGCAGAAGGTCGAGTTGGACTTCGACAACATGGAGAAGCTCGAGCACCTCAAGCCCGTTCCTAAGTCCAGGTCCTCGTCCATTACCTCTATCGAAAGTGAGGACGGATCGATATTAGAAGTCTTGAAAGCACCTCCCAGAAAGGACTTTGAAGACATTATGGCATTTGAGTCTTACATTAGAGACGAAACATGGGACAATGAGTTTGACTACTGCCATGCGCACTTGTCGTACTACCCACCTTTTATCATGAAGGAGTGTCACGACAACTTGGACAAAATCAAGCCCACCATGAACAAGAACTCAAGAAAGTTCAGAAGAAACCTCCAGCACCACATCAAGCGTCATTTGATGGTGGACATGCAGAAGTGTTCTGGCTTCCAAATGGACTTTGGCAAGGCTGTGATGGAAGAAGACCCAAAGTCTATTACCTGGAAGTTCCAGGATTTGGGCGACCACGGTTTTCCCAAGGAGGAAAACGACTTATATAATAGGCACTGGAAGTTAGAGTTGTCTGTCAAATGCAACAACGAGAACCCAATGGTGGAGGTCGACTACAAGGCCGTTCCAATTTGAGGACCTTTGTTACTTGGCAAAGATGAGAATAGTGCATCTTTCCTATAAATACTGCTCTTTGATGTTTTTACGTTTTACGTCGCGATGAATATACGACTATGAAGACGGTTTGGTAGTCTATTATTTGTGCAAACCTGTGCATCGGTGCAGACGTAGTCTTCGTACTCAGCCTGTCGCGACTCTGTTGTACTGAGGGCTGGCGTTCATGTAAGAGCTGCCAAACTTTTCTAGATTCTCTTCAAGATAATCGAGGAGCTCCTTGACTTGTCCCATTAGTACATTGACGGCGATGGCATCCATGGAGACCTGAGCCAATCGAGCTGGAAGCGAAATCAACAACCGAAGAAGATGCTCGAGCCCATACATTAGGCTTGGTTCGAAGCCTGGATTTCGTTCCAAAGAATCGCTGTACTGCAACCTTTCGAATCTGTAAAGCAAGTCTGAGCTAAGGGATTCATCAAAGTACACTCGCAAGCCATCCAAGGCTTCTTGCGTAACCCTCTGTGCTGCTTCTTCTTGGGAGGGCACTTTCCATGCCTGATACAGTTCGAGTATTTTGGCCACTGGCGTCGTGGAGTCCAAGTCCACCAACTTATGGTCCTTTGTGATGAGTTCCCAGTCGTCAACTAGTATGCATTTGAGACGAGGACGGAGCGACATGGTAATCTCGTACCCTGTCTTGTGGTCGCTTCTCAGTTTCACCTTTACGTGCCCATTCTGTTTTGTCTGAATTTTGTCACTCCCAGAGGACACTTTATTTGAAGGGCTTTCCTTCTTTTTAACCCTCTTCCCCTTATGCTCTGCTGCCTCGGCTTTTGCTTCCTTCCCTGAGTCTAATCTCTCGACGGGACGTTTTCTCGCATTTCGTAGCTCTCTCGATAATCCCAAGTTGTCGTCGTTGAACTCCATAATCCTCTCTGCCGAGACCCATTCATCCCACTTCAAATTCCAGCCTTTGTAATGTAGGAAGTATGCATTTGCATCTAGTAAGAACCCAGGGATTCTGTTCATTTCTATTGGCTCGCTCTTCTCTTCACCGATTTCGACAAACAGCTTGCCTTTCTCGTGATACTTGATCACTTTGGCCTCGTAGACTAAAGGCCCATGGTAGGCCAAAACCTTAGTTCCTACCCCAAACTTTTCTCGCTCCTCTGCCATTTGCAAATATGGCGACGATGTGAACGGTGATCAATTCGATGTGCGTTTCGCGTCGAGAACGAATGTCGCAGCACAATCCCGAAGGACCACTACAGATAATAGCAAGCTGTGGATGACCAGTAAAATAAATTCATGCGAGACGTGTATCTTCTTAAGATGATACAATGCTTATGCTATGTTTATATAGTTCAGTGAAACGCGTGTTCACCCTTGATGTTATGTTTCTTCTTTTTTACTTTCAATCCAAGGCTTTCAAAAACACCATAGAACTCGTCGACACTCAACTTAAAGTGCTGAGAGTCATTTTTTGAGAAGTTGAATTCCTTCAAATTCGACTTAGGGTTTTGATCTTCTACCCTCAGCCGAATCTCATCAATCTCGTTCCAACTGAGATCGAGTCTGAACAAACGCTTATGACATGCGATGGCGTCTGTGAAAATGAACTTCGAAAGACGGTTCTTGCTTAAGTCCAAGACATTGAGGTTTGGGGGTAGCGCAATATCGTCCTCAATAGACTCTATCATGTTCAGCGCGAACTTCAAATGAGTTATCCCTTTCGTCAGATCTCTGAATTGTGGGTTGAATAATGGGGTGTTCCTCGGCGTCAATTTAGTAATCTCGTTACCGCTCAAGTCTATTCGTCGAAGAGATGACGGTGGAATCCAATTCAGCAAGCTATCGATATGATTATAAAATAGCTCAAGCTCTTTAAGCCTAGTGAGGTGCGTCCAAGAGATGATTTCTTGAGAAGCTATCGTGAAGTTGTATGTTGTCAAGTCACTCACTTCGTTTCCAGTCAAATATAAGGACTCAATCGACTTAGGGAACACGAAGTACGACAATTTGTTGAAGTTGCATTCAGTAAGGTTCAATTTTTTCAAATTACAGGGGAATTGGATTCTGTGCTCAATGGTAATGACGGACAACTGATCGAGATCTTCGTAGCTAAGTTTATTGCAGCCCTGCAAGTTCAAATGTTCAAGCGATTCTGGGAATCGAAAATATGGATAGGAGTCAGTATTGTTAGAGACCTGAAAACTGTTGAGTGAGGTCTCGCTGAGATCCAAGTATTTGAGATACCGCGGAAGAGAAGAAAGCTCTTCAAGCGATGTGAACTTGTTGCCATCTAGTCTCAAATTCTCTAGAAATGGTGGCCATCGGATCTTGGATAGCTCCTCGAGAGACAGATCAGTTAGCGCATTTTGACTTAGTAAGATGGACCGCAAGTGAATGGGCCATTTTGAATTCTCATTATCAAACTTGAAGCTGGACAAGGCATTATTCGAAATGTCAAGAGTCTGCAACGTCTGAGGGAGGCGCGACACGTTGATTTCAGACAAATTATTAAATGTGACCATAAGAGTTGCAAGATTGGGAGGGAATGTCAATCTGCCAAAAACAGCGTTGCGTAATCCGACCTGGTTCCAATAAAGGTTTTGCAAAGTCTCTGGGAGAAGCACCGACTCCACATCGGTTTCTAAGTACCACGACATGTCCAAGCTTTTCAAGCTCCGAGGAAACTTGACTTCAGACCAGCTGGGAACACTGTGGCCCAAGAGTACAAGTTCATCTAGCTTGGCATGTGTTTGTAAATTGGTGCTCAACTCTGGAAGGCACTTGCGTAACTTGATCAAACCTGTTTGTAGCTTGGACAAGTTAGGAAACGAAAAGATTAGCTCGACATCAGAAGCAGTTAGCTCGTATCTATCTATGTGTATCTCAAGGCATTCCAGTGAAGAGAGCCGGTGGCGAAATTTGTTTAGCAATATTTCCATCGAGCGGAAGTCATGACTGGTGAAAAGTTTGAATTTCCGTGGCTTTATGTTCGGATTGGCATCTAGAAAGTCTTCGATTTCGCCGTAGGTGACAATGTCTACCACGCTTTGCTTCTGTGGGTCCGCAAAGCACGCGTGTGGTCGTTTGAGTGGTGAAAGTATTAGATGGATTTCTTGACTGTAGTACTGATCAGCCACCATCTCTCGGAGCTGTGGTACTCTGAGAAGGACATCGGAGATTACCTCGGCGGGCAAGTACAGACAAATATCATTGACAATTGTCCAAGGGAGTGCGAGAAACCATGTCAGTAGAAAATTCTCATTATCCATTCCTGTCCTAGTCGTGGAGCCAGTGGCGGGGTGATGGCGAGAGCTGGAAGCGCGCGATAGACAAGCTTTCTGTGGTGCCGGTCCACAGTTCTGACAGAGCAATTCAAAATTTAAGTACTGCCCAAAGTTTGCTTCATTCTAAGTAGCTTACGTGCAAATAAATCAGAGTCTTGGCGTGTCGTAGTCAGGCCACTGACGACGATTTCTATAAATATACGTGAGCCAAGGCATCTTGAACCGAGTGTGCGCGAGCCTCCTAAAAGAGCTCGAGGCAGTATTTTTTAGAAACTTGACGATATTTATTCGGCGAGTTTAGACACCGCATAGAACTCAGCTCATAATTTGTGGGCTTTTAAGTGTGCCCTCCAATTACTGAGAACACAGCCGTGTCATATAGGGCTCAGCAACAATCGTTGCCCCACGAAAGCTACTCGGGAAACACCCGTACATTCTAGATATCCAGAGTCGGGCGCACAATCCTCGAGGTTTCCAGTGCAAGGAACGAGATAACGGAAGAAAAAGCTTTACACTGCTCTACATTTCACTGCTCCGGCATCAACTGAACCAGTCCCCAGATATTGAGCGTGATACAACATCGAGCGACTCAGTTTACTACAGCTTTATCCAAGTCCGAGGCTAAAAAGAAGTGCTGTTTTGAAATTGGTTACGCACGAGCGAATTTTTTTACTTCCGTTCTTAGCTAAGTTCTCGAGCTCTGGAGGTGTCATCATTCCCTGCTCCTAGTCCGGGATAATCTTACCGGGTATCAAAGTTTCCGAGAACCCTTTTTCTCGAGCTTCATTGGCTGAATAGTCGTGAACACGGCCGTTTCATCCCATCCCCCTACACTATACCCCGAACAAACAAAAATCTCGACAAACACATCTTTAATTGCTATTCAAACATACTCAAATGTCTCAGTCAGGCAGCGGAAATAGAGTAGGAGTTCACTACAAAGTCGGAAAGAAGATTGGAGAGGGCTCATTCGGAATAATCTTTGAGGGTATCAACCTTCTCAACAACCAACAGATTGCTATCAAGTTTGAGCCTAGGAAATGTGAAGCTCCACAGTTGCGTGACGAATACAGGTCTTATAGGATTCTCAGTGAAGTGGAGGGAGTTCCACGAGCATACTTTTTTGGACAAGAAGGTGTTCACAACATCCTTGTCATTGACTTGTTGGGACCGTCGTTAGAAGATCTTTTCGACTGGTGTGGCAGAAAATTCAGTGTCAAGACAGTTGCACAGGTTGCCAAGCAAATGCTTCAGCGCATGCGAAGTATCCACGACATGAATCTCATTTATCGTGACATCAAACCTGACAACTTCCTCATTGGCAAACCTGATACTCCACAGGCCAATATGGTTTACGTTGTGGACTTTGGGATGGCGAAACAATACCGTGATCCCAAAACAAAGACCCACATTCCATACAAGGAGAAAAAAGCCCTTAGTGGTACCGCAAGATACATGTCGATCAACACTCATCTAGGGCGCGAACAGCTGAGAAGAGATGATTTAGAAAGTCTCGGCCACGTGTTCATGTACTTCTTGCGTGGCTCATTGCCTTGGCAAGGTCTCAAGGCACCAACCAACAAACAAAAGTACGAGAAAATCGGAATCAAGAAGCAGACCACGTCCATTAATGAGCTCTGCTACGGTTTCCCCATTCAGTTCGCACAGTACTTGACGTACGTGAGAAACCTTAAGTTTTCCGAGGACCCCGATTACGATTATTTGCTTGGTCTAATGGACAAAGCATTGATATCAATTGATGAGAAAGCTGATGGTCATTACGACTGGATGGACCTAAACGGAGGCAAAGGCTGGGACGCTGCTCTCAACAAAAAGGCCAACCTACATGGGTATGGCAATCCACATCCTCCACAAAAATCCCGAAGAGCCACAAATCAAACAGGCAATAATATCAATATGCCTTCAAAGAGAAATCCAAACATCGGAGCATCTTCCAGCCTGCCATTAATATCACTGCAGCAACGCGTCCCTCGCTCTCAATCCCTAACCAACGCAAACTACAACTCCACCTCAGAAAGAGGTGGTTATAAGACCGGAACAAACCAAAACGTCATTATTGCACAGCCTGATGATACAGACTTACGCTCAGACACATCTAGCTTCGATGCAAGAAGAAAGCAAAGAACGTGGATACGTAGACTTTGCTGCTGCTTTTAGCGTTCTTCAATACATTAAGTCCGCTTACTTTGCGAGGTTTCACCTCCAACGTTCACTTCCAAAAGATTGCGTCGTGCGCTCTCGCTTATTATGTGGAAAGCGGTGACATGTCTGGCGTTTCACATATTGGTTTACTACAAGCATACATCATGAGGCACTTTGATGTAGTCATAATCTTTTATTGTTAGCTAAGTATCAACTCATTATATCATCACCATGCAATTAAAGTTTGATGCGTAGGTCATTTGTCGGCCTCTTCAGAGGACATTGACGAAATACTACCGATAGAGCCCATTCTTCCCTTCTGATCGGCTTCCTCCGGCTTGTCTTTCTGAATAGGCAACCAATAATTGTTGTTTGTGGTGCTATTATGATAGTTGTAAAAACCTCCTTTATTCAACAGAGAGACACTTCCGTATCTTGGCCTGGTTTTACCACCATTCATGGTTGTAGAAATTTTTCCAAAGAAATTGTCAAATAAGTCTGGCATTTTTAATGATTAGACTACTTTCTGAAACCTTGAAAGCTGCGTGGGAATCTACCACTTTTATAGCACCTAAGACATACTTGCGCAATGACCAATACCTTAGTAATTGAGGAGTCAGGGAAATTGCTTACTACGTTCCACATCTTTGCTTTGCATTTTCCCCTCCATCTCGTTTCTTTTTGGTCGAGCGCCACCACCGGGTCGCACGGGATTACTAAGGTGGTTCTGTTCAGTGGCTTTACACACTCCACCCCACATTTTCTAGTAGTCAAGCGCGCGGTGTATGTTCTCCGCATACTTATTCGAGCTTTTGCGGTCTAACGGTCTCGAACGTTTTTGGTGTCAGGTAAGAGTAGAAACAAATGCATTAAAAACGACCTTTTACTTATCTCCCTGTATTATATCACGACGTCCAATACCTTCAACTTTGACACTTATGAATAACATGCACCGAATAACTTATTCCTGACCGAAGCCGACTGTTTCTTCCACAGCCAACGTAAGTTTCTGCTTCAAACTTTCATAGGAAGTATACGGCGGTAAGTCGACTCTGTTGAAACACGTATGCGACTTCGGAAGCTGTTGAGGTTCACCTGCCTTTTCGATAGTAAATCTTCTTGGTCCATCAGAACCTTGCAAGTCCTTAAATCCATTCACTGGGATTCTCGATGTGCCTGTCGTGAACTGCAACAATCTAGCCTTTTGTTCTGAGTCCCATTCTTTGACACATCTCCAGAACCATTGCACAACCTGGTCGGTCTCTTGATAACCTCTGTAGTCTGTATGCTTCTTCCAGTCCTCCAAGTCGATTTCAGCCAATCCTCCAATTAACAACTCAAGTTCTCTTTCGTCAAAGACATTGACTAATTCTTGTGGGATCAACTCATTGAAACCGTCAATAAAAGCTTTGAACTGCTCTTCAATTCTCCTGTGAATCTTCCACTCACAGATCAACTCGACGTACTCGTGCTTATTCTCTTCCGTCACTTCGATTTCTCTTCCACCTGGCTTCAAGTCCACTTCCACGATTTGCCCAAATTGATCATCTTCAGCACTAAACGTAAGGTCCAAAACATCCGTGATGTCATTGTCTATGATCCATTGTAAAGACCTGTAAAATTCGGCATCAACACCTTCCATGTCTTGTAACACAACCTTTTTGTGCAACATCATTTTGTACAATGCACCGACGAAGAAGGCATCCAAAAATCTTCTGTGGAAAACACCGAGCCCGACAACTCTGCCGATAAACTTGAAGTAGTTCAAATGTTCAGGGTTAATACCGGAGTTTGGATTGATCTGCAAAGTATAGTTGTCATGACTCGAGTACTCGAAGAGACAATAGAATGGATTGAACATGTCATGAGACAACAAAAAGAAAAATTCTCTGGACACTCCACCGTAGTCCAAACCTTCTTCGCCATCAAATTTAATCATCAATCTCTTCTTCAAGTCATCAGGGGTTTGTCTCATAATTTCTTGATAAGAATCCTCGAATATATGGTCTCTTCTGACCTTGATATGGCATTGGCCGGGCAAGATACGCAATGCTGGTTGTGACCTAAAGTAAATGACTTTTCTCCTGAAGTCACGCTTGTACTGTGGCACGTTTTGGTCCAACGAAGAAGGCAAACGAGGGTCATCCCAAGTGGTAGTCTTTGTGTTGTGATCGACAAAGTAAACACGGGCCGTGTTTGTCAAACGCATCTCCCAGCCAGATGGCAAAGGTCCCAACTGACTAACAGGCTGTTGTTGGATGGTAGTGTTGGGGCCAAACGTCCGGATGTATTGTTGTCTTCTGGGATCAACCCAGGTTGTGGTTCTAGTGTTATGGTCAACAAAATATGGCCTTCCCTCATTAGTGAATCTTTGCTCCCAACCGGCAGGTAATTCACCTAAGCCTCTGGTTGTTGCACCAGTGCTTGCCATCGACACGGCGGCAGCTGGACTGACAGGGGTGTTGGCGCCACTTGAGTTCACAGTGACATTTCCATTGGTTGCTGTATTAGCAGTGTTCAAAACAGGAGACTGAGGAGTCTGACCAGGAAGTGTCCTGCCGCGGTGTTGCCTTCTCTCCGCCTCAGTAAAGTCGTCTCTTATTTGATCACGCTCGGATTCTGATTGGTCCAAAGTTGGGCGCTGCCACGTAGTGGTTCTAGAGTTGTGATCAACATAGTAAGTACGACCGAAATTATCGGTTCTCCTCTCCCAACCAGGCGGCAATCTTCCAAATTGGTCTTCAAACGAGGAGTATTGTCTGTTTGAATCCTGGCCGCCGTTCGAAGTATGAGCGCCTTCGGACGAGCCGGCACCTGCTGTCGAAGCGGCACCGGTACCTAAATGTGACAGGGTGTTGGCTACGCCATTGCTGGGCAAAGCCGAGGAGCCTGCGGATGAGGACTGAGCAGAATTATGGCTGAGGACTATTATGAGTCTTCCGCTGACGGCCAAGTTCTCGTTTGATTTCTTCAAGTCACGAGTGATTGTCTCCTCGGAGTTTTGCAAAGACAAATCAATGACATCTCCAATCCGAACGTTGACCACACCCAAAAACCCTTGGTCCTTCTTCTTGAACTTTTTTTGATCAAAGACTTGGATGACCAATATGGAATCCTCGTTGGCATTCAAAGCGAAAGTTTCGTTCCAGTAAGGATTAAGGGTCTTTTTTGCGGTTTTCGTTGTCTTCGTTTGGGAGCCATCAACCGTGACGACGGCGAACGGATCCGGCTGGCGAAAGACGTCCCTTTTGTAGAGTGACTCAGCCGCCACGACTTTCACGCTGACTCTCTGTGGCATCCGTAGCAACTGTCTTTTCTATTCACAGATGAAAGTGTATACGAAGCCCTTCAAGATGCCTGAGAACGGGCTGAAGGTCGGCTTGCGTTTGGTGGGGAAAGTAAAAGAAACAGAAAAGAAATGGTGTGCTCTTGATCGAGAGAAAAAACCGCCTGGGGGCAGGAGTTCCATGCCCGTCAGGGAAAAAATCCAGATAAATGCAGAGTTTATAATAATAACGGGTAAAAAGGAGATTACAAAAACGTGGGAACGTTTAAATGATGCTGGAGTAGGGAATAGATCATTAAAACTGTAATAGATCTTGCTACAAATCGAACCCCTATTTCCGGCTTTGCTGAACTATTATGGGCAGCGAGTCACAGTGAGAGCTCGGAGTGAGGGAGCAAGAGCAAAATCGTCAGCCTCGTTTTACGGCTGACTATGTGAAGGATTGTCTATGCGAACACCGCGCCATGTTCGTAACCGCTTTGACGTTTGACAGGGAGCATCAGTTAAACTTTTGGATCCCCTTTGAGTATAGGCTTTTTGCCACTTCAGTAAAAGAGCAGCTGTTCTTACTTGTTGCATTTACTGTACGTTTATTTCATAAGCAGATCTTATAGCGCGATCTGAACTATTTTATGCTAGGTGTTGTATTCTGCTCAATAGTTATACTCGTTGCAGATTCTTTCTAGTTCCAAGTCTAGAACCTGGAACAGCAGGGCCTTCGGAAGGAGGGCGGATGCGGGCTCAATCAATGTAGCCACTGTCGAAAGAGTGTACAACGAATCTCTCAGCAGCAGCAGAGTGTTTGGCGAAACCTCTGCCTCGGGTAGAGAGTCGATGGAATGCAAGGAAATGGCCTCCAGCTGTTTAGTTGAAACGCTTAGTTGCCTCATGGTGAAGTCAAACTCCTCGGAGGTCGTTGAAATGACATCCTGGAAGCTGTCGTCTACCCTGTCGCTCTTTTCAATGTAGCGTGGTAATGGTGTATCCTCCAATGAATCGTGTTTGGCTTGGCGATTGATGCAAAGAGGAAGCGTTAAACTGTCAGTAGAAGCAACCATAGTGTCGCTGGAACCGGCCTGATTCATCAACATGAGATCCTCAGAAGAGTAGAACTCCTTCTCTCCAGAAGTGCCATCAGGACATGCCGCATCATAGATCTTAGAGTGTAATCCAAGGAATGCCGCTCCATCGATCAGTATAACCTTGCAATCTCTAGGGCTATCTTCATTTGAGATCGGACAAATTGCCACTATCGTGTTGTTCAGTGCGGGAAGAAGCGTGCCACATTGTCTTTCGTTAATCTTCTCGATCAATGAGTTGCTGGTTGCGTCAAAAGACACACTGTCGATACCTTCCCTCATGGAACACTTGTGGAGTCTCTCTCCGTTCTCAGATAGCTCGACTTCTGGATCCAACCCGGAAGTGAAGTCCCAGTGCACAATGTTCCCGTCATCTGCGCCAGTGAAGAGGTCGTTACCGTTCCATGCCATGGATGTGACACTCTTCCCACTGTGGCCCGTAACCTCTGCAAATGTGTCCTGCTTGCGAATATCCCAAAGTCTCACGACACCATCTCCATGCGCACTGGCGAAGATATGCTCGTTGCCTGGGTGCCATTTCACCACGTTCGACGCCACTTGTCTTGCTGTTCGTTTCGCTGTCATCGATGAGCTCGGGATGCTGTGCTGGTTATTTCTGGTGTCAAACAACGAAATGCCGAAGGCACCGCAAAGAGCCAAAGAGTTGGGACTCACAGAGTTTGTGTCGAAGCCAGATATTCCAGATATCACCGAGATCGATACAGGCAGTGGCCGCACAGACAGTTCCACGTCATTGATGTCCCAGATAAAGAGCGTGTCATCGTAACTAGTGACCACCTCTGTGTCCGAGAGGAACCCTAGTTGAGAAATGCATGTGCTGGCGTGGGCGTGGATACTTGTGTCTTTCCCAACACGCTTCAAGTGCTTCCTGTGATTGAACCTTTTGACAACCTCGGCGCTTGCTTCGTCTTCATTGGCAGCATTCGCACCCTGCGGCTTTGGAACCGACACGAGATGGGCGTAGCCTTTGTTGTTTCCCGACATCAAAAATCTTGAGTTCGTATTTGGCACCCACGCAAGACTATGGATGTTGGGCAAAGAGATTGTGGTGTGATGGGTGAGGAATTGCTCAAATGGGTCGAGCTCGTAAATGAAAAGATTGCTTTCAGCATTGGCACTCGAGATGGCCAAGAAAGACGACTCCACATTCTGGTTGCTGACTGCCAAAGCCGTGAGATTCATGTTCGTGTCTGGAATTTTCCAGTAATTGGACTTGATGTTAACTCTGTCAAGAGAGCACACCTTTTTCATCACCTCGGCGTCTTGGGCATTGTTATTTCTCAAAAGCCAGGACGAGGAGGAAGAGTTGTTGACAACAGAGTAGGGTGACCATTTTTGATGTTCATATTCCTCGCCAGACTTCTTGCGTCTGATCGCGTTCTGCCTAAATAGATAAGCAGGCTCGTAAAACTCCATGGCTGCGATTGTTTGCAAAGAGTGTAAGATCTAACTTCAATGAGTGAAAGAAAGTGTTGTTCGTGGAGTGAGAGAAACTACTTTGCTTTTACTGCTTGCACTACGGGCGTCACCACGTCATTCAATCATGCTGGCCGTTCTCTCCATCGGTTCGAATGACCAGTAGCTCGCGTGCTGGTAACTGTGTGGGATGCTGGCTGAGCGTTCCTAAAAGGGGAGCGCCCCCAGCGCGGGTGTAGTCACGTGATCAGACTTTTGACATAGCCTGCGAGTGGGTTTTAATGAGGCGCGCTCACATTGCGCAGTTGGTCTGTGTTCGCTTATACACTGAAATCAATTAATATGGTACTCTCGAGTCGTCATCCCCAGCACTCATCTTCTTTTGTATATACATGGCTTCAAGAGCCATTCGCCCTCGGGCCGCTGTCCTCTTCTCTTCTCTAGCTCCTCTCTCTGGGTCTCCAGCTCAACAAACTTCTTCTTTCTTTGCAACTTCTCTTTTCTTTGGTTGGCTATTTCACGGGAGGGTTTGAAGAACTCAAACCTGGTGAACATCTTGTTATCGTTGTCTGTCTTTTTATGCATGAAGCCCATCAATTTAAGCGACTCAACGAATTCTTCTCCGACCGGCTTGGAATGCCCTGCCTTAGAATTGGTCGACTCGCTGAACCTTGACTTGATCTCCGCAATCCAAAGCTCCCCGTTTGGCGCAAGTAACCTGTATGCTTCCTCTATGAAATCCAAAAAGTTGGTGCCCATCAACGCGAGGCAGAAAATGACAATGTTGCACGATTCGTCCTCCATGGGCACGTTTTTGATATCAGCAACGGTTATCCTGTCATTGACTTTCTTTAAGTCAAAGCTCTTGACCTGGACATCAAGCGACTTTGGTTTTTGACGCTTGTGAGAATTCTTGTCATTTTTCTGGCTTTTCCGGCGGTTGTAGTCACTTACAAAGTTGTTGATCTCTAACGCAAACTGAGCCTCTCCACAACCCATATCTGCAATGACGATCTTCTTGTCGCGAGAGCCTGGCAATCCGCCTGGTGCATTTATTGGGCGATTAGTTCTCTGCTTGAACTGATCGACTAGCACGTTGACAGGATTTTCAGGCCACTGTTGAACTTGTGCCCTAAAGCCCTGGTGATACTCATCAAAAAGTGAGGGCTGGTTCTTCACAAGCTTCAAGGCATTTTCGGATGTCGTGGTATAGAGCTGTTCGTTGATCCACCTGAACCTCGAGCCGGAGAGTTTCGTCAACATTTTCTGCTGCAAGGGAGTTAGATTGGAAGTGATGGCAGGTAGCGGGGCAGGAGCATCATTCGTAGCCTTGCTTTCATCTTCAGCCTCTTTGTGTTGTGATTTCTTTGCTTTCTTTGCTTTGTGTTTGGACTCTTCTCCCAGACGTCTTTTCCGGTCTGGGTCGGTGCTCTTTGAAGAGACTGTTTTGTCATCAGCCTTTTGGCTCTTTGACTTTTTCTCTTTCTTAGCACCAGCCCCGCCGAGTTTCACCTCTTTGGCCTTGATATCCCAGTCACCTACTTCAAACAAAGCCATTGTTGGTGCGTTAAGTGGTTCGGGCGATGTATTCACGAGTGATGCCTCATCTCGCTGTAGTGCAGGATCAGTTACCCAAAGACTGGACATGGCATATACTACACAATTTGTAACTCTGATTTCAAAACCAAAGATCAGGTAAAAGTAGCATCACCACTAAGCCATGGTAGTCTTTGAATTGTTTTCAATCGAAATTGGCGTACTTATGGCTCTCATTCATTCTCGTGGTTGAAAGCACCATTTAAGCTCACATCGCGCCCCGCGATCTCTACCGACATAAGGCACCGGAGTAAACATTCGGGACCTTCTGGCTCACGTGGACACAGGGAATGACATGGGCTTCACTCTACGAAGGGACACGGCTCCAGAAGAAGCGCACGTGGCCCTACGGTGTAATGGGACGTCGTACTTCGTGACGTCTCTTCTCCACTTGGCCCCTACGCACGAGAAGATCGTGCCCCTTTTGATCTCAGACTTGATGCTCTCCAAGAGCCCTCTCGAAATCTATGGCGCCCAAGGGGTTCATATGCATAACTCAGGATACATAATGGTGAGCAACTATCCAATAAAAAAGGTGAAGGTTTTTGGCAGAATCATGCTGTTTCTGTTGTACCAGCCTAACGACGGCGACGGCACCTACAACCTAGTTTTGGACGACTTTCTGGGTCCACTTCTGAGCCTTTGTGTGAGGCTAAAGCAGAGCTCGATGAATTTCCCCGAGGGCCTTTTGCAAACGGATGCATTACTTGAGGTCACTGGGGTGTTGGAGTACGCACACGCCCAGAAGCGCTTCCTAGCCTCCCTGGCGAGGCCGCTTGGAACAAGCAAGGATCTCGATGTCGAATTGGACTGCTGGAGACACGCGTTAGCTGTCCGGGAATTGCTACAAAAGCCGTGGCGTTATGAGTCACTGGGTGCGGCCGCCAGGGGTGTGGGGAATGCCGAGCCCAAGTTTTCTCGAAAAGATCTGAGACGCCAGCAAGACAAACGGAACATCATCATTGAGCTCTCTGACAGCGAGCTGGACTACGATACGAGCGCATTTGTTCAGGCAACCGATAGCATCGTTCTTGCCTCTACTGATGGATCTCACCATGGAGACGCAACCTTTTTCAATCCGGAGGTGGAGGAAATCGGCGAGCTGTCGAGCTCGAGTATCCCTGAGACCTTGTCGTCTTTTAGAAACGAGTCTGTGAAAGAATCGCAACAACGCCGGGCTGTGGATGTGATTGACCTCACAGAAGAATAATGACCACATACTTATTTATTTATTTACGCGAAATGAAGTTAGAATCAATTTGCATATCTACTTCACACTATAGTTGGGTTTTTTATTTAGCACGTAGACTGGTTTTGTAGGGGCTAGTGTTGGAGCTGAATGATGATGCTCACTCGCTCGGAGTTCTCCGAGACGATAGGTTCCGCGAGCGATCCATCGCTGCCCCCAGATACGATAGACTACCCCAAGTTTTCTTGCGATTGCTCGTCTCTCCACATTCGTACAATGTCCGTCGACCCAATTACATGCCACGTATTAGACACCACCCTAGGCAAACCCGCCAAACATGTGACTTGCTCCATATACTTCCTAGCACCATTGGTCTCAGATAAGACTAGTGAGGCTGCCTACGACTTGGGTGCTGAGCAGAAACCTTTTGCGATGAGCAGAACTGATGCTGATGGCCGAGTGAAACAATGGGTGATCAACCCGCAATCTTCGGAATCCGAGAATCTGAACATAGGCATTTCTCAGGGCAAGTGGACCATCTTGAAGCCAGGGATCTACAAGATCAAGTTCCTTACAGGAAAGTACTTTCATGAATTGAACTCCGCAAACCGCACGTTCTTTCCTTACGTTGACATTACTTTTCAAGTCGACAATCCTCCCGACAACCATTATCATGTCCCTTTGCTATTAAGCAACCACAGTTACTCCACGTATCGTGGAAGCTAGCGACGTGTGCGCCCTACCAATTATTTCAGATAATTTATGAAGACATCTCCTTTATATATATCATGACCTATAACTATCATTTAAGACACTTAGTAGAAAAATTGCGTGTTCATCTGTGATTTTTCATGCACAAGCATCTCATGGCATTTGTATGCGTTGAGCTCATTTTTGATTCTGCAGATTTCAGAGAATTCAGTCAAGTAGTACTGAGTCACTGACTTGTTGTTCCTCTTGTATATGTAAGGAGCAAACGTCTCAGTCACGGAAATTTTGTTAGAGAACGACACGCTTCGTGGACCTTTGTCTATACCCTTATCCATGATGGAGGATTTTTGACAAGTATTGAGGAGCTCTCTTCTCTTCAAGGGGTCAAACCCAGTTACCTCGAGCTCGATTTCGTCGAAATCAGAAAACTGTCGAGCATATTTCAAGAAAGACCTCTTCAAGCCAGCCTGATTGCTGAAGGTAGACTGGATGCTCTTGCTGTCCAAGGATATCACTGAGACTTCGCCCTTGGGAGGAAACACTGTATAGGGTTCGAGCTCCTTTGCAGAATCAGTAATCGGTGTCTGCGGTTGGCTTATGATGCCATCTTCATCAGCAGAAGCTAAAAAAGTAGAAGAGCCATTTCTTTGATCAGATTTCCCAGGGAGCGACTCATTCGAGTGCTGAATATCCTTTCTCTGTTGATCAAAAATTTGATCCTTTGTTAATTCATCATCCTTGAGGAAGAAGTCATGTACTGTTTTCTTTCTCCGCATTTCTGAAACTTCCTTCTCGACGTCAATCTCAACTTGCTCAAACTTGAGCAAAACATCATCAAACGAATCACCCTCCACATCGTAGTCCGGCAAACCGAATACAGGTGTTTCAAGCTCTTCCGCAACTGATTCAGAGCTTTCTGCAAACTTATTCTCGTCATATGTAGGAGAAGGAACATCATAAAGCTTTAACCCTGTTGTCATCTTCAAATTCGACAAAAACTTCTTCTTTCTATTCTTGGGGGCTTTCTTCTCCTTATCCTGAGATGATTTTGTTTTCTTCAAATCGTTAACACCCTCTGAATCGCCGTGATGTGCAGAGAACGAGTTCTTGAACGAAGAGATCAGCGACTTGGAACGAATTCGGGTTGGCTCAAAATTAGGCTTTGGCACATTCGTGAAAAGGTTAATGTACTTTCTTAACTTTTTCTTGTTGTGATCCTTTGCAGAAGACACGCTTGCCTCCTCTCCCTCGTCTTCGATAACATCCAACTGAGTTGGTTGGGTCTCCAGGACCATTGCACGCTCAGAGAATTGAAGATTCTTGCTGGGAGTAGGAGGGAGGAGTTTGTCGTAGTCCACATCTACTACAGCGAGCATTGAATGCCTTGCCACGGGAGTAGGAGACTTGATAGCGACCTTCTTAGCTTCCGGTGACTCGAAAAAGTTGGTACGATTCAACGGCGACTTTGCACTAGAAGGACTTCTTGCATGACTCAGTTTGGCGTTCGGAGAGTTCAAAGAACTCAAGGATGAAACGTTGCGCTTATGAACACGAATGGACTCGCCACTTATTGCCACGTCTCCTCTTGGGGGCACTTCTTTCTGAGCATCCAGCAAAAACTTTCCGATTTCTTCTGGAGAATAAAGCTGGGAAACAATATCCTCCAAGTCATAATGCTCGTATTCCTCTTGCAGAAGACTGTCAAATTCATCGGATTCTTGTGCATCCTTCTCCTGGCCTTGTGGAACACTCCCAATGCTGTTATCAAGCTTCCTCTTACGGAAGGACTCTTTCAGAATAGGAGTTGGCGCCTCGGGACTTGCTTCAACCAGGTTTGGGGCATTCAAGGGCTTGAGCGTTGGGTTTCTGCGAGCCAGGAGCGATGACTTGGGAGGAATCTTTAATTCCTCGTCCGTGAGTAGCATCGACTTGACCTGTTGCTTGGGGTTTTCTATTGACTTCCGTGGGGGTGGGCCAGAATTTGCCTCTTCATCTGTAGATCCTGTGATGCTGGGTGTTGGCTCCAAGCTTGCAAATTCTTGCAGTTCGGAGCTGTTTGAGGACTCGCTCGGGGGAGAGATCATGCTTCTCTTTGTTGATCCAGAAGAGCTAGTATTTGCAACGGACCTAGCATTTCCATTGGAAGCTTCACTAATGGACTCTGGCGCTAATGGGTCGACCAAAGGGTGCCTTTGAGGGGAGTCCTTGGAAATTGGAGTAGGCGGAACCGAAGACACGGGTGTTTCGATGGGAGTTTGAGTTTCTGCAGATTCAACACGATCAGGGCTTCTCCGGTGCCCTTGGCCGACCTTGACATAGTTCGAAGAAGATGCATGTTCGAGTTTAATAGTGGGCTCCGGCAAATCACCTGCCGCCTTCTCTGGCAAAACGGGTTTCAGTCCTTCTGAGCTAGAAACGCCCTTCAAACTTTTGTCTGTGATCGCCTTCGTGTGACTTATGTCAACAGGAGAGGTAGAGAGGTAGGTGGTGTCTCCATTTGCAGAGGAACGTGTAGATGTCACATCATCACACACTTCAGGAGCTTCATCTTGAGATGCTTCCTCATCGTCTGAGAGGTCAGAGGCCACATTTACCGAGCTCAGTTGTTGTCCATCCAGCGAGTCATCATCCAGCGCATCATCCAGCGACGCGTCAGTGTGAGAATTTCTACTCAGTGGAGGATCAATACTCTCCAGTGCTGTCTCATCGTGCGACGCACCGCTGCCACCAACGTGCTGTTCATCGAACAGGTTATTTTTGCCACTCCCATCAATTGGCTCGTTGACAAAGCTGCTTCGCTCGCTCTCGTTAGCTTGCTCGTTGAGAAAAGCGCTCTTTCCGTTTTCGGTGGCTTCTTCGTTGATCCAGTTGCTTTCCCTATTCTCCGGAGCTCCTTCGTATTCATTGTGCGAGGGCTGCTCCACGCTCTCGAGCTCCTTTGGTTGGTCCCACTTACGTTCCTTGAGAGGTGCATAGGCGATATTATTTTCTTCGCCTTGCACATTCTCGGATGAGACGTAACTTCCGTGACCAATCTCCCTTTGGTCGATCACGTCGCTTTCCGTGTTTTGATTCACTTCCACGATGCGTTCGCTGCTAAGTGGGCTCTCTTGAATGACTGTGTTGTTTTCCACTCCTTCCGTGTCTCCGTTGTCGATCGGGAGATTTCTCTCTTCTTCGTAATGCAGTGCATGGATTGAGGTTCTATCCTTGCTTTCTACATCATCCTCGCTGACGGTGTTCTCACGGAAGTCGTCTGCACTTTGGAATGATGAGGTGGTAGACTCGTACCCAAATGCCGTTGGCTCATTTGCTCTCCTTTCGTCCTCCTCGGATTTCTCGGAGATAGATGCCTCCGGCACCTCATGTTCACTCGGGTTGCCTTTAAGGGGGCCGGTCTCTTTTATAGAAGTGAGAGAGGAAATTTCGCGACCGTTGTGTGAGCTAGCAACAGACTCCGAGCTGCTTCTCAGCTTGGCGCTCAAGTCGCCCAGATTGTCGGAGCCCGAGAACGAAGTCTGAGGCGTGTTAGAATAGGAGCGGTTCAAGTTGTAGTTCGACAAGCTTGAAGGACTAGAATCCAGTCTAGTCTGGGGTTGTACCGAACGCAAGTCCACCATTGCATGCGGGTTCAATTGGTTCAGGCGAACGATGTTGGTTGAGTTTTCGTGGTACTTGTTGTTAGTCAACGAGTAGTGATGATTTGGGTGTACCGGCACCGGGTTAGCGCTAGGAATCGGGATACTGATGTTGGTGGGTGTATCTTGTTTGTTGTTCCGCAACGCGTGGGCCAAGGTCTGTTTTGACTTCTGCTTTGAGGACGTGAACGAGTTTGACCTAGTCAACGTGGGACCGTTGCCCGCTGAGAAGCCGGGGCCGAACGATGGGTTGCTTGGCATCTGAGGAGACATGTTGAGTGCGGGAGAGGAGGGCACCAGCACCAGTGTCACCTGCCGAGACTCCCCTTTCGGGGGCTCCGGGTACATTTTCGCCGGCCGGTTCCTTTTCGTGGGCCCTGTCCTTGGGGTGAAGACCTCTCCATTCGGAAAGTTATACGCCATTCGGCCGGGGGTGTCCTTCCGAGACTTGCGTGCAAACCGGCTGTCCCCCATGAGGTTCTCCACGGAGGTATCCCTCATTGGGTCGGGCCGCAGGAGTCTGGAGGAGGTCGTGGATGACAAAGATGTAAACGAGTGATTTCTTTGCATGATGTTCTTCTAAACAATTACTCTTGCATTGGCTGACAATAACAACCGTTCCGATGGCAATCTGAGGGTAGACAAATGTGGAAGCGTGTTTGGGGGCTGTCTTGTAGGCAGGCTCTGTCACTTCTGGTACTGAGAGGCTTTACCAGCAGATTATCGCAGGCTCGGGTCGTGGGTTCAAAGTTACAATTGCGAAGACACGGCTGGAAGAAGGGTGCTTATTTGGAAGAGTCGAGAGGTGAGATTCCAGATCTCTACGTTTACGTGCGGGACCCCAAACTGGAGGTGTGAGAAAGGAATCTGACTGCAGCTAAGATGCGAATGCGCCTCTATTGAAGCTCCACGCAGCGGAGTAAATACGGCGGGCCAGAAGTACATTCGGGGAAGCTGGCGCTTTGAAGAGCAAACATAGCTTTGCGGTGTGGCTCGCCCAGTAGACGGAGCACTGCCATGCCGAAACGCAGCCGAAACGAACAAGCCGGCCCACGTCTGAGTAGGGGTCTTGTTTTCAATGTTCGCGAATGCACGAAAATATGCGCCCACGACGAATTGAGTAAGGACGGCATACAATTTTCTGGTTCCTGGTTTAATGCGGTATCAGTTCGCAAGGCATTTTAGATATATCCGAAGGCTGCAAGCAGTGAAAAATGTTTTGACAAAACAGAAGCTTAGATTCGCGTTGAGAGTAGGCCACAAGCAAGAGCGCTCACTATCACTGTTGCACTTGTTTTTCACTGTTGCTGTTGGCCGGTGCGTAGTCAATTTCTCCTTTTCTTTTCAAGGCGTTGTCGTACCTATTTTTGACAGCTTCCTGTGCGAAACTTTATTTGGGGAAGAGGGTAGGCGCACGGAAAATTGTGAACATACAGTGAAATCGAGATATATATAAAGGGAAGAAAGTAGAAACCCTAAGAAGCCAGGAAACCGCAGGCGAGGCACAAATCATATATACAAAGATGTGAGAACGACCATACACCAGTCTGTGCTGGTGGCTCTGTTCGTTAGTCCCGTTTGTTCGCGCTACATGGGGCGTGGTTCTGTGCTCCAGCTACCTCGGCCTCCATATACATTTGCACCTCAACACTTGCGGAAGCTAGATAATGCATTTTTTTGAAATAAACACCTTTCTCTGGATATTCTGGGCCCTTGCAATTCGCGCTGACAGCGTCCTGGGCGTGAGAGAGGCGCCGGAGCGGATAATTCACTCCAGAGGCTCCGCATCCTCGACCTCCGTTGAGCTGGCCGCTTTGCAATCTTCGCAACCACTTGCCATGAGCACCGAGATTGATGTGAGGGCGAAACTGAAAACAGACTACATCAAAGAGTTTTTGGCGTTTTCGTCCATCAATGTTCATCTGCTTCTGGTTGAGGAGCAGAACGCCCCGCTCAACTCAAAGTTCACCAATCTAGAGCGCATTTTGTCCGATGACAGCGACTTGAGGTCCTGGACCCGTTTCATAGTAGACCACGACCGTGAGGAGTTGGCGCCGGAGCCGGAGCCCACTGCAGAAGAGTCCATTGATCTCCGGATCGCCGATTTCATCGACTACCTAGTTGAGCATCGCGGGTTCAGCAAAGAAAGCTTGCAATTCCTCTACGACACGAACGAAGACTCCGACTATGACGCGATCGATGAAGAGCTCACAATGGTCAAGATGAGCTACAACCCACCCAGTGCACAAGAATTTGAGCAAAGGCAAATTACGAGTCCAGGCAGCCTTGCGAACGGTCCGAAGTTGAAAGCTTTGATCTTTTGCTTGGTCATTTTTGCTCTGCTTTAAGGCATGCGATGCCTACTCATCTGTCAATGCCTCAATGTTCGTTGCGGAGATGCTCCACATGAAAAGCATAAACACCAGACGATATGGCTCGAAACGCAACGCGAGAAACTTGACATACTCGTCGTGAAGCGGGGTCCAGTCCCTCTTCGACTTATCAAGATGGAACTTCGACTTCTTTTTCAACCGAATTTTGAGCTCTTCGATCGCGTGTACGCCGTTCTTCACGTCTCGCAAAACCTCTGGTCTGGCTTCCATGTATCTTGCAACACCGCGTGCAACACCCAAGTCGTCGTAGGCAAACACATCCATGTCTTTCAAGGTGAAGAGCACAAACATCTTGGCAGACCACTCTCCTATTCCTTTGAGAGCCGTGAGCTCCTTGATCAACTCATCCGTCGAGGAGGTCCGGTAGAAGTCCACCGAGGCGAGACGAGAGTCGGGAGAAGAGAAAACCTCACTGATGTGTAAGACGTACTTGAGTTTCATCGTCAGAAGCCCCACTGCTTTTACCGTCTCGGGAGGTATGCGCAACGTCTCTTCAGCAGTAGGCTTGGTAGCAAATAGTTCCACAAAGCGGCCCTTTATTGCTTTCGCCGCAGACCCAGAGACTTGCTGCGAGATAATAGAGGAAACCAAAGAAAACCAGTAGTGCGTGATCAAGTCCTGGTCCGACGAGCTAGCAGGCTCCTCAATGCTGAACGCTTCGTAGTTCTTATGCACAGCAACCGGATACAACGAAGGGTCTATTTTCAAGATGTGCCTGACTCCTTCTATGAATTCTGGCGTGTGATGGTTGATGTAGGCCAGTGGCAATTCGAGGTCATCGGGGGTGGCGATGCGAGAAAGCACCTGCTCGACGGTTTTTTTGGGTGATTGTTTTGGCTTTGGGCTGCTGTTCGACAACAGCAGCGACTGCCTGGATAAGGAGGACTTTGATCGAGGCGTGGAAGGCACGTCTTTATGACTCAAGAGTGGCGGCGGGGTAGCAGATCGAAGTGGCCTGGGTCTCCCTGTGGAAAGACTTTTCGCAGCAATAGTGGCGCTCCTGGACCTTGTGACCGGCATGCTTTCGTTCCGTAGCTAAAATGCAATTCAGACCCGAAAGAGCACTTGCTAGTCAGATCGGCTTTCCTACGACGGAGGTTCTGATGTTGGCCCAAGGCACTGCATAGGGCATCTACAGCTTAGGAGATGAGGAGGAGCTTGCCAGTCATACCCTGGTCAGAACTCTTGAACAAGAAATGGCAGCAAACTGAGCTAATTATCTGCTCGGAGCACCAGCGAACATTACATGATTCACCCGTACTTGAGTGCCCAACATTGTCTTTGAGTGCACATGTGTCTTGTATGTGTTAGTCAGAGCAAAGTTTTCTTCTTGGCCAGTGGCCTCAGATAATGTAGATAAGAGTTGAATTTTGATTCATCATTCACATACCAGAAGGGGGATCGGATGGTGCACCTGAAATGAGGTACTTGCAAACTGTACTACAAACTTTTACTTCTCTGTATCGCTCAAATACCGTGCGAGCGCATCGGTGCGTGCCGGGTAACCGGTTCGGTTAGGGTTTCCTGCCGGGCAAGGCGGCTGCGAAAAGAAGGCAAAAAAATAAAATCACATAAAACATATACAATTAAGCTATGCCCAAACCTGCAATTGCTCGAAAAAGTCCAATCTCTTTTCGGTTTGGTCCACCTTTTGCACAACGGCGTATCTCAAGTCGTCCACCATGGCAGGGTGACCACAAGTAATGAAAGCAGCACTCTTAACCGCTTCTTCGGTCTCCTGGTCCACCAAACCTGCCATCAGAGGCCTGCCCTCGGTGAAGTTCACGTGAGGGAAATACTCGTTGAGCAAATGCACGATGTTCTTTGTTTCCTTCAATTCGTCGTCGTCCTTCTCCTCGATGGATGAGTCGGAGCTAGAGTTGATACGTGCGTGAATGACGTCCTTGTTACCGAGCTCGGGCTTTGTAATGTAGACGGTGGCCTCCACTTTTGTCTCCTTCAAGGAGTGCAACTCTTCCCAAATCCACTCGATTGTGGGGATTTCTCTAAGAATCCAGATCAACTTGATTCTTTGTTTCTCGTTGTCAGCAGTCCTCTTTGCCAAGTCGTAGCATTCCGAGAAGATACCAGGAATTCCGTTTCCTCCAGCAACAAACACCACATTGTCGTGACTCTTGACAGAACATGCTTCGCCGTAAGGACCCTCCACAATCACTCTCATGTTACAGGTGAAACCTGGTCTCTTGTACAACCACTTAGTGATGTAGTGAGTAGCACCCTTCTTGCTCTTCAAGATAAACACAATCTTGTTCTCGTGGGCGGTCGAATCCAAGAAGGTAAACGGATGCGATTGCCAGAAGAACCAACTGTGGCAGAAGTACACCCATGCGTGTCCACCTGGGACCGATGGCCAGTGACTTGGCTTGGGAACTTCCACTCTCAAACACTCATCTGCGAGCAACGTGACCTTGGCGATGGGGGCCCCGAACCACACCATCCTGATTATCCGAACGAGCCTGTCGAAAGACCAAACGGCAACGGAAGCAAAGATCCATTCCATGAAATGAGTGTCGACAAGATGCTGCCATCCACCGAGAACAAAAGCAACAGCCATAAGAATGTGGATGATTAAGAAGATCTCGTAAGCCCGTCTGCGCAAGAACAACAAACCTTGGAAGCAAATGATCCCTCCTGCGGTCGTTGCCAAAACTCCATATATTATATAAGTCTCCTTGAGAAGCTCTGTGTAGTAGTGACTCTTCACTTCCAAAACTGTGTAGCCCACCGAGTGCACAAAAACCAAGGAGACAATGAGTCTGCCAATCCATCTGTGGTAAAGAACAAAGGTTGAGAACCTCCATCTGGTGAACCACTGCAAGAAGTTGTTTCTTCCACCAATCAAAATCAAAAGTGGGAGAAGCATAGTGCCCATAATTCCGGTACGGTCGGCAACATATCTCACGATAGCGTTCCATCTAGTTGCAAAAATCGGGTTCCCTTCATTATACTCCATGTTAAGCGCACAGAACAAGAACGTTAACCAAAATAAACCTGAGAGCACAAGGGCCTCGAAACGCGAAGGCACCAAAAAGTCCAAGATTCCTAAACAGCGCTGAGGGTTGGTTTTCTTCTTTCTGATCAACGCGGGCAAAGTCACATATTTTCTCCATGCTTTAGAGATAGGACCATTGCAGGTGATTCTGAGGCTGGGGAAAACGACAACAGACCAGTTGCAGGCTGCGGCCAAGACTAACACAAGAGCGAAGTAGGCGTACAAGCCATCTGCGTACCAATAGGCACGATTAAAGTTACCGTAGAATTGTTGGTAAGCAGTGTAGTACTCCCGCACAAGGGTGGTGTTTGCGTAAATGGGATAGTCCACCGCAGGTGCGGCTGGGCGGTTGCCTCTAGCACGCTTAGATAACGACACGGTCTCTCCACGCTTGTGTTTCCGCAGTGACAGGGAGGCCAGGACATTTTTCCCGCTTGTCTTCAAGTATTCAAGACCCTCTATTAACTGTTCTCTTGTAATGTCCATTTCATACTCGGTTTTGCAATATGACGAGACGTAGTCGAAGGTCGAGTTCGGGTGAGATTTGATGCTCGATATGCACCCGGCCAACGAAGCAATTGCGTTTTTGTTATGACAATAGCAGACATAGGAATAGGCAGATGTGGAGTTGCAGAACGACGCCGATGCCGACAATGGTGTTGTGCAAGATCTGAATACCATCTGCTCTTGCGAGTAAACGGAAAACTTCTCATATGCCCACACGTTGGCGACAAACGACAAGCAGACAGCTAATGCGAGAACCTTCATTTTTTCTGGTCTTTCTCAAGCCTCTGCCACAATTACGGAGACGAAAACTTGGTGGATTTACAGGCATCTATATATGTGAAAAAATGGAGCCAATCACTTCGTCTGCAACGGAAGACGAGGCCGTTAGACGTTAATTTCAATGCTTGCGACTGCATAATATGAGGCTGATAAAAGTGATAAAAAATATCGTGCAGTACGTGCAGCTAAAAATATCTTTCCCGAAGTGGGCTAAGAAACGATTCCAGGACAGCAGCAAGAACGGGGACTTCTCCCAGAGCATCCCCGGTACACGCTTTGACCCTTTTTGAGGGCTATAGAGTTCTATAAACGGAGTTGAATAGATTGGTGGTCAAACATGTTAACAAAAATCGCATCAGTTTGCATAATGCATGCCGCAGAAATTGCATCTTTGCATTTGACATTTCTCCTGATCCGCGGCAGGCACATTCCTAGCAAGGCATACACATAATTGATTGGCCAACCTCGCCCAACTTCGGCAATGTACGTTCAGAGCCCATAACGCCTGGCTCTTGTATCATATGATCTCGGATACCGGCCCAGCCCGCACAAACCGTACGGCGTTCAGCCCTGCTTTTTCGATGTTTAAGGGTTTTCACGGCACAAATCTCAGCCTCGGTCTGTCATGTGAGCCACATCTGAGTGTTCTTTCCCTTCGTAATTTAGCTTTATATTTCATGGCACAGAGGAGGCTTATAAACCGGGAATGCAGGAGATTGGTTACGCGAGAAGTGGAGGGCAATTATCTGGAAGAAAACTGGCTGCTCAGATGAGCTAAGATGTATTCTTCGACATACGACTGCGCAAACCTAAAAAATTCGAGCCGCACATTCTTCCCATGTGAACTCTCTGCAGATCCCCCACCCAGCCAATGGAACAATGAAAGGGCTTCAAGTACGTCGAAGTTTGCAGAAAATTATTCTGTAGCGTATCTAACACAGGGCACCAGGAGAGACTGACAACGAAAACTGAGGACGATTCTAATCAAAAAGAGAAAGAACACAAGAAGAATGTTAGTCCAAGTGCAGAACAAGGTTTGGGGGCTTAGCCCATGGACTAAGTCCAGGGACGGAGTCCAACAGCTTTTTTTCTTGATGCGGCGGCACGATATGCGATACTCCAAAACTACGGTAAAGGCCAAGAGATGCAACAGTTTAGTGTAGTTGGTGGTCTAAGAATATCAGAGCGGTAGTTTTAACCCAAGGGGCATGACTGGGCGGCCACTAGTCGGGCATGGGATAAGGTGGGCAACGTCTATGCACGTAGGGACGACCCTCAAACACGAAAAACCACGTTTGTACAATATCTTCTTGCCCGATAACTGTGTGTATTGCTTGAATATCTGAGTCTTTGCCAAATGATGAAGAAACTTGAGTCAGTTAAGAAGGCAGTGTTCAGATAACTCTCCAATTACTACATGACTTGCCAGGGGGTTGAAAGAACACATGGTCCTTTGTTCTGACGGCAGGTATATGTCTGTTAAACAATATTCTGCTACTGCTGCAGGTTTACAATTGGTGGTAGACTACAGTCTGGCGCTTGTCTGCTCGATCACTTTCGATAGACGCAATGCTCCTGCCGGTCAATATATGGCGTACACATCACCAAAACAGTGCTGCGAGACACCAGACCAGAGATTGCGCCAACATAGAGGTCTACTACTGTACACATACATGGAAAAACAATCAAATCACATTCTTGCACTTTTGTGAAGAGATATTGAGCGTTTGCTCTTGGCCCAAACGATGGCCGGACATGAACTCGCGAACCATGCAGTCCCAGTATTTGTCTCAGTGGGTAACTCGGATATATCCCAGCCATTCCATGGTGCGTTTGCGGGAAAGAACAAGCGGATGGGGCGTCAGCAAGTTCCAACGGCACACGGGGCTATCGTCTGGCTATCGCACGCTGATCCATATCCAAGTTTTGCTGAGGCTCTACACTAAATGTCTCCAATACGCACAGCGTAATTGGATGCCGCATCAGCCTACTGTGGTAGGAGCTCATACCACCGTGTTGCCCTGACCCTGAAGTTCCTTGTGGCCGAAAAAGGGGAAATCTTGAAAAGAATGTGGACTGCATAGCAGCGAAGTCGGACAAGCCGATGAGCGTTGGTTAAAATTCTTTTACGATACTGCATCTCGTCGTCCGGGTAAACTTGCAAGTCCCGTCGGACTAGTGCTATCTGTTGCTTACGACCGGCGCCGAGATGGGCGGAAAACCGATGTGGCTACTCGGAGTTCCTTGTGGTCCGGGTAGCGGAGCCGGTGCTCCCTGTTCCCAGCAGATTTTAGAGTTTTCGCCAGAGCTGCATAGAGAGACGTTTTGTCAAGTAATGTTTTTTTCGGCGAAGCTAATTCTTTCCGTCTAAGCGAACTCCCGGGTGGTCGGACCGCGGAAGAAGGGACCCTATGTCCAAGGGAGCATCGCCCATCGGAGCTACGCGCCGTTGCCCCTGTCACGCGGTGGCGGCAATCGGGGTTGCTGTCCAACCGTGTCGAGGCGGCGCAGCTTTAGTGTCCTGGACAGTAGGAGCAATTTGTGGGGCCCCGAGCCCACATGTAGACCAGCATTGCTGCGAAGATTCACCCCTTGCGAAAAAAAGGTTCAACTGAGCACTGAAACTCAAACCTGAATCCGATGAGCCAAATGCGTCTATCGGGCAGCGGGGGTGCAGGATGGCCGGGTTTTCAGGGACATGCCATCCACACATTCTCTCGCCGCCGCGCCAGCAACGAGACACACCGTTTCGCCAGCAGCAAACAAATGTCCCCGCCGTACCCAGGGTCGCCCAACACCAAGAAATTCGCCGGATTGCTAGAGCTGGTCGCCAGCGGAGCCCGAATTCGGTCGAAATGCCCAGCCCGGGTTTGCAGGTACGCGTCCCAAATGGGGCAATGTACAGCCCGTAACACTAGATGATTATGCATGCTCTAGACAGATTTGCGGACTCCCAGGGCCTGTCTGCAGGACACAAAAGTTTATTGATCAGAAATAATAAGATTTATAATGAGTTGGACCGCCACAAGTTCCCCTTCGCCATCTGTGTCCACATTTTATTTATTATGGCTGAGTCCATCCCAAGCTCGCTGCTCTGCTCCGCACTCTTTGCAGAATCCGGCTGCCAAATGATCACACAGGCGGAGTCCACCGTTTCCGTTGTCGCTGGTTCGGCTATCTTGGCACTCTGTGTTCCCGTTGCCATGGTGCTTCTCTTGGAAGCCGTGGCCTACTCGTGCAACGGCCTTCTAGGCTACCTAGGAAGCGTGCGCGGCTGGAGCGCCTGGCGCAAGTCCAAGGCCACCGGGGTTGTTTTCAAGTCCGCCCAGTTGAGCACGTTCCACCAACTCCTTGAGAGCGCTGGCCAGGTCCAGTTCTCGCGCCGCATGCGTTTCTACTTCAAAGACGACGAGTAATCTGATTGCCGTGCGTCCTGGTGCCGAGTGCTAGTCACCCGGATCTACTTCGCTTGAAGCTGAAGTGAACCAGTTTTCAGTTCCTCGCCCGGCAGCGCATTGCCGGCGTGCTATCTGATGGGCACAATAATTGGCCCAAATCTTCCCGGTTGAACACGCAGGATCTTGTTCTTCAGTTCAAATACCCCTTTAAGGAGTTACCATACCTTAATCAAACAATTTAGGTTTTACCTCTCGTCCGATGTAGTTTGTTGTTGTTGTTGCCTGTGTAGTGCGGAATTTTAGTGTGCATAGCCGTTCTCGCCCAGACTTCCGATTTCGCAACCACCGCTTGCTGGACCAGCAGAGAGGGGGGCACTGCCCCGCGTGGCTCCTCCGCACCCGTTTCCGTCAAATCTCGTTCCTCATCGGAATTCCCCTCTCTGTCTCGTCTCTTCGACGACGCACCCCGAAAGGGGCACGTTCGTTGCAGCCCAGGTGCAGTGCGCCCCAGCGCAGTGTCCCTCCGACGTGGCCCGGGCAGACGTGTCGAGACAAGAGCGGGGAACAAGCTCTCCGGTGGTCGTACGACACCGCTGATACCAGAAGTAGGCAGAACTGTCTGGCTCCGGTTGCTTGCGGAGCAAACGTGATGCGCATCACGTTTTGCATCCTACAACGTCTTCTCTGCCGTCACGTGCTCCAGTGCATCCCGATAAGTCAAGCGAGCAAGGCTGGAGCTGACACGGTCACAGACAGCAAGAAGCCCCACAACGCTCATGACATGGTTGACTCCCTCTTCAAGATCGCCCAATCAGCCTGTATCCGGCTGGCCTCCCGCATCATGGACATCGGCGACACGCCGTACCTGTTGGTGAAGCCCATCTTGAGGCGACTCAACGCCAAGCAGCTCGCGACGTTGGAGGAAAACAGCCCGTCCGTCATGCCCCACTCTGACGATCTATGGTCTGTGCTCATTGAGAAAGACTTCCCCGAGCGGCCTCTGGCTTCCGCCAAAACGAGGGTCTCTTCCGCGGACGACACAACCAACATGCCCAACAAGCAGTTGTACTTCCGGTACCAGTCGGAAAAAGAGGTGTTTCTAGACACATCCGCACAGCGTCTACGCAAGATGACCGACCGGCTACGGAAGGAAAAGTCAAAGAACTCCATCATCCCTCTCCAGGGCTTGTTTGCGGACCCCACCATTCGCCGCCGCACCCCACAGCCTGCCTACCGAGCGCCAGCCAAGCCCAAGTCGATTTTGGGCAAGGCCAGGCGAGATGTGCTGCAACGGCTGCTCATGTTTGGGGGGATTCTGCGGCGGCCCTTGAGGCGGATGCCGATTCAGCCGTCCGTGCCAGAGCGCCGAAGGAACCCGACAGACGGCCACCTACCGCGTCGCTTAGTCGCTCCAAGACGCGAGAACGCTCAAACCAGTGGCAGGGACAGAGCACATGTACCTCTACAACCCATCGCCGCAAGGGCCACAAGTGTTACTGGCGGGCAACACGAGACAAGGGACCAAATCACAATGTCTGCGTCCGCTGACAGCCCGCCGAAACCTGTGGCGAGCCCGGTCAGTGAGCCACGCAGGCCAAAGGCGCCCAGCGTTTTTCTCAGTCCTCGCAAGAAGCGCAGAAGCGAACCTACAAAGCCAAAGGTCACACAGCCGGCCCCAGACCGTCATGGAGAAGACCAGCTCCTCCCAACAGCCGAGAAACCGAAAAAAGCGGTGAGATCGTCCATCTTTCATTAATTTGCATCGGTACATAACCCACTAATCTGCATAATATACCTCTTTAGTTCTTCTTGGCGCGTTTGGCCGCACCGGTGCCCGCGTCCAGCTCTCGTTTCTTGCCCTTCAGCTTCTTGTAGCTGGCCAACGTATTCTTCTTATCCTCGTTGCCAAACAAAGCTTCAGCTCTGGAGCCGGCCCCGACGTCGTCGCCGATCATGACCGTCTGCTTATTGGACCGAATTTTGGCTCGGCCCTTCACCAAAACAGACTCGGGGTGCTTCGTAAACCCCTCCTTGCTGTTGGACACCTTCAAGTCCAAGGAGCTCATGACCGCAAGGATATCGACGTAGTTACGCACGTGCAAAGGCTCGGTGGCACCGCTCGAGAAGACCAAGCCGCCGCATCTGGAAGCACGGATGAGCTGGAGGCAGTTCGACAAGAAGTTTTTGCGGCTCAAGTGGCCAGTCGTGCCAAGCGCCGTAGAGGTCTCGTATCCGGCGGGACCCGCTATTAGCCCGCTGTAGCAGATCTCAAACTTGATGCCTTTTGAAAGGGCCTGCCCAACGGTCTTGTGTTTCAAGAAGAACGGCATGCGCGTGGACATCGGTAGCGAGACTAGCTCGATGTCTAGGTTGGTGGTGGTGAGCTGCAAGGCCTTCTCGGTGGTGGGCTGGACCGCCACGATATCGAATGCGCCGGAGTTGTTGATCTTGGGAATGCTTTGGGTTTTGGCGGGGTCTGTGATGACGAGGGTGATTCTGGAGAACAAGCGGATCCCTTGGAAGCTCTTGAACCTGTTTCGGAGCTCGGCTATGGGAATTGGGTTTATCAGCTGTGGGTTGTTCAACGGAAGCCTGACGTCTTCGTCCACGATGAAGTTTATGGCGATGAACCTGTAGCCTAAGGCGTATAGCGTGGCTATTGTATTGCGCAAGTTTGTGAGTTGCGTTTCCAGGGGCTCCGTCGAGTAGTCCGAGCTCGGCCATGGCACGTTGAGGTCGTACATTGGCGTCGACATGGAAGACGGGAAGATTTTGGTGCTGGTGCGAGAACATCGCGCTCATCGCGAAGTTGGACCAGAGAAGCAGGCAAGGCCGGCTAAATACAAACGAGGTCTAAAAAGGGGCAGGCTAAAAGAAAGGAGTCTAGAAAAAGAAGCGGCGGGAATCACAAATGAACTGAGGCATCAACGCGGGAAAGCAGTTGCTGCCGTTTTGGCCCATGGCCCATGGTCCACGGCGGGCTCGCGGTGCAACAACTCTTCGAGGTAGTAGGTATCTTCAAAACATTAAACACGGTCTATCGTCAACTTTAATCCGCTAAACTTAGCTGTTTAACCGGAAAACTAATTAGCAGGTGAGGTGAGGTGCAGAGCTCTGTAAAGCAAAAGCCGTGTGACGCCACAGTCGCCTGCAATTCTGCTTAAGGTGCTGCCTGGAACCCGAATGAGCGTAACCGTTATTCACAACTCTGTATTTTCTTTATTTTCGTGTGCCATCTCGTTAATGTGTTCCATGCCTGCCGTGGCGGTGGCGGTTTGTCAGCAACATTTTGCACCCTTCGCATCCAGCGTGCGAAAGAACATGCTAGAACCACAGTTGATGGCAAAAAGAGGCGAACCTCTTTATAAAGCGAAACGATCCGACGGCCTTGGACTTCAAAACCACGCAAGGGCAGTCTACACTCTCTGCCCTAATTTATAAAAAAAAAAACTAGGGAAAATATACCGCCTCTCCCCTCGAGCGTGGCATAACAACAGCGAGTCGCGACATGTCATCAACTATCTCCCACAACGTCTTCATGAACAAAGTCAACGCCCCACAAAATGACCAGGGCATCATGGACCTCGGGCGCAACTGCTCGCTCTGCAACCAGTTGGACTTCCTACCGTTCCACTGTGAGTTTTGCAAGCAGACGTTCTGCTCCAACCACCGAAATATCGATATTCACAACTGCGTCGGCCGGCCCCAGCGAACGGCGCCTGTGACGCAGAAACCGCTGGGCCCCAGTGCGGCGTCGTTGTTTCCCGATAGAGTCCAAGACAAGAAGAAGCTCGAGCAGAAGTTCGCCGAGCACCAGGCCGCACAGGTGGCCAAGAATACCGCCAAGTCAACGCCGCTCATGAAGTTGACCAAGTTCCTCCACCTACAGAGGTTGAAGCGGCAGAAGGAGTCCAAGGCACTGAAGCTTTTTGGGGGCTCCAAGGCTTCCGGCTCCACGAACCCGGTGAAGGAGGTTCTCCAGATCAAAAAGACCGCCAAGGGCCTGGCCGCAGTTCCTGCAACGGACCGTGTGTACATCTGGGCACTCTACATCAACCGGAACGAGGAGGACCTCGAAAAAATCTCGCTTGAAAAGGACCGCAGGGCCATTTGGGTCCTGAAGAACTGGTCCGTGGGCAGAGCCTTGGACTCTGTGGCGGAACTAATGAACATCATGAACTACAACAACGCCACCGAGCAAACCTCGGAGCGCCTCAATCTTTTCAAGGTGGAGAACGAGACGCCTGTATTGCTCGAGCTGGGCAAGAAGGTAGCTGCATCCATCACCAGTGGCTCGACGCTCTACTTAATCAAGGGAGCACTTTAAAGTGTTTCTGTTCCCACTATCTTAATCTCACAGCATAGCAGCTAGAATAGAAGCATCAATGTAAACTCATCCCCTCTTTATAGGTCACTTTCGTGCCTACTGTAATGTTCTTATTTGCGGTGGCACTCTCGTCGTTCCGGCGCACCACAGTAGCCGCATCTTTTCCTACACCATACACTCAAATTCTACCCCATATTGGTCTGCCACCATGAGCGCCTCCCCACATTTGAAAACGGCCCTCGTCACGTTGACGTGGTTTCCCGTGCTCTTCGTCGCCCTAGATCACATCTACCTGCCGTGCCGCATCTCGGGCTTCTCAATGTCGCCTACCTTCAACCCGGGGACGGAAACCACAGCGAACGATGTGGTCTTGGTGCGCAAATACGACTTGAAACGGCCGGACTCGTTGCACAGGGGCGACATCGTGATGCTCCGATCTCCCAACGACCCTGAGAAGTTGGTCACCAAACGCATCATCGGCGTCCAGGGCGACTTGATCCTCCCGCGCAGCTCACTGTACCCGAAGAGACAGGCCCTCATACCCCGGAATCACTTTTGGGTCGAGGGCGACAATGCATTCCACTCTATAGACTCTAACATGTTCGGCCCCGTCAGCCAAGGCTTGGTGGTGGGAAAGGTTTCGGCTGTTATATGGCCCTTGCTGAGGTTCGGCGTGGACATCTCCAAAGGCGGCCGAGATGGCCTCCTGAAGGAGATCAAGACGCTAGAAAACTGATCTTTTGTTCATTGCTGGGCCAAAGCACGGTTCCGTTTGATCAAATAGGGGTCTGCTAGAGGCTGCGCGTCCACCTCTAGGTGCCAAGCATCGCGCCGGAGCCTCGACTTCCTCGTCTGCTGCTCCTGCAAAAGCGTGTTTTTGTGAAGGCACTGAGAGCCGTACAAGTCGTTTTTGCATATGGAATACGGGGTCCAGAGCCCCAAAAACGGCCTGAACACCCAGTCCTCGAAGCTCTTGCGGGTGCCCTTCGGGTACTCCCGCCTCAATACCTCTCTGAAGTTGGCAGCCACATATGCGACTTCTCCCTCAAAGTGTGTTTGAAATAGGGGACTGAGATCGTCGAGTGTGTAAAAGTGAAGGTCTTTGCAGTTGTACAACTGCGACTTGTTCCACAACTCATCCTCACGAGCTAGTAGATGGGCGTGCCAAACTGCTCGCTGGTGCGAGTCACTCGCTGCAGACTGCACTGTTTCAAGATAACTTGCATCCACCACCTGATGAATACGGCCTGCTAGTTTATCCAGTGAGCGCCGTGCCACTGTGTAGGCGTCGCTGACCGCGAGGGCCGTGATGTCGACGTACATCCCCGACTCTATATCAATAAACCGTGCATCAATGACATTTGTGCCATCCTCGTAGCTCCTGTTTGTGTAGTCCGGATTAACGTCAACGAGATACAGGTATGCCCCTGCTATTTCTGGGTCGTCCGTGAGATCCACCACCAAGGATTGGTTGTAATCCTTGGCAAGCGATGAAAGGCCGGAGAACGTGACTTGGACATCGATGTCGTTGTCCCAAGGCAAGCTCATGCCATTCCAGAACCAGCCGAGGAGCGAGCCGTGGGCTAGCCAGGTTTTTAAGCCTGTGGATCGAGCAAATCGAAACCACGCCTTGGCCAAGCGGTGCAAGATGGCTCTGCGCTCGTAGTCGGAAAACTCGGCTGTCTTGAAAAACCGCCAGTCGTAGTGGTGCCCCGCAAAGTCGCCCTCCAAAAGCGCCTCGTGGAAGTACTTGGAACTATTCAGGCCCGCTTCCAAAGGTTGTTGCTGACTGGTTTGTGGGGCACGAAACTCGCTCGCGTTCAATTTGAGCTCCGATGACTCGACCTCTACCAATATATTCGGATTGTCCGCGAGCATCTGCAACAATCTTCTGGCATCATTGCGCTGTTTAGATAATTCCATACGGGATTGGCTGTCCCGAGTAACGTTTTTCATGATGCCTTCCATACGGCTGGGTTCTGCTCTGTAGAGCCGCGATTGCAAGGCCGTGCGAGCGACACCCAAGAACAAGACTCTTTGAGGAATATTTTCGGTGCTTGAGAGATAGCTGGCTCCCACGGCCCGTCTGCAACCCCCAGACAAGGGCATGTCGACGAGAGATTGGATCTTCTTTGTCAGTGTAGGATCACAGACAGTTGTGGAGTTATAGTTCTCTCGTTTCCATCCTCCCGGCCAAAGGCGGTACCAGTTGATGGTACCAGATGCCGTTGGGCATATATGTTTGTCGAGCCCGAGCAACGTGCTCCACAGAAACGGGAGCTCTATGGGCTGTGATGGGGGCAGGCTGAGTGGTTGCAGGCTGAGCTCTGCGTTCAACATGCTGAGCCATAGCGCAGGCACGAGCCTCGGGTCGTGCTCATGTCTCCACGAGGATGCTTCGTCAATGCACCCACCAATTGAGCCCGTGGGCACCTCAGAGTAGCTCAAATTCGGGTGAACGTCCCTCCGAAAGCTCTCCGCATTATGATACGAGAGAGTACGCGGGGAGAACTCGCGATTGCTAGGGCAGCAGATCGCTAGCCCGATCACCAATGCCGTAAATACAATGCATGCTGCCCACTCGGAACAATGGGCCAACCAGCGACGCGGTGTATAGTGTGCTCCTGTGATCTTGGCTGTTGGTTTTGCCCGTACTCGCGCAGCAGATTAAAGCATCGCGACTGAGCCCAAAGAAGCCCCAACACACAGAGCAGCAAATCTACGTCAGAAAAGTTTGTACCGGGCGGATTATCTATCTATAGCGGTGGCCCGGCCACCGACATCAGTTCGTCTGCTTTTAAGAAATGTCCTTCAAGAGCTCAACCCCGCAGAGATGTAGGCGCAAGAAGACGTGGTCGTCGCCGGTCAACTCGGCCAAGTTGCGCGGCATGTTCTTCAGCCGCCGCAAGTACTTCTCGTTGTTGACGTTCTCGGACTTGGGGTCCTCCCGCACCTCCTCTGCCTTCTTCTGCAAAAACGTCGACATCTCCGAGAGGTACGACGACACAAAGTTCCACTTGGAGAGGAGCTGCGTCTCCGCATCGCACACCACCAAGAGCGCGTACTTGCGCTCGGCGCCGCGGGCGTGGAGGTCGGAGATGCTGAACACCTTGCTGAGGCAGTACCCGTTGGTGGCGTCTCCGTGGAAAAGCGGCTTCAGCGAGTCCGCCACGGTCTCCACCAGTAGACTCTTCATCACCAACTTCATGAGCGACGTGAAGAGCCGCTGCGTGTGGGGGTACCGCGTGGAAATGTACTGCTGGCCCTTGGGCCGGTCACTGGCGCTGCCAGCAGGCACGTCCGCCGTGGCGGTGGTGGTCACGCTGGAGACGCCGTCAGGCAACTTGAGCGAGCAGCTCTCGCACAGCGAGTGCGTTGCGGACGAGGTCGGCGACTCGGACGTCTGTTTCTGTGTGCATAGGATGGTGGACGGCCCGTGGATCTCGCAGAAGTGGGCCAAGCAAACCACGTAGTTGGGCATTTGCGTAGACACCGGACTCGGCGGAGCACGTGGCGCTACGGAAATGGCGGTGTCCAAAATGAGCCTCTTCCAGTCTGGTGGTCTCTCACCTCTAGCTTGCCAGACGTGATGCCAGGGTGCGCACTGGTGATATCGGTGCACAGGTGTGCCCACCTTATCTAGCAAAACAAGGAAGCGCTAGCCCAGGTTCATGTAATGGCGGAACGATGCGTCCAAGCCCTACGACTGATCACGGTTTGCAACTTCGAGGTCCCGGACAGCGTCTCCGCACCCGGCCAGGGCGCCGGCCCGCGTGTGGCGCGTGCGTTCATCAGCATCCACGACTTGGCGGGCCAGCTTCTCTACGTGAGTGAAACCACGGCCGCCTTCTCCCGCGTGCATTTCGGCGCCTTGTCCTTTCCACTGCTCCAGAGACGTGTTTTCAAGGTGCGGCTACGGCTCTGGGTGCGCAGGGAAATGTCGCCGGACTACATGCTCCTCTACGCCTTGGCCATCGACCTCCGCAATTTGCGGCCGTTGGGCAAGGCGGCCGCCGACCTCGACGACTCCCACTTCCGTGCAAACACGACGTTGTGGAGCATCGACGACTACGTGTTTGTGCTTCCTGCGGACGTTCAGGACAAGTCTCTCCTCCACGAGAAGCACCTCCCGCGACGGAAGAACGAGGTGCTCCGGTCGTACTCGGTGGACGACATCCGCCACTTGAGCAACCTCATCAACGGCATCCGTGAGTTCCGCCAGATCAAGGCCTCGGTCTCGCGAGACATAGACGCGGTCTACGAAGGGCTCTCCGGCGGCGTGGTGTCGCCAACCGAGGAGGAGCAGAAGTTGCAGGTCAGAACAAAGGCCCTACGAAAGATCGTCACAAAACAGGAGTCGGTCAACGACGGGCTCTTGACACAGGTGCTCCACTTGCAAAAGAGGGTCAAGCAGACCGTGGCCTTGTTGGAGGAGGAGTCCGTCTCATTCAAGGACTTCCACGGCGAGAAGTTGGCAATTGTCACGGCGCAAATCGCGCCGTTGTTCGAGTCGCTCGAGACAGATGTCTATCCACAGTTGCTTGAACTAACCCAGAGCCTCGTGGCGGTCATTGGCGAGGCGTTCCCGATCGACCTCGAGCCGTCGGGCCGGTATTGCATTCTGGGAATCGAGTTCCCATCCAACATCACTGAGATTTTGGGCGTGTGCGACGACAACAGCTCGGAATTGAAGTTAAAACACATCCCGAGAAAGCTTTCGGAAGACACACCCGAATTGTACACGTCCGTGGACTTGGTGAACACGGGTCTCTCGAACATTGTGCATCTCATGAAGCTCTTGGCCACTGTGTTCGGGGTATCGTTCAAGTATCCAATGACGTTTGGCGGCTCTAAAAGCTACATCGTGGAGCGGCTCTCCCCGCAGCAGATCATCCCACGGAACAGGGGCCCGGCCCCGAGCAACGTCTCCACAGAACTTGTGCATCCACTTTTCTACGACGCGGACGCTTCTGAAAACGCCTCCAACCCCAAGTCGCCGGCAGGCTTGGGCCACGCAAAGTTCGAACGCGGACTCAGCTTGTTAGCGCGCAACCTACGTACATTGGTGGCCGAGGTGACCGATCTATACTCTCAGTATCACCGGGACGCGAACACCAACCACTTGGCGTCGAGGACTATTCCTGTGGAGTGTTCAGACGACTTTCTTTGGAACTTGCAGTTTGTGATCCTTTTCGTGACGGCTCCACGAAAGGTTTAATGCATGGCTGGCTTCATATGATGATTACTTAATGAATGGTTGGCTTCATATTATGATTACTCCGGGTATTCAGTATTTACAAGGTCACTCGGGTATAGACCGTAACTTAAACATCCTTACAAGAGCAAAACTGCAATGGCTCCCAAGACAGCACCACCTGGTGCAATGAAAGACACACCTGCGCCGGTGGAGGAGGAAGACAGATGACTGGACTTGCCAGTTGCAGATGCGGCACTGGTGTCAGAAGCAGAGTCGGCATCGGCGGTGCCACTAGCATCCAGATCACCGAGCTCCTTCTCGATTCTGGAGTACCAAGGCAAGTTGGAGGCAAACGACATCAAGGACGTGACGTTGATGTCGTCGTCATCTAAGAGGGTGGTGTATGAGTCGTCTGTGTAAGTGACAACGTCCTTGGCCAACAGGGTAAGACCGGCAGGAACACCGGTTGCAGACAAGAAGTATTGGACGTATTGCTTTTTGTTGTCGGCGTAGTCAGAGACGAAGGCGGTCAAAAATTCAACCTCCTGCTGGTCGGCTGCTAAGCCCAATGCGGAGAGACCGGCCAAAGACAAGACGTGAGAAAACTTCATTATTGACGATAAGTTATATGTGTAAATGGGACAGTAGACGAGCTGGTATCACGGCCAAGGTAGATTTTAGCAAATGATGCAATTTTTTCGGCCAACCCCATTCCAAGAGCCAGTGCAATGACCTATATAGTTTTCCCAGAGAATCATTGTTACCTGCATGAGCCAGGTGCAGTTGTCGAGTGGCGGTATGTGCAGAGGTAATGCCTAATGCGGTAAGTTGCGAGGACCCGTTACTGGGTCCCATCACACCAACACGCAAAGCCTCTACGGAATAGGCGGGGCGATTCTTTATTTACTTTGCAGGCATTTTGCCTTTGGCGAAGAGTTTCTTCAGCTCTAGTGGTTTTTATTCACCACCCAAGCAGCGTCCCCCTTCCAGGAAATGTAACCCCTCCTGGAATAACGGTCTTCTGGAACCGATCGCGCGCTGTGCAGTTCTTCTTCTACCCCACCTTTTCGTAAGGCCCCTCGCGTCACCTCTCTGGAGCGCAAAAATAGGCGGTGCAGAAACACCAAGAAATAGACGAGGTGCCCAAACGAGGCAATTAAAATCGGCCAAGGCAACAGGCGAGAGACTCGGGGAAGATTTAGCCGAGAGTGCCGATCGACTCCACCAACCAATTTTGCATTCTATCTTGCACCTCTGGACCAAAAAGGCTACCATCTCTCAGCTGCGGAAGCGACCCCACGAATTCGGTGCGCGGCCGCCCTACCGCGTCCGGAACCGGGTTTCCAGAGTCACGTAGTCATGTCTCTATGTTAACAAAGCTCCACCCGCAAGACACAAATTTCTTCTCGAAAAGTGAACCTTGTACACTGGAGTTTTCTTCGTAAAATACGCCGTCATGTGGTCGGCTGTAGCCACAATCTCTTTCCTGCTGACCTTCTCTGTGCTCTTCTTGGCACCATCCTCTCCATTTGCCCCCAAGCCCAGTCTGCCTGCAAGCTCTCCGGAAAACGCCTCTGGAGACGGCCCTGCGTCCGCTGTATTCCGCTTGACATCCCACACCCTCACAGTGTTGTCGGCACCGCCACTGACAAGAACACTTCCATCGCGAGAGAAAGCAAGCGAGTAGATGGAGCTGCGTCCATGGCCACGCATTGTCTTTAACCTGCGTCCTGACCCAATGTCCCATACATTCACGACACTGTCTTCGCCGGCGCTAGCCAACCACCTGCCGTCAGGAGACACTGCTATGCAGTTAACTGGTCCTGTGTGACCCATAAAGATCCTCACCGCATTTCCGGTTTGCACATCCCACATCCGACACGTCTTGTCCGACAGTCCGGTGAAGACGTACTTAGAGTTGGGGTGGAACTCCACGCAGTCGACATCGTTGATGTGTCCTGCGAAAATGCGCAATGGATAAATGTGGTCCGTTGCCCATAAGCGGGCGGTTTGGTCGTGAGAGGCGGTGGCAAAGTAGTGCCCAAATGGCGAGAACTTCACGTCCCACACTGGCTGGTTGTGGCTCTTGTACGACACCAAAGCGGTGTACGTGTCTAGCGACCATAAACGGGCTGTCTTATCTTCAGACAGCGAAATGAGGTACCTGTTATCTGGTGAGAAGGACATACCATAGACTGGACCACTGTGTCCGACCAACTTCCGGGTGTTCTCGTTATTGTGCTGGTCTCTTTTCAAGACTGACTTGAGTGGCCTGCCATCTAGACTCCATAGCTTGATATAACTGTCTTGGAAGCCACCAGCAACGAGGTTGGAATCTTGGTTGAATTCCAAGCACGTCAAGTCGTTGCTTGTGTTATGGAATGTGTACATGCAAACGGAAGGTGCCGCTGCCTGGATTGAGCCCAACTTGATTTTTGACCGTGAGTCTTCCACTGCCAAAATCATTCTTTTGATGTCACTTGCATCCTTCAAGGGCAATGGCAAGGAGTCCACAGCAGGAGAGTCTTCCTCAGGGGCATTCATTTCCTCAAACTCCTGAACCAAGGTTTTGCCGTTCACGGGTTCTGAACTCTCGTCCTTGACCTTGAGCTCCGCCTCCACCTCCTTCTCGACTTCGGGCTGCAATGGCATCTTTCCCAATTGCACGTTTTGTTCGTTGAACTTCTCTATTTCGTTGGTGTTGGCGATGTAGCCGGGGATTCCTTCGGTTGAGTCGGCTTCTCCCTCCTGGTCGACTTTGTCGGGTCGGGTGGAAGATATAACGGGATTTAGATACTGGTTGATAATTCTGATCAACACTGCACCTCCAACGCTTTCGTTCTCATGCAAGAAGTAGAGCAATAAGTTCATGGTGGTTTTGGACACAAGAATCCTGTACTTGTTGGTCCTGTAAGCCTGGGCCAAGGTGTTCTCCTTCAAGTGCTCCGGCAACGAAATACCTGCAAGCTTCTGAACTTCCACCCCATGCAATATGACGTGGTAGTCCTTGAACTTGTCGTAGAACACCTTCGCTTCTTTGGTGTGGTTTTTTGCAACGAGCTCGAGGTAGCAGTGTACAAACAAAGGATATAACAACCTCGAGAGCTCCGGCTTGTACAAGTCCAAGGACGTGTCCACCCAGCCCTTCAAGATTCTATAAGCTCTGATGTAGTTTTCCGGGTCGTTGTCACGCCGCTGTCTTGCCTCCTCTTCGCGCAACAACCGCAACTCCCTCTCCTTGGCAATCTGCGTGTCTCTGTCCTTGGCTTCCCTTAACTCCCGCTCGGTTAACTGGATTTTCTGGCTCAAGTTTTTCGAGTCAAGCTCGGCCCCTGGATACCCGATTCTATCCCTGGGCACCCTCAGGATCTCGCCTGGCCCCGACAATGGGGTTGTGGCCGGCGAGGGAGCCGCAACTGCGGGCGTGGGCGAGTTGGAGCTCTCCAACCTAAACATGGCTTCCGTCTTGTGGAAGCCCTTTTTGCTGAGGTACTCCATGACTATCCGGTTAAGGTCTGCCTGGGTGTATTGTTGCTGGCCTCTCAGCTGCGGCCTCAGAGCCTGGCCGGCTTGCGCGTTGGCGGCGGCGGCAGGGACCTGCGACGGTGGACTAGCCGAGTTGTTTTGCGACATATGGTCTCGGAAGCCAGTGCTGAGGCTTAATTATAAATGATTGAAAAGCGGCTCAGGCGGATACTAGCGGCGAGTCTGTCTACTGGAGAGTGCAGTGAGGTGTTGTATATGCGGTGGCCGCACGACCACGGGCCGTCTTCTATGTGAGCGATGCAATGGATTACCGTATTTGCCGGAGGTGCGGAGAAGCCGGCGGCGGGGTGAAGGCGAAGCCTATGGTGTCTTGAAGATCGGCTTGGCGGTGTCCCAGGGGCCCTGGATCTCGTTCTTGTACTTCTGTAGGAACACAAAGTAGAACGGAAGGCCCACCAGCACAAGGCCCACGCTGAGGAGGTACGCTAGGGTGAAGCGCGGGCCGTGTGTGCGATGCAAGATCGCCGACACAGCGGCGAACACGACGGCCATGAATGCGTAGTGGAGGCGCAGGTGGGAGACGCGCCAGTGGAAGTCAAAGAGCGGCACCAAGATGGAGACCTCGATGGAGAAGACAAGGAACGAGAACGCGTCCATGGACGAGGAGAGCCGCGAGGCCAACACAATGGCATTGGCGAACGAGAGGTTCGTGGCGACAATGGAGTTGTACGGGAAGGACAACTTGAGCCCGTAGTCGTGGGTCACCACGTTCACGCACGTGAGGATGAAGGAGAGCGCCCACACGGAGTCCAGCGACGAGGACTGCGTCAAGGAGCGGAGCGCGGGCGAGAACACGAGAAGGAGCATCGATATGACGATGCCCAGCTTGAGCAGCAGGCCCCCGGACACCGTGGTGTCGCGGGCTAGGCAGCACACCGACAAGAGCGAGGTGACCACGGTGGGGACGTGTGCGCTCCACAACGCGGAGTAGATGGCGAAGAAGTTCAAGTTGACGATGAGCAATAGCAGCGCGTAGAGCGCAATGAGCGAGAAGTCGTTGATCAATTTGGAGTACGAGTACTCGGCCACGGTGGTGTTGCGCTGGAGCTGGTCGAGGAACGACAGGTCGGTGTAGTTGTCTGGAAACGGCTGGCGCAAGAAGAGGAGCTTCTTCCACTGCGTTCTGCTTGGGTTCCCGGCGGCCGCCGCCATGTTTGGTCCTGGCACTGGCAGATGGGACAAATGTGGGGTGTTGCTGGGCATCGGCCTGGTGCGCGCTGCTCGCACTCATATTGCGGCTCCCCAGAACCACCCCAACCCAACCTCCACACGAACCTGCCAGCTACTAGTGGCAAGAGACCCCACAGCTTTCGCATCATGTCCCGCCGCACCAGCGTCCAGGACACCGGGCTGGCCACGTCGCACCCCCAGTTCCGGCTCTCCCGCTACAACACCACCAACACCGTGGTGTCTGCGGTGGACACACAAAGCTTCCCCACGCTAGACCAGGTGTCGACCGCGCGGCCCAGCGTGGCCATGCTGGACAAGCTATGGACGCAGATCGACGTGTTGGACGACGTCAAGGTCATGGCCGAGGAGGTGGACCGCACGGGCGGGTTCTTCAACGAGGAGTTCAGCCGCTCGTTGGGCCAGCTCAAGGCGTCCCAGGCCAAGTTGTTGCAGGTGATGTCCCGGCACCAGGACTTGAGCGACCGGGCCCGCGAGCAGCGGTTGAACTCGGCGCGCCAGCTGCTGAACGTCTCGGACATCGACCCGGCCCGGATCAAGGAGGACAGCGAGCGCACCCGCGAGCGCATGAGCGAGTTCTTCGACCCCAAGTCAAAGTCGCTGGCCGAGCTGGACCGCATGAGGGAGTTCGAGGAGCTCAACGAGTACGTGGCCGACGTGCGCCAGAACTTGGCCGACGTGGGTGCAAAGATGGACAAGTTCGACCAGGTCACCAAGGGCCTCTGGTAGGCCCTGCTTACGTCTACGGCTTTGCATGCCTGTTCTGTTCGCCACGCGCTGTGCCACGGCCCCGGCCGCGTCCCAGCTGTGCCCCAGGAATGTCCGGCGATTGTGGGGCCACCAGATTCGCGCTTTGCTCAGGAACAACGTTATGCGGCGCATCCGCCGGAAAAACTCCGCCTGCGCACATTGATAATCCGGAGCACGGGGAATGCAGCTGGCATCCGACCATAGCTCCATTGTTCTGCCCGCTCTAGATTGCAGGCGCACCACCGCAACACGCAGCAGTCCGCCAGACATGCAGCTGGCTCGACCATGGTCGCGTCCTCCTCAAGCTACTTCTTCCGGTGGACGCGGAGTGAGTTCACCCGACGGACCAGCCCAGCTTCCCTGCAGGAGCCGGATTGTTTTTTGCGCCGCTCCGGACACCGAAAATTCACCGAAACTCGGCGATATTTCGGAGCCAAACGGCGCTCAGTAAGACAGTGTGTAGCTAATGACAATAGGCCAGCGGAGTCGGAGAATCCTGTCGGCGGAGTACGCGGAAGATGGGCCCAAAGATTTCCCCTCAGTTCTGGGTGGAGCAGTGAGTTTGTCTGCACGCACTGCAGGTCGTAATGAGCAAACACATCCTATAAAGGCGGTGAAATTTCCTGGGCCGCAAATGCCTCAACAAATCAATAATGGTTAGATTAGGTCCTAAGCACCCACAGCATAGAAAGGGAACGTTCACCGACGTGTCGCAGGCCCTTCTTGATGAGTTGAAGGAGTTGGAAGGGCTTCTCACCGTGTCCGGAGAGAAGTTGAGACAAATCACCGACCACTTCGTCACCGAGTTGGACAAAGGTTTGAGCAAGAAAGGGGGAAACATCCCCATGATCCCCGGATGGGTGCTCGACTTCCCTACCGGAAACGAGACCGGAGACTATTTGGCTATCGACTTGGGTGGAACCAACTTGAGGGTTGTGTTGGTGAAGCTTCTTGGAGGCTCCAAGTTCGACACCACCCAGTCGAAGTTCGCCTTGCCAAAGAACATGAGAGAAGCTACCTCTGACGAGTTATGGAGCTTCATTGCCACGTGCTTGAAGCAGTTCGTCACGGAGTTTTTCCCCGAGGGCTGCTCCGCTCCCTTGCCCTTGGGCTTCACGTTCTCTTACCCAGCCTCCCAGGACAACATAACCCAGGGTGTTTTGCAGAGATGGACAAAGGGCTTCAACATTGATGGCGTCGAGGGCCACGATGTGGTGCCCATGTTGCAGAGTGCCATTGAGAAGCAGAATGTGCCTATCAAGGTCGTTGCGTTGATCAACGACACGACCGGAACCCTTGTTGCTTCCATGTACGCCGACCCCGAGACCAAGATGGGTCTCATCTTTGGAACTGGTGTCAACGGTGCGTACTTTGATGTTTGCGGAGACATTCCAAAGTTGGAGGGCAAGTGCCCGGACGACATTACCGACTCCACCCCTATGGCCATCAACTGTGAGTACGGCTCTTTTGACAACGAGCACTTGGTCTTGCCAAGAACGAAGTACGACATTGTGATTGACAAGGAGTCGCCTAGACCAGGCCAGCAGTCGTTTGAGAAGATGATCTCGGGCTACTACTTGGGCGAGCTTTTGCGTTTGATCTTGCTCGACTTGGCCGAGAAGAAGTTGATCTTCGAGAACCAGGACTTGACTAAGTTGCACGAGGCATTTGTCATGGACACCTCGTTCCCATCCCGGATCGAGGAGGACCCATTCGAGAACTTGTCTGACGTCCAGGAGTTGTTCCAGCTGTTGGGCGTCGAGACCACCACGCCCGAGAGGAAGGTGATCAGAAGAATTGCAGAGTTGATCGGCGAGAGATCCTCTCGGTTGTCTGTGTGTGGCATTGCAGCCATTTGCAAGAAGAGAGGCTACAAGACTGCCCACTGTGCGGCGGACGGGTCTGTGTACGAGAAGTACCCCGGCTTCAAGGAAAGAGCTGCGCAGGCTTTGAGAGACATTTTCCAATGGACCGAGAAGGAAGACCCCATTGTCATTGTTGCTGCCGAGGACGGTTCCGGCGTTGGTGCTGCGGTGATTGCCGCTTTGACCGAGCAGCGCTTGCTCCACAACAAGTCCGTTGGTGTGAAAACAAACTAGGGGCGCCTCGGCCCTGACGGGCCAGTACAATAGACCGATAGAGCTATATTACAAGATTAATAGTAATGGAGCATGCCTCAACAGGTGTAATTTTTTCGTAGAGAAGCAACGTCCAAGATGTCGTGGTGCACCCCGGACTAAGTGAATCAATGCGCACTGCGCACGAGCGCCTGTCAAGTGGGCAGCGGCACATTTCCATCACTAGTTCCTACAAAGGCGGGTCTGATCTTGCTTCCAAACAAAGGGTCACGCAGATGTCGTTTGCTGAGGCTGAGTATCCGGTGACGGAGGCTGCCGTCGCAGAAGAGGAAGTGTTCACTATCGAAACATCTTTAAACACGCCCCTCTCCTCAGACGAGTTGATCGAGGAAGAAGACGTCAAAAACCTACATGACATCATCTTGGAGGGCCACTTGGAGGATGAGGAGCTGAACCGCTACGCTAACCCTGGGCTAGGCGTCCGTGGGGGGCCTCTCACATTCAGCCTATGGGGCTTGCTCAAGAAGGGTGCAATTAATCTCGTGTTGCCCTTCATTAACGGCGTTATGCTTGGCTTCGGTGAGATCTTGGCACACGAAATTGGTTTCAAGTACGGCTTTGTTGGTGCCAGGGTCTACCCACAACGGCGTATCCAGGAACGCCAGCAGTCCAAGTTCTTGTAGAAGAACCCCCTGGGCGTTGGTAGGACGCAAAGTGTCTCTCACTGGCTGTTGCTACGGGCTCCCTGCTTGGAAATGTTGCTGCACGTGTCCTGTGGATACCTCTATCCTTAGTTCCAAGGTGCATTCATTAAAATCGTTACATAGTCTATTTGAAAGTTATATTTGACGGTATTAGGACGCCTTTAGCTCGTTCTTATCACAGTACAACTCGTATCCGGGGTCTTTGCCTATCGGAAAACGCTTTTCTTTACCGCATGCTAGGCATTTGTGCACCAACACCTCGCTCTTGGGGGAGCTCTTCAGAGGGTTTTGGACTGCAATAGACATGGTGAGCCCTGGCACTAAGAGCTCGTTGCACTTCTTGCACATGTGTCTTTTTAAATGCGGCAGAAGGCGCAACACGGTCCGTTTGGCTACCAAGTCGACGTTTCTGACCATCATTCGGGCCATTGGTAGGTTCTTCTGGCTGGCATGGAAGTTTGCAGCTTGAAAGAGATACGACGCTCGTGCGTAGTGGTCCTTCTGCACCTTGGGGACCTTGGCTTCCTTTGCCATGGCTCCATCCACTGGTGTCTGTGCTTCTCTCGCCCGATGATGTCCTCCGCATGAGGCCCTCACAGAGTATCTATGTCACGTGATTTGGACCGCCGCCCAGAGATACGCCCAGGGTTTCGGAATTTGGAAGCCACCCACATATAGCGAGTGTACTTGGGCACTTCGATACCCTCTTGTCTATATTACGCCGCTTCCGTGCTCTAGAGGGATAGACGTGGGGTTCGTAATTATGTTACTATGCAGGACGTGTACTGAGAGGGCGAACTCCAACATCGTGAGCGTCGCCACTACCGGACCAATCCAGTCGATACTTCCCCCGTTCCAAAATTCATAATCGATGAGTGGCTACGATAGTGCATTGTCTATTTTCTCGTATGTTTTCGATTGTTCCCGCCATGCTTTCTAACTCGTTACTAACATTGCAGTCCCGACGGCCATGTGTTCCGTATGTAATTCCTAAGGCATTTCCGATCCGGGCAACCGTCCCGTCAAATGTGGAACGTGCCAGCTCTCTACGTGTCCGAGGATACATAGATCGAATTATATCCATATTTCGTTATACTAACATATTTAGAGGTTGAATACGCTTCAGAGGCCGTCAAGAGGGGCACATGCGCAGTGGGCGTCAAGGGCTCTTCTTGTGTTGTGTTGGGCTGCGAAAAGAGAACCACGTTGAAGCTACAAGACCCAAGAATCACGCCTTCCAAGATCTGCAAGGTTGACAACCACGTTTTGTTGACGTTTGCGGGTCTCAATGCAGACGCCCGTATCTTGATAGACAAGGCCCGTGTGGAGGCTCAGTCTCACCGGTTGAACTTGGAAGACGCCGTCAGCATCGAGTACCTCACCAAATACGTTGCCGGCGTGCAGCAGAGGTACACCCAGTCGGGTGGAGTGAGGCCGTTCGGAATCGCAACTATGATCGCGGGCTTCGACTCGAACGACACCGTGCCTAAGTTGTATCAAACAGAACCCAGTGGTGTCTACAACTCGTGGAAAGCCCACGCCATAGGTAGGTCGGCCAAGACCGTGAAAGAGTTCTTGGAAAAGAACTTCGAGGAAGACGCCACCGACGAGGCCACCATCAAGTTGACTGTGAAGTCCCTATTGGAGGTGGTTCAGACCGGAGCCAAGAACATCGAGATTTCCGTGTTGAAGCCAAACAATGTCATTACCCAATTGTCGTTCGACGACATCGCAAAGTACGTGGAAGAAATCGAGGCCGAGAAGCAGGCCGAGGCCGAGAAGAAGAAGAAAACTAGAGATTAAGTATATTGAAATCACAGCACTTATCTGGCTAGGCGAATTAGCGTTGATTCGTTTATTGTACAAGATCACCCCTCTCCTCTCATTTTTTGGCTTTCTTCTTCCCCTTTTTGGACTTGTCATCTGCCTTTCTCTTCGGGGGCGACAGCTTCACCACCGTGAAGAACCCGTCCAAACGGCCCTGGACACCTCCCTTGAGCCCCTTCTTCAACTTCTCCGCACCGCTCCGGATACGGTCTTCGTTAAATCCCTTCTCCTTCACCATGAACTCCAAGAGCCCGTCAAGGTCCGGCTCCACCCACTTGAAGTCCACCTCGTCGCCGTTAAGAATCTCTGGCTTCATGAAGAGTTCCTTGGCCTCCTTGTAGGGCCAGTTCTCCGGAACTCTGTACTTTGTCTTGTCTTGGTTGTTCTGGATCCACTCCACGATGTTATCCAAAGAGCCGTGTTCTTTGATCAACTTGAATGCCGTGACTGGCCCCACGCCCTTAATGGTTTCACAGTAGTCGCATCCTAGCAATATGCACATGTCGATAAACGTGGACTTGTCCATGTTCATTCCCTTGAGGACCTCTTCGTACTCGATCTGGTCGATCGGAAGCTTCCTGGCCTCGGCGACGGTCAAGTGCCTCAACAAGAACTTGGGCTCGTAGCATAGTGTGTCCATGTCCTCGGACGCAGCGGCAAATACTTTGCCGGATCTTGCAAGTTCGGCGCACTGTGCTTCTGCTTCAGATGGAGCGTCAACAAACGGAATTCCCATGAGCTTCAACAATCGCTTGGCCTCGGCACTCTGCTCGCGCGACGCTCTCACGGTTCTCTTCTCGAACTTCATCAATTCCTCCACGGTTCCTGTCTCCTTCATTTCTTCGATCTGCTTTTCTGCCTCTTGTCTTTTTAAGAGACGCTTCTCCAACTCGCCTCCCTTTAGCACCGGTGGCTTGCCATCAAAGACGTACACGGGCTTTAATCCATTCTCAATCATCCGGATTGTTCTGTAGAACATGCCCAGTAGATGCGACGTCGTCTCACCGTCCTCGTTGGTCAACTGTTGCCCGTCTTGCTGCCTCACAGCAATGAGGTATTGGTATAAGCACATCGAGGCGTCTATGGCAACTTTCCGCCCAAAGAGGTTTTTCATCTGGAATTCCTTGAATGCCTCCGGTGCATGCTCTTTGATGAGCTGGTTGAGACCTAATCTTGTTAGTGATATGCTGGGGGTTTACCATTGGGTCTTCTAAGCAACCTCGTGCCTCTTTCTACATACCTTTGACTCCCATCTTGGTGATGCTTTGTGTTCTATTTGAGTATCTTACAGTATGGGTTCCCCGCGATGGCGATAGCGTCGCGGCTTTTACTCTGCAACGCGTCTCGACTCTTCGCGCGCGAGTCCTCGGACGATCTTCACGCAATCATAATGCAAAATCCAAGCAAAAATCTCGCTCGATGTAGACGAATGTCCGCGATCATGAAATGCCAAACATCTAGTAGCTAGTACATCCAACTCAAATTTTATTAAACGTGCTCAAACGAGAATGTCCAATCGCCTGTTTGTGGGTCGTACTTCTCGAAGTGCATATCAGGTAATGACTTCAAACGCTCAATATGCCTCTTGACAATCTCGTCCTTTGGATCCAAAATGGCCAATTTGGTCTTTTTGTTGATAGGATAACAGCCCTCTAGCGTCACTTCTGCGGGAAGGTTCAATCCTTCTCCCTCCTTCGGCTTATCGTCATCTGGGTACAAGATAACGTTCCTCGTACCAAAGATAACAATGTTGCCGCAGATGTCTTCCAAATTCACAGAAGAAAGGTCGACCGGCTCTTTGAAGCGTAGCTTGCCGTAGTACTTTCTTCCAACCGTGAAATCCTTGACAGCTCTCAACTCAGAGAGTGGTAACTTCTCGAGTTTCGTCAAGGGAGGGGACGTCCAATAGCCATCGTCGTCAACCTCTTCAGCAGACCCATTTTGTATGAGAAGGTTTTCGTCCTTTGGCTTCTTACTGTCCTTCTTACTCTCCACCTCGAAAGTGACCTGTTTAGGAGGTGCCTCAGCTTCTTCCCCGGAGGTAAGGCCGCCCACAGCGCCCTTTGCAGCCTGTATAACTAACTTCCTGAAGTCCTCGCGTGGTGCGAATATATCGGACGCCAATATTGCGTTGTCGAGACTGACATCTTGAAGCAAGTTTTGAGAGGAAGTGGAGAGCTCCACAGGCTGGGTGGGTGCCTTAGAGTGCGTGTTGCCCAAGACTGACTTCTTTGCCCGGAACAAAGCCTTTACTCCGTGGGTGCTTTCTAGGCTCACGGCCTTTTTAGCCAAAGGATTCACTGGTGTAGCTGAAGGCACACTCGAATCGGTGCTGACAGGCTGCTTGTATCCTGTGATGCTGTTAAACAATGGGTTATTTCCATAAGGATCTTGTGAAGCAACACTTGGTCCACCGAACTGATTATTTTGCTGTTGCGCATTTTGAGACTGTTGACCTTGTTGTTGCCCAAACAAAGACCCACCGCCAAAGAGAGATCCTGTGCCCCCTGCATTTTGAGTGCTTGTGTTTTGGTTATTTGAACTGTTGCCAAACAATCCTCCAGTAGCACCCGTATTAGGCTTACTTCCGAAAAGTCCACCACTGGTACCTGTGTTGTTAGCATTGGCGTTATTATTGCCAAAAAGCCCACCACCTGAAGATGCGGTCGTGTTATTCGTCAGTCCGAAGAGACCGCCCGTTGTGTTCAGCGTATTATTGTTTGAACCAAAAAGCCCGCCACCAGTACCAGCGGGCTTGGATCCGAAAAGACCGCCACTGGTGTTGTTATTCTGGGTTGAGCCGAAGCCCGTAGAGTTGTTATTTCCGAACAATCCTCCTGTAGATGCGGCTGGCTTGGCGCCAAAGAGACCGCCACTGGTGTTGTTATTTTGGTTGTTGTTTCCAAAAAGACCTCCAGAGGTGTTGTTATTATTAGAGCCGAATAAACCTCCTCCCGACTGGTTGTTTGTGCTACCAAACGCGTTTGTTGTGTTCGTGTTTGTGGCATTATTGCTTTGTCCGAACAATCCCAGGCCACCTGTGGTGTTATTATTGCTACCGAACAAGCCCCCACCAGTAGTTGCAGGCTTTGCACCAAATGCCGAACCACCTGCACTGCCAAATAGACCACCTGGTTTGTTGGCATTGTTATTAGCAGCACCAAAAGGTGAGTTTGAGTTGTTGTTGCCGAACCCAGTTGAGTTGTTATTGCTTGCTCCAAAAAGCCCACCGCCTGTGTTATTGTTCGCTCCAAACGCAGAGTTAGTATTACCGCTAGCTCCAAACGCATTGTTAGTCTGGTTGTTTTGACCAAATGCCGAGACGTTGTTGTTATTGTTGTTTGCACCGAACGCGGATCCAAACCCTCCCAGGGTGGCGTTGTTCGAGCCGAATGCTGAAGTGTTGTTGTTGGAGATTCCACCTGAACCGAAGGCAGACCCAAAGGCAGAAGGTTTGTTGGTACTTCCAAATGCAGATTGGGTGTTGGTATTGGAGCCAAACCCGCCCGAACCAAAACCGCCCGTGCCAGTGGTGGTGCTGTTGTTGGTAGCTCCGAAAGGAGACGATTTAGCTTGTCCAAAAAGACCTCCCGAATTGCTCTGACCGAATCCAGAGTTCGTGTTGCCGAACGCAGAGTTTGACGACTGTCCAAAAGCACTTGTTGTATTATTCTGGCCGAATGCAGAAGTGCTTGGTTGGCTACCAAATGCATTATTGCCGAAGCCGAAGCCACTGCCGGTGTTTCCCGTAGAAGCGCCAAAGGCGTTGGCACCAGGAGCATCTGTAGGAAACCGTCTGTTCTGCTCGTAATCTTTGAGTCTCAATTCCTCGAAAGAATACTTCAGGTACTCGGGCATCGAGCAAATGTTTTGGTAGTAATTGGTTCCCGAGCTGTCTTTCTCGACATGAGGCTCGAACGGCTTAACAGCAGTTCCATTGTTGACGTTCAGGTTCACCGTGCTGCCAAAGGCGGACGTCGTGGTGTTGCCGCCTCCAAACGGGGAGATTGAGTTGTTGTTGGGCGTGCCGAACGTCGATCCAAACCCTTTGTTGGCATTGCCAAAAATTCCCGACTGAGTGTTGGTGTTGGAGGACCCAAAAGCACTGGGAGCAGCGGTGGTGGTGCTATTGCCGAATGGTGATGAACTTGCCTGGTTGCTCTGGCCAAACACTGAGTTTGACTGGCCGAACGTTGAGTTTGACGAGCCAAACGCACTTGTCCCTTGATTTGCACCGGTCCCAAAAGCACTTGTTCCGGTTCCAGAGCCAAAAGCGCTTGTGGCGGGTTTTGCTGCTCCGCCAAAAACACCCCCAGCGTTGTTGTTTGCAGATCCAAAGGCATTGCCAGTTGAGGGAGCGCCAAATGGAGACGTGGTGTTGCTGTTTTGGTTGTTTCCAAACGGCGACGTCGTGGTGTTGGAGGTACTGCCAAACCCTCCGAAGCCGGATGTGCTTCTCCCAAACATGGTTCAATAGGTAGAGGCCGTACGTGCTCGATTTCTTTTCGCTCAAGTGTTCTCGCGGTAGTGTACGAACCGGTTTACACGGTCTCATGAGGTCGTTAAGACTGGAGCGTATGATTTCTAAGCCATTGAGGAACGCCAGGTTAAATTATAATATTGTTTTCTACACCTGAGGTGATCTTTCTAATTTTCTTACATCTCGTGACTGCATCGACCTCGAACGCCCATTATACGCATATCAGAGGGACAAGGCGCGCGGTTTAGTATCATGCCTTAGATGCGATAGATCGCAGCCTGATCTGAGACAGGCTACTTAGCGGTGGTCGATAATTAACTGCCAAGTCGTATTTTTTGGCGAATTCTTGCCATGGGCAACTCACTCCTTCTTGGCTCTCTTCGACACTAGTGTCGAGATGTCCGAGTCCGACCTCTTCTTCCCAGCTTTTTCCTTCTTGAGGTTCTTCGCGTCAAACTTCTTGAGCTGCTCGGCTCTTTCTTTTGCCCCTAGTTTCAGAAGCTCTTGGGCCCTCTCTAGGTACTCTTTGTCGTCGACGTCCTTGCCCTCAAGCCATTCCAAAAGCTTGATCTCCTCCCCGTAGACAGAATCATCTTTCCCGACCGGTGTTTCCAAAACTATCGGCAAGTTTTCGAGTCTCTTGTCGTTGGCGACAAGTCTGAATGTCTCTAACCCCAAGAAGCCGTAGCCTAGCTTTTGATGAAGGTCCCTGTTTGCGCCAAGCGGTGCTTTGGAGTCATTCAAGTGGATGGCACTAAGGTACTCCCAGCCCACGATCTCCTCGAACTGCTTCCAGAAGTCCTCCCATGTTTCTTTGTTGGTCACATCGTAGCCAGCGGCAAACGTGTGACACGTGTCGATGCACACGCCGACTCTCAGTTTGTCGTCGACCATATCTATGACGTCTTTCAAATCCTGCAACTTGGATCCGATCAAGTTTCCGTGGCCGGCCATATTCTCGATGACTATCTTCACAAAGGACGTTTCCTTGATAGCGCGGTTGATGTTCTTGGCCAATTTGGCCAACGCGTCTTTGAAGTCACCGTCTAGACTGGAGCCGGGGTGGAAGTTGTACAAGCCAATGTCGAGCTTCTCGCACCGCTTCAAGTCGTCAATGAAACCCAGGTATGCCTTTTCCTCCTTCTCTTCGTCCGGGTTGGCCAAGTTGATGAAGTACGAGCCGTGCGGAAGAATGTCTGTCCGCGGGTTGTAGCCGTGTTTCTCGCAAAGCCTCTTGAATTCGTCTGCCTCCTCGTCCTTGATGGGCGGCGATACCCACCTTCGCGGCGACTTCAAGAAGAGAGCAAAGCTGTTAGCGCCTATGTCCATGGCGTTCAACACGGCCTTGCTGACGCCGCCTGCCATCGCGACGTGGGCGCCGAACTTGAACTTGCCCTCGACCCTGGGATATTTAAACTCGATCTTGACCTTCGACGCGGATTTTGCCATTACGTTTCGATATTTCCACGACGACAGTTGGTGGCGTTTCCGGTGCTCTATGAATCAGACGCAGGGACCACCCAGCCGGAGAATTTCTCCACAGCGCTCTGCAAGGCGATCGCGCACGCCTTACAACGCGACAGCTACTTGGCTCGACCGTGACACCGCCTATTTCTTAGTTCTATATTCTTGATAACTCCAGCGTTTTTCGTGCACGTCGCGTAGTGGGTTGTGAGGGCTGTTTCCGGGAGGAGAGGCCACCAGCCTCAAAATCGGCCTGGAAGCTAAGACCTTCAGTGGCTTCTCAACTTCTCTCGATCCCTGCGCCTTCTGAGTCTTCCACATCGACCACCTCTTGTTCCTCCATTGTTGCTATAAGAACGTCCGCACGGATTGTTGCTGTGGGTCTTATGTAAAAGTCCTCCAGCGAAGGAGCCTCAGTTGCAGGCAAGATCCTGCTGTGATCGGAGAATTTCTCCAGAGTGGTCCGTCTCTGGGCCTTCTTCCTCTCCTCTGGCGACATGTCCATTTCGTCGTACTCGTCTAGTCCATAATAGGAACGTTGGTGCGGATCGCAGTAGCACATCGCTGCCACCAACGTGTAGTACGCGTCGTTGGCCGCGTTATGGAGATTGGAATGCGGGACTTCCGCTTGCCTCAAAATGCCACGTAGCGTCGACCCAGCACGACGTGATAAGTTGTACAACTTCTGGGTGTCCACCCTGTGAATATTTGCAACATCTTTCAAGCCGTACAGTGCCAACCATCGAATGTCCGCAGCAACGTTGTGGCCGACCACGACGCCTTTGCGCTCCACTAGAAAGTGGTTGAAGATATTTTTGAAGTAGTGCTGCAGCTCGTCGAGGGTCATCTCGTAGGAGACGCCGCCGTTAAACTTGAACTTGTTATTTGGCACAAACTTCGAGTTGAGTAGTCTCTTGTGTTCTTTCACTATGACGTGGATGGTCTTGATCCGCGGCATTATCAGGTACCACTGACTCTCGGGGTCGTAGATGGAAACCCCGATCTCGGTGACTTTGCTGGAGCTCCGTTCGTACGCCTCGACATCGATCGCTACCAATGGATACTCGCGTAGGTAAACCAACTCCATCTGCTGCCGGAGGTAGTCCACCCTGTTCTTATCTATGAATCGAAAGTTCGTGACGGCGAAATACTCGTCCAAATTGGACCTCAAGCCCGCTCGAAAGTTCAGCGCTGTCGAACACATTCTGCTTGTTCTTAGCATAACCCGATGACTCTGAGAAGCTTAAGTAATGAGCTACTTGTAGACCCCACCGTGCAGTACGCCACTAATTTCAGTTGTAACAAACTAATCTCAATTTACACAAACAAAACCTCTTGTGTTTCTATCATTGTGTCTTGTAAAGTTGAAAATTGGCTTTTGCCAGCTGTAACACTCGGACCCGTGCATTGTTCTTATGCTCTGGAGGGAAAGAGTGCTCAGCACATACAACATGCGCCTAACCTGCCAGTTAGTCTCCAGTTTTCTACAATGAACGCTTCTTCTCTCTTTCCCTTAGCTTTCCTGGTTCCGCCTCTGTGAGTCACCGTACTGTTTCTCTCATTTTGGCATTTCTTTTGCACGATTTATTTGTAGTGATGCGCAACGTTCACTATCGCCTGTATGACAGGGCCTCGCATCTACATGGGGCTGCGAAGCTCGCTGGAGAAATATAGGACCAAGCACCAATAGATGGAGATACTAAAGCACGACCCGTCGCCTGCCCAAATAGAAGCGTGCATTCGGGATGCCCAAATCTCATCCGACGTCGAGCTACTTCGCCTCGTGTCAGCTCTCCTCAAATATACCGTTCCACTGGTCTACCTCAGCTTGCCGGACGCATGCCAGGCCACGATAGCGACCGTCTTTCGTTCCACGGTGGGTTTGGGGAACCTCACTGCCAGAATCGGAATGTTTTCCAGGCTGAAATCGGACCTCCACCAAGACATTTCCAAGGCTTTGGACTCGCACAGCCGTCTTCTACACCGAGTCCTAGCCCCCGGCCTAGTGCATGAGCTCGAGGAAAAGGCAGGCAGGTCCCTGCTAGCCCGCAAAGAGATAGACAAGCTCCTTTTCAGAGGAAAGGTGTATTCTACCATGCGTGAGGCGGCCCACAACTTTCACAATTTCTACGTGCCCCCTGTGTTCGAAAACCTTGATGCCTACGTGCTATATCTCGCCCAAGAATTGGTATTACACAACGACGCTGGCGACTACATTATGTCCATCATGTCCCTTGGCGGGGCCAATTCATTCTTCGAAGTGATGTTCACAAAAAAAAACATCGGCTTATTGAGCGCTGCCTCCCAAAAGTTGAAACGTTTCGAGAAAAAGGCTCTATTGATTAAATTTGTCGACTTTCTCACCTCACGCTATCTTTCCAGCACCTCTTCACCGGAAAGGCTAGCGGCAATCGCAGTCTTGGGTAACTTGTTTCTAGATGCCACGGTCTGGGATGATGTTCTTTTGGAAAAGATTGTCTCGCGTTACAACTTCGATTTGAACTTGTTGGTTTGTCTCATGGTTTCGAGTCCTAAAGAAATCACGGAAAAGCAGATAACTGTCTGGGGAAACGCAGAACTTCAGCGCCACGAATCAATTGTCAAACAGAAGTATAGGACTCATTTGCTATTGAATCTCTGTGCTCAGTTATCCGCAGATGATTTGCAAGTTTTGCTCAAGCTGACCCCTTTTGTTACTGCCATATCTAACCGTCTCTCCTCACTCTCTGATCAGGTTAAGAACTTGGCTATATTATTTGCCGACTCGGTCTGCGTCATGGCCGGGGAGAAGAAAATTTTTGCAATGGACGACGTGGTCGCCTCGAGCCTGATAGATATACCACTAGTGCACAATCCGCGTACAGATTTTCATTTGCTGATTGAAGACTCTTGGGAGATCTTTGAATCCCCTGTTGTTATTGAGATGCAAGATCCCGAAGAGCTCAAAGACCTACATGACAGACTTCAGCCATTAACATTAGATGACCGTGCTATCGCGGCTTCGACATCGAATGAAATCGATATGAGTGACGATGAAGATGATCCGACATTGGCCACCAGTCAAAAGCTTATGACTCCTGTCTATGTCAGAGATTTGTTGAACTATCTCTCCGTTGATAAGAAGGACAAACAAGCTTATGAAAGGGAGTTGCTTGCTTTGAAAGCAACCCCAACCTTGCTCAGAAAAAAGCTGTCATTTGGTTCCGAGGTTTCATTTTATGCGGAAGATCTCTTGACAACATTAGCTGGCCTCACAAACTACTATGACAATCCAGAGTTTGAAACCCTAAAACTCAACGCAATGATAGCGGTGGTAGTCAGTTATAGTCAAGTCACAGCGCACTTATGCCGATTGTTGCTCACGGGTGATTATTCTCTTCAGCAAAGGCTCTGTTTACTCTCAGCAATGTCATTTGCAGCAAGATCTTTGCGGGGCTACAAAGATGAAGTTGTGGACTTTGGTTCCAGCTCATCAAATTTCCCAACCGAGAGGCTACCAAAGACACTCCATGACCAATATTTACAAGCAGGATATGGTTATTCAAAGATAGAGAGTGTCATACAGGACGAGCTAATGCTGGATGCTTCAGAGGACGCACGAAATGAAATCAGCGGTGGAAAGATTCTACGGATATCTGCCAAGCTCAAAAAGAATTCCTCACCAGCTAATGTTTCTGCGGACCAAAATGCCGACTTCCGAACCGTGGTTGGTCAACGGTTTTTCTTTCCCCTTGTTGCTGTATGGTATGAGAGCGGAGGCATTAATGTGGGACACTATACCCCAGTTCTCGTATCTCATTATTTGCGCACACTTGCCTTGATCTTGCACTGTGCCTACCCGTCTGCAGTTGACTTGAACGACATGGCACGCGAGTATTTGATGCTTGTAACTCCTGTCCTTCAAGGAACAGAGATCGATCAATTACCAGTGATTGAAAGTATTGTCACTGGCGTGCTTCTTCTAACGGAAATATTGGACCCGGCATATTTAGTGACAAATTTTGATGGAGATCTACAGATTATCGAAGCTGTTGTCTCTGGATTTTGGGAACTTCTTATTGATGATAAGGTGAAGAGCTTGTGTGCCGGGCTCCTCCTAAGACTCGCCAATCTCAAGAATAGCATGCAAAGAACCATTCTAGACCAAATGAATGGTGGTCTTTATACGTGATCATGTATGGGTCAGAATATCCCAACGTCCACTAGTGCGCGGATCAGTTCACGGGACCGTGGATCCAACTTGTGCAAGGATCGTTACTTAATTATGTTCCTATTCTTTGAGTAATTAGATTTCTAGAAATTCATTTCTCCGAAAAGGGGCCGGTGGTCCAGGCGTACTGAAGAAAGTCCTGTTGATTGTGATTTCAAGTAGCAGTTCCCTGCTGCTCTCTCAGTCTGGGATGTTATCTATTTTCGCACCGTTTTTGGCACATTTCATCAGAGTTGCGAATAACCAATGATGCAACAAAAAACCACAATTTATTATTTAACCATAGTCAACAGATTCACACTATCTAAAATAGGATCCATTACCCCATTTCGTAGAATAATTAATAACTAAATACTCTACAAGCAGTGAAGTGCCATAGTGACCGCAACCAAAGCACCCACAATGGCCCCAGATTTCCAACCCGCTTCTGCGCCAAAGGGCGTAATTCTAGTGGAGTCTGACGTCTTGTTCTTTTTCTTCAACAGAAGTCCTGAGCTACTAGCAGAGGAAGTTTCATCGGTTTTGGTCTCGCCTGACTTGGTGCTTTCCCCGCTAGCGGTAGTTTGGTTGTCTTCCCAAACCGACTGGGAGCCCGTAAATCCCCAGCGATTGTAAGTGACTCCTGAGGCAGTAGAGTCACCTGCGGTGGTTGAATCAGCCGTGATGGTGGTTTCTGTTCCCTCCGTGGCAAACAGGGTGGTTCCATCTGATTCAGTCTCTGTTTGTCCTGTTGCCGTTGTGGCTGTTTCTGTCCATGCAGTTGTGGCTGTATCAGTCCCGTCTGTAGTTAAGTGAAGTACAGTTTGAGTGCCAGCGGTGTTTGTCTTTTGATCAGTGTTGGTGTTCTCTTCTGTGTCGGTATTTTGTTCGGTCGCAGTCTTTAATTCTTTGGTCTGCGTAGCAGTGTCAGTTTTGTCGTTGGTTTTTTTGGAGTCATCCTTGGTAACCGTGTCACCACTGTCATCGCCTCCATCGCCTAATCCACCGTTGTTGGCAAATACAAGTGCCAAGTTAAAGAAGATTGGAGCAGCAGCACCGATCAGAACAAGAGACATGTTTCTGTTTCAGTGCGCTAAATTAAAACGGAAAAAAATGAACTTCTGTCTTATGAAATGGAAAAAAGAAGAAGTAGGGCGGATTTTCTGACGAATGACCTTATTGTGATTCCAGTGTAGATCTACATCTGATTTTGCACGGTTGGCGTTTCTCGCGGCATTATTTACAAATTTCCTAAAACTGATATGTAATAACATCAATCCTGATTACATGCAGAAAAAGGAAGCAACAGTTTTCGCGCCTTCTCCGGTGAATTTTACTGCCGCAAAAGATACATCGTCCTAGCTCTATACTGTAAATTTGTGGAGTACTTAAACTATAATCCTAACCACCATTCGTCCTTCTTGGTCTCAAATTCAGCCTCGCCGGTGATATTGTCACTGCTGGTGCCGACTAGCACCTTGTATGTATTCTTCTCAGACAACCATTTGTTTCTGTACGAATCCCAGTAAGAAGTGGCATCCAATATTGGAAGGGTGACAGAGACCAGCTTGGACTTCTTTGGCTTCAAATGGATCTTCGCAAAGTCTCTCAATTCCTTTTTAGGACGGATAATACGAGAAGTCTGGGGCTGAACGTAGAACTGCACCACTTCCAGACCGGCGACGTCTCCGGTGTTGGTGACATCCACAGTCACGGTCACCTCTTTGTTCTTAACCGTGATCTTTGGTTGTCCCAACTTGAAGGACGTGTAGGAAAGACCATAACCGAATGGGAACAATGGTTGACGGTCAATCTTCTCGAAGTACTTGTAGCCCACAAACACATCCTCACCGTAAAGAACACGGCCGTTTGTGGAACCGAAGTTCAAGTACGAGGAAGAGTCTTCCAACCTTTCGGGGAAGGTCATAGACAACTTTCCACTTGGGTTCACATCACCGAAAAGCACGTCTGCGATAGCGTTACCCAATTCATTTCCACCATACCAGGCCTGGAGCAACCCTTTGACGTCTTTGATCCAAGGCATATTCACTGGAGAACCCGACTGGTTAACAACAACAACATTCGGATTAACTTTTGCAACCTCAGCGATCATCTTGTCAGTCCAACCTGGAATTTCCATTTTAGTTCTGTCGAAACCTTCAGACTCGTACTCCTTGGACAATCCCGTGATCAAAACGACTTTATCTGCCTTCTTAGCCAAGTCTTTTGCCTGTTGCAAAGCCTCTTCATCAGGACAAACAGGCTCTGCGCCAAAGAAAACTCCACCAGGCTCCTGGTATTCAGAGCTGATTGTACTCGTAGGGCTAGTACCGAACTCCACCTTCAATTTGTATTTCTTTCCCTTTTCCACGGTCACTTTACTTCTCTCCTCACGCGTTCCCATTCCAAGGAAGAAGTCTTCGCCCTTGACTTGTTTTGTCTTGTTGTCAACAACAAGCTCACCATCCAAGAACAATTGGGCAGTACCTAAACACGAGCATCCAAACCAGTATTCACCCGATTGTTCCGGAATAAAAATTCCTTCAAAGTCAGCATAGTATAAGAGCTGACCAGGCTTGAGATGGTCAGACTTGAAATCCGACAAAAGAACCTGGGAAGTGGTCGAGATAACGTGGTCAACTGGTTTCCGACCTGGTGTGCCTGGGGCTTCCGCGTAAATAGACACAGTGACACCTTTCTCACCCTTTTCATTTTCCAAGGTCGTTCCGATATCAGGTAAAATCTTGTTCAAATTAGCACCAAGTGCGTACTCAAGAACTACCGCATTGGAACCAGCCCGTTCCTTGACTTTTTCAGTGATACCTTGCCATGGGCTGACTGTATAGCGTGCACGTAAAGAAGCGGAACCTCCTCCGGAGTTTCTCTCAGCCTTGACGTTTGGACCGATCACGGCAATGATCTCGTTTCCAGGACTCTTTTTAGGACTTAAAGGAAGAATCTTGTCCTCATTCTTCAAAAGAACAATCGACTCACCTGCAATCTTTCGCAAAAGCTCACCAGCTGCCGGGTCTTTGTTTTCACGTTCCCCAGCTCCTGAAGTGATACCTGCCTCGAGACAATCATTGATGAAATGAAGGATTTGGCGAGCATTGTCGTCTATTGTGTCCGTGTGAATCTCATTACTCATCACGTCATGAGAAGTTTGAACTATTTGTCTGAATCGAGTTGGTCCAGGCATTTCCAAATTAAGACCCGCCTCAAGAGACTCCTTGATGGAATAGGTTCCAAACCAATCAGACATAGTGGTTCCTTTATAATTCCATTCATCTCTCAAAATGTCTTTAAGTAATTTTTTTGACTGGGAGACATGCTCTCCGTTGATCTTGTTGTAGGCTGTCATAATCGCCTTTGGGTTTGCATCTCTCAATGCAAGTTGAAATGGCTTTAAGTAGACTTCACGCAAAGCCCTCTCTGTGACAATGGTATCCACAGCCTTCCGTTCATCTTCTTGATCGTTGCACGCAAAATGCTTGATACAAGCTACCACTTTTCCGCTTTGAATACCATTGATGACGGAGGCCGCAATATGACCAGACAAGTAAGGGTCCTCTGAGTAAGACTCATAAGCTCTTCCTCCCAATGGATTTCTCACGATATTGCAAGTGGGTCCCAAAATACAATGAGTGCTCTTCATTTTGGCTTCGGTGGACATCAATTTACCTGCTTCCACAAGCAAGTCCTTATTGAAGGTGGATGCCATGCCAGTACCACAAGGGAAGCAGTTCGAAGGCACTGCCTTGAAGAATTGGGTACCACGAACACCGTTTGGGCCATCAGAAGTTGTGACAGAAGGAATGTTCAATCTGTCAATAGGCACAGTCAGCCAGAAGTTAGCTCCAGCCAAAAGGGATATCTTCTCATTAAGAGTAAGCTCTTCGAGCAACAGCTCGACGTCTAATTTTTGAGGTGACATGAAATGCGATTTTCAAAATGTCAAGTGTTGCGGATAAACAGAGCTGCAAGGGTCACTGGATGCCTTTATGAGCAAAGAAGATTGAAATGTTCCGGGTGAGAGTTACCGATCTACCCCACAAACCGCTGCTTAGGCTCTCTGCTTTAGGAAGGCTTCCGCTTCCGCGCCCGCATTAATCCCACTCTAACTGCGATCCTGTACTTCACTTCAGGTACGCGGAATTGATCCGAATTCGGAACCTTACCCTTGAGACAGCCTTGCATTAATCGGGGCGCGTTTAGGAGTCACGCTTCTTTTTCCGATACACTCTTTTTCCGCCCCGCTTCGATATTGCCCCACATTTCTGGATGCAAATATACTGCACTCAAACTATTCAAACAAGCTTGTTTGAAATGGCCGGAGAGAGTTCCCTTTCTGAAAAACCGGGGGCTTTTCGTCTGTTTCACCGCAGGTGAATGGCTGGAGAGATTTCCCTTTCCAAACAACCGGGGGCAATTCGTCTGATGTGTGGTCGGTTTTTGGGCATCGATTTTCCTATAAATCAATGAACAGAAGCACTAGGGCCTAGATTCATCCTTATACAATCCACGAGAAGAGATTGATAACAAAGTTGAAATACAAAATGGGCTATTTGAAAGTGAAAGGCACAAAGATTGTCGATGCGACTGATAAACCGGTTGTGTTGAAAGGCACTGCCACCGGTGGCCACCTTAACATGGAGAACTTTATTACTGGATATCCTGGCCATGAGACGGAGCACAAGAGAGTCTTAAAATCCAAGATCGGCCAAGAGAAGTTTGATTACTACTTCGATAAGTTTTATGAGTATTTTTGGACTGAGAAAGATGCTCAATTCTTTGCAGAAGAACTCAAGCTCAACTGCTTGCGTATACCTTTCAACTATCGCCACTTCATTGACGATGAGGGAGATATGTTCAAGATAAACAAAAAAGGCTTTGAGCTCATCGATCGTATTGTCGAGTCCTGCGCAAAGTATAAAATTTACACTATCTTGGATCTTCATGCTGCCCCAGGAGGCCACAATCAGGATTGGCACTCCGATTCTGCAATCCACAAGGCTCTTTTCTGGGATTTCAAAGTATTTCAAGATGTTATTATCAACTTGTGGGAAGCAATTGCAACGCACTACAAGGATAACGAATGGGTTGCTGGCTACAACCCTTTGAATGAGCCCGCTGTTGAGGATCACCAAAAACTTGTCAGTTATTACGATAAGTTGGAGAAAACAATTCGTGCAGTCGACCCCAATCACATTTTGTTTTTGGATGGAAACACGTACGCTATGGACTTCCGCCAGTTTCCTGATACCGTGTGGCCAAACACCGTCTACGCCATACATGACTATTCCTTGTTTGGATTCCCTAAGGGACCAGTTTACAAAGGAACCGAGGAGCAAACGGCAAAGTTGAAAGCCTCTTACGAAAGAAAACTCGATTACATGAAAAAACACAACGTACCAGTATGGAATGGTGAGTTCGGGCCAGTATACGCGTCCGAATTCCGTGGGGACAAGGACCCAGAAGCAATCAACAAAGTAAGGTACAATGTGTTGAAGGACCAATTAGCAATCTACAAAAAAGGCGATCCATCAGGTGATGGCTCTCCAATCTCGTGGTCTATCTGGCTTTGGAAAGATATTGGTTATCAAGGTATGTTGCACGTTGACCCCAATTCCAAACTTTACAAGATATTCGGCGACTGGTTGCATAAGAAGAGAAAACTTGGTTTGGACAGATGGGGCACGGATATTGACCCCGAATACGAGAAGTTCTACTCCAATTTGGTTGATCACTTTCAAAAGAATGTTCCAGAGAAATACCATAAAGCCATTTATCCGAATAACTGGACAATGACGGATTACATTGCACGCGTGGCCAGAGACATGTTATTCTCCGAATACGCTCAGCACGAATATGCAGACTTGTATGCGGATTTGTCTTTCCAAGACTTGGATGAGTTGGCTGGATGTTTCAAGTTTGAGAACTGTGTTAAACGCGACGAGTTAAATAAGATTTTGAAGGATTATTAGTTAGGTTTCGTTTTGTTCGAATATATGATTAGTTGAAAAGCTGCTGAGTAGACATCATGGACACACACATTCGGTGAAATATTTTGTCAGACCCAAAGTCACGGAATTTGTTCTTTTCATCCGAAGTCGGGCGTCTTTTTTGTAGCCGCCTTGCATTGGCAAGGATTATTTCTTGGTTCTCTATTGCGAAAATGGAAGTTTACCCGTGCATCAAGGTTACATTGACGCGCGTCGTCTGCATCAATTTGACGTCCCCCGCACAGCACCGACAACTCAAAAACTGGAGACTAGGACTTAGCAGATTAAATGCAGGATACACCAACCACTTCCGTCAATTCCCCGCCGTCGGGCGTTGTAGACTAGATACGAAACACGAGAAACAAAAGCTATATAAGATATAGAGATGCCCAGCACTTCTGAAGAAGCTATCATTTGTAATCACACACAAAACTTTCCTGAAGTCGCTTAAGATGCTGAGCAGCACCGAATCTGTCGAGAAGATTCAAACGGAAATCTCTGCCCATGAATTTCACGGAAACGTCAAGGATTATATCTCAGAGGAGCGTCCCTGGTACAAGGTACCATACTTGAGGAAGTTAACCTTCTATATATTCTTGATCACTATCACGTCTACCAATAATGGTTACGATGGTTCGATGTTGAACGGTTTGCAGTCTTTGAGCTTCTGGCAGAAGGACATGGGTTTTCCTCAAGGCCAGAAGTTAGGAGCTTTGTCTAACGGTACACTCTTTGGAAATATTGCTGCTGTTCCTTTTACTGCATTTTTAGCAGATAAGTTTGGACGGAAGCCTATGATTATGATAGGTCAAGGTCTTTGCCTTGTTGGTGCTATTTTGCAGGGTGTTTCCACTGGTTATGGATTTTTCTTAGGATCGAGAATCATTTTGGGCTTTGGTTCCATGTTGGCTACCGTGCCTTCCCCAGTATTGATTTCCGAGATCGCATATCCCACACATCGTGAAACATCTACCTTCGCATACAACCTTTGCTGGTACTTGGGTGCCGTGATCGCTTCGTGGGTTACTTATGGAACAAGAAACATCCAAGGAAAGGCTTGCTGGACAGTGCCATCATTCTTGCAAGGTGCCTTGCCACTCTTACAGCTTCTGTTGATTTGGATCGTTCCCGAGTCTCCAAGATACCTTGTTGCCAAAGGAAAAATCGAAAGTGCTAGAGCTGTGTTGTCCCGAATCCACACAGGAAGGTCAACCGCCCCCTCAGATGTGGCCTTGGTCGACTTTGAACTCAACGAAATTCAGAGCAGTTTGGAGCAAGAGAAGTTGAACAAGAGCGTCAGATACACAGACTTCCTCACTAAAAAGAACCTCAGAAAGAGAGGTTTCTTGTGTGTGGTGATCGGAGTGATGATGCAACTTTCTGGTAACGGCTTGGTTTCCTACTACTTGGTGAAGGTTTTGAATTCTATTGGTATCACCGAAACGAAAAAGCAACTTGAAATCAATGGATGCTTGATGATTTACAACCTTGTCATTTGTGTTGCAGTTTGCAGTATTGTTCGCCTTGTTAAAAGAAGAACATTGTTCATCTGCTGTATGCTGGGAATGTTGACAACCTACGTGATTTGGACAATCTTGTCTGCTATCAACCAACAAACTCATTTCAAAAACAAGGGATTGGCCAATGGTGTGTTGGCCATGATCTTCTTCTACTACTTGGCTTACGATGTTGGTGTGAATGGCTTACCGTTCTTGTACATTACGGAAATTTTACCATACACCTACAGAGCCAAGGGTCTTAATGTTTTTCAATTCTCTCAACTTGTGACACAAGTCTACAACGGATATGTCAATCCAATTGCCATGGATGCAATTGAGTGGAAGTACTACATTGTGTACTGCTGCATCATTTTTGTCGAGCTTCTTATTGTGATCTTCACATTCCCAGAAACGTCTGGTTACACTTTGGAAGAGGTTGCTCAGGTGTTTGGCGATGAAGCTCCAAACCTTGCAAACAAAAACATGACTACTTCCGTCAAAAATTCCTTCGAACATGCTGAGTATGTTTGAGTTACTGATAATTTTGAAATTACGACTTAAATGAGTATTTACCCCACTAGGGGAAAATGAATGTTACTGTTATCTAAAAGGCAACTTTTCTTTGAAAGCGGGCGCCGTATCTCATCCTTTAGTGTCTCTTTAAATGACTTATTCTACTTTTGATGGGTATTCGGAGGACCCAACGACTTATGTGCCGAGGTCACTCATATTCCGTTTAGACGAGAAACATGAGCGAGTTCGGCAAATAAGAAAGAATCAATGCGCACCCTAGCATGATTATTACGCACGAAGAAATACGAAAACAAAACAAGAAACGAAAGTTATAGGGTATAACAAATTACTCCAAGGCAAAAGTGACGCGCTTCACAGCTTTTCCAGCAATTCCTAACCACTTGACTGCTCTATCAATATCATCGTCCTCCACTGCCTCACGAATACCCGGCCAAGTCTGACCAGCATATCCAGTATACCTTCCTGAAGCAAAAACAATATGCTTGAACCAGGTCCTCTCATATAAGCCATCGACGTAAAGGAAGTTTCTCTCGAAGTACTGAATTTTCTTGTTGTGACGAAGAATCTCGAAATAAAGCTTGATACGTTTCCACCAAGGCAAAGAATCTCTGTTTTCGTGCTCAACCTGAAGCTCCTCGCTCTTCGCATCAAATGCCTTGGCATTATCCACCAACAGAGCCAATTGCTCTCTTGTGTGTGCATAAATTTCACCAAAAGTGAGGTTTTTGTGCTTATCAAGAGAATACATCATCATTCTCTTTGCATGGGAGCACTTTTTCGGTACCATGAGTTCCGGAAACATGTACCTCAATTTAGAGCGATAATTGTAGTTAGTCGCCTCAAGGATGTACTCCTCGTTGGAAACGTCACGCTCCAAGTAAGACTCAACTGCCAGCGAAGATACCTGTTGATGAAACCACTTTTCAGGAATTTCTTTTTCAAGGTCCTCGTAGTAAGTGACTAAATCTTTGGCATAGTCAAGGATTGAAAAATCAATCACGGCATGCTTTGATAACTCTAGGGCCACTAAACCAACGTACTTGGCTGCAAGATTATGGAACACAAAACCCTTATCCCCGAATTCAGACACCCAGTGAAAAGAGTCATAGTTGGAATGGTACTGATATATCGCTTCAGTTTTGTTTGGAACGAAGCCAAAATCGGCGGATGGAATTCCTAAATGTTCCAAGAACACGGTGTAGTCAGAACCCGATCCCAAGTTACCAATTCTGTCCTTAGAGACCTCCACAAAATGATCATAAAGAGAACCAGACCCCTTTTTAGGATAAGGCAACCACTTTGCAACTTTCCGCAACACGTGGTTCAAGGTGGGAGAGGCTTCTAACTTTAGGTTCAGTCCTATGGCCGCAACATCCATGTTCAAATAGGCTACGACATTCTTTTGCAACTTCTTTGCCGCAAACTCGCCGTATTCTGTGGATCCCAACAAACCATATTCCTCACCATCCCAACTCAGCAAGACAATGGTTCTCTCGAACTCGTACCCCGCCTCTTTTAATGCACCGAGCGCCCTTGCGATTTCGAGCAAAGCTGCTGAGCCCAGGTTAGGGTCTCCGGCTCCTCCCTTGATCCACGCGTCTCTGTGGTTGCCGATAACGATGACTTCGTCCTTTTTCTTACCCTCAATCTCACCGTATACATTCCACAACGGGGTTATCTTGAATGTCTGGTTTGAGTATAAGTTCAAGGTAACATCTGGGTTTGGCCCAACGTTGTATTCAAAACCCTCAAGTTCGCCAACCCAATCCTTTGGGGCCTTCTTGCCGTGAGCATTGAGTTTCTTCAAAATCGGAGTGACTTCGCGATAGGAGATGGGAAGGACAGGGATTTCACCAATACTGCTGTGAGGATCCTGTCTTTCCACGTCTCCCTTAGAAGCGTAGCCAGGGGTAGTTGGGTCACCCGGAGCAGCACCAACTCCGCCCAAGAACTGTACGCTTCCCCTTTGAACCGAGGACTCGTGACGCGCAGGGCCCTTTGGATACTGCTCGTATCCGTTTGCAGGAGTAATTCCATTGTCATCTCCAGGGTCGGTGTAGAGCAATACGCCCACTGCTCCAGCCTCCTGAGCAAACTTGACCTTTAAGCCCCTGAATATCCGTCCGTAGCGGATGACAGCGATTTTGCCCGCAACATCAACGCCGAGATCCTTCAAGGTCTGGAAATCCTCCCTGGTACCGTAGTTGAGGTAAATGTACTGCGCAGTCACGTTTCCGTTGGCTCCGTAGCCCAAAAATGTGGGGACGGTATCGTTGCCCTGAGTAGTGGGGTCTTCCTTGAGCTCATCTTCCTTCAAAGGTGCTTTGTAGAGAACCTGACCATCAGTTCCGAGAAGGTTCAAGTCATGGCCCTCGGGGTAGCTGACGAAAATGTCGTAGGTGTCGATTTCTGTCTTCAACCCGTATTCCTCGAACTTGTCTCTAGTCCATTGGACAAGGGGGAAGTTGGTTCCTGCCAAGTGTGGTTGCGAAGTGTAGAACTTAGACCATTTCTCGGCGTAGTTCTCTTTCAAGACATCCAAAAAGAAATCAACAGGGTCCTCTGGGGCACTTTTTCCAAAGAAGTAATTTCTGAGGGTGAAGAGAAAAGCGCAGAAGGCAATGGCCTTCACGAATTCAAGCACCCAATAGGATCTGCGTGCCTCCCTTGGGACCGGACGTGGACCGGGCTTCTCCAGCGGTACAAACTTCCAAGGTTGCGCCATAATATGGGGAGTCGAGGAAGTTGTGAAGAGAAAAGAAGTGGTACGAACTGTGGGGCCGCACTTGGGAGGTCAGGAGGACGGAATGTGTGTACACCGGGCTACTGTGCGGGCCACAGTTTATGTCCTACATTGCATACGATTTCTGCAAGACAAAGCAACGTAGGTAATAGCGAAGAATGGGCTTCAGGCTACGATGGTTCGAATAGCTGGCAAAGCCGTTGAATAGATCTCGTAGCGGCCGGTAGCGGACTAGATGCGGCTAGCACGGAATATGATAATGCGCGACGGGAGCTGAGCGCAACTCATGATAAGCAAATTCCGACAGAGCCGATGGAGGATCCGGGAGACCAGCCACTTCTCCACAACACATGAACGACAGAACGTACAGGGACTTTGAGACCGTGCTCCAGGTGAATGCGGGGCAGCTAGTCCTGAAGAAGAGGAGGAGAATCACCAACAGGTCGATCGCGGGGTGCCTCCACTGCAAGCGCAAAAAGATCAAGTGCGACGAAACCAAGAATAGATGCAAGAACTGTGTCAAGAGCAACTTGGATTGTATTTGGCCATCCCAAAAAGCAGGGGTCTTGCACGAGAAGCCACAAGAAAAGGGGGATCCCGGGCCTGTACAGCGATTTCCCGTCGAGCCTCCAGATGGTTATGACCTGGGGACTGTCAGCATGTTAAGCAATACCCAGGATTTTGCCACTGCACTCCAGCAACGGCTACGAAATTGCTCCGGGCTTTGTTCGGGTCGCAGGACGGCCGACGACATGTCGCTCCCTACTCCGGACTCGTTGTGGTCAACCATTTTCCCGCAAACGGTCACTGGTAACCTGGAATCCGACTATTATCACACCGAAGAGTCATGCAGTAGCGAAGAGGCAGAGTCGAAGGATGAGTCGTCGGCCCTGGATTCTGGAAATGACGAAGTCGAGCCTCTTCTCGCAGTTCTATTGTCCTCAGGAAGGGACGGTACGCTTGACAACTATTTTTTGGACCTGTTTATCCAAAGCTTCCTACCGACAATCGCGCAAGTCCAATTCCACGATAGGGAAGAGCTTCTGAAGTTGGTTCTTGCTGCGGAAAAAGGGTCTAGCATACTACGAGAAGTCTTCATTGCGTGCGGAGCATCAATTTTTACATCCAAGAACTCCACTCTACGCACTCTTGCGCTTGAAAGATATCAAAAGTCCATCCAGAAATATCTTAATGAGTTAAAGCGAGGGCCTATCAAGGGAGAGGAGGAGTGGATTTTTGTTGCTGTGCAAGTGCTTCAAATCTCATGCTTGAGAGACTCGATCGCCGAAGCTAATGCCACAAGATGCGCTGCGCATTTCGGGGCAGCCTACGAGATCATCTCCAACAGAATCATACGAGCAAGCCAAAAGCAACGTGCCGAGTCACGCCCAACACTGCTTCTTGAAAAGCTCTTGATTGAGAACTTTATTTTCAATTATAGCATCACCATTTTTTTCTGCGATCACTCAAAACTTGAGCAGCTCGTACCCGACCCTTTTGTCTTTTTTGCCGTGGCCAGAAATAAGATGATTGACATATTTTACAACGAAGAGGATATCTACTGCTACAAGTCCATGCTATCATTTCAAATCGCCGCCAAAAGTTCTTGGCTGTGCAGACTCAAGCTCCCACTAGACAACTCTGGAGTTCTTTTACATACCGAATTGCTTCAGCTTGCGGAGAGTGAGCTCCTTTACTTGTCAGGCACAATTACCCCATATACAAAAGCAAGCACCAGAGTCACTATTTCCATCGCTAAACTCGTGTTGTGGTGTTCCACAATTCTTTTACACAAAATTGTTGACCCAGAATATACGAGAGCTGCACACTTTGAAAAGACGGTCAAGTCTATGCGAGCTGAGATTGAATTGCCACACATCAAAGGTACCATTCTTCCAGTGTGGACCCTACTAATTGCGGCGAGTACTGCTCTGCACTCGGATGACAGAGCCTTTTTCCGAGGCCAGCTCGAGCACTTAGTGAGCATTACAACTTCAAAGATAATGGAACAAATCTTATGTCACTTGGATGACATGTGGGAGCGTTACAGTGGCGATGAACCTTTTGAACTTTTGTTTGATACGGATGTCTTGGATCTGGTGTGTAACAAGTCGTCGAAAGCATAAGTACGATTTCAATACAACAGCGGGTATGACGATGACGATCGTAGCTATTTTTGCAAATATTGAGGCTACGAAGAGTGTACCTATGGTTCCAAAAAATCTTATTTGTCACAGAGGATAAATTTAGCACACCTTCGCGCTACAAGAAATAACATGTCTGCCCGGAGAGGCGATAGAATATCCGAGACTGCACAGAGAACCTTATCTGTAATATCTAGACGTTTCGCAGCCAGTTTTATATACAATCTTGCGTAAGAAGTGCTCCAAACACTGCGACGGCACTCACGTGATGACCACAATTCCAGCATTGGTGTCGGGTACCTTAAGCACTATGGCTTAAATACTCATCAGACGAATTGCAATGTACATTACCACATATTCGAGACATTCCTTTGTTTTTATGTGGTCGAATGAGCTGTCCGCATTGTCAAAAATGTCAATGCATCCTTGAACCCGTCATTCACTCGAAAGCCAGCCAACGAAAGAAATCGATTCACAACTTTCATACCTAGAATGAATCACATAATAACTGTGAAATTGGGCATTACCCTAGCTACTGTAATATCTTTAGAAATAAATTGGTAATACCGATGAGGAATTAGTATAACGCTCGCTCTCGTTTCCAACCACTGAGGCTACAGATGGCCTGCGGCACTTCAAGCACGACGAGTCTTTTTTTTTGGCGGGAATACAGCACGAGCCATATTACGAAGTAGGTAAAACGGAACATCAGTTTTGCGGGGCCTGCTTTGTCAAGAGGGAGCCGGTTCCTCTTTGAGTATCGCGAAATGCGAGGAATTCAGCGATTCTGGCCTTCCCAATTAGGAAACCCGAAACTGGTCTGACTTGATACAGTTTATAAAGGGTCTTAGTTCCCAGGCAACAGAATTTATTCAGTACATTAAAATACAACAAAATGCCCCTGACAACACAAATAAGAAGTGCTCCTGACTTTTCCATTGTGAAAAACCGCTTGATCGAAACAATTCACCACACCTCTGGGTTGTTCGGAGCGACCGGTCGCTGGGGAAACAAGCCAACAGAAACTGGTGTCTGCAGACTAGCATTGTCAGATGAAGATAAAGGTGTGAAAGATTGGTTTGTTGCAGAAACAAAAAAACTCGGCTGTACTATAAAGGTGGACGAGTTGGGTAACATCTTTGCCATCTACCACGGTAAGAAAGAAGGGAGGCCGACAGCTATTGGCTCCCACCTTGATACCCAGCCTACAGGCGGCCGCTATGACGGCATATTGGGAGTTCTTAGTGGTTTAGAAGTCTTAAGAACGTTCAAAGAAAATGGGTTTGTCCCCAATTATCCCGTGTGTGTTGTCAACTGGATGAACGAAGAGGGCGCAAGGTTCCCTATGAGCATGATGTCGTCGACGGTATGGGCAGAGGGCATCGATAAGCAGACCGTGTATGACATTAAATCAGTGACCGACAAGGTTCCTGTTTCTGTTAAAGATGAGTTGGAGAGAATCGGATACCTAGGAAAAACACCGTGCTCCTACAGAGATAACCCATTGGCAGCACATTTCGAGCTTCACATCGAACAGGGTCCTATTCTCGAAGAGCGCAATAAAAAGATTGGAAGAGTTCAAGGCATACAAGCACTCAAGTGGATCGAGGTGACGATTTCTGGAAAAGCGCAACACACGGGAACTACGCCCCTAATGTCCAGGTCCGATGCGCTTCTTGCCTCCTCCCAAGTCATGGTGAGAGGAAATGAAATCGCGAAAACACACAATGGCTTGTTTAGCGTCGGCATCTTGGAATTAAAGCCTGCAGTTGTCAACGTGATTCCACAAGAGGTGCGCTTCGTAATTGACATCAGACATCATTTGGACCCAAACCTCGATGCCATGCACAATGAACTAAAAGACGCGCTCAACAAGATCGCAAAAAGCGTGAAGGTAACATTCGAGTGTAAGGAACTCGTGAACCAACGGGCTGTCCATTTTGACAAAACCTGCATGTCCTGTATCAAGGACTCTTCGGATGAACTCTTCGGCGAAGATGAGTCCATTCCAATTGTGAGCGGCGCAGGCCATGACTCTGGTCTCACCGCGCTTAAAGTTCCCACAGCCATGATCTTTATTCCATCTAAAGATGGCGTTTCGCATAACTTCGAAGAGTATAGCACTCCGGAGCAGGTCGATGAGGGATTCAGGGTTCTTTTGGGTGCAGTGGTTAGGTATGACTTATTGCGGACCGAGTGAGAGGTCGCAGGTGCAAGGCAATCGGTGAAGCTGTGAAACCTATGTTAACCTCAAAATATCGAAAATTATTCTATCTTGAAATTATGTGGGCTCCACATGCACGTAAATGGTCTATGCATGACAGAAACTATTCGTACCGTATGAAATAAAAACGAACAAGAAACAGGATAGGCTAAATATGTGCCTGAGGTGTGTACCAATTCAAGTCCAGTTTCACGCCTCTTCACTTGATGCCAAGCATTGAGTCTGCGGCTTTGAAAAAGTGTTGGAGCAATTGTTCGGGCAACGATTTCACGAGTCAGATTCTGCAAGAAGAGCCGGGATGAAACCGCAACTGACATAAACATTAGGCCATCTACCATTGTCGCACACATGAAATTGGAGGAAAGAAGCTGTAGACTACTTACACAAGAGCAAAACAAAAAGTAAACATGTAAAACAACACCACTAAAAAAACTTATATAAGGATGTCTTACTCGAACGGTGGCTTCCCTTTTTCTCTATCAACAAACACATCCAACTCGAATCACTCGCTCTTCCAATGAAAATCTCTACTATTGCTTCCACTTTTGGCGTCTTGGGATTTGCCGCAGCCCAGAAAATATTATTTTTTGCTCAAAACACCAAACTTAGTATCTCTGGTCCCCTTGAAGCTATCGATGTATCAACAGGCTCTTCTTTGCTCTACATCAATCAAGGTGGTGAAGGCAGCAAGTTTGACTTGAAGTATAACTCGGCCATTTCTGTCAATGGAAAGTTTGGACACGCAGAAATTGACTCCGCTTCTTACCTTGCCACTGGAAGCACGGTTACTGCCGACAGCCTTAGGTTTGAGGACAACAAACTTGTCAATTTCCATTACTGGGCATGTCAAAATGTCGACATACAGATTGATCAGAAAGCCAAGTACTTCGTCGCAGCTACAGAGCAAAATATTGCTCCTTCCTCTGATTGTTTCGCTGTGGAAATCATAAAAGTCGTTGATGGTTGTGTGACTGACGAGTGCAATGCTGCAGACGTTGACCACTCACATGGCTGGAGAAATGGCACCGTTGACTTGACTGTCTACAACTACATGACCTATTGTCCAACTGCTACTGTTTTCACAGTCACAAAATGTGTTGATGCCGAGTGTTACCCATACACGGTTTCTGTTACCGAAGCTGCCACGGTTACCGTTCCCGGTTTGGTTGTTATTCCTACCGCAGCCGCTGCAACCACTACTCCAGTGAGCCATGAGGACAAGAACACCGTTGCAGCTGAGGAACATACCGAGGTTGCTACTGTTACCGGCTACAAGGAGAAAGAAAGTATGTCTACTGTCGATAGCGAACAAACTGCGGCTCCTGTCATCACCTCAGTCAACGGCGTCTCTAGAAACCTTGCTGGCATCGCGGGCTTGGTTGCATTTGGAGCTGTGTTGCTTTAAAGGGGCGACCAAAAGCTTGACATTGGGAAGTTTTTCTTCCATTTTCGTATATGATAAATTTCGTGTAATATCTATTCTGTTCTTCGAATTCGCACACTGTAGGCCTGTGGACGAGCAACAATGATGAATATTTTGTTACAAAACTTGAATTTATGCTTGTTACAAAACTTGAATTTATGCTTGTTACAAAAGTGATTATGATTATAAACATAATCTGTGGATAATAAATTCATTTTCCATATACGTAAAAACTTATTATGAAGTTGACGATACTTAGATATTCCGAAGTATACATGGTGCGTTCACTTTCACGACTTTGCGAGAGCTAATTACTTTTGGCAATTCAGCAACATGTTTGGAAATACTATTTGCCTTTTGATCAGTTTTGAATAGCCTCACACTTGTGCTTTGTGGAAGCACAAGGAGAGGCCAACAGGCCAGATAGGTCCCATTGGAGTTAGTTTATCTTCCCATTCTGGATCCAATGAAAATTCAAAATTTTCGACGACAGCAATTACTGCTTTGCGTACTTCTAAAAGTGCAAACTTTTCCCCTAAGCAAGCTCTGTTCCTTCCATGAAAGGCAGTGAGCTCGCATCTACTTTTTGCTAGCTGGTACCGCCTTGAAATATCAGCTTCAGCATTTCCCCATCTTTCGGGAAGAAACTTGTCAGCATCTTTCCAGTAGTTCCTGTCCCTCTGAGTGAAAAAACTATTGTTACCAACGTAGACCCCTTTAGGAATAAGAATCTCGTTTCCAAGCCAGACATTTTTGCGTGTCACACGGTTAATAAGTTGCCCGATTGGAGGATACAATCGAAGAGTCTCATAAACAACCGAAAGTAAAAGCGGTGACTCTACCTTGTTTTCTCCTTTCAACTGTCCGAGCTCTGTCCTCAATCTCATTTGGTACGTTCTGTTTTTGGCGAGGGTGTAAAGAACATTTGTCATAAGAATTTGAGGATTTTCGTGACCAGCAACTAATGCTATGATTGCATTGTCGTGAAACTGTTTTTCAGTTAAGATGCCTTGTTCCTGTGCCTCTGCTAGCTTGGGCCCGAGACGTGCAGAATTTTCTACTGTCCTCTCCTGCCTGATTTTGTTGCATAGTGCCTTCTTGAAAGTGAGCGCTTCTTCTCTTGCCTTCGTTCTACTGGGAATGGGTAATTTGTCCAACGAAGGGAAGTTCATGTAGAACGGTCTGAAGATTTGACTCTTGAGGTATGTCACCCGTTGGTGTATCCTCAGGTCATCCACCCCGGGCTTTAGATTGCACCCAATTACGCAGTCTCCAATACATGTCAAGAAAAATTTTTGGAGGTACTCTCCGACTTTGACAGACTGGTGCGTTCCCAGAGCCTCGCCTAACGTTTCGACAAGTTCACCTATGTGAGTATCAAGGGATCCCAACTCTGGGAACAAAATGCTGTTTGTGGCAACTTTCCGGTATTTCCTCCAGTTTTCATTTCCAGCAGAGATGAGATTGTCACCCAAATATTCGGAGACCACGGCGTGTGGAATTTTTTCGCTGTTACCACTTTTCTCGAAAGTGTCATTTTCTCGCAAAATCTGCGAAATGTATTTCGGCCTAGTGACGAGAATATTCCAGCGCGACGCAAAATAGACTTTAACCGCTCCATGAGTCTCTAATTTTTCCCGAAAGTACCGATTGAAAATCTCTTCTTGGTCGAGACCAGTCAATATGGGAATAAAGGCAACATAGAAGGGGATTGTTGGGATGTTGCGAGGGAAGTTCGTTGGCGGTAAAACTAATTGTCTCAAAAGTAGAGCAAATATCACGATTAAACCCACTATAAGTCTCCAGTCTATCATGATCAATGTTTTTTGAGGCAGTGGAAAAGACTTAGAATATAACCACTAAATTTTCAAGTTTTAGATTGCCATGCTTGTGAGGCGTCTGGCAGAACACTTTATGCAGTGGTCGCATTTGGGTGCAAAATCGATACTGAACGAAACAAAACATTCGGTATAAGATGCTGTACAAACAATTTTTTGTCTTCACCGGGTTTCCAAACTATGAAGCTCTTTCTATACGACCAAATTATGTAATTATGCAATATGTTTACAATAGCGAGCGACATTTTTGCCCATGAATGGAATTATGTTACTGTTACCTAAATTTTGAGCATGATTACCTGCGTTTTACCTTTTCTGAGAGGATTGCAGTAGTATCGGGTATTAAGCAAGAGACAATGTTCGTCAAATATTCCTATATTCGCTACACGCAAATCGAAATTCTAACACAATATCCTCTTAGTTCGACATCCCCAAGCGTCTTCTTTTCTCGACCATACTCCAATAAGCGTGCTTGGTTCTGTTTCTCCAGTAATAACCGGTCTTCAACATGACAACGAAGGTGCCAATGCAGAAGAGACAAATAAAAGCGGCAGCAATGAAAGTCTTTTGCAAGCCTTGGTTTTCGATCCAGGGGGTGATGCCGTAGTCCACAGCAAAACTCATGGTGTTACGAATCACAACCACAGTGGCCATAGCCTCGCAAGCAACTTCGTGATAGCAATCGATAACATACGTCACCGCGTTGACACAACCAATGATACACAAGCCAGCCATTAAACCAAGTCCAAAGACAACACCAAACCAATGGATGCCATGATATGCTCCAACACCCCACAATATCAAAGCGCATGGACCCAAAATGGCGTAAACAGAAAGTGCCCATAATCTATCTTCGGCCTGCGAAGTCCCGCCTCGCCTTTTGGCAAACTTGATTTTGAGTAAATCAGTTGTCCAGCCTGCGTAGAAATAAATGATAAGCACAAAGATACAAGGTGAAAGATAAGCCAAACCACACATGGCACTGGAGAAATTGTAGGGTTCAGCCGAAAGAACCATCGACTCGGTTGCGTTCAAGACACTATACCAGAAAAGTGAAGAACCGTAAAGGAATCCAGCCCACAAAACAACAGGGAATTGAAGCATCAAAAAAGGAATTTTGAAGTACTCCCACAAAAGGAATTTAGACTTCATACCCGAGGTGAGAGACAACTTTTGCATGAAGGTCTTTGGTGGTCCATAGTGGAAATCTTGGTCAGTCTCAACCAACTCAACGAGATTTCCAAAAGCACCATCCAAGTTATCACTGCCAGCGTCGTTCTCCGAGTCGTGCTCTTTGGAGACAACAACGTCCAGCCTTAACTTGTCCTCATGAATACTTCTAGCACCATTACTAGTCACAACAGTAATGGTGTGATCATTGGGATCGCGCTTGACCCTCAACTTTCTCTCGTAATTAGTTTCCTCCATGAAGAAGAAGAGAAAGAGGAAGGTGATACCGCAGAAGATCACGGACCAAAAAATGACCCATCTCCAACCACCGACTGCCAAGTTTTGGGCGTTGTCGTCAATGAAGCCTGCCACCATTGGTGAAACGTAGTTCGAACCAAAAAGGGCACAAGCATAGATTCCCATGTAGGTAGCTCTTTCATGCTCGAAATACATGTCCGAAATCGTTGCTTCAGGTAACGCTTCGATTGGAGCGGTCACAATACCAGCCAAAATCTTTGAAATAATCCATTCGCCATTGGTCTTGACGTACGGCTGCCATAAGTTAAGGAACGTGCATGATAGTGCCGAAAACAAGTAGACCGGACGCTTGCCGTATTGCATGGCGAGTGGCTGAAAAATCAAACAGCCTAAGCCCAAGAACAAAAAAAGGTATCCAGTACCTGCATTAAGCTCCGACACTGTGATATCAATCCCTGGAGCCGCAGCGATCTGGGTGAGGATGGAGTAAATACACGTTCCTGGAATACCAGTTCCAAACACGTAGAACACCACGCAGAACATTTGCATGAGTTTACGGCCCTTGGTCCAATTGAGCGGGTCGTTAGGGTCATCAGAAGGAGTAGGGATGTAGACAATGTCTGCCTTTCTGTCCTCGACCTCCACGAGGTGTGTTGTTCCTGGAACAGCGGAGTAGTCGATACCCATGTTTGATACTAGACGACAAAATAGTTGAGTGAAGTGCGTTATTTTACGGGGCCGCAGGCTGTTAAATAACCCTTGGTCCTCTTAATCTCACGTCCTCAGGACCGAAGCCATCTGACGCACGTTTGATCAATACCCAAGATCTTTACTCCGCACATATCTTATCAAGATGGGGAATGTGCTCCACTGAGAATGGAATTAAGCGACCGTGTTTCCGAATCGGGTGTTCCGCGGAACGAAATGCCCAGTCGCGCCCAACCTCAGAGCGAAGCTGACCTACGTTCTCGGGTTACCGAAAAGGAAGCGCGACTAAATCTAAACCCTAGTGTGTGGTTAGACCGCCCCTCCTACTGCATGCCCTGGACCCCTCTTCTACCCCAGATTAATTCATGCGTGTAGCGGGGGAGCGTAATTTGCGTGAAGTTTAAACAAGTAAAGCAGAGCGAAACTTCGTTTGGCCGAGTCCAAGTAATTCTGATTGAGAACGGCAAGAATACAATTTGTTGGCTATCCCTGATATCAAGGGCTGGGGTCTAGATCGGCATGAATCAGAGAGTGTGGCGTGAAAAATCGGGCTGATAACACTGATAAGATGGCGGGCTCTACTCGCTGGGAAAAAGTTTCCTCATATAGCGAGAAATCGGGCCGGCATTCCTCATTTGGCACTTGGCAACCTTTATAAGTCACCCCACAAGTCATGGATTTGCCATCCAGAATCAAAAATGTTGTTCGGCAAGGGATCGGACACGACCGTAAATTTGGAAGAGTTCAAGAAATGGGAGCAAAAAATCCAGGCTTATCGTGCTAAGATCGAGGCCGCGGTAGTGGACCCATACAAGATTCCTGAGAGCAAATTGCCTCTGACCGCGGAATTAGATCTGGGCTTGAATGCAATCGAATTCGGCGAAAAGTTCTTGCTGTCATCGGAAAAAGAAATCACTTCTCTACAAGGCGTCGAGCTCTCCAAGAAAATTGCCAATGGCGAGCTTACTGCCGTTGAGGTTCTCAGCGCATATGCCAAGAGGGCAATCATAGCCCACCAATTGACCCAATGTGCAATGGAGATCTTCATCGAGGAGGGGATGAAACGCGCCAAGGAGCTTGATGACTACTTCAAAGCACACGGCAAGACTGTGGGGCCATTGCATGGCATACCTGTTTCATTGAAGGAGCACCTTGACATCAAGGGAAAGACTACACACTCCAGTTATGTGGGTTGGTTAGACAGAGTCTCAACCGTCACAGCAACCACCGTCCAGGCAATATACGACCAAGGAGCTGTGTTCTACATCAGAACCACCGAGCCACAGGCAATGATGCACTTGTGCTCTAACAACAACATCACTGGCAAGACCAGAAACCCATGGAACACTTCGTTGAACCCTGGTGGTTCATCGAGTGGCGAAGGTGCAATTGCGGCCATGAAAGGTAGCGTTTTCGGTATTGGAAGTGACATTGGTGGCTCCGTCAGGTGTCCTGCTGCGTTCTGTGGTGTTTGGGGTATGCGTCCCTCCCAAAAGCGGGTTTCCTTTATGGATGCCTCGTGCTGCTACGTGGACCAGGTCGAAGAAGTTGTTGTGGCAGTCCTTGGTCCTCTAGCCAAGTCTGCCGATGATCTCGACTTGGTTATGAAGTCTGTGCTCGACAAAGAACCCTGGAAAGTAGACCCTCTCTCGCTTCCCATTCCTTGGAGAGACGAGGTGGAGCCAGAGGCAAAATCGTTGACTGTGGCAATAATCTACGACGACGGGCTTGTCAAGCCCACGCCCCCAATTATTCGGGGCCTTGAGACTGCTGCTAAGAAGCTAGCCAAAGCGGGCGTGAATGTGATCCAGTGGGAAAACATTAACGTTGAGAAGATTGTTGCCGCTTGCTATTCTGGGTACAATTACGACAAAAACAATGCTCAGAAAAGCATGTTGGCGTTGTCAGGGGAGCCGGCACTCGCCTTGACGAAGAAGTACTTCACTTTTGGATGTGGTGATGACGGACTCTCGGGGCTTGAGGTCCAGAGACTAGCCTACACCCGAGACGAGGGAAGAACCGCTTACTTGAAGCAAATGAACGACAGAGGAATCGACTTTGTCCTTTCTCCCACCTACGTCTCGGTTGCATCCAAGCCCGAAACCATTCACTACTGGGGATACACGAATCTCTGGAACATTCTCGACTTCCCCAATGTGGTGTTCCCCACCGGCTTGCACGTGGACCCCAAGCTCGATGCTGTTGACAAGTCGTATACTGCCCGCAACGATCTCGAGAAGTACGAGTACGGGCTCTACACTGGGCCAGAAGATTTTGCAAACGCCCCCATTGCCTTGCAATTGACCGGACGCAGATACGAGGACGAGAAGGTTGTGAAAGCAGCCAAGGTGTTGCAGAAGATTATTAGCGAATAGTCCGTGATTACGTTAACATGTTTATTTTCGGTGTTCTAGTAATGTGTATTTGCCGTGCATTTAGCCACTATGCCCCGGTATCGTTCGCGAGGCCTTCGATGCGCGAAGCGTGTATGAGCTGCGCTATGATATGACCGTACCATAACTTATCGAACGGCCCGGCTGTCTGTCTCCATGAGTGCTTTCGCTAGCTTCAAGAAACAGCAGTCCTTTTGCTATCCGTTCCCTGTGCAAGAGCTCTTGGACCACCATGTGAGCTCGTCCAACGTTTTGTTTACTCCAGCTAACTCCATCTTCACGCCGTCGTCTGTAATACTAGGGCTCCAGCAGGCCCAGTTCTTGGTGTTGAAGGGTTGCTTCAATCTTAAGGTACATAAAGGCACGTTCATTCTCAATAACGTGCACCTAATTCCTGTTGGCGTCTCAATTCCTGTCGTCGTAAACGGCAAGGAGTCTCTACCGACTGTCGCAGCCACCAAGCCCGATGAATCCCTTATAGAGGATGGATCCACAACGTTGTTTTCAAATAAATTTGAGTACATTGTCGAGCTCTCGAACTCGAACTACGGTCTAGAAAACCTAGCGACTTTCAGTCCCTCGCTCAAGGGCCTCTACGACCAACCCGACCCCGAGCATACATTCAGCATCATCCAACAACCAACCGAAGACTCCAGCGCAATTTTCTTTGACGCGAACGCTAGGAAGGTAATGAACTCTGTGTGCAAGGCAGACATCATAGCTGTTTACGGCGTGGCAAACAGTGGTAAAAAGACATTCTCAAAAGCACTACTAAACAATATCTTAATCTCCGCGAAAACTCCTGTTGCTTACTTAGACATCGACCCCGCCAGCCCAGAGACGGCAATCCCCAGCTGCATATCCTTGAGAATTGTGCGTGAGGTGGTGTTCGGAGAGTTCGTGCCGTCCTTTCAAGAGGACCCCGATCTGCTCGAGAAACACTGCTATTTTGGCTACACCGCTGTCAACTCCAAGCCGTCGCTTTACATTCAGATTTGCAAGAGCCTAATCAGTCACTACGTGGAGCATGTAAAGCCCCGCGGCATTCCTTTGATCGTCAAATATCCATCTTGGTTGAGAGGCTTCGGAAAGGAGCACCTCAGGCAGATTCACGCCACCCTCAAACCCACTGCATCCGTTTTTTTGGCACATGATGACGCATTGAAGCTAGACGGCTTCGAACCCGATAAGTACGAGGACGCGGACAACCCAGCCCTCGATGTTCTCGCAGACATGACGCCGAAGAACTTCGTAAGCTTGAGCGGGACACGGAGATCGCGCAGCATAGGACGCAGCGACCTTCTTCTCCGCGATAAGCTCTTGCATTTCCACCAGCAGCCACTGGGAAGTTTCGACTTCTCAAGGGCCCTCATAGATGAATCGCCGTACTTGCTTCCGGCAGACATCATCTCCGCTGTCTGCATACTCGACCTCGAGGATTTTCATCTGGTCCATGCGTCGGACATAAAGTCGTTATTGGAGGCGACTGTGGTCGGTATTTTCACGGTTGCAAAAGACATTTTAGCTAGAGTGGAAAACGGCTTCTTGAGCGGGCTGGATTTTGTGGACCTCAATCCCTCCTTTGCAGGTCTTTGCCTTCTACACCTGGTGAATGTCACGCAGAAAGTCTATCATATTTACTTGCAGAACGAGCAGCAGTTGTCGGACCGCCTCAAAGATGCCAGAACGAAAGGCCAGTCAGTAATTTTAGCGCGTGGAGAGTCCGAAATACCTATTGCGGAGTTTACAAGTCACAAGACGGGTTCTGTGGCCGATGATTTACCGTATATTGCGCACGAGCAGAAGCAAAGAATAGGGGGAGTCTGGAAAATACGAAGGAACATAGGCCGCAAAAACCAGGGGGCTTAGGCATGGTGCCATGGACAAAGTGCATATACACAAAAATGTAGAATAATTCAAAAGTGAAGCTCAAGTAGATTGAATACACGCCACCTAGAGGCCAAAGTGCTCAGCAGCTTTCTGCTCTGGTCGCGGGACGCGCGCGGGCCTGTTTACCTGGTGCACGGATCTTGGGTGAAGGATTCGTGTCCATCAGATCAAGCCGTGCACACTCCACATATCGATATTGCCAAGATGAGAGTCGGTTTCTTGTCGGGCTTTTTCATCTTATCGTCAGCCCTCGGGATCGTCCCTGACGCCCGAATCATCAGGAATGAGGGGGACGAAAAAACCGAGAGTCGTCTTTCCCTACCTAACTTATTGACAGTGAACGAAATTTCCAGTCTCCAGAGCGATTGGGACTTCAGGGGCTCGATCGAACTTGACGTTGGACGGCTCCTAGTGAAAGAAGACAGCGGAGCGATCTGGTCGCGTTCGCCGTTGCCCAACTCGAAGGACGAATGGACGATCGAGGTTGTGTTTAGAAACTCTGAGCAGATTGATGTGGACGATCACACCTTTTACGATACCAACGGCTTTTCGCTTTGGTTGCTTGACCTGCCCACTTTGCCTTCGGACTCTCAGAACTTCGGAGGACCTGCCGTCTTCGATGGGTTTCAATTTTTGATCAACAACAAAGATTACACTGGACTCAAGATTTTCGCAAATGACGGCAAACTGAGCATCCCGAATGCTGAGTCCAGTGCTTTGGGCGGATGCAAAGTGAACTACTTGGATTCTACGATCCCTTTCAATTTGAGGGTGTCGTATTCCAAGAGCAAAAACTGGTTCAAGGTGCAGCTCGACAATGAAGTATGCTTCTCCACCGACAAATTGGCACTCCATAACATCGACTCTGACTTAAAGTTTGGCCTTTCGGCATCCACTAATCCGGTCTCAAAAGAGTACTGGGAGATTTTGAAGGTCAATGTCTACGACAAGCTTACGCCCGATGCAATTGACGACCATGGTGTAGCTGCTGGAGGAGCACAAACGGTCTACGTGACAGAAAACCAAAACCGAGCACGCCCCACTCTGAACATTCAGACCAGGCAGTCACTTATGGGAAGATCGAGACCCGGACAGGACCAGCCCGGTATCGACCCCGGTAGCCTTGCCAAGTTTGACCAGTCTTTGGTCGACATTGCCGCCAAATTAAAGCAACTAGAGGGCACATTAGATGGTTTTGACAGCAAGCAAATCAGCGATTTGTCAAGCGCTATAGCAGGTATTAAGCAGATTCAGGATCAGCAGCTGGCCGCACTTGACGAGTTAAAGAAGACCTACGATAATTTCGAGAAGTTGTTGACTTCTCACTACAAAGAGATGGTTGAATCATTCCGCAATTCGAATCAAGATATTGTGGATGCGGTCAAGAAACACCGGACCGAAGTTCAGGGTGTTGCCAGCAAAGTGGACGTGTTGATGGACAACCACCAAGAGATTAAAGGGCAGTATCAACAGTACGAAAATGGAAGATCGGACCCTGAAATATTGTCTACCATTGTGAAGTGGGTCTTAATTCCATTGGTGATTGGTATCGTGGCTGTCATTGTTGTCGTTCACAGATTGAAGAAGGACATCAAGCATTCCAAATTGCTCTAAAATGCTCCTGGCAATGTATAAAAGACGTATAATTGACATAACACAAGCATTTACTGCTATAAAAGAGAACAAAAATGCGTTCGAAATTTCAAGTTTCCTATTATAATCTGGAGTTTGTATCTCAAGCATGAGAACTGTAATTTCCACTGGACAAGCTGGTAATACTTGGGATAGGCAGTCCATCCAAATCTAACAATTTCACGTAAGGTTTGGCTTCGTTCACCGTAAACCTCACCCTCGTGCCTGACAGTGATTCTCTTCCTTGGCCATTAGTCATGATTCTTGCGATCAATTTAACCTCTGGCGAGCCCGAATTGAGAACTACCGCCTCGTTGTATCTCCACGTGATTCTGTTGACGTCTTTGTTAAAAGAACCCTCTGGCTTGGAGGAAGCCGAGGTGGACGTCACCGAGCCATCCAAAGATGCAGATATCATCAAGTTTTCAAGCTTGATGCTGGAGCTATATAGTGGGTTCAAGGAAACTTTGATTATAAGACTTGCCTGATGACTTTCGAACTTCCAGATTTGTTTCAAAACAATGGGAACCAAGGTTGGATCTGTATCAATCAGATACTTAATTCCACCCAAGGTTTTGCCGGTAATTGGAGCAATTTTAAGAAGGTACTTATCCTTATCTTGTCTAGACATCAACTGTTCATTCAACAAAGACTTGGTGAGTGTCGTTGGAATTTGTATCCCTATATTATCCAATGGGGCATTCGAGTTATAGTTGAAGGCAATCTCCCCAAGGACTTGCGATTTGGTAACCTGGCCGTGCACAAACGTGGCATTGATAATTTCGGCAATGGAAGTATTCAAGCCTTCCCTGATGAGACCGTTGGAAGATCCAAAGTGCTTGAAGTAATCTTGCTTCAAAAGCGAATTGCCGGTAGTTTGACTTATCAATGACATTTTATCCGCGGCATTATGATGGGCCGTGGGATCTCTTGACGTGGTAGAATATTGGAAAGAATCACGTCTAACATCTGCAGGAGTAGGATGGACCTTCCTTGAAGGTGGAGGAGGCGGAGCAGCACGGTGATGAGATTCAGACCCACTTGCAGCCACGTTAGGCTCACTATAATGTGGCTGAGCATCTAACGTGGCGTTTGCAGCTGATGGTGCATCGTAAGCCTCCCGAGCCTCGCTGTGTTCAGGTCTCTCCTGCCCCACATCTGCGCCAGCATCGAACTGCGGGGCAAATGCGCGTGTAGGAGTCTGCTGAGGAGTAGAGATAGACTTTGTTTCATCACCATACTCGAAGCTGTATTTGCCCGACGAAGTGTTCCTAGAAGGGTTGTCCGAGTCATTCTCTACCTTGGGGGGCTGACCAAGGTCGTGAGAGTTGAGAAGTGAAATTCGATTACCGTTGTGATCAACGGGAACGTCACTTTCGTCGTCAGAAGACGAGTATTTGACAAAGTTAGGATCATCTTTTGTGCTTTGCTCATGAACATCAGGACTGGGTAAGCGTCCATTAGCGGGCTGGACCTGTTGAGGTTGAGGCTGAGATGGTTGCAAAGGAGGAGCATCCAACGTTTGAGGAAACTGCTGCCCCCGAGCTTGAGAGGATGACTGGTGGGATGTGGAAGCAACCGCTGCACCAGCCACACCAGCCACTGCGGCGGCAGCAGCTGCGCCACCCACAGCAGCGTCATGTCCCGAAAGCTTGGTGCTTTTTTCTGGCAGAGACGTCTCCTGAGTAGGATCAGGCTTGATGGAAGACCTGCGCCTGGATTCAGAAGCAGAAGGTGCATTGTACAATGAGCTTCTGTGTTCAGACCGCGACGCAAAGGTGTTTTGCCGAGAAGGAAGAGAGGTGACAGACTCATCTTCAGGAATAGTCTCTGATTTGTTCAAAGAGGAGCTCTTCTTGTTCTTTCTACCGAGAATGGAGCCCACCTTTGATCTCAACTTTGATTTTCTTTTCTCCTTGGTGGGGGTCGTTCCGTGGGTTGACCCCGAGGAAATGGAGGACTTGGAGGCGCGGCTTGAGGGCTGCGGCCTAGTCGCATTATCGGTGGATGGCAAAGGCTTTTGTTTACCAACCGAGCCTGGGAGGTTTGTCTTGATCATATAGTCTGTGTAAAACTTCATCTCGTTGTCAATATGGTATTCCTTCAAGATGAAGTTGACAGCGTTCTCGTTTTTATGGACCAAGCCGGAAGTTTTGGCGTTCACTGTGTTCAAGTAAGAAATGAACGCGTTGAAAATTAATTCCTTTTCGAACTTCTTGTAGTTGTCGAAGTTAGACAAAATTGCTGGAGCCTTAACGTTCCAGTTGTAGGCACCGTTGGAGCTGTCTAGGTTGTTTTGCATTTCGATGAGCTCATCGGAGTTGACCAACAACTCGGAGTACTTGAAATCGTTTCTGAAGGCACTCTCAAACTGGTGAATGACATCGTTCTTGATAGTCTTGATCAAAGCTTCGTTGACCTGAATTTGGGACATGACGGAAGAGGCGACGCAGTTCCAGATCTTGTCAAGCGAGCCGAACTCAGCCCCGCTTTGAGTGAAGAACTCGCGGCCATTGGACACCAACAGGCTCAAGTCCTGATTGTACCGCGCTATCATGCTGGAGTAGTTCGAAAACCATGTTAGCAAGTTCTTTTCGATGAGGGTGGAGCTCAATCGCAATGAGTGGGGAATGAACTTGGCGACCTCCTCCGGCGACTTTGAAGTCAAGATGGTCGTGGCGAAATCGGCCTCGGACATGACTGATTGCAAACTGTTGGGATTCCCGTGATCTGAGTTCCTGCTTTTTTGATGGATGACACGCGGTGTGATGTTCCGGTGGATTCCGCTCGGCCCCGTTCTTGGTAGTTGTTATTCAATTTCCAGTAAGCAGCGCGCGCAGGAATGAACGGAGCATTGGCTGAGCCGCGACACTAACGCGTGCCCCAGATTCGCAGATTGCTGAGGACGACCCGGAGTCAAGAGAGCCATTCGTTCCTCTAATAGAATTCTGGATTTGCTGTTCCCCGGTCTTGGCGTCTGGGTGGACTCCAGCCGCGGCCAAGCAAAACAACACGCCTTAATGCCGTAATTGATAGAACCCGTGTTTAAGCTCAAGGACTGCATTATCTCCGAGCGCACTGCTGCTTCAACGTCTTTTCGTTTGCTCAGACAGTTCATAAGCAGATTCGGGCCCCACAGAAAAAGGCTACTTCTTTCGATAAAACGATCTACTCGATTGAAGGCGTCGTGGCAGATTGACCTCATGCCCGAGGCACGTACGGGTCTTCGACCCGAGCAAATTGCCCGGCGCCGGCGATTGCGGGGCCGTAACTACTCCAGTCCGGGCCCGAAGAGGAGCCCTCGTACACCTGTGTAGCCCCCTCTGCTCTCACATTTTACTTGGTACTTGCCAATCAAAACTCGCTTGGCAGTACTCGTTCGCAGCTCAAGGATCAAAAAGCACAATCGCTGTTATCAGAAAGTGGATTATTAATCTGCGAGACAATTCACGCTAAGCGAGTGATGTAGCGAGAAGGTTAATTTTCTTTCGGAAACGCCGCATATGGTTTCACATGGAGCATCGCTGTAGGCGAGCTGATAGCCCAAATACACAGTAATATCGCGCCCGGGCTCGCAACCACAACAACAATTACGCCAACCTCCAAACACAGGGTGCTTATGCTTTTACAGGGACTAGCGTACCCCGCGCCAAGAATTGGGATGGAGAGCGTTAGACAGGCGCGAGTGACGCTGCGGCCGGCTTGCCCGGCTTCGTTTGGCGTCGGCGATTGTTGCCAGTGGGTCCACCCTCGACACCTCAAAACCATCTCAGCACCAAAACACCACCACACTGCGGCACATGATGCAACTTCGTAAATCACGCTTTTGAGGTTGATTAATGTTTCTTTCCATCAGGAAAACCTGCAGAATCTCATCAGCACCAGTCAGAACTTGCAATCAACGCCAGGCTGAACGTTTGCACCCCTATGTGCAAACCGTGCGTCTGCAAGCTTTATCAAGAGCGCAAATGTCGCTCTCATTGGTGCGATCATGTCTCAATTTCGTCTATCTATTGATAAGACGCTGCCTGAGCGTACAGTGTGCAAAACATGGGCCAAGGATTATTGTCCAGACAAGCCGTAAAATGAGTCTTCACGCGCCTGAAATTTCGTATAAAAGAATACTCTTCGTCCTGAGACACGAGCGTTTTTTTTTTCTTTTTGTAACATCTCACACTAACTCAATATGGCTACAACTGGAGGAGATTCCCTCACTGAAGACTTGAACAAGCAATTCGACAAGGCCGACATGGCCTGGGTCGGTGTTTCCGCAGCCTTGGTCTGGATTATGATTCCCGGCGTTGGTTTGTTGTACTCCGGTATCAGCAGGAAAAAGCATGCGCTTTCCTTGTTGTGGGCCTCCATCATGGCCGCTTGTCTCACGTCCTTCCAGTGGTTCTTTTGGGGGTACTCGCTAGTATTCTCGCATTCAAGTGAGTCCCAATTCTTGGGCAACTTGGGCAACTTCTGTTTGATGAAGGTCCTCGGTGCCCCATCTGTGGTCACCACTCTCCCAGACATTCTTTTCTGCTTTTTCCAGGGTATGTTTGCCTGTGTCACCGCTATCTTGATGGTCGGTGCTGGCTGCGAGAGAGCCAGATTGGCACCCATGATGATTTTCCTTTTCATCTGGTTGACTGTTGTGTACTGCCCAATCGCATTCTGGACCTGGGGCGGAAACGGATGGCTCTTCAACTTGGGTGGCTTGGACTTTGCTGGCGGAGGACCAGTTCACGAGAACTCCGGTTTCGCTGCCTTGGCCTACTCTCTCATATTGGGTAAGAGACACGACCCAGTTGCTACCGGCAAGGTGCCAAAGTACAAGCCACACTCCGTGACTTCCATTGTTTTCGGAACGGTGTTTTTGTGGTTCGGCTGGTTCGGTTTCAACGGTGGTTCCACCGGTAACGCTACCATGAGATCCTGGTACGCTTGTGTCAACACCAACATCGCTGCTGCCACCGGAGGCTTGACCTGGATGTTCGTTGACTACTTCAGAACGGGCGGAAAGTGGTCGACCGTCGGTTTGTGCATGGGTGCTATTGCCGGTCTTGTTGGTATCACCCCAGCCGCCGGTTTCGTTCCTGTCTACACCGCCGTTGCGTTTGGTATTGTCCCTGCTGTTATCTGTAACTTTGCCGTCGACTTGAAGGACATCCTTGGCATTGACGACGGTATGGATGTGTTTGCTTTGCATGGTGTTGGTGGCTTTGTTGGCTCCTTCATGACCGGTTTGTTTGCAGCTGACTACGTCGCAGCCACCGACGGCTCGACCTCGATTGACGGAGGATGGATGAACCACCACTACGTTCAATTAGGATACCAGTTGGCCGGCTCCGTTTCGATCGGTGCCTGGTCCTTCACCGTGACCTCCATCATTTTGTTGGCTATGGACAGAGTTCCATTCTTGAGATTGAGGTTGCACGAGGACGAGGAGTTGTTGGGTGTCGACTTGGCCCAGATCGGAGAGTACGCTTACTACGACGAGGACGACGATGCTTTGGGACCAAAGTCGTCGCCTTACGTGTTGGAGCCTATCAGATCGTCCGACCCCAAGGTTGCACGGTTGAGAGAGGCTGCAAAGCAAAACGAGAAAAATAACGAAGTCGATGGAGTGGCCGCGAACGGAGAGACCTTCTCGCCAGCCGACTCTGATTCGCACAGCAAGGTTTGAACCTCGTGTGTTTCTTTCTTTTACAATATATCAGGGTCCGCGGGGCGGAGGAAAAAGTTCTTTATATGGCCAATACCACTTTAATATAATCCATAATTAATTTCACCGACGTTTATGCTCTGGGCTCGCTCGCTCAGTGACTCGATAAGATAAGCCTGCATGCCGCACGTACCCGTGTATGATTGTTTTTATGCGAAACCCCAGGTCAATAGGGATACTGATAAAAGGCCGCTCCAAGAACGACGCAATGGCATCCTTTGAAGTCTTTCCAAGCGAAAGCTTGAATAAGTCGCTCGTGTTAGGAGCTTCTCTTTTCCGCACGCTCACGAAGCTCCAGGAGCTGAACTACCGCCTCGAGATAGCGTACTCGCCCAACGAGTACTTGGACACGCCTTCGCTAGTGACGCTTCCAGATTTGGGCATACGGCTCATGTTCAACACAGCCAAGCACCAGCAGCTTGTGCTAATCGAGGTGTTGAACTTTGAGTTCATCAAACTCACCTACAAGGGAAACTATCTCAATGACATTGTCTACCAGATGCCCAGTGACGAGGACTTGATACTCATTGACGGCAACGAGGACACTCTTGATGCCTACAAGAAGAAGCTTGTCCTGCCTCCAACACTCAAGGAGATCTACGATAGGATTTTCGGGCCCACGTTTCCAGGGGTGCTACTTCCGGGCTCGAGGTACTACATCCTCAGCTATCCGGGGATCGCCTTCAGATTTGAGATTAAGCTGGAGGAGCTACGCAGCAAAATTGGCCAGTTGGAGGACAAGAACCAGATTCTTTCCAAGTTGACCAACTGGAGCCCCGCAGGCGACATCCCCTGTGTGTCGTTGGCCATCTTCGAGGGCGAGGATTACCTGTCCTTCGTCGAGAAAAACTCCCACACTTCTAGACTCGGCCCCGAGCTGGTGAGTCCGCTACGCACGGATGAGGTGGCTATTGACAACATATCCGTTACTCTCAGCACCGGCACTGCCGAGCTACTGTTCAACTCGGAGAGCAAGAAAGCGCCAGCGCACATTCAGATCGGGAAGACAACCCAGCAGGACATCTTGCGTTTGCTCGGGCCACCGGACTCGTACTTTAACAAGTTCGACTCGCGACTCCTGATCCACAAACATTTACGGCCGCAGTCGAGGTCTGCCGCACACTCAAGCTCGTTGTACAAGTTCCACAACTACTTCCGGTATGGGATAGACTTTCTCTACAACTTGAATCCTGCAAACAACAATGGTGGTGTGTTGGAGAAAATAGTCCTTCACAACGGAGGAAACATCAAGTCGCTAGATTTCATGCATTGGGAAAAATGCCACTGGACAATCAGGACAGACGATGACTCTGACGCGCTCAGTGTGAACTCCGAGATGTATTTCGATGAGTTTGACCGGGAATTCCTCGAAAAGTTGCACAGCGACAACTCTGAGCCGGTGCTCTTGAACAGAAATGCTACAGACAATGCATTTGGATTTGACGAATACACTACCGTGGATGAGCCCAACGTTAATGAACTGCTAGACTCCAAGGTCGCAAGAAACAGCAAGACGTGGGGCCAGCTGAGGCTCCATGGATACGAGAGATGCATCTGGGAAGTGATTGAAGCCAACAACTGCGTCTCCTCTGTCACTATATATTGAAAAAGTTAACGAAACGATACGCTCTATAGTGAGGAGGTACGGGTGTGTAAACAATATCTCCAAGGCTGTAGGCGAGAAGATGAGCAAGAGAGTCACACAGATAGTCCGAACGCCAGTGTAGCATGCTAGCGACTAGATTGACGCCGAAGGTATTGGATGGGGCGCTTAATGTCATTAACCCAGAGGGCAAGCTCACACTTTCGCTACGCAACCGACGCATACAGTTCATCGAGAACCTCGAGTTCATCAACGACACGTTTTCTGTGATAGATCTTTCCAACAACGAAATAGGGGAGTTTGGCAATATTCCAGAGCTCAAAAACCTCGAGTGTGTGCTCTTAGGCAATAACAATGTGTCCAGGATCACGCAGGAAGCAGCGCTCCGCATTGAGTCCCTTCTGCTCGCCAACAACAGCATCTCTTCGTTCCGAGAAGTGAGGAAACTCCACAAGTTTGCAAATCTCAAGAACCTCCTCGTGTTGGGAAATCCCATCTCACAGGAGGAGCACTATCGCTTATTCGTGATTTGGGCAATTCCAAGTCTACATGTATTGGACTGCCGCAAGGTGAAACAAGCCGAGCGGGAGGAGGCGGCCCGGACATTTGGCGAGAGCTTCGACAGCAGATTGCCGGCTGCAGATGCATTGCTAGACAGAACGGAGGAGGCTGTGCCTCAGCCGAAAGAAACCCGCACATTGGCCAGCACCATGAAGAAGTTGACGAAGGAGGAAAGGGACCAGTTGATCCAAGAGCTAGAGCAGGCTACAAGCATAAAGGAAATGAACCGAATTTCAGAGGCCCTCAAACTGGGATATCTAGATACCGCCAAGCAGTAAGTGCCTTGGTCCACTGCCGCAACACCATTAGGATCGGACCAATGGGCCCTCTGACAAAACAGAGCACATATTACACATCATAATTCTTTTACTGGCGCAGGCGGGCGTGGTTTCGTTGACCTGCTTTGGAAGGGAACTATAGCGGGCTCGCGGACTCCACAATTCTTATCCCAACCTAGAGCCAGCCCCAGCCGTACATAGATACAATAGAACGAGCAATTTGCAAGAGACGGCCATGCCCGTAGAATTTTTGTCTTTTGTTGTCTTATTCTGCAGTGTGCTGTTCAGGCGCAAAGCAATCCGGACCGAGAATCGTGAGACATGAACGGCAGCAGTTGGAAAAAGCGAGAAATAGTGGCCCGCTCGGAGAACCCATAAAACCCGACATTTTTCCCCATTCTGCATTTTTCTTCGAATTTCGCCACTCGGCCTGACTGTTCGTCCTCACGCTTGCTTGACGCTACATCAGACCGCTCCATTCTACTTCGGCCTGGAGATCTTTTTTGTGGAACGCTGTCGTCGTCTTTTCAGTTCGAGCCGGAAAGGGAGTCGCCCTGAATTTCGACAGCCACACCAACGACAAAACAACAGGCCATGTCGATGGAACGACCCAAGCGCAAGGCCACAGTCAATCGAAATTACCTGGACTCCGCACATGAGTTCTTCTTTGAGCAAAGTCTCCGCACGTCCCGGGCCGTAGCCAACGGACTGGGCAAATCAGGCACCGGCAAGAGCCCCAGGCGAAAGCCGCCAAGCTCCGCCTCCAGACAGGGCACGCTGCCCTCGCCGATTCTGCTGTCCCCTAGCAAGCCCGATGGAGCCAGAACCCCAAAGTTTCCCTTTAATTGGCAGCGCCCGCTCGCTCCGCACGAAAAGTTTTCCTACAAGCTCGATTTGACGGGTGCCACCGTGAACACAGACACGCAGACCTTGACATGCCCATACGAGGCGCCAGTAGTGACCAGCTTCATAGAGGAGGAGGAAACCAGCCTCCTTCAAGGTTTGCTTCTGAAGCACGTTGGTGTCAAGCCCGCGGTGTCAAGCACGCGGCGCAAGAGCAAGGCGGGCCTCCAACTCAAAAAAGGCGACTACATTTACATGGTGAGCGAGCCCCCGGGCGAGCCCTACTACATCGGGAGACTCATGGGATTTCAAAAGAAGGAGAGGCAGCACACGGAGGGCGCCCCCGAGAGCGCAGCCAACTACATGTTCCAGATCCAGTGGTTCTACCGGCCCCGCGACGTGCTGAAACACACCTCTGACTCCCGGTTGTTGTATGCCTCCATGCACAGTGACGTCTGTCCCATCAGCAGCTTCCGTGGCTTGGTCACAGTCCTCCACCGACTGGACGTCGAATTGTACTACCAGCCCCCGAAGGAAGGCCCTGTCTACGCAAACGCACTTGAGCACTACTCATCATACCCGAACTGCTTTTATTTTGACAAGCTTTTTGACCGCTACATGATCAAGTTCTACGACATCGTCAAGACATCATCATTACTACAATACCTAGACAACACTGCTAACAACAGTAAAAACTACATCCTTGCATTGAACAAACGATATGAGTTTGTTTTCATGGAGATGCCTCGAACAAAAGTTTTCATCAACAACTTCAATTCCAAAATAAGCAACCATTGTCATATCTGTGCTGAATGGTGTCCCTCCAGTGAGTCTGTTACCTGCGCGGGATGCGAAATGCATTTCCACATGCTTTGTCTTGATCCTCCCCTTCTCAAAAAACCTAGCAGGGGATTCAGCTGGTCTTGTGCCCTTTGTTCCAAAAAGCAGGAATTGGAGCATCAAAGCAAGAAGATGGTCATGCTATCGCATGACAACAGAACCACAAACGAGGAAGAGATTGCGTCTTTAGCTGACTCGCTACTGTCTCCGGAGGAATCCCTAGAGAAGGCAAAGAGCCCCGACAGCATCCTTCCGAAGTACGAGGTTATGGCAATTGACTACCTACGGAACGATGCTGAAGTCTCGGTGGCACAAAGAAGACTCAAAGAGGAATGGAATATCCGGTATCTCGGTCTTCATGTCAAGCTTGAGGACGCAGTGGATCCAGATGATAGGTCTCCCTATCCTCGAGCTTGCACGTCGCTTGGAGCACGTCATCAGGCCTCAAATATTCCTGAGTGCGACGGGCATCCTATAGTCTATTACGACCCTGAGAAAAGCACACAGAGCAGCAAGAAAAAGTCCTCCAGCTCTAAGAAAGCGGTAAAGAAAAAGACAGAGACAGATAATGTCAGAGAACTTCCTGTGCCCAAAGAGTACAGCGATATTCCCTACAAAGATTTTCCACAATGGCTTCAGCCTCGGCCCAAAGGCTACATCGAGAGAGGTGTGGATGATGGAGACGGGGAAACTTGTACCTTGTTATGGAAACCATCGAAGGAAGATTTGGAAGACAATTTCCAAAAGCTCGATGACTATATGTCCAACATTGCTTCATTTGCGTTGTCACTTGATTTGCATCCTAACTCGCCTAATTTTGTTGATGCAGCCCTCAAGGCGTATCTAGACACGAAGGGTAACGTGGAGCAGGCGCGTGGCATTGTTTCCAAGCTAACGCGCTCTTCTTTAAACGAACCAACGTTGAGCAAAGAGGAAATTCGTAAATTCGAGGCTGGCGTGAAGAAATATGGCAGCGAGCTCTTGCCTGTTTTCAAGGAGGTTGGGACTCAGCCTTGCTCAATGATTGTTCGATTCTATTATTTGTGGAAAAAGACAAAGCGGGGTCAGCAAATTTGGAACAACTTTCCAGGTCGAAGAAAAAAGTCAAGCAAAGGAAGCGAAATGAAAATCCAGCCCGCAATCGATGAATTCGCAGACAGCGAAGATGACTCCGCTTACGAAAATGAAAAGATTATCCGGAAGAACAAGCTCTTCCGGTGTCGTCACTGCAAAACCTATGAAGCTGAGAGATGGTATAAGATTACCGGGTATGATGGAACAACAAAGTATGACAATAATGCAGACTTTGACGATATAGATCCGTCTGCGGTAACAGCACTTTGCTACAGATGCGCAAAGTTGTGGAGACGTTATGCAGTGTACTGGCAACGCCCCGAAGAGGTGGAAAAGAAGAACTCTAAGGGTATTGGGGGCTATAGAAGAAAGGTTGAGTCTGAATTGATAGCCGACGCCGAAGAGATTCTCAAGGAGGCCGAGGCAAAGGGGGCTTCACTCTGCTATGAGGTCAGTCTGATAGGTGTTTCGAGTAGTGTCGTTACATCAAAAGGCGCAGGCAAGCATGATCGTGACAAAATAAGAAACCCTCCTCCCACCAAAGTGAAACCAGAAGTTGTTCCGAGTGCAGCTGTCGCAAAAGTCTCTAAGATTACCAAGAAGAGCACAAAGCCAGAGGCGAACAAACAAGCTAATACGCTGGCGAATGGTAATGCACGCGATACATCTAGCAAGAGCAAAGGTGGCTCTCAGCAAGCAATGACTAAAGATTCAGACAAGAAGCGCCAAGCAAGCACCAAAGCTGGACCACAAGCCCCATCAAAGAAAAGAAAACCACAGGACGATCGTCAGGATGGAGAAAAGTCGAAACGCCCTGCCAGCAAAGTCGCCGTCAAATCCGAAACACCCGAACTGGTTAAAAGCGAAGTCAAAACAACAGTCAAACGGCAGAGGAGAAATGCCGATACCACTCAATTGGCAAGTCCTATTTTCAAGGCATCCTACAAAGTTGTCCCACCTGATCCTTATACGTTGAACAAACTTAGCACTGATGCGCCAATGTCTACGAGAACTGAAGTTTTGGATAAGATCTTGCTAGGCTACAAAAAGTTTCAGCTTTGTGATATGAGACTGCTTTTACAAGGATGGCAAGCTCCGCAGCAAGCTAAAATCGATACATTATTCCCTGCAAACGAGAGAAATTGTTGCATATGTCTCGAACACGACAGCTCTGAGCTGTCAACCCAAGAGATGTTAGTTTGTTCTCATTGTGGAGTAAACGTTCACAGTTCATGCGCTGGCATAACCATTTTGGGGAAGGTCAGGCCGGCTAAGCAATGGCTTTGTGAGGCATGCACAAATGACATTGGGCCGATGTACTCAACCTCATATTCATGCTCAATTTGCATGGCAAAATCCACCAGCCGAGAATTAGCGTTACTCGGAAGTCCCAAGGAGCGACCAGATTATCTCATACCAATCTTAGATAATCGCAGGTGGTGTCATTTGATCTGCGCTCTATACTGCTCGCATCTGATCGTCTTTCGCAACGTCCCAACTCCGAACTTTGTCTCGAAAGAAATCTTAAACGCCACTAACACACGGAGCCTCGGCTGCATGGTTGAGAGCGTGTCGCAGGTGTATGCAGAGAATTGTGATAAGAAGTGTGACATTTGCCATTCATCTAATGGCGGCCTTGTGAAGTGCGATCTGTGTGAGGACTCGTCTTCCATGTACCATGTTACTTGTGCGCAAGATACGCCGAACTTTAAGTTGGGTTTCAAGATTAGTCCTAGTCAGAACTCTAAGTCCGCTACACAAATCATTTTCAAGGACCAAAAAGGTGCTTTAGAACCAATATTGATTTGTCCAAAGCATGATCAGAACGGCAGGATTCTCAATCTTCGTGACCAAGGAAAGAGGAATCCCAACGGAGAGTCGCGGCCATTGATCCAGCTATTCTTTGAAAATTTGTCTAGGTCTTGTGGAAAGCTTAACGGAGCTCAATTGAAGACTCACAACTACATTTCTTTGGTCAAGAAGGTTGTGAAATCGGAAAGCCAGTTGAATGATGATGGCTCACTGAAGCGAATGGCCGAAAGCTTGCGCAACCTGTGTGCATACTGCAAAATTGATTCCTCACCTAAGTGGTGGCCATTGAAAGAGTACGATGAACAGAAACTCGGCGAACAAGAAGTAACTTCTCCAAACCCAGAACACGAAGAACAGACTGTTGCTGACAAGCACAGCCGCGTCATTTGCCAGAATTGTCATACTTATAACACTTCCGGTGAGATTGAGACGGAGGCATACGAGGGCGACTCGTTTATTGACGAAATCAACCAACCATTGGCTGGTGAGCACCTAGGTATTAAAGACGCCAGTGATCAGATTCTTCAAGTCTACAAGCCAGTGGCCCCCAAAATTCAGACCGTTGAGCGTCTCCATATTAAGTTGGGAGACCTTCTCGGCTAGAGGTCACGTGCGCGCATCGACTAAGTTGTATCGAAAACATGGAGATAGAAAACCACGCCCGAAAATATAGAGCATATAGACGAATTCTACATCCGCATCCAACAAAACCTACCATCGGGGCCCAAATGGAAAGATGTTGAAGTTGGGTAATCGCGACATGCCGGTGATTCCTGGCACCAAGATTGAGGGTGAGGAGCTCCAGGAATTGCGGTTAATGATGGCGGATTTGCTCAGAAGAAAAAGCACCCAATTTCCTGGCTCGCAGCCCGTATCGTTTGAAAGAAACCATATTGAGATCTTGAAGCGCAGAGAGTACTTTGTGTGTGAAAAGTCTGATGGCTTGAGATGCTTGTTGTTCCTCATAAACGATCCGGTGAAGGGTGAGGGCGTATTTCTCATAACTCGAGAAAATGAATATCACTTCATACCCAATATCCATTTTCCACTCCTCACTAATGAGGACAAGGGAAAGACGTATCACCACGGTACGGTTCTCGATGGCGAGTTGGTGTTGGAAACCAAAAACGTCCTGGAGCCCTTCCTTCGATATTGCATCTTCGACGCGTTAGTTATCAACGAGAAGGATATTACAAACCGGCCCTTGCCTAAAAGATTGGGATATATCACGGAAAATGTGATGAAGCCGTTTGATAGCTTCAAGATGAAGCACCCGGAGATCGTCAACGCTCCAGATTTCCCCTTCAAAGTGAGCTTCAAAATGATGAAGCTGTCGTACCGTGCCAACGTGGTCTTGTCCATGCAAGATCAATTGTTTCACGATTCCGACGGCCTTATTTTCACTTGTGCAGAGACGCCTTATGTTTTCGGCACGGATGCGACGTTGCTCAAGTGGAAACCTGCGTACGAAAACACCATCGACTTCAAGATGGAGTTGGTGTTTCGGCTTTTCCAGGACCCCGACTTGGACTCCCATGACCCGGACTCAACATACCCAGACTACGACAGCGTGCCTGAGACCATAAACTTGCATGTTTGGAAAGGAGGCAAGGAGTACGAGAACTTCGGCAAGCTAGATCTACCAGAAGAAGACTGGGAGCAGCTTAAAGGGCTCAACGAGCCATTGCAAGGGCGCATAGTCGAATGCAGAAAGAAGTTAAGCCGGCCACCCTTTTGGGAAATGCTCCGTTTCAGGGACGACAAGTCGAACGGAAACCACTTCTCGGTGGTTGAAAAAATCCTCCACAGTATAGAGGACGGAGTTACTGAGGAAGAATTAGTGGAGGCATGTCCGAAGATTGAGGCGGCCTGGCGCAAGAGAGAGGCCGAAAGAGCACACAGACAAAAGCACGGCAACGAGGCGCCCGCTCCTGGGCCAGCTGCCCTGCAAGCACCCGGGCCTCTGCTGGCTCCTGTCAGACCTAAGCCAGCGGAGGGCCACGAAAATGGCAACTCCCGCAAGAGGTCAGAGACCAGTGACGATGGCGGTCAAAAGAAGCGGAGAGTGGAGGAGGAGAGCAAGATGTTGCAAGACATGATGCCCGATTACGAGATGGACAGTGACTCGGAGTAGAATTCTACCCTAAAGTACACACTAAAAAGGTTTTAGAACTAAGACATGATGATCACGTTGTTTATTAAATTGTATTGGATGAGTCCAACCGTAATAAAATACAGTACGCCGAAGGTTTGAAAATGACGCGATGGCATCAGAAGCCCCAGTTCTCTTAGTCACGCTCCAAATTGATGTTTTTACCGAACTTGCCGTAAAGATGTGCCTTCAACATGGATAACTCCGAGTCAATCTCGTCGATACGCAGCGACAACGCCGAGATCTTCTCGTCTAGAGCCTCATTCTCCGCTTCCACCATCTCGACCGCCTTGGACACGGTTACAAAAACAAAGGAGTCGGCCACTTTGTACTGGATCTTCTCGTCCTCATCTAGAAGCTCGATCTCTATTGCAAGATCATCGATGTACTCTTTTTCGTTGGTCAATGCATCAAGCTGGTCCTTCAAAGAGTCTTTTTTGCTAATGAGTGACGAGAACTGATTGATTTTCTGCTGGTCCTCCCAGAGAACCTCTGTCGTGTTTGCCTGGCCCTGCGGAAGAAGCTCCATTGCTGAGTATGAATGCTGGAGACAAGTCTGGAGCTGTTGAAATGAGAATTGTCGCGCACTGCGTAGAGGAAGGTCCCCGGAGTTACAGATATCTAGTTTTGTGCTTTATGAAGCTTATACCTAGCTATTCGACGGCGTTAAAACCAGGGCAATTTAGTGTTGTTCTCCCAAATTAATTTGCCTTCGTGTAGTTTATGGTCGTCCTCTTTTTTGTTGATCAATATGGCGCTGCGCGACGGGTTGTCCAAACCACGAACCGAGTTGTATCGCTTGACCAAAGCATTGAGCAGCGCGGGCGAGATCTCGGACTCCCAGATCACAATCTTGTGGATGTTTTGCATCTGCGGCGCGTCATGCTTCGCCTCCAAGAACTGCTTCATGCGTAAAATGAGCTCCAACTCCACCTCGTTTTTGTCGGCCACCTTTTCGCTGACCACGACCTTGATAACGGTGGTGTAGTTTTTGAACCTCTCCTGCTCCTTGTCGTAGCCGTACTCGTACTGCCAAACAATGAAGCCTTGCACTTGCTGCGTTGCAGGGTCCAGAATCTGCAAGCCGAAGAAGATGGGCTCAGTGCTTTTGAGTTTGGGCACGATGGACTCGGCATCCTCCTGCAAAAAGTCGTGGTCCTTGTACTCGGACTCAAAGAGTTTGACGCCAAAGTACTTGGCACGCAAATGAAACCACTCGATGTAGTCCGCAGTGGGGGCCACGGTCACTCTGTCGAGTCCATCTGCCTTGACCTCCGCCCTCATCTTTCTGTCAAACTCCTTGTTGTAGGTCTCAAACAAATCCCCAAACTCATTGAATTTGATGAGCAGGACGCCGCTCGGTGGCTCATAGGCAGCGTCCGAGCTCTGGAGAGGGAGTTCGAGCAAGTCCACCGCAAACGACTTGAACCCGTTACGCGTGTAGAACTCGCCCACCTCGGAGTACAAGAATATGAACCCATCTTCGCCCACGTACTCCGGAGACCGGGCAGTCTGCACCAACTTGTCTATCATGATCGCAGCCAACCCGCGGCCTCTGTGCTCCTCATAGGTGTAAACACCACCCACGCAGCCGCTCAAGATGTCCTGCCGCTGAACGTTTCCATGCTCGTCCCTGCGATACTTCCACGACTTCCGGATCAAGAGCTCGCACGAGCAAAGCGTCACGTCCGGCGCGTCCGCGGCCGTCAAGGCAAAGACAAGAAGCCGGTTGATGTCTGACGACGCGATCTTGGACAAGCCCAAGACGTGCTCCCTGGCAACGTAGTCTTGCACGGAGAGGAGGTTTCTCCAGGCATTGGCGTTTCTGGCCCGCGTGTAGTCACGATGGGCCTTATCGTGGACGCGGGACAAGACAAACGCATTAGGGTCCAGTGGGATCTTGGTCATGGCTGAGATTTCGTTCCTTTTAGTCGCAAATACCTTCAAGTCTTTGCTTGCAAGACTCGGTGAAAAAGAGATGTACTAGAGAAAAGATAGAAACGGCTGGTGCTACTCATGTTTGCCATCAGTATGTGCTCCACACGGTAAGACAGGAACTAGATGCACGATTAGTGCCATGCGCGGCGGCATCCTGGGTAGCGAAACAGTCGGCTGGGACGACTAATTACGAGCGCGTAACTTCTTTTATTTCGCCTATTCTGGCAGTAGCCGCCAGTGCCAGGGACAGATTTATAAATACCCGCCGTGTCTGCACGCTTATCACAGTCTTGCTGTGCCTTTATTATGGCAGGAATGTATGGCGCGCCGCGGCGCTCACGTTGTGCTCGCTCTTGCATGCCGTTAACTACCGGCGTGAGAAGCCCCAAGCGCCCGTCTGATTACTTGGCTTCGGTCGCGCCTCAGCAAGTGTGGAGTAACAGAGCCAAACCTTACTCGGATTCGGCGTTCTGTATGTGGTCAGCACAGTTGGCGTGCCTTGTGCTGAACATACGCAACACAATGTCCTCCGTAGCCCAGCCCTTTTCCTCGTACAGCTTGATCTCGTCGACCGCCTTCAACAAACGCTCGTGATACTCCGGGTGGTCCTCTGCGAGCTTGGCGCGTAGCAGCGGGATCTTTGGGCTCTGGACAAGGTGGTCGCCTGCGGCGTCACCAAACGCATGCACCACCAGCGCAATAAGCAGCATCAAGCTCTCCCACTGCGCGCCGTGGCGCTGGGCGAGCTCGCTCAAGTTCACAGGCTCCGTAGACAAGCCCTTCTGCTTGGCGCGGAGGTGGTACCGGATGGGATCCTTGGCGATGTCGTCGCACAACTCGTACACCCACCTTGTCTCAAACAACGCGTCCTCGGGAAACGGTATCAACTTGGCGTACTTGTGGCTCGCAAGATAGTCCAAGCCCTTGCACACCAACGAGTACTTGGACGTGCCCGACGGGAAGCGTGCGTGTACATATTCAACGAGCTCCGGCGGCGGGTCTGGGAACGATGCAAACCGCTTGGCCATGGCCGCGTCCACATTCATGTGCTGCACCTGGAGCTTGTAGAGCAAGCCCTTGACGCTGGCCCAGTGGGAGAAGCTCTTGAGCGCGGCGAGCACCGTCGGCAGCTCGAGTCCCTCCTCACCGAAGTACCGTTCCACGTACTCGCGCATGTAGTAGCCGTCGAGGCGAGCTCCGACGTGGTGGTCTGTGTGGAGAAAGTTGAGCTTGGAGCAGTAGAGCAAGTTGTAGCCCTTCTCCAAGTGCTCTGGGGTCACATCGCGCGCAAATGCCGTTGCAAGTTGCACGTTGGCCTCGTCTAGCGGCGACGAGAGCTTGTCGTACTGCAACACCGACAACTTGTCGGTCTCGTACCAGCCGTTGACCTCCAATGCACGCGCCACGCCCACCACCATGAGACACAAGTCTCGGTGCGACACAAAGATGTCCGGCAGCACGCGGCTCAAGATGTTGTAGGCCAGCACCGTGGAGACGTTGTCGTCGAGGTTGGATGGCCCCACCACCAAGTGCTTGTCCTCCTCCTGCACGCGTTGGAAAGTGCTGTTCACGAAGCGGTACTTGCGGCCCTTCCGCGAGTACTCGGCGGTCTGTAGCGCCTGGATCCTGCTGAGGATGAAGTCCGACGTGTCTATCAACGCCTGTGAAGTCGTGGCCATGTTGCAGAGATAGAGTGCTACTACTTCAAAGCTGTAGACATGGTCTGTGCGCTGTGTGCAGGAGATAAACAAACAATGCGGTTGGGGCCGTCTGTCTTCAGCCAGGGATCACAATACCGGCGAGTTCCTGTGACGGGGCACAGTAACTGCAGAGGACAGTAGCACGTTTTGCTGGATTGCGAGTTCTCTGGCCGGCCGAATTGCTGTAGAACGGATAAACTTACGCTGCACTACATTGCGGGACTATAAGAAACACCGTTGTAATATTGTTTGTTGTCTACAAGAATTGAAAGCGGCGGCTGGGCCCAGCCACAGGCATGCCAGCATGCTCACGAAGCATCCTCCTTGGACAATGCCGAGTCCTGCTTCATCTTCAATGCCTTGATCTTCCTGCGTCTTGCGTTGATGAACCAGTTGCTGAGCTGCTGCTGGTTCAACCCTGTAGACATGATCAACTGTGCCTTCTCGAACGAGTTGGGATACGGGTGGGACAAGTGGTCGTTGAGCCACTTGAGAAGAATCTGTGTTGTTTCTTTGGGCAAGTTCGTCCTCGTTCTGACCTTGGACACCTGCGCCGTGGACGCGTAATCGTGCTTTGGCGAGCTGGCCTCGGATCCGGGCGACGTGGGCGTGGACGAAACCGATGCTTTGTGTGACGTTTCGGAAGCAACCAGGCTGCGCTGCTCGCCCGTGGGCCTGGGGAGTGCCTGAGAGGAAGCGTGAGCGCTGCTGCTGGGGCCGTACTGCGGCTCGGGGATTCGCCTCAATGGGTCTGTTCTGCTGCGAGCGGCGTCTTCCGGGCTGTAGCCCGGCTGGCTGGGCGGCTGCGATACGTAGAAGCGTGGCACGAAGTAGTCGCCCGACGGGAGCCGGTTGGCGTGGTAGTCGTAGTAGCCGTATGCGGGCAAAGCCGTGCCGGGGTATGGAGCGTAGCCGGACTGCTGGGCGGTTGGCTTGGGGAGCTCGGGGATCTTCAAGATGTCGGAGATGGGAGGCAATGACATCCGGTTAGTCATCATTTTGGGGCGACCGATTCTGTCGGTACGGGGTGGGGCGTTGTGTGGGTGCAATTAATAGGAGTGCTGGGCGCACGGTGTGGATTAACGTCTGGGGACGATTAGACAAAATAAATAGTGTTACGAGAGGCAAAAAAAATCGCACGCCTGGCGGCCGTTGAACTATAATTATACAACGTCGTTCTGAAATCACGTTAAAGCCAAGACAGCATCTCAAGTACGAGCGCACAGTCTGCGGCATGGTCGCAACTCAGCATAAAAACCTTCCTTTAACGTGCGCGGGCTCGCAACCGAATTGACACTCGCGCGAAAATCACTAATCACGGATGCCAAGATGGTCTGCACCGGTAAGCTCAGGGAGCGGGACCAGCAGCAGAATTTTCGGCGCAAAAGTGTCCTGGCCCTGCTGTGTGGGTGCGCGGGCCCTGCTGCTGATTCCGGTCCGGGTTGTGTTTGTTCTGGCCGCTCCCGCTCCGTGCCGTGCTGTCAAGTTCGGGCTTAACGCAATCTTGGTGTCAAAATGTCAAGAATAAAAATGCCAAGACTTTTCTGTTCATTGTGCAAGAAAAAACATTTTTTCTTGGCCTGGAGTATATGCGCAACCTGCAAAGCCCCCCAGCCATTTTTGTAGTCACGATGGCGGCGGTGCTCTCCAGTGGCTACGTGCCGCCTGTCTCTTACGACTCTTCTGCCAGAGTTGTGGTGATTTCTCGGACTTGCAATGCGCCTTCTCTCGGATATACTATGTTCAATCACCGGCGTTCCCCATTTCACCACATCGGGAGCACACACACTTTGCTGATGTCGCGCCAGGTGTCTGCAGGATGCTTGACACCTGGCTGCGCACTTTACTTGACAGGTGTCGACATAACGTGCCGAGGAAACTCGCCCGCCGTCATTCGGCGTAACAAGCGGGCTTAGCGGGTTCCGATCCCGAGCCCCTTTCTGGCGGCTGTGACGTTGGCAAAAATTCCTCAGCAAGCTAAGCTCGCGGGGCCGCAGTGTGCGCCGACTAAAATCCACGCGAATGTGTAGTTACCGCCGTGGCGTGCCAAGGGTCTGGCGTGGTTAATACTTAGGGGTAAACACGGCAGGTTGTCATCTCAGCTAATCTTAATTTAGCGGCGCGCAAACCTTAATTCAGAACGCAGTGCGTGGGACTGGCAAATCTAACCCCGTCAGGCGCTGGCCCAGCCGCGCGCACGTCCAAATGCTTTTTTCGTCGCTTTAGACTCCCTGCACGATCCCCTTGTGGCTAGTTGATGCGGCCCGGCGTGTTGACCAGTCTCGAACGAGCGCCCATTCCGCGCACCTGCTGTTCTCGTAAATTTCCGTGTCCCAACATCTGGCACTATTTTCGGTTATGCATTCGACACCATCATGCGGATCATGTGGCTTGTCATCCCTAACCTAACTAACTACCTTTACCGTTTGACGTACAGCCTCCGTATTTCTTGCAGGCCCGCCTCATGCGGTCCGTCTTTAGCTCGTGGCAGCCTATTCATGGCGTGGCCCGCAGCTTTGCCTTTGGACCAAACTCTAACTCGAAAGCATATAAGCTTGCGAATCACGTAAACCTGCCAATAAAGTAAATCTGCCAAATAGCTTGCCCAGCATTCCAGAAAATTGTGTCATGCAACTCCGTGCCAAGCATCGCTTCTCACGCCAAGACTCAAAGTTTGTCGTTGAGAAGCCTCTCGAACTGCATCTTGTCGTACTTCACATATTTGGCCCTGTTTTTGGTAAAATCTCCGTTTCCGTACTTATCGTAAAGCTTGTTGTATGCATTGATAATCAACTTTTTGATCTCGTGCCCGAAGTACGCCCGCAATGCTTTCTCTTGGATGTTGAACTTCTCGTACTGCTTCAACGCCTCCTCAAACGACTCGTTGAAGTTCTTGAACAACTCCTTGATCTGCTCCTTTTCTTTGGTGCTGTTTTGCCCGCCGTGTAGAGCGTTGGTTGTCGTGATCTGCGTCATGTCGCGGATGATGATGTATGACGCGTGGTTCCAGTCGTCTAGGAACAACTTCAAGAACCTGTTTTTGAGCCTAAGGAGTCTCTCCATGCCAATTTGCCCGAGCTTCGAGTAAAGCGAGTCCAGCCGGCTGACAATGGTCTCGATCATCACCAAGTTCTTCACCAACAAGTAGCCCTGGTACAGTTTGCGGTATGAGTTGTCGCCTGACTGCTCCTTCAAGTTGATCTCGATGCCGATCATCAATTCATCGATCAAGTCCAGCAAAAACGACGACACCAAGAAGGCGGTGTGGTCCTCTGCCTGTGCCTCTGCGCCCTGGACAACCGATGTATACACCGTCATGAATCGAAGAGGCGGGGTGATGTCGAGCCAGCTCCCAAGCTTGATGCCCTCCATCAATGTGTATATGGATTCGAACTCGGCTATCCGGCGTACCTTGGAGATCACCTCCACAACGACTTCCGGGATACTGTGCTCGTTGTACCTGTCGATCTGCGAGACACGCGTGTCGACGTACTTGGCCCAGTCAACAAGCAAGTCCCGTGCCCTGGCAACCATCTGCTGGTACTCCGTCATCAAGTTTGGGAACGCATCAAATCCGAACCTGTGTGTTTGAAGCGAAGCATCCAAGCTCTTAAGGTGGTCCAAGATGTCTAGGAGGAGCAAGTCGTAGCCAATGGGGTCGTGGGTAGAGAAAAACTTGTTGTAGCCGGCCAAGACGTTGTAGAACCTCGTTTCCATGTAGCTAGCCACGACATTCCTCAATACCGGCGAGCCCAGCACTTGCATCTGGTCGCAGGCCTGCCTCATGCCCAGAACACACGTGAGCATCTCGGATGTGAGGCCGGAAAGCTCGTTGGAGCCTTTCTCGAAGGGGATGTTTGGCTTGCGGTTCTGAAGCGTGCACTGTGCCTCCAAGGGCGAGAGCCTTTCGAAGAGAATGGTGCTGAACAGCTTTTCGATCGTCTCGTGCGCCTGGCGGAGGTTCTTTTGCCGTGAGTAGTACGCCAAGATGGCCACCACGTCCTCCTGCTGCGGCGAGTTATCTTTAATAGACTCGAACTGCGAAAGCAACGTGGAAAAGTACGACTTGACGTTGAGGTCGGCCATGTCGACCGCGTTGGCGAAGCTGACCACCACGCCCTCAAAGTCCCGGATGTGCTTCTTCATGTCGCGTAGTAGCCCCGTGGACTGCTCCAAGCACGCCAAGTAACGGGATGTGCCGACTGATGTGATGGGAGACGTGAGTGTTTTCTGGGCCTCGGCTGCTCTCAGCGAGTACCGAGACACGTCCTCGAGCAACCCAAGGCCCTCCTCTATCGAGGCCTTTTTCTTATTCAACGTGCTGATTTCGGCAAACACGGGTTTGATGTCACGCGACGCCGTCAGCGTCCGCGCCGTGATCGTGAGAAGCGACTTGTTGATTGCAGCGAAGAGCTCCTTTGATCTGGCGAGGTTTTGCGTGAGGACTGCCACGTCGGCTTCGTCCACATCAACGTCGGCATCCAACATTTGAACGGAGTGTTTTAGCCAGGACCGGAATGTAAAAGGTGGAATTTAGAGTTCAGGCCCACCAATTGTTCATGCCCCGTAGGTCTCTCTGGTGTTGGTTGGTGTAGGACTGTTGACACCGTACTGTGCAGGCCAGATCCGGCTGGCTCAGAGCCCCAGAGACATGGGAGAAAGAGTGGGAGAAAGAGCAGAAGTTGTCCATCAGCCTGTAAGAAGCAAGATGCGTCTGAAATGAGTCACGAGCTCATTCGACGATTCGAGGTCATTTTTTGTGTCATTCAACGTAGCGTCTGGGTGGTGCGGCGCACGCGAAGTGGAAACTCTATTGTGACTCTTAGTATTATTGCAAAAAAAGAGTCAAGACATCGTGAGTGGCGAATCGCTAGCGAACATATAAATAGGCTGCCAGCCGAGTCAACGCACTTCTTCATTGTAAAACAGACTCCGCATGTCAGCAAAGAAGAAAACGAAGGGCAAGTCTAAATCGACAGCACACCACGCTGCTCTGGACCCAGAACTCTCAAGCGGGTCCTCCTCGCTGGCAAGCGACAAGGTGGCGAGCGGCGAGGCTTTCAGCTTCGACGAGCTCCGTCAGCGGTTGGGATCCTTGTTGACAACAGCTGCAACGTCCCCCAAGTCGCTGTCTCTGCGCGGGCAACGAGTGGTCAAAAAGAACGAATGTTACGTGACCACTTCAAACGGGAAGCTCCAGATCGACAGCTGGCAGTTTTCTGAATTCCGCTATCTCAAGTTTGGCGACACCTTGCCCTGCAAAGCCCGTGGCCTTTTCACCACATCCAAACGCATTGTTGCACGAGGCTACGACAAATTCTTCAATGTCAACGAGTCAGAATCCGTCAGCGACAACGTGCTTCGGGCAGAGTGCGTGGGCCCATTCACGGTCACCACTAAGGAGAACGGCTGCATTATATTCCTCGCTGGTTTGGAGGACTCCACTCTCTTGGTCTGCTCCAAGAACCTAACCGGAGATGCGGACGCCCCGATGGTCGGCTCCAAGGGGAAGCACTACAAGCAGGGTTTGAAATCTATTGAAGCTCAGTTGTCTGCGCAAGGAAAAACCACTCAAGATTTGGCAAAGGCCTTGTACGAGCGCGACGCTACGGCCGTGGTTGAATTGTGTGATGACAACTTTGAGGAGCACATCTTGGAGTATCCGGAAAAGGCCGCCGGCCTCTATCTCCACGGCATCAACTACAACAAAATTCGGTTTTCCACTGCACCAATGCTGTTTGTCCAATCATTTGGCAAGGATTGGGGCTTCAAGGTGGTGGAGTACACCGAGTTCGAGACCTACGATGACGCGATGAACTTCATCAAGGCAAATGATAAGACGGGTAAGTACCATGGCCGAGAGGTGGAGGGCTTTGTTGTCAGATGTCAGAGGGTGCAAGCTGATGGGTCTAGTTCGGACTACTTCTTCAAGTACAAGTACGAACAGCCTTACCTCTTATACAGACAGTTGAGAGAGGCAACGCTTCGGGCTTACGGGGAGGGCTACATCCGGCCGCCTGCCGAAGTTTGCCGGCGCTTCCCGAAGTTCCAGAGAGTCACATATGCGTACCTCGTGTTCGCGGGACATTACTTTCGCCAGAACTACGACAGAGTCGCGGATTTCCACAACAACAAGGGCATCATCAAGCTCAGGAAACTCTTCGTTCAAGAGCTTTTGAAAGACAAACAGCCTGGCACTCAGGTGCATGAGTTGGAGGAGGACACAAGTGTCTCTGAAAGCTTCGATCGGTTAATCCAGCACACTAAAACCGTTTACTGTGTTGTTACGATAGCGCCTCCTGGCTGCGGCAAAACCACAACTTGCATGACATTGGCAGGTCTCTCGTCTGACTGGGGTCATCTCCAGAACGACAACCACGGAAAGGGGCAGGATATGATCGAAAACACGTTGAAGTTGCTCAGCTCGAAAAAAGTCGTTTTCTTCGACCGTGTTAACTACCGCCGACACTACAGGAAGGACTTGTTCGCTAAGATGTTCAAGTCTCGCGGCTTGTTCATCACGCCTGACGTCGAGATCAAGTTCGTGGGTGTAAATTTCTTGAACTCGCCCGATCCTCAGAAATACTACGACTTGCTTGAAAAGCGGATCCTAGAACGAGGTGACAATCACCAATCGATCGCAGCTGCATCTCGCCCTGCTGCTGCGCGCTCCATCTTGTCAGACACACTTCGACAATTCGAGGCACCAACTCTAAATGAGGAGACAGAGGACGATGTATTACCGCGCACCGTCGAGGGCAACCGCCTTTCTGGTGCAGACTCGGAGTTTTCGTTACTCATTAATTTGGATGTTGAGAAAGAAAGCTCTTCGCTCGCAGCTGCGAAAGTAATCTACAACGAACTCACAAAAGCATACCCGGAGCTCAGCATCAAAGATCTCTCCGACGAACAATGGGATAGCTCCTTTCAAGCCGCATTGCTGTATCAGCCGGAAAACCGCAAGCAGGTTAATGCGCCAACGCGGAGCGTCCAATACTACGGCATAGGCGTTGACAAGGATGCTATCTTGCCGCACTTGGAGAAGGCTCTATCTGGAAACAAGACTTGGCTAAAGATTAAGCAAAATAATCGACTTCAAAGCGAGTTCCACGTAACGCTCGCCCACGCCAGGACTGTCCGTGAGAACAAGGAGAAGTATCAGAAGCAATGGCAAGACCTTGGCCGCTTGTTTTCCAAAAACGCGTACAGGAAGTCCACACACGCTGGATCAAAGGTTCCCGTGCCTATATACGCTGACGTTCACATTGAGCGTATCGTTGTATTCAAGGATCTTTTGATAGCACTTCAAGTCAGCATTCCCCTGTTGTACAGGTTATCTGACGAAGGCAAGAAAGTGGGTCAAGAACCTACACCCTCAGCCAACACATTTCTCCACGTCACTATCGGCACCATAGATGGGACTGTTCCCCCCAGGATGTCCAATGTGTTTCTCTCGGAGCTCTTGCAGCACGGCCCTGTCTCTGACGGAATGCACACTTCGTTGAACTTCACCTCGAGGGTGATCTCATGGGACGAAACATTACCTTCGCAGCAAGGGTTTCTCTTTTTCAATTGAGGAGCGCCACAGCTGCATCAAGTAAAGATGTTACCTCTAAATCAGTGACATTCGGCTTTCTGTACTGCGCAGTCATTCGCAGCCATGAAGCGGGCCGGACTTGGCAGCCCAGATGCCAGATGAACGCACTGGAGAAATAGAAGAAAGTCGTCCATGTATGTACTGCCAATATAGTGCGTGAATCTGGCTTTTAGCTAATACGATGTAGAAGGGAAGCGCATGTTAGTCTGGCGATGGGCCTGTCAACCTGCATAGCGCTTCGAGCACGCAAACAGTGCTCTGAGTCAAACGATCTGAATATTCCATACGCCCACTGTAATAACCAGTACCAGAATTGAGAGGTCCGAAGGGCATGCCATTGGATAAACACACATTGACAACACCTCTGGTTCTTTTGGTACTGTATATCTGAACATAAAACACCGCAGTGCCCAAGAAGAAACCAGACACACCTTCAGCTCGACCAGAAACCTCCAGCCTGACCAGGTCCCTCCAATTGACGCCACGGCCCCATGTCGCCCACAACGAAGGTGTTATTTGTTCCCATATCCATGGTCGGGTGCGGCAAGTCCACGGTGTTCCGGGCCTTGTGCGAGCTCTACCCCGGCTTTGTCCAGGTGGAGAACGACCGATGCCTGTCAAAGAAGCAGTTCTACGCGACAGTGACTCGGTCGCTCGAGCGCCCCGACGTCACGGCCGTTTTGCTTGACCGCAACAACCACTTGCATATGCACCGCAAGGAGATCATGCAGAAGTACCGCTCCAAGGACGTATTGATCGTGGCGCTCTTGTTCATCAAGCCCGGCAGCAACCCCAAAGACTACTTTGACAGTCTCTTGGCCCGTCTCGCCGAGCGCGGCGACAACCACCCACAGGTTAAGACTGCAAGCAACAAGGGCGACGGGCCGAAGATCCTCGGGTCATTCGTGAAAGGATTTGCCAACTACGACGCACGCGATCCGTTCGACAGTCAGTTCGACCACGTTGTGCAGTTGAGCGCCTTGGGCGAGTCCTCGGCCGACAACGTACGCACAATTGTGGACTTTTACGAGCTGCAGGTGCCCCACACGTCACACGTCCTGTTGTCTGAGGAAGACATCACCGCTGCGGTGGCCCGCTCTCGCGCGCACAAAGAGTGAGGGCAGAGTGAGACGGAGTGGAGAGGTTGGTCAATTGCGTTTGAGCGGCTAATCCAGAAATCCAGCTGCTACGCTGTCTGTGTCGCTGTCGGACTTCTGCCGGATTTGGCCCGCTTCTCGCTGCGCAGCGAGCTAGGCCCTAAGTGTCCGCTGCGCAGTAATCCGGGGTAGCCCCACAATCGCACCGCCGTTCCGCGCTGCCCAATGGCAGGAACGGGAATACGAAGATACGAGCAGCCCACGCTCAGATTTCGAGCGGAAGAAGTAGCGTAATTCTACGCACTTTTCGCTCGGACCAGGATCGGCCCCCGTTGCCTCTGCGCCCAGCCTGCTCTCCCTTTTGCCTTTTCGACTTCCCGTAACGGGCCGGGCCCTGTCGAAGCCAAAAATTATCTATACGCGCGCCGTTAGCCCCAACAAATAGCGTGTGTGCAAGCCCGGAGGTATATAGTGAAAAAGTCCGCCGGACGTCGAACCACTTCCCAGGCTCGCCAGACCAAAGCACACTCAGCGTGCAACGTGATGGGTAAAGAGTCCAAATACAGCAAGGTCGACTTGCGACAGATTCCCGCGGGAACCATCAAAATCGACTGTTCCGGAGCCTACATCGCCAATGACCACTTGATACGAGGCACCATGTCCCGGCTCTCCACGCCGTCGCCCTCCACCTCCGACAACTCGTCGGAATCCGAGGAGGAGGGCTACGCGTCGTCCACGGTGAGCGACAGCCCCATAAAGGACACCAAAAACGCCAATATCACGTTGCCGCAACACAACTCGGAGATTATACACATCTCAGTCGATATCGGCGGCACACTAACAAAGTTGGTCTACTTCACATCGTCAGCGTCGAAGGGCGCCCGCAGCGGCGGCAAGCTACACTTCCGGGACTTCCAGACGGGGTCCTTTGAGAAGGAGGCCCTTGAGTTCATGATAAACTTGGTCCGGACCAGCGTCAAGAAGAAGCACTCGCCGCCCATCACACACATCATCTCCACAGGTGGAGGTGCCCACAAGTTCCTGAAGCTCATGCAAGACACGTTCAAGAAAAACAAGTTGCCTGTGCACATAGTCAAGAAGGACGAGATGGAGTGTCTCATCAAGGGCCTCGACTGGCTCATCACCAAAATCCCCAACGAAATCTTCACATACGACTTGCATGACGACCACATCCGGTTCATTCCGAGCCTAGGCTCTGAGTCCGACATCTACCCCTACCTCTTGGTCAACATCGGCTCGGGCGTGTCGATGATCAAGGTCACGGGCCCCGGCAGCGAGGGCTTCGAGCGAATTGGCGGGTCCTCCCTCGGCGGCGGCACGCTCTGGGGCCTCCTTCTGCTCTTGACGGACGCCCAGGACTACAACGAGATGCTTGAGATGGCGCAGAAGGGCAACAACGAGAACATCGACTTGCTCGTGGGCGACATCTACGGCACCAGCTACAACAAGATCGGGCTCAAGTCCAACCACATTGCATCGTCGTTCGCCAAGGTGTTCAAGAAGCTACGTTTCAACCCGCTGGGCAAGAAGCTCACCACCGCGGAGAAGCTCGCACACTTCAAGCAGGAGGACATTGCCCGCTCGTTGTTGTATCTGGTGTCCAACAACATCGGGCAGATTGCGTACTTGCAGGCACGTCGGTTCGGGCTCAAGCGTATTTATTTTGGAGGAAGCTACATCTCGGGCCACATGCAAACCATCCACACCCTCAGCTATGCGCTGAATTTCTGGTCCAACGGAGAGATGCAGTCGTACTTCCTCAGGCACGAAGGCTACCTCGGTAGCGTGGGTGCCTTCATGATGGGCCCCAACGGCGCGCAAGGCGCGGAGGACACCCGCTAAGGCCGCCACTATTTATTGCAGACACCGGCGCTGCGCCAATGAATACAGAGATGAACCGGAAACAGACGAAGAGCCGACCTGTAGACGAATGTAACATCAGAATATGCCGTGCAACATGGCCTGCCGTGCGCGAGTGCGACTGTTGGTCCGCTAGTAAAACCCGCGCCTCATGACTGTTGAGCTGCTTCCCCTCTGCAGACAACCAACATCGCAACGAAAAACACCGAGGCACCGTCTAGTTCTGTCAACATCAACCCACAAGCACCGAGTTTTCTCCGCTACGAAGCCCACCCTCGCCTAACTCTCGCACATCCAGGGCCATGGATTCTGTCCACACACAGAGAAACCCGCAGTTTGTTTTGGACAACAACACGCCCATCGGCTCTGCTCTAAACTCATACCCGTCCTACTACCGCCAATACGCCAACTCGCCGCTACAGCCCACATCGGAGTGGTTGGATGACGTACAGAACATTCTGCACGGCGAGATTCTGAAGTCCGGCTCGCCCTTGAACCCCAAGATGCCGTCTGCGGTGACCCAGGACACGCCGTCCAAGAAACAAAATAAGGTGGTGACCGCGGTCAAGCCGGGCGCTGTAAATGTACACACGCAGCTAGCCCAGGCGAAACCCAGCAGCCAGAAGGCCCCGTCGCCGGGCGTCCAGCTCCCGCCCAAGGCGAAGGAAGTCAAGACTGTGGACGTGTTTTGGGCGATGCTCAATGACTTGACAGGCAAGGACAAGATGGCCAAGTTTGGCCAGTACACGTTGCGGCTCTTGATCCACCACGCCAAGCAGGCACAGGACCACTTGAGCGACGAGATCGTGAACATTCGACTGATCAACAAGACCTACACCAGTAACGACAAGATCATAGACTTGTTGGTGAACTTCATCCGCGAGCCAAGGGCGTTCGCACGTGTCTTGGTGATCTTAATATGCTCCGTGTTCACCTCGCGATTTGCCGGCTTCGTGCCCGCGTTGGGCACCTACCGTCAGCTCTTGAGATTCGGGAGGTCGCCGTTCAGACTCAACAATCTTGTCAGAAGAGTCAAGGACAACATATACAAGGACCCTGAATCGGGGACGTGGAGAATCAGCGATCAGCTCTTCTCCAGAGGAAACTTGAGCGAGGCTATTGCTCTCTACTATAATATTAACGATGAGTCGGTGTTGCTCTACAAACTCAATTTCTTGAAGAACGAGACGTGGAAGGCCATATCCGCGCGTCACGAAGGATACGCCTGGTACTGCGACTCGTGGTTCACTCTCTACACGGCGTACGACAGCTTACAGAAGTACTCACAGCAGGAACTAGACATGAAGATAACGATACAAGTCAAGAAACGGTCCCGTGTTCTTTCCAGGCAAGTCTTGGGCCCCAACTCGCTCCAAAACAGCGCGTCTCACATCGAGGACGATTTAAAGGACCGGCAGATGCTCAACGAAATCCAGTTCCAGATGATGAACGCACGCCTAGACATATACAAGAACATCTCCGACATCATATTCAACTCCTACACTGTGTTCAACGCCAAGCTTCATTTCGAAACCATACAGATATGGATGGGTATCAGTGCATCGTTCTTCAGCTCGTTGAAGTTGTTCAGAGAGAAGAAGCGGTACTTGTCGTCTCACTGATCTGAACTCGGTTCGCGGGTGTATATTTAATTTACCTTATACCTCTTTTCCCTTACTGTAGAACATCTTCTAGGGAGATGTCCGAAGACACGTCTGCGGCGGCCTTCCAGAACTTCAGAAGATGCCTGTCGCCCGAGTCGCATGCAATGACCACGATTTTCTTGCCTGGCCCGTGCTTGAGTGCGGTCTTGACCGCAGCCACGCAGTTCACGGCAGCTGACAGGCCCCAGAAGAGCCCGTCCCGCACGCAAAGGAACTTGGCCATCTTGATGGCTTGCTCGTCCGTGACCCGGATGGCCTCGTCTATGTTTCGCTCTGCTTGCTTGAAGTTCCACGTGAGCCTGTTGAGCCCCACGCCCTCCACCAACGTGTCGACCTGGTGCCGTCTGCGCTTACCCTCCTGCTCCACGGAATCGTACATGACGCCGAAGTTGATGCGATTGGCCAAGCCCGAGCCCTGCGGATCGGCCAAGATGATGCTCACATCTTTGGACCGTTCCTTCAAGTACTTGGATACTCCGGCGATGGTGCCGCCCGTGCCCGAGCCTGTGATAAAGTAGTCGAGTGCGTGCTCCACTTGTTGCCAGATCTCGGGCCCGGTTGTCTTGTAGTGGACGCGCCAGTTGAAGTCGTTCTCGAACTGGTCCGCGAAGATGGCGTTGCTGGGGTTGCTTGTGTCGGCGTTGATCGCCTGGGCCCCGGACCGGGCAGCGTTGGTGTATTGACGGGGATCTACAATGGGCGCAGGCTTCACGGGCTCCAAGGTGGCGCCGAGCGCCCTGAGGAGCTGGAGCTTTTCCGGCGACGTGTCGGATGGAAGGCAAATGTGCGCCGTGTAGCCTAGGGCGTTTGCTAGAACGGCAAACGAGATGCCAGTGGAGCCCGAGGTGCCCTCGAAGATGGTGTCGCCGTTGTTGGGCTTCAACTTGCCCAAGCGCTCGTTCTCGCGGATGATGGCCAAGGCCACGCGGTCCTTGGCGGAGCCCGCGGGGTTCATGAGCTCGAGCTTGGCGTAGATTTTGCATCCCGTGAGGCGGGACAAAGACTCGATCTCGATCATCGGCGTGTTGCCGATAAGAGACGCCACGCCACGCGTCTTGGGGCGGAGGAGCGTGAGCTTGTCATCCTTGCGCTTACTGAAGCGCCGCCAGATCTCATACGACGAGAGAAATAGAAGCGCCGACGCTGCGACCCACTGCCGTGTGTTCATGTGCTAGGCTTCGCGTGCCGATGAGGTACGAGATGTGCGAAGATGTACAGGCCCCGAGAGCCAACCTACACGCTCTTCGTCGGGCAATCCTCTCAAATATCGAGGGCTCGAGAGGTCGGTAAACTCCGTGGGCCGACATAAAAACAAGTTCAGAGGAAAAATCTGAAGAGAAAAAGAAAACAAAGCGCCTGCCCTCGGGCCCACTCCGGACCGTCCTGGTCGCACCAGAAGGCACATATTTGTCAGATCGTTCCTGCAGCCGCGCAAGCCTCGCCGGGGGAGTGCCGTTTCTGCACTCGCGAATCTGGGGAGCGTGCGGACATGTGCGTCGCTTAACACCACCCCGACGCCGACAACAAGACGGTGTCAGGCGGCAAACACGTGACGGCCCCAGGAGTGTGCCCAGAAATGCATTTCCTGCCAAGGCCGAGGCTCCCGTTCGCGCAGCCCTGTAGCCGGCCGCTCCGTAGAGTCGGGCACCGCGAGCGAGACCTGCATGCGGCTCCGCCCTGCCTTTTCTTTGTTTCCTGCTGTCGCATTTTAAGGCAAATTTCATTTCGCTAATCTCGTCACCGAGCACTGCGCTGGACACCAACGCCAACAGCCGAACCAGCCACGACCGCCGCAAGCCACGCAGCACCAGCCTCGGCTCCCTCCAGCATTACGCGCCCAGAAAACACGTCGAGACCCGCGCCGGTTGCATCCGCAAATCATTCGCGTACGATCCGCTGAAAGGGGCGACTCCGTCTAGAAACAATAGCCACACAAAGCCTCCACAATGAAAAGGGAGCCCGATGAGGGAAACGCCCCCAGGACCGCCGACAAGCCCAAGGCCTACACCATCAAGTACAAGCGCCCCAGAGGCTCTCGCGCGTGTACAGTGTGCCGTGCACGGAAGGTGAGATGCGATGCCGAGATCCACATCCCGTGCACCAACTGCATCACGTTTGGCTGCGACTGCCAGCTTCCGGAAGCCAAGAAGCGCGGTACGACCCACGAACGCTCCGAAAAGAAAATCGCTGTCGGGGAAGCGTCTCGCGAGAGCGCGCCCGAAGCCGAGGAGAACGGCAGTGCAAAGCCCTTCAGTAACCTGCTGGCCAGCCTGCTCCACGCAACGGCCGCCACCAACGGCGCCCAGCCGGCCTACTCTACCCAGGCCGCCGGGGGTGCGTCTTACAACTCCGTGTCCGAGCCCATCCACAACATCTCTCAGATCTCTGTTCCGCCGTCCTTGACCTCAAACTACAAGACACGTCCATCGATGCACATGCGCGAAGTGAAGGCAGGCTTGGGAAAGACTGCCTTGACCTTTGTTGGCCACTCTAGCATCAGTCTAATGGCGCAGAAAGTCGGCCAGAACCATCTAGAACTCGCCTACGACATATTCGAGAACACGAGCAACCTGTATTTGGATTCCGCCGAGCTAGAGATCCTCAAGCTCCGAGGCGCCTTCCTCCTACCCTCCGAGGAGCTCTCCAGAGACTTGATCGAGCTGTACTTTGAGCATGTGCATCCTCTTATGCCAGTCATCAACAGGACCGAATTCATTGCCAAGTTCAACGACCCCAACGACTCCCCCTCACTAATGCTTTTGCAGGCTGTGCTTTTGTGTGGGTCCCGTGTATCGTCAAACCCTCTTCTTTTCGACAGCAAGGGCCTGAGCGACCTCGCCTCCCTCACATTTTTCAAAAGAGCAAAAGCCTTGTACGAAACGAACTTCGAGAGCGACCCGCTTTCGATTGTCCAGACCGTGATTCTCATGGGTGCCTTCTGGGAAGGTCCTGAGGATGTCACGCGTAACTCTTACTACTGGACAAGAGTGGGCATCACTCTTGCACAAGGCTTTGGTTTCCACAGAGACATCAGCACTTCGTCCACTACCAGCACGGTGGAAAAGAAATTGTGGAGACGTATTTGGTGGTGTTTGTTTGAGAAAGACAGAAACGTCGCCATAGCCTTCGGACGGCCTCCGTGTATTGACTTGGCGGACAGCGACGTTCCTATGCTCACATTAGACGATTTTAACGAAGATGACCCAGAGAACGGCATAGTATCTCCATATCCTGTGAACCGTGCCCACGCACTCTATTTCATCCATTTGGTCAAACTTGCCGAAATTACTGGTATCATCATTAGACATCAGTATACTGTCAAAGCTGAGCTGATGAGGACAACAAACAAGATTTCGGTCATTCAAAGATGCGATATGTTGATGGGTATCTGGTTCAACAACTTGCCAGAGGAACTACAGTTTTCCCTCACCGAGCCTTCCAAGCAGAACTTCTATGCTTGTCTTCTCAATGCTCAATATTACAACAGGCTCTACTTGATCCACAGAGCTAATTTGCTTCGTATGGCAAGGTCCTCATCTACGAACCCTAACAACTACAAATATCCGTCTTGGGGTATCTCTTTCCAGGCGGCCCGCATGATTTCGATTGTCTCCAAGATTTTGCACGAGAAGAAGTTGCTAAAGTTTTGTCCTGTCATGTTTGTGTACATTTTGTTCAGTTCGTTGATCATGCTTATTTACCATGTGGATTCCTCAAACTCGGTTATTGCGTCTACCGCTTCTGACTCGCTTTTCATTTCTCGAGAAGTTTTGAAGGAATTGGGCAAGTATTGGCCAATTGCTAGTGTTCTTTTGAACTTGTTCGATAAGCAAGCAAATGACAAGATAAAGAGGGCCAAGATGATCGAGAGAGGAACCATCATTGCTGAAATGCAAGAAAAGAAGACAAGCACTGTGAAGAAGCCATCGTTCACCTCTGAGAACCCAGGTTCACCGGGACTGGTTACTTCCAATATCACAAGCACGGACAATGCTTTCTCTCATCCCTTCCTCGTTGAGGGCAGAAAACCAGAGTATGCGGCAGCAAATGGAGCACCGGATATCGAAGAACTTGTTCGTCAATACAAGAAAAAACTCAAGGACCCTAACGACGAAGAAGAAAACAACATCGACATTAACGCATCTCACACACATTCAAATACCGACAACACTCCTAATTCTCTGACGTCGTTCCCCGACATCTCTTTGGTGACAGAGAAGCAGGCACCTACAAATACATTTGTGGAGAATTTCGAACCCACGCAATTGTTTCCTGATACCCTTAACAGCGTGCCGCCTTCAAGGGCGCAATCGCCTTTTGGTGGTGATCGCAAGGACGATTACCTAGAAACAGCCACGTTCAAGAACCCTAACCCTAAAAACAGTCTTGCCTTCAGTGCTGATGGTGATCCTATGACAAACTTTGTGGACAGCTCCTACATCAACATGAACTTACAGTCCCAAGTCGAGGAGAATGGCTATTTAAACGACGATATGGGATTTTTCAACATGTACCCCAATTAAGCGGGCATCGATATATTGAATATAGTCAAGAGATGGCTCCAGTCAGGCCACAATCAAGTAGCGAATGTAGTTTCTCTTGCGTATTTATCTCAAAAAGCGCGCTTGCCCTTCTTCTGTTTGGACCGCCCAAGTTGTTCCATTAGCTCATTCCTTTGAATCTTTTGACTGTGACCCACCACATTCTGCAAGACAGACTCATAAATGTCCTGATTATTGCGAAGCTCTCGGAGCTGCTGACTCCATAGACTGCTCAATTGGATCAATAAATCGTAATTATCCTTCGTTTGCTTCAACTTTTCGTTCAATGCTTCTTCAGAGCAGCCTTGCAAGAATAGTTCGGATGTGTTGCTTAAAATCTCTTCTTCGATCCTTGATAGACTGTTGTGGGAGTTGGAAATCAACTCCTCCTGCTTTTCGTTCGACAAATCTAGGTCCTCATACTTAGGAATCTGGAAGTTGGACCAATCAATGTCTTCTTCGGTAAACGAGGTCCGTCTGGCCGTTGGGGCGTCGCTGGACAGGTTAAATTTGGACTTTGTGGAAAGCTCATCCAAGTTTATAGGGACTCCAAGTATTTGCAAGAGGTTGTGTCTCAACTTCAGTTGAGTCCAGTTTGGAGGGTTGAGTCTGGGTGTTTTGGAAAATATTGCAAGGCGGTCGAGAGCTGAGTCGCTCAATAGCTTACCCTCGGACTCAGGCTTTGCCCTGTCCTGAAGTGGAAATAGAAGGCCCAAGATGTCGGACACACTTGTCTTTTTAGACGGGGTTTCCTGTAGGCCATGTTGTTCCGGCGGTGTGTCTTCGTCGGACAATTCCTTAATCGACGCTTCGTCAAATGACCCGAAATCGTCGTCATCCTCCTCAACATTGCTGTCGTGAGAGGTGTGAGCAATGCTGTGGTCGTCGGCGTCGTTTGTCGTCTCCGTCACCGTAACATTTGTATCTGTTTCCAAGCTTCCTCTATCCTGATCACCAGTGCTCTGTTCCGATTCTGGAAGAGCCACTTCCTCCTTTTCTTCGTCCTTTTGATCTGAGGGCGTGTCAAGCAAGGGCTCGTCCAAGCTCTTGCTGTGGCTATCACTTTGCGTAGTCGACGCGTCGGGTTCTAACCCAGAATCAATGGCAGTGTCTTGCTGTTTAGAATCGGGGTTTTCGGCGTCAGCGACTGCCGGGTCCCTTGAAGCACTAGGTTGCTGGCTCTTTGCGCCTCCTCCCTTCTTCTTTTTAGCCATTTCGGGTATGGAGGTCGTTTCTATTCACGTCGTTTATCTGGTCGTGGTGCAAGGATGCATCACTACAACAAACTCCCCGCGACATGGAAGTGTCGCCTATGTCCTACAGCTGCAAAATGACGAACATCGTCTTTTTTTCTGTTGGAAACCCCGGGAAAATAAACAGACACTCGGTCGGTCATTATGTTTTAAAGCATATATCCGAGAACCTCGGAGCAAAGCAGCTTGTCAAGAAAGGCTTGTACTCGTGTTCCACTGCTGATGGCATCCACTTCGTCAAGTCCAACTCCTACATGAACGAGTCCGGCAAGCTGATACGGAAGTTTTTGGAGAATGAGCGGGTTGGGCAATGCGTACTCATAATCATCTACGATGACTTTGAAACCGATCTACCGAAGGTGAAACTTCAACAGTTCAAGAAGAATGAGTCACACAACGGCATCAAGTCGGTCATGCGCGAATTGCAGTCTACAGATATCAACACCTATAAGCTTGGGGTGGGAATCGGGCCAAAGCCAGGTCTGGCCAGCAAGGACACAATGGCTTCCTGGGTGCTCTCTGACTTCAAAGAGAGCGAAAAGGCCAAGCTACAAACGTCCATGGAGCATGTGTACATGTATGTGGATGCCATCCTCCAGGCAGAGGGCGCAATCGGTGACTGTAACAAGTTGAACGCCAGGATATCGAAAGCTACTAAGGAATAAGCAGCTTCCGTTTGATTTGGGTACCCTGGCACCATGTCATTAATGCGCGTCGAATCCAGGCTAATGTTCTTACTATATTCAATTACTTTGCATATTTTATCAAGTTAATACGTCACGTCGAGCCATCCTCGTCGTCACTTGAGTCGGTGCTGTAATCATCCGTAACTCCAATAAAGTTCATGAACTTTCCATTGTCTGTTTCGTCAGACATCATTGGCGATGGACTGGTGGTCTGCGACAATTTTAGAGACCGAATGCTCAGCTGGCTGGTCACAACTTTAGAGCTTTCCCTTCCGGATTCGATTGCACGCTCAACAGAGAGCCTGTGCTTAGCGAAAAGTAGGCTGGGGAACATACACCTTTGTCCCTTCATCAAAAACTCCTCCATCCGTTCCTCGGTCGGATCCAGTAGAATGTACCAGAAGTCTATAAACCGGTTTCGCGGCCAGATGGTGATTGTACCAGTAAATTTTTGCAAAAAGACGCTCAGCCAGTCCTGGGCCAGCCATCTTGGAAATAGGTCAAGTAATCGGACGACTTCGAGCCACTTTTTGATTTCTAGCTTCAAAAGATGTTCGAATGCAGTGGCAAAGAACCCACCTCTTAAAGAAGCAAACCTACGACCCCTGGTTTTCTTCTTGGAGGAGGCAACTGGGCGGCCAACGGTTCCCTTTGGAGCATAGAAAAACAACGAAATGTGCGGGTTCACCTGGGAAACAATGGAAAAGTTGACATTGAAGTAGGTGTTGAGAGCAGCGACTGGAACATCCGTTCGCAACGACCCATCCCGCCATTTGCTGCCCATGCTGAACGGTATAGCCTCGTCGGTTTTTGGGTCCTTCATCATCAACACAACCGGGTTCAAGATACCAGGCACGGCAGATGAGGCTAGCAATGAGGACCAGATGATGCAGTTGGGAGACGTCACCGAGTTGCATAGAATGACAGGAGAGTTGGGTTCCGCTGGCACGGTCGATATGTTGAGCTGTCTACCAGTAGCATAGTATGCTTCTTGGAAAGTGGTAGAGCCTTTGGTGAAAAAAGCTGACTTCCGTGCCCAGTCCACTGCATCGAATCTTGCTCCCGTTTTCCACCATCGTGGTATCCAGACGTACCACGGGTCCTCGCATGCGGTGATTTTTTTGGCCAATTGGGGGACTAGAAGCTTCTTGAGCTCCTCATCGGTGTGGGTGCACGTTAAAGCTGCAATGAGACCTCCTCCAGATGTTCCTGAGATAATGCGGGGCAACAAGTTGTGATCTAGTAAAGCTTTCACCAAGCCAAAATGTGTATAGGCAAAACAAGCACCCCCGCTTAAACACAAAGCTGTCTTTCCGTAGTTTTTTTGCACAACACGGAAGAATTTGTGCTTTGCGTTCAAGCTGACTTTGGAGGAGTCCGCGTTCGTGACACATTCGATCGACTTAACAACCTCTTCAACGTAACGCTCCACGACCTTTTTGGTGCCGTAGTACCGGTGTGAGTAAAGCTGTCTGTTTTCAACTCCGGCAAAGTTTTTACGAAGGCATCCTTGCAAAAACACCATCAACTCTGGTATATTGTCCTTCTTTCGCAACTCCCTTAGCCTGTGTATGGTTCTTATAACCGTGCGATGGTCGTAGTATGAGAAGGCCGGGGTATCTGACCATTTGTCAAGACCCAAGTACTTGTCCAAAGCAATTGCGTTCTCGATCCATTCCTCGTAAGTGCGAGACAGTCTCAACTTATCGCGAAGGCGTTTCCGTTCCCCTCTCCAGGTGAAGAAGAACTCCAGAAGTGCGACATAGGACCTGATTATGGTGTAGATTATGCAGAGAAGGCCCACCCAGAGACCTATGCCTATGAGAATGGGCCAGCGAAAGACTTTGTAGGTAGACGACATGCGGAACTCGTTTGTGGAGCGTTCTTTGTCGCTGGGGCTATCGATAGGAAACCAGTCATTTTTGGATCTGATCTTTGCTGCCCTAGACCGGGATTTCTTCCTCGTAGCTGACGTAGTAGATACGGCATCCGAGTTCTCGTCTGGCGGGGACACTGCTGAGAGAACCGCAGAGTTTTCTTGCAAGTCCTGACTGCCAAGTAGCTCTGCGTCCTCCTCAGGCAGAGGTTCTTCGCTCACAAGCCGTGGCAGCGAGAATCCCGTCGAAACGCCGCTGGAGATATCATCAAGAACGTCTCTATCCTCCCACGCTAGCGCCTCTGCGAACGCCTCTATGTGATCCTCGTTGACGTAGTTTTCGTCCTCAAATGGAAGGCTCATAGCAATTGCACACGAGATCTCCGTCCAGCGCGTCGTGTACTTCGATGGTGGCTTCAAGCAACGAGGTTATTGAAAGAAGGCGATGTGCGAGCTAGAGAATTGCTTTTGGTGCAGCAAGTTGCATATGATAATACCTTACTTAGGACCTGTAGGTCATTAGCCAAAGTTGTAGGACGTTGGGGAAGGTGCAGGAGATTACCGTTCTGGAATGTCTTAGATTAGGATAAAGTTCTGTGTGCCCTCCACCTCATTGTTGGGTCTTCTACAGACTCTACGGACTATTCACCGGAAGACATCTACTTGTGTCATGGTGTACCGCTGTATCGTCTGGACTCCGTCATAAATGAGGCGAGACCCTGTGGGAGGGTAGACGCGAGATTGCGGGTGGTCTAAAGTGTGCGGTGGAGTGATCGCACTTGCTTCCGGCAAAGTGGTACATAGTGCACCGCATCTTTAATGCCTTCGACCTGTAGAAAATTCGAGCTAGTAAAACAGCAGGCTATGTCCTATCGACACTGTATCACGCTCGGGCTTTGGCTTCCCATTGGAGGACGTGAGAGGAGAGGCACTGCTGATTTGCCCGCTTCGGAGATCTAATTAGTATTCATATTGAGCCTGGAGCAAAGTACATAAGCTAAATCGATTTCCTGGGACGCTTCCAGGACAGCAGTCCCAATATACCTGTATTACGCAGGTAATTGACTAGTGGAAAGCACAGCAGAAGGCTCAGTTCCCACCTTCTGTCAGTGGGGCACGTTGCTCGCGCACGTTCTCCAGGCTGCGAAGGCGCGATCAGCCGCAACTCTAGCAAGGTCCTAGTCCTCACAATGGTTGCGCTTCTTGATATCGAGGGCACCGTGTGCTCCATCTCGTTCGTCAAGGACGTGTTGTACCCCTACTTTCTTCGGGCCTACCCGCTGTTGATCGCAGACATCCAGTACCCCGTGCAGAGCTCCAATGACGAGCTCTCGCAGATTCTTAGCGGGTTCCCGTCCGAGGCACTCAAGTCAAAAGAGGCGCTCGCCGAGCACATCGGTCAATTGGTCAACAATGACATCAAGGACCCGGTTTTGAAGGCGTTCCAAGGCAAGGTGTGGAGTTTGGGCTACAGCAGCGGCGAATTGCGTGCTCCGCTCTACCCAGACGCCGTAGACTTCCTCAACAGACATCTGCCAATCTACATTTACTCCTCTGGCAGTGTTCCCGCACAGAAGCTCTTGTTTTCGCACGTGGACGTCAACGGGAAGCTGGAGGACTTGACGCCAAAGTTGTCTGGCTACTTCGACATCACCACGTCGGGCTACAAGCACGAAGCTGAGTCTTATCGGCGCATCGCCAAGTCCATTGGCAGTCCTTGCGAGGACATTACATTTTACTCGGATAACATTAAAGAGGTGGACGCTGCACTGGAGGCGCGTTTGAAGACGAAACTTGTCATTAGGCCGGGCAACGCACCTCTCTCCGCGAAGGAAACCGCGCGTGTCACCAGCATCACTACATTTGAAGACGAATGATCGTTGTGTTAACATTGCCGTTGCAACAATTCTTCATGTTATTAGGTGCGCATGCACCAGCTTAGGTGGTTCTGGTGCTTGATGCGAGACTCCAGACTCCTAAGTATCGCGGAACAAGATGTCTGCCGCAATCTCCTCGTTTTTGTCGCATGCCATGTAGACTTGTATGACTAAGTTGCGCTCGAACCCCAAGTTGCACAAGCGGCTGATGGCGTTCTCGTCCTGCTGCGTCAATTCCAAGGTGATGACACCTTGCTCGTCTTCCGCCTCCCCCTCGCCGACGTCAAGGGCGAGGTCACTTTCTAAGAACCGCTGCACAAATCCCTCGGGGTCCTGTTCAATCAATGCTGCTGCCTGCGGGTCAGCGGCAGCCATTCTTTCGAGAAGAGGTGGAATCAACTCTGGGTCGCTCCGGATGGCCTCGCGAAGTATCGAAAGCAGGTTTTCCTCGCTCACACCATGTACACCCTCGCCTCCATGTTCCTCTCCAGCCGCAGCAGCAGCGTCAAACAAATTCTCGTGGTTGACAACATCCGAGCCATGCTCGGCTGCATCGGCATTGGCTCCGGAGTCCGTGGGCTCGCTAGCCGCTGCCGGCGCCGAAGGCGCCTGTAAGGACTCGGGAATTCCCGTGAGCAAATACTCGACTGCTCTGTGGGGGTTGTTGAATGCAGCACGCAACGCACGCTCGATGTCGGGTCTCTCGTAGCCCATCTCTATCATGTTCTGGATGGCAGCCTCCCTTTCTGAGCCCAGTGAGAAGTCAGACTGGCTGTTGGATGGCGCCAGGGCTGGTTCTGTGGTGTCGTGCGACTGTGCGGTGCTTTCTGCGGCTGCTGCTGGTGCCGGTGAGGCTGCAGCGGGCTCTGTGGACGATGATGCGCTTGGGGCAGCTTTGGGAGCTGGCGGCGTGGCCTTTTTGTTTGACACCATCGTGATGACGGAGTCCCCATCTTTGATCTTGAAGTCTTGGATCAATTTGTCGTCCTGGAGAACCTTCCCCGAGTACACGAACTTGACCTGTGACGCATCGACATCCTTGGATGCTCCGAACTTCTCCTTGATCGAAAGAACCTGCGGTGTTAGTCGTGAAATTCCATAAGCAACTCAAAGGTTGGTCGATCTCCGCATCCAACAACAAAGCTCGGGCGAGTGCTTGACAATTGCACAAGAGAGCCCGCGCTCTCGATACATACCAGGTCGGTGGGTTCTATCTCTAGCTCCACGGTTTGCTTTTTCAAATCTCTGAATTTCACCTTCATGCTTTACGAATGCAAGTGCTTCCTTGTGGCGATATTTCGACTGCAGGGTGAGGTGCAATCCATGGCGTAGGTGAGATTACGACACCTGTGTATAGGGACACAGGCGGTTTCTGATGCTGAACACGCCTTGAAAGACCAACAGCGTCGCTGCTACAGCGCCTGTAGTAGACTGGGATTATTGAAAGAGCAGCAAGAGCTTCTCCACGTGCAATTGGCCACTACGCGCCGAGTGTGAGAATGTGTCTTATGAAGATATCTCGATGTTGTCGTTTGCTACTCACAAAAACCGGTTTACATTAACTACTTCCTTGTGACCTGATTTGCTTAGATTCGCGTAGAGCCAAACATATTCAATGCCGTAGCTGTCTTTTGCAAAAGTTTACTGTTGTGAGAGGCATCTTGCGACACCTGACTGTAGTATTTGACAGCAATGTTTTTAAATTGAGCTGGAGTCTGCGCGCAGTTTGCAAAATTAGAACACCGAGAGGCAAGAGGATGCCGGAGGATCTACGTAAAACCAAGGCCTCCAGCAGAATTCAGGACCGTGTATTCGAAAAATCACTCAAATGATCTTACAGAGATGGAAACGACCATTTTATCGATCCAATACACCAAATCATTGAATCCACGCCTCTTGCCCATCGCTACTGCATGTGGCCGCGGCGGGCGATGTCAAAACATTATCCTTGTTAAAAAACAGTCACACTAACCTTGTGACTCTACCCCAGACCCCATACTTCACTAGCATGGTTAACAACCATGACGAGCACCAAACACACCACGACGGGTCGACGGAATCAGATGGCACCCACCACAAGGCAGGTTCCGATGTTGATCAGCACGAAGACCTGGCGCTAGAAGATGCAATTGGCAATGCCTTCCATCAGTTCGCAATGCTAGGCGGAGATGAGCAGGATGCCAAATCAGCCAAAACAGACTCAGATCGCAGTGCGTTGGACACTAAACACCCACAGAGCGAAGAAGCAGAGCTCTCTTTGGAAAACGTTGTCGGCGATGTTTTCAAATCGCTTGCCTATGGCGTTCACGACGCGGAGCCGGTGGAAAACTACCCAGACGAGCGCTCTGTTTACAACCCCGAGCTGAACTTAGAAGCAGAGAAGGACACGCACACCCTCTCAAGGGAGCGACTGGATTCGGGCGCCGATCCTGCGGTAAACTCAGGTGAACATACACCGCAATCAGCATCGGGCGCTCACGAGAACAGCACAGCACACCAAGAAATCGCTGAAGCTGAGCCTGAAGAACACGACCTTGAGGCAGCTATAGGCAATGCGTTCCACAACTTGGCAGACCACTCATCGCAGGACCAACATGTTTCGCTGATTGCCCAGTCCGAAGACGGCGATGAAAATGAAGAGAAAGACGATTTGAATCTTGAAAATGCCATTGGAGAAGCGTTGAAGTCTCTTGCGGGTCAATTCGGTAATGATGCTGAACATCGTAAGGTTTCTGCAGAACACTCGAAGCCGGAAGACAATACAACGGAAGTTTCGCATAATCAAGCTGGGGGAAGCACTGGTACTGACATAGACCCTCGGGATAATAATCAGACTGAGCATTCGATGGTGAACCTCGCTAGTATTGTTCAAGACGTTGTTCTGAAGATCGCAGGCAGTGATGCAGACCACGAGGAAGGTGCCGCTGCTGTTTTGTCTGGTGCTCACGAGGGGGCAGAGGCGTCTCAGAGTATCCCTTCGCTTGACGACACAATCCTTGCTCATTTCCACTCAGAAGCAAACAAAGACGACCTGCAGCAGGAAGTGGATGTGGCATTGAAAACAGCTGTGGCCAACGCGCTCAAGAAGGCCTTTCCTGTAAGCACCGACAGTACCAAAGACACACAGAGCCATGATGGTGAGAAAGACGTCGAGAAGACGCAGATGAACGACATTTTGCAAAATGCTTTCAATATGGCTATGCAAAGTCCTCACGAGCTTTTGTCAAGCATCGGCGATAGCACCTCGCACGAACCTACTACAGAAAAGCGTAGGGATCTGATCACCTCACTTTCAACAGCAGCTGCAGCAGCTGCTTTGTCTGCAAAGAATGCTTTAGACAAGAGGAACCAGCAGTTACGAGCCACTACGGATAACGAAGCAGCATCTGTGCAGACAGAAAGTCAAAGTAAGCCTTTATCTATTGCGGAAACTTTGGCGCTCCATCGCTCATCAATGGCAAACCCAGCTAAACGAGATTACTCCTCGATTAAAAGTCTTGAAGACACGGTCAAACTAGACCTACGCGGATCAATCCAAACCTCCTCTCATACCCACCCTCAGTTGCCGAACATTCTTTCTTCCCTATCACAGCATATTCAATCAGGCACACATTCTCAAAATTTGATGCTGGTCATCAGACAAATGACTAATGCGCTCATGCACAATAAGGGCTCGTCAGCCAATATAGGCCATGCTGTTCAGGAGTTGGTGAAGGACATCTGCAAAATACCCGAAGAGTTGAAGTTTTTCCTTGATTGCTTCCAAGGCACCAAAAGACTCTTGCAAACCTCGGTGAAGGATGAGAATTGCTCGAAAGCACTGCTTGTGATCGAAAAGATAGTGGAGTACTTCCACTCTGAGCTTAAATCAGAGTCAGAACCCGAAAGCCAAACGGACTCCGAACACTTATCCTTAGATGCAAATGACTTTGAACATTACTACAACACAGCATTATTGACGCTTTCCACATTCAACAGCGCTCGCATCCAGTTGGCTCTTTCTGGTATCAAACTCAGTGTTGATTCGTCCGAATATAAGAACAAAGTGAGGTATGATAATAGAGAACGCAAAAAGAAATGGAGAGAAGGAAATGCTGAAAGGAACAAGGACAATGATTTGAGATCCCGGGTCTTGAAAAGGGCAGCGCTCATCTTCGGAGAGGAACCATCAAAGGAAAAGCAAGCATGGGTCGACGAAGAATTCACACGAAGACGCGAGAAACGCATAGCTAAGCAGAAAAAAGATCTGATCAAGACCGAAAACTCAAGCACACTCCATGAGGATTTCTCAGGTTCCAATAAAAATTCAAGCTCTCTTTCCGATGATAAAAAGTTTTCCCAAAGGCTTGGCGAACTATTTGATTTGGTGACCGAGTTTAGCTTTGAGGAGTCTCCTCAGACCACTCTCATTGCAATTTCTGCTTCCTCTGCTGTGGGTGCCCAGCTTCGAGCCTCCCAGCTCAATTTGACTGACTCAAAACTCATTGAGACCTCTTTAAGTCAATCTATTAATTCTATTTTGGATGCAAATGTCAGATCAGGGAATAGGAGAAAAATCTCTTTTCTCGGGAAAGAGGGGCCTTTGACACTGAAAGCTCTAGACAAAGAGTCAGATGAATCCACGCTGGTACTGTCCTTACAAGATTCGAGTCTGCTGATTGAAAGCTTCCATGAAAATTCTCGTAAGCGACCTTTCGATGGAGTCGAGGGATTACTTGATAAAAGACAGAGAGTCCGAGTTGGAAATTCTTTTCTTGACAGGGGATTTGATTCTAACAATCAACCACACCTTGAGAGACAAACAGAATCAGATACGGGAAAATGGCTCAACTCAGTGGCGGGACTCAAGATGCCAGTTTACAAAAAACCCGCAGTTTCCAGATCTTCGACGGATGCTGAGGTGCTGGACAGCGACAACGTCAAGACTGAAGTGAATGAACCGAGACCAAAGATGGGGTCCCCATTTATTTCTAATAAGCTGCAAGTGGGTGGCTCTTCTGTGCCCAGCGGTTTGAGAAAGCCAGGCAGCTTTCAGAAGCCGGCAGTATCTAAGCTGGCAACTAGGGGCAGTCTTGGATTTCCCACACTCTATTCGACATCGTTCAAGCTGAACTAGGTTCAGAATACTTATTCTATTTCTTAGCTTGTATTTAATAACAATTTGAACAAGATCACAAGATCAGATAGGATGAGTTTCCTTCATCAACCAGCCGTATGCTCTCCGGTGACCCATTCTGAGCAACGTTTGTCCAAATTCGGCTCTGAGGCCAGCATTAAAATTGTTGATCCATGATTTTTCCGCCGGAGATAAAGCCGATGGGTCTATAAGGTTCATGCAAAAAGGCACCTTTGTCAAGTACCGGAATCCCAAGTACGTGTCTCCATTTCTTGTCCTCCCGAACGATTCGTCGCACTCCACAACTTCCAATTCACTTTCAATCCGAAACCCGCATTCACCATCGATGTAGTACCCCGGCTCATCAGTCACAACGGCTCCTTTTTTGAAGTAACTTTCAGCTGCAGTTTCCCCCAAACTTGGTTGGATATACAATGGACCCTCATGAACATTTCCGAAACTGCCAACACCATGTCCAGTGCCGTGTCTAAAGTCGAGGCCCTCGTTCCACAAAGGCTGCCGTGCGTACGAATCGAGAATTGACGCGACATCTAGGGACCTAGATGAGAACTTGGCCATAGCTACTGCCAAATGGCCCTTCAAAACTAGGGTGTAGTACTTTTTGTAGTCCTCTGGGGCCCCAGTCCCGAATTGAAAGGTACGTGTTATGTCCGTGGTCCCCTCGAGATAGTGTCCACCCGAATCTAGAAGATATGGAACCTTTGGATCTATTATCAGATTCTCGTCCTTCGTTGGAGCGTAGTGAATAATGGCTCCATTCGGCCCCGTGGAGGAAATCGTGTCGTATGGCAAGCCTTTAAAGTTAGGGAACTTGGACCTGATAGCGTAGATCTTTTGGGCGGCCTCCCACTCCAGAATCTTTTTTTTCTTGTGGATTAGCTGATGTTCCAACCACGAAGAGAAGATGATAAAGGCGAGGGAGTCCTTGTTCTGGGTGATCTTTGCATTCATCAATTCAGTTGGATTCTTTGAGAGCTTCATAACAGACACAACAGATGCAAACTTGATGGCTTGCTTTGCTGAGGAACGGGGGAAGGAGTCATATAAAGCATAGTTGCACAAGCTTTTGGCCGGGAGCGCAACTTTCAAATCTGGATTTTGCGTTGTGCTCTTGAGACTCTGTAAGTCGTCGTAAAAGGCGTTATAGTCTTTAATGGACAAACCGTCAATACCGCTCAAATAGTCGTCGACGTCTCGCAACTTTTGTTTGTCAGCATAGAGTGTCACCGAATCGAGTCTCACAACGACATAAGAAAAGAAGAATGGAGAGAACGGAATGTCGGTATCGGATCTTAAGTTGAAGAGCCAGCCAATCTCGTCTAGTGCGGAAATTATCAAGTGGTTGACGTCCAAAGTATTCATCTGTTCCCTCAATCTTCCGAGCTTCGACTCGACCAGCTCGCCTGAAAACTTCTCTTCCAAATAGTACACAGGGTCTTTTGAGCGCACAGGCCTGTCCTTTCCCCACACGATGCCAACAAGGTCTTGGTAGAGGGGCACAAACTGAACGCCCTCGGCAGACAGAACAGAGGCAAAGTATTGGCCATTCAGCAAACTGATGAGCCTCGGGTCGCAGGATATTGTTGAGGCAAATTTGCTGTCTTTCGCCTTCTGGATCGCAAACTGCTGCCAGGTTGGGTATCCAGCCAATCCTGCTTTGAGCAACTTCCAGTGCTTGGCATCAAGTTGCTTCTCCGCCTGCAAGTAGTACCTTCCGTCTGTAGACAATGCCGCTTCCCCCTCCAAAGTGTCACCGTCATCAATGGAAATGACGCAAATACCAGCACTGCCGGTGAATCCTGAAATGAAGTCTCTTCTTTTATCTGCCAAGGCGGTTTCCTCAGACTGGTGTTCGTCCTCGCTCGGAACAAGATAGACCGCAATCCCGTTCTCCTTCATCAATTTTCTCAACGCGAGCAACTTTTGCCCCGTGGACAAGGTGCTTTCAATAACGGCTCTAGTTTCGGGCAAGGCAGGGAGGGCCTCGTTATCGGAAGGCTCTTCCGATGCGAGAAGAGCATCAATCTGCGTAGCAGACGGTGTGGCCGGGCCGCCGGCAAATACTTTGGGAAAGCAGCTTGCCCCGTAGAAGGCACTGCCGAGAAGACCTCTCCATGAGCGTGTGTCTTTTTCGACTTCCGAGTCTAGCAATTGTTGTTTTTCCATACTAGTGTCCAGTTGCCTCCCCACACATTTCTGGACAGAGCCGTGCCATATCACACGTGACTGCTGGCTCCGATGGTAGTCGCGGTGCGCTTGTCTACATCTGGGGCAGCCGCGCGAGTCAAATGCGCGTCTGCAAAGTTATCCTCACTAAGCATCACAACCATCATGGGACGCCTAGCAGGTCTCGAGCTCTTCAACTTCAAATCGTATAAGGGCAAGGCGAAGATAGGGTTCGGTGACGCGTCGTTTACCTCCATCATCGGGCCCAATGGTGCTGGAAAGTCTAACATGATGGACGCGGTCTCGTTTGTTTTGGGAGTGCAATCCTCGCAGCTCAGGTCCAGCCAGCTAAAAGACTTGGTCTACCGAGGAAAGTTGGACGGCTCAGTGTCTTCCCTGGAGCAGCCTGTAGCATCCACTGCATATGTCTCTGCCATATACGAAAAAGACGACGGAGAGTTGGTCACTTTTAAGAGGTCCATCAACAGCCATGGCAGCTGCGACTACCGGATCAACGACACTATTGTCACTGCATTGCAGTACACGATGGCGCTCAACGCAGAGAATATCCTGGTCAAGGCCCGCAACTTTCTCGTCTTCCAGGGCGATATCGAGAACGTGGCATCACAATCGCCGAAGGATTTAACAGCGTTGATTGAAACTATCAGCGGGTCGGGCGAGTACGCGCCAGAGTACAACCAGCTCAAGGAGGAGCTGGAGAGAGCTCACGAGGTGGCCACACAAGTGTTCTCTCGGAAGAGAAATCTCAACTCCGAGTCCAAGCAGTATAAGGAGCAAATGAGAGAGCGAGAGTTATTCGAGCTGAAGTTGAGCGAGAAGTACACCCTCATCAAGAAGTTCCACCTTTACAAGTTTTTCCACAACGAAAAGAACCATTTTCTGCTTTTGTCTGACACACAGCGCCTAAGTCAACAGTTGGAGTCTGCCCAAGAGACTTATGCCACAAAACAGCAGGAACTTGACGCATTGGTGGCAGAGACTTCTGCTGCAGGCCTCATAACCAAGCAGATTGACCTGGAGATCAAGGAGACCGAGCGTGTCGTAACACAAGCCAAACGGACCCTCGTTCCTATTCAGTCGAACCACAAGGCCCTCAAGCTGTCCATAAGTCTGACAAAGAGCAAAATAGACGAATTGAATCGCGACCTCAAGAATCAGATGGACTCAAAAAGTGCAGAGGAAGCAACTTTAGCGCTGATTGAGAAGGACTTACATGACTTCGAGCTGAAAGTTGAGGCCCTCAACAGCAAAATCAATGTTCCTCCTGAAGCCGCTCAAGAATATGAGGTGTTGTACAACAATTTCTTGAGCGATTCAGGCTCAGAATTGTTGGCTGACAGGGCGATAATGATTTCAGACAACGACTCTATATTGTCGTCCTTGAAGAATCTTGAAAGACAGCAAAAAGAAACTATTGCTAGAATCACAGGTATTGATAACGTGCTTTATTCTAAGCAAAATGAGCTACAAAAGTTACAAACACAGTTTCAGGAGCTTACGGACGAAAGAAATGCTAAGCTGAACGTTAAAGCCGTTCTTGAAGCTAAGGAGCACGAATGTTTGAAACGTGAAATCGAATTAAACAGAAGTTTAAGCTCGACCCAGAATCGCCTTGATGAATTGTCGTCGCAACAAAGCGAGTCAAAGAAGCAAAAGAGGCTTCGCGATAACGTTTTAATGTTGAAGAATCTAGTCAAGGAAGGGCTGATAAAAGGGCTATTGTACGAGCTTGTATCATCGTCCCAGCAAAAGTACAACACTGCTTTGCAGGTTGCGTTGGGACGGAACTTTGACTCCATAATCGTTGAAAGCTCTGCTGTTGCTCACAAGTGCATCGAGATATTGAAGGAACGTCGTGCCGGTGTGGCTTCCTTCATTCCTCTTGATTCAGTTGTCACTGAGCCCATCAACATCAACTTTTTGAGATCGCTTGACGAGCAAGCGCGTCCAGCACTCGATGTCGTGAGATATGAAGACAAATCACTTGAGCGAGCAGTTCAGTATGTTTTGGGTAATACCGTCATCGTTGATAGTATTGATACTGCTCGTGAGTTAAAATGGTCACTGAATCATGACTTAGAGTACAAGATGGTTGCTCTAGACGGTTCAGTTATTCATAAGTCCGGTCTTATGACCGGTGGCCAACAAGAGAAAAAGACTGGTGATTTTGTAACGTGGAGCAAGCAAGAGGTCGTGAAATTGAACAGAGAAAAAGAAGAAATTGTGGAGAAATTGGCGAATTTACAAGAAGAGCGGCCAACAGTCGCAGAATTGAGCCAAATAGATGAGGACTTGGCTAGTATTGACGATGTTCTTCCCTCTTTTACAAATCAAATTGGGAGACTTGAGCGAGAAGTCAACGAAAAACACCAAGAAATCCAATTTCAAAAGGAGGTTTCCGAAACTACCGAGGAGAAGATAGCAAAAGTTTTGAATGATATGAATGAGGTCCAGGCAAAGCTTTCAAGTGTTGAGGCTGAGATAAATTCGAAAAAACAATCCATTTTCTCTGAATTCTGCCAAAAATATCTCCTTGAAAGTATTACAGATTATGAGTTCTGCCAAGGACCTGCTATCCGAACGCGTGCAAGAGAGCGGGCATCATTCGAAAGGTCCATCTCTGCAAGCAAGCGAAAAGTTTCTTTTGAAGCCCTGCAAATTAACACTACAACTTCCAGAATACAAAAACTTGAAAAATTTATTTCTCTTGAAGAGAAGAAATTGGCCGAGACCGAGAAGGAGTTAGAAGAGCAGAATGACAGCCTTGCGTCTGCAGAAGACGAGCTTAAGAAACTATATGCCAAAAGAAAAGCGCACAGTGCTCAACTTCAGGAGCTGATTAGAGAATGCCATTCTCAGGAGAACTTATTGAAGGTGTTAAAGGGAGATATCAAATCAAATGCGGAAGATTTGGCTAACATTAAAGAATTGCTTCTAAAAGCCGACAGTGAAAGATTACACATGTTGAAAAACTGCAAGATCGAGGGAGTTGACCTTCCTCTTGAAGACGGCTTCTTAGAAGGAGTGTCGTTTGAAGAAGAAGAAGGGGTATCCGCTGCAGCATACTCAGTTCACTTGGACTATTCCATTCTTGATGAGAGATTTCAAGATAGATTGTCTACCAAAACTTTGGCCGAGTTTAATGTTAAGATCGAGAATGTGGAAGCGGAGATTGCAGCACTAGCTCCGAACGCAAATGCAGTGGAGAGACTCAAAGAAGTTGACCAAAGACTCAAAGAGTTTGATCGAGAGTTTGCAAAGGCTAGGCAGGATGAGAAGCGCTCTAGTGCAAGGTTTGAGAAAGTTAAGGCTATTAGAACCGAGACTTTCATGAAGGCCTTCACTCAAATTTCGGAAAATATAGACCGAGTTTACAAAGAGCTAACCAAATCCAACATCTCTCCTCTTGGAGGCTCTGCTTACTTGACATTGGAAGACGAAGAAGAACCCTACTCAGCAGGAGTCAGGTACCATGCAATGCCTCCCATGAAGAGATTCAGAGACATGGAGCTCCTATCTGGAGGAGAGAAGACAATGGCAGCGCTATCGCTCTTGTTCACCATACATTTATTTCAGCCATCGCCGTTCTTTGTTTTGGACGAGATAGATGCAGCCCTCGACAACACCAACGTTGCAAAAATCGCCAATTACATCAAGACTCATGCTGGACCCGGATTCCAATTCATTGTGATCTCGTTGAAGAGCTCGTTGTTTGAGAATTCCGATGCACTTATTGGGATTTATCGAGAACAAAATGAGAGCAGTTCCAAGACCGTATCTCTTGACTTGAGGCAGTATGAGGACCTGATCATAGAGCCGGCACAGCAACCAGGAATTTCCGCTACGGCAAGTGCTTGAAATGCCGGAGATGCGTATAGTTTACATAAATAATAGTCGCAGCGATGTGCGCGATGACTTGAGCTTCCCCATATTTTTCTCTGGACACATAATGCTCCTACGAAATTTGCAGAATACGAAACTTAATGTTCGGTACAATAACCTCCCCTTTTCGAAGAGAACACTTATAGGGCCCTCTGCATCGAGAAAAACGAAGAGAGGCACCAAGGATTTCACATCTCGAGACCTGATACTTCATAGAGATATAACGGCTTTCCTACATGACCGAAAGGTAAACCCTTCACGAACGACAATTCCTCCGGAATTGAGAGAGAGATTTTTTTTACCTAAAGCATCTGAGAGCGTGGTGATAGCCAATGTTCCGATTTTTTCCTTAACCTCGGAGGGAGATGGTCTTGGCTTGGTGCCTCGAAAGGAATACGACATTAGCAACACAGAACCCGATCTGCTTACGGTCCTCAAAGTCCCGAAAGCACTTCCTGGAGAACTAGTTGATGTGAAACTAAAGCGGCATCACGCTCTGTTTGCAGAAGCTGAATTACTCACGGTGCCTAAATCTACAAGACGGAAGAGCAACAGAGATCAGGGATTAGTGGTGTGTGAGCGTTTCCAGGAGTGCAGTGGATGCCAGTTCCAAATGATTCCTTATTCTGAACAATTATCGTTTAAGCAGGATGTCATCTCACGAGCTTATAAGTACTTTTTTCCTGCTCTCGACACCAGCCAAATTGATAACTTTGGTATTGTCTGCGAGTCCCCCGCTCAGTATTCATATCGAACGAAGCTTACGCCCCACTCATACATCCTGAAAACACAAAACCCAGAGGAAAGTTCAATATCTTTTGGATTTAACAACTCTGTTATTGGAGAGAAATTAGCAGACATCGAGCGTTGCCCAATAGCGACGCAGCCCATAAACGAGAAACTTTCCGAAACCAGATCCTCGCTTATCAAGAAATTTGCAGAACTTCAAATGTCAGGAACCAGAAATAAGCCCCCGTCCAACTTCATTTTTAGAGACAGCATACGAGTTAATCACACCACTGGAGAGCATCAGTCAGTTTGTTTAACAGATCGCAGCCAAATAGCGACAGAGAAGGTTGGCGAATTTTTATTCCAGTTTCCGGTCAACGAGTTTTTCCAGAACAACCGATTCATTCTACCATCATTTCTTGACTTTATAAAATACAATTTGCAAGGTTTGGATGGCGGTTACAAATACATTGTTGATGCCTACTGTGGCTCAGGATTCCTAGGAATATCACTCTCGGACACGCTTCTGCAAGAAGGGAAAGTTTTCGGAATCGAGATCTCTGCGAGATCGATTGAATATGCTAAACATAACGCTAAGCTAAATGGACTCGCCATTCCGCAAAAAATCGAATTCGTTGCAGGAAATTCTGATTCCATGTTCACAAACGCCAACTTTTTGGAGTCTGGCGTTACCGGAAAAGAAAGCGTAGTGTTGATGAACCCATCGAGAAAAGGGTCAACACGTGTGTTCTTGCAGCAACTAGTACGCTTTCGCCCGAAGGCAGTGATTTACGTGAGTTGCAACGTTTTCACACAGGCTAGAGATCTTGCCGACTTTACGAACTTTGCTGAAGCGAACAACATACGATACAAGGTGAAGTCAGTTATGGGCTTTGACTTCTACCCCCAGACCAAGCATGTTGAGTCTGTTGCAGTCATTGAGTTAGATGAATAATTTAAGCGAACGTCATTCTATTTTATTTTACACTCCCCACTATCACGAGAAATCCTTCTCTTGTAGAAGTTCATCTATGACATCCTTCATAGCTTTAACACCCCACTCAACCCTCTTTCTCAGCTTCTTACCAGAGATAAAATCACTACCCACATTTCGTGTCATAAAGAGGGAGAGCCCAGAAAGCAAAGCAGGCTCGTCTTTTGCTTTCAAAATACGCTCGATAATAAGTTTGTCGTCGAAGTTTTGCTCAGAAATCTTTTGTTTGCCTTGCAAGCCAACACCAACAGAACTTGCTTGAGACTTTTTGGCGATAGTATCCACGAATGTAATCAACAAAACCTCCATGAACAACCTGAGGTTAGCAGAAGCCGTAATAAAGTCGACTGTGCGCAAAAGGTGAAATGCCAACGAGCCCTCAGCAAACAAGAAACCAAACAAGCGGCCAAGACTCAAAATTCTTTTCAATGTATCTTCATCGCTGATGTCGTCATTGAATGCGGAAAAAAAATCGCCGTCCTCCTCGTCTTCAACATCGCCTTCCAGGTTGAATGCCTTAACGAAGTCCCACAACAAGAACTGGAAAGCTTTTCTGTACGAATGTGAGTCGCATAGTTTGGACGCCAAAATTCCGTAGTATGGGTTCCACGCGGGCTCCATGACAGCACAGTGCACAACAATGCGAGGAATCTCACGCTCCTGGGCCCTTTTCAAACCTAACTTGTCGAGCTTTGTGACTGCCTCGATATAATCGTTGGCTGACATGATCGAAACAAAGATCGCTCTTCTTATGTCAGTATTCATCCGTTGCAGTTTGGCCAATTCCAACCAATTGGGCTCTGCGTTTTCAAGCACGTCCTCGAGAGCCAAGTTCACTGTAGGTTCCCGTGGTGCCACTTCGCTCGAGCCCTTCCATGCGGAGCCCACCAACCACCACTTTCCCTTCTCTTCGATATTTCGTATATCGTCAAGAGAGACTTGAAGTGGGTCTACAGCATTGGAAGATGCAAATGTGCCGAGGAATTTCTTCAAGCGGATGGTGAGCTGGTGGCTGCCTTCATTTTCCAGCTTCAACTTGTTGTTCTTCAAAGACGCGATGGTTTCAATCAAGAACTGCATTCTCGGAGAGAGCTCAGGAAGGCTCAGTGACTTGGACTGTACTTGCAATACAATCTCTTTGAGAGCACCTGGGTCATCTGAACGCATTTGGTTTCCCGAGGTTCGAATTATCTTTAACAACAATTCTGCATTGGGTTCTGTGAGGTCGCTAAGAAGGTCTCGAATCAACTCATACATGAGTTTTGACGAGACAAGTTGAAATGTGTAAACGGAAGACAAGAGTGCCGTCAAATTAAGCACATCTTTCTGCTTTGACGGGTCGGCACGCATGCTATCAAGCTTTTCAACAAGCAGCTGAACGAAAAAAGCACCAAAATCAACACCTTGGGTCCTATAGACTGCGGCAACAAGTGCAGCATGTAGATACACAAATGTGTCCAACAATCGGGCTTGGTGCACAATGCTATCGATGATAATTGACGACAAGTTTTCGTTAACACTTTGTCTCGGGGAGGTGAGGTAAAGCCCGTTGATCTCATTTGCAATAGCACCTATGTTTGTCTCAGAAAGCTTGTTGATTGGACCCTTGATGGATCGTTGAAGCGCGAGTGTGTCGCCCGAAGCAGAGTTGGCTTCGGCAAGTTTTCGTCTCAATGCTGGGGGGATATACTTTTGTGGTTCTGCGCTGCTGTCTGACTTCTCATCCGTCTGTTGCACTGGGGCAACGAAAGGATTCTCTTTGACGTGCGTAGATGCGTCAGAGTCCTCCTCGTCTTCCTCAAGTTCGTCTTCCTCCAGATCAAAGGATGCGTCTTCGGATTCAGGAGCATCAGAGAAATCTAGGTCAAGGCCATCGAGGATTCCTCCGACAATATCATCGTCACCTTCCTTGGTGAGCTTTGAATGCTTTCCGTCCTTCAAGCCGAGTTTTTTTGCGTAGAACTCTATGTCGTTGTCGATGGGATCGTCGAAAGTTGTTAATGCGGTGGTTGGCTTGGTGCTTTTCTTTTTCTCAAAAACACCCTTGTTTTTATCTTGACGTTTCGCTTCCTTCAATGCCTTAAGCTTCGCTAGTGGATCTTCTTCTTCTTCCAAATCATCGAGATCAGACCCCAGATCGAAGTCACTGCTGTTTATTTCGTCGTCGCCGGAACCCAAATTGTCTGAACCGAAGCCTCCGAAGTCATTGTCGTCGCCGCTTTCTGGAGCAGACAAATCTAGGTCCTCTTCGCTTGCGTAAGACTCGAGATCAGATTGTTGGTCGTCAAAAGCAGCGGGATCTGACTTCGGCGCCTTGTCAGCACCGCTTTCTCCGCTCTTGGATGGGTGCAGATGTGAGCGATGGTGATCCACCTTTGATGACTCTGAAGACGCCCTACCGGAGGTGGGATGCCGCAGAGCTTGACGCTGTCTTCCTCCACTTATGGAGTCGCGGCCTCTGTGGCCACTATGCTTCTGTTTTTTCAAACGTCTCTCTTCTTTGCGCTTCTCTTTGCGAGAGACGTGCTTCTCGTGCTTGCGTTTCTTCGCAAAGCGGGCATCGTTTCCATAAGCACCGCCCTCGGCATTGCTTCGTATTTGATCGAGCACCTGCCCAGGGATACGAATGCCATGCTTTTCGCCAGATCTTGCCATTTCCCGCAATTAGCACACTCTTGGGCGTCACAGGCGAGCCTCTCGCAGCCTCATCTCATCGGTATTTAGTCGCACCAGGCACACCAGTACATTCTCTGGTCCGCTGAAAGTCCAGCTCCAAAGCGCGCCACCTCGGCACCAGCCTACGGAGTGCATCACCTTCCTCGGCCTGGTAAACGAATAGACAGGTTATTCTTACGCCAGCGCACGGAACCCTCACAGTTGGCAGCGAAAATGAGCAAGTTCAAAATTGATCTATGGGGCGTGAAGGTCGACCTCAAGCTTTTGGGGGATTTATTCTTCTTGACGGGGGCTGGCCTCTCCATGTACTACATGATCAACCACCTATTAAATGATTCGATAGACAACTCGGTGAGAAGCAAGGACAGCAAAAAGAAGAGCAGCAACGTGTTGAAGCGCATCCAGCAGCACGACACGAGCTTGAAGAACATTCAGCTAAACGAGTACGAGAAGTCGCTTCTCAACAGCCTCGTTCTCCCAGAAGACTTGTCTGTTTCATTCGACGACATCGGAGGGCTACAAAGCGTCATCGACGAGTTGCACGAGGCGGTGATTTTACCGCTCACAGAGCCCGAGCTCTTTGCCACGCACCTGACGCTCATCCAATCGCCGAAAGGCGTGTTGTTCTACGGGCCGCCCGGCTGCGGGAAGACCATGATGGCGAAAGCCATTGCCAAGGAGAGCGGGGCATTCTTTTTGCTGATCCGCATGCTGACGATCATGGACAAGTGGTACGGTGAGTCGAACAAAATTGTCGACGCCATCTTCTCCTTGGCCAACAAGTTGCAGCCGTGCATAATATTTATCGACGAAATCGACTCGTTTTTGCGAGATCGTTCATCCACAGACCACGAGGTCAGCACGATGCTCAAAGCCGAGTTCATGACGCTCTGGGACGGCCTCTTGGCCAACGGCAGGGTCATGGTCATGGGTGCCACAAACCGGCAGAACGACATTGACCTGGCTTTTATGCGCAGATTGCCCAAACGGTTTGCCATCGGAAAGCCCGACAGGGCGCAGAGAAAGGCCATCTTGTCCAAGATTCTCCGAGACGCCAAGCTCGACGACGACTTTGATTTGGACGTGATTGTGCTCAACACAGAAGGGTACAGTGGGTCGGAGCTCCGGGAGTTATGTAGGGAAGCTGCGCTCAAGTCGATGAAGGAGTATATCCGCGGCAACTACAAGAACGGCAAGAGGACGTCCAAGGACTTGGGCCCCAGCGATATCAGAGCCCTCAAGACATCCGACTTTTTGGACGATTACAGTCTCCCCCCGGCCCCGGTGGTGGACTAGGGTGATAATGTATTTAGCAGTATTAATGTCACGAGCGACTCCCGAGGTGACATGAACAGCACACGCCCCCATTCTCACGATCCCGTACTCATGCCACCGTACTCAGGCTGCCATACTCAGGCTGCCTAGTATTTTGGCCAATGCCTGTTTTGCACCCTTCTGCCGTCTCTGGGTGTGCAGACAGCGCACTCGGACCATGTTTCTCGGAAAAAAATCTTCTGACTACTCGTGTTTCTCTCCACTGTCCAACATTCAACATTTGTCCTTTCACTGTGACAAGTGGAATCTCAAGTGCTGACGACAGCCTCTGAGGGAAGATGGCAGCGAGACCGCAGTCCGCCGAGCATCTGTAGATCCCTGGCTTCTTCGAAGATCCTCGTACCGATCCAAATGATACGACGATTCAAAGCGAAGCCCAGAACGACAATCACAATCAATTTGGCACCGCTCCATAAGTCTCCGCCCACGGGCAGGATGCGCTAGGGGAGTGGTGCTAGCGGCATGCCCGCTAGTGACAATTGATTTGAGACATCAGCCCTTCGTACTGGCGTGTAGGTGCAGTAGCAATCTCGCAGATTCTCGGGCAACATTGCCACCACCCCGTCCTCCATTCTTTGCACTCTGCTTTCCACAAGAAACTTTTTCGGGGATCGTCCCATGTGCCTAGAATTGAGTCCCCGAGCTAGCCAATGAACCGTGTACTTTGCGTGGCAAGGGCTTTTACCACAGCCAAGCTGGCCCCACCCCGGATTTCGCGTACCTTAAGGACGGGCCGTGCCCAGTGGCCCCTCCAAACAAACACATTGGTATGGAGGCGATACAATTCCGATGTTCAGAGCTTCAAATCGGAAGCCGACGTGAACGAAACCAACGACTCGGCAGAATTGACCGGTGTGATCGACTACCTGTCGCTGAAGGAAGTGCTCATTTTCTTTGACAACCTATACCCCAGGTGGGTTGCCAAATTGGCCTACACCAAGTTCTTCGGCTTCTTGTTTGGCCACATAGACCCAAAGATCATCGATGAGCCTGTGAAGAATGAGGTGATGAAGCTCGTCGACAACGAGAAGCATCCGCTTCCAGAGGGTGCTAAGTGTGCCAGCTTTGTGCCTTTGAGGAGAGACGGCGGAGCCTTCGTCAAGTTTTTGGTCCCGCCAAACACCAGTCCAAAGGAGCTAGTCTTGGCGATCGAACGAAATGCAGCCAGTGAGCGTCAAGAAGCTGCCGTGCACTGGTTGAGGGCCCTTTTTCTGACACCTATCCTGGTGCTGCACGTCAAAGGAACACCGTGGATCGAGGACTTGAAGCGGTTTCCTTCGCGGAAGTTGAAGGTGATCTTCGAAGGGGAGGCCTTGACCGAAGAAAAGTTGTACATCTTGTTCCGGAGATATGGCTTGATTGTTGACATTATCCCAGCCTCAAGCACGACACTGTACGCAACCGTGTTGTTTGACTACACCTCGTCCTGCGTCAAAGCAAAGAACTGTGTGACCGGAATGTCTGTTAACGACGGCAAAACAACCTTGCACCTTCAATATATCCCGATACTCCGGGTTAACTACATAAGTGAGCTCATCTCGAACCACCAGAAAATCGTGATTCCAATCCTTTTGGCACTTTTGGCAGCCACAGCCGTCTTGATCTTTGAGCCCATCAGACAACACTTCATTCAATTGAAGGTTAGTCACTACTACTCGTGGGAAGCTCACAAGGATAAGTGGTTTGTCCGCCTTTTGTACGTCCCGTACAGCATCATTACGTCAGGATTGAATGATGGACGTCATTTCATCGATGATTCCTTGGAATCGATCACTGGCTCATCGCACAAATCTGTTCAGTTGGAAGACTTGGAGTCAGACATGTTCTGGACGGAACGCTCTGAGAAGGCTAAGCAACTTCTCCTTTGGGTAAACGAGAATGCAAATACATTTATTGTTGTCAAGGGTCCTAAGGGCTCTGCAGAGCGTGAGTTTGTCATTGAGCATGCGTTGGGACATGATTCGTCTCTCAAGAATCGCATATTGGAAATTGACTGTTCAGCATTGATTAAATCCCGAAGCGACACTGCTTTCTTGAAGGCAGCTGCAGCTCAGTTGGGATACTTTCCATTGTTCACTTGGACTAACTCCGTCTCTCAATTCATTGACCTAGGCTTGCAGGGTATAACTGGACAGAAGTCCGGTCTCAGCGAGTCCAAAGAAACTCAATACAAGAATATGTTGCTGTTGGCTCAGGTGGCGATTAAGAGTGTCGCACTCTCTGACTTTGACGCCTACAAATGTGAATTTGAACGCCAACAGAAGCTTAAAAGCTCGGAGCAAAACCCTGAGGCAGCAACTACACAAATAATAGCTGCAAAGGAGGAGGATTATCTACAGATGCATCCCGAAGTCAAGCCTGTTATCGTTATAAATAATTTCTTGAGAAAGGCAGACAGTCCACATGACTTTATTTTCAAGGAGCTCGCAGACTGGGCCAGTCAACTCATCCAAAGCAATTCAGCACATGTCATCTTTATAACACAAGACTCGGGAAGCACCTCGCATTTGACAGCTGCTTTACCAAATCAAGTGTTCAAGACGGTCTCATTGGCAGATGCCTCAACAACAAGTGCCAAGCAGTACCTTGCAAAGCAACTTCGTGATGTCGAACTCCATTCATCCATAGACACCTGCCTCGAGCCTTTGGGTGGTCGGATGCTCGATTTACAGGCGTTCGTGAGACGGATAAAGTCCGGCGAGGAGCCACTTGAAGCATTGCACGAAATGGTTCAGCAAGCTTGTGAGCAACTAACTACATTTTACCTCAATGTTCTGGCGAACCAAACAAATGCAGACATACCTTGGACTTCAGCTCAGCTTTGGTTCGTGGTCCGCTCGCTTGCCAATAAAGACGAAATTACAATTGATGACTTGATAAAGTCACCCTTATTCACACTCGACTCCAAGTGCATCTCGATCTTGTCGGTGTTGGAGAAGAACGATTTGATTTCTCTCAAAAGAGAAAGAGGCATTGTGAAGACGATTTCTACCGGTCGTCCGTTATTCAAAGCTGCGTTCAAGGACTTGGTCAACGACGTGGAAATCTTCAAATTATACGAAACTGATTTCTACACTCAATTGATTTCATTGGAAAATGCCAAGATTGCGAAGTTGGAGAATGAAATAGCGACGCTCGGAAAAGCAAACGAATTCAAACTTATGAAGGAGAGACTAGAGTATTTGACTGCAAAAATCAACTCATCTACTGAGCGGGTGCAAGAATTTGAGAAGACCCTCAAAGAAGTTGCAGCCTTACCTACAGTCAAAAAGAACAGCTCCTTCTTTGGATTCTAAGCCTGTGTTTTAGTTCTATATATGTGCTTTTGGTTCTTGGTCAAGCAAGGTCTTGTTTATGATCTCAAAGGTCATTCTCCGCCTGATTGTCTTCATGTCTCGTTGCCCAAAGTTTAACTGCGAGCCTTCCGATATATATCTAGCAGCTGTGCAAGCAAATACACCGCAGTCAGAACCGTTTTGTTGTTGCGGCGTTTTTGCATTCGGATGGAGTTTATAGGAAATAGGCTGAACTTGCAAGCGCTCGCATTCTTTGGACATGTACTCTTGTAGGATGCGCACTGCCTTCATGTTTCCGCTTGATGACAACGAGTCATAGTAGCTGATAGTGTTTTTTGTGTTGTCTATCACCGCTAGAGCCCAATGCGTGCCCATGATATTGATAGGCACGACAACTAAGCTTTTCTCCATCAAATTGACTTTTCTTCTCTTGGCCCACCTGGCCACTCCTTGATATCCCTTGTCCTTGAGAGTTGTAAAGAAGTGTGTCGTCCAGCAATATGTGTTTTCGGAACGGAGCGTGACTAGATTGAGGTAGAAGTCAATGATGTTGTCGTTTAACCAGCATGCGTCAGCTAGGGTCTGAAGGTCTCTAACAGAAATGTCAATGGAGAAGGCAGACACAACAATAGAGTTCAAGTCGCGGGATCTCCAGTATTGATCAACTACCCTCTGTTGTGCTGGCATCAATGGCTTGATCTCGGACTGGTATGCGGTTCTTTCCCTGTAGATGAGGTTCTGAATACCCTCCCTTTGCTTCTTGAGGAAGCTGGAGAAGTCGCTTGAAGGGATGGCGGCAAGCATTGCGTCGGTCAAGGAGAACTTCTCCTGGGGAACGCTACGGAGTGGAGCGTAGAAGTTCGAAATGGCGTTGTCGTATTCGTCTGGCGCATTTGGGAACTCTGCATTCAATATCTCGGTGGAGGTGAGATTACTTTGCGACGGATGGTGTTGGGAAAGCTTGTGGTTGACTTTGTAAGAAGAGTTCTTGCTTATTTGCAAGGTGGTTCCGTACTGGCCCTGGATGTCTGGATCGTCGTCGTCTGAAGAATCAAGATCGAAGATGGATTCGTAAAGATTGTTGGTCCTAGTCGGGGGAGCTGGGTAGAGAGACGTGAGAATATCGCCCTCATGCGACGGTGTCTCCTTTGTGTTTGTGTCGGAGGACCGAAGCAGTCCGTTTTCGTCGAACTTCTCGGGCTTGTGGTGCGCTGCGCTAGCCGTGTTGACCGTGGTGGCGCCGGAAACACCGGCCGACACGGCGTTCTCTGTGCGCCGAGACTTGGACTTCAAGCCCTCGATGATGGACTTGAGAAATGCTATGATGAGAAGGGAGTACGATGTGGAGAGTATCGTGTATGCTGTGTCTGTGCCGAAGGACCCTGATCGCTGCCGTTGTGTGTGTGGCTGCGGAGCGACATCGCTGCGGGAGAAGTCGTAGGTGACGTCCGGAACAGTGCTAGCCCCGCGGTACGACGGCGGGGAGTAATGTAGTCTGTTCTTGGAGGAGAGCGGCGTGCCGCGGAGCCCCACAGAGTTCATGGCAGGTGTAGTTGATGGAGCTGTCAGTGCGCGACATGCGATTAGAGCCTCCATAGCCAGGCCCGTGGGCGGTGCACAATCAGAGGCCGCCAATAAATATGGAGCAGTGGAGCAACAAGCGGGAGCTCATATCTGTATAAAGCAAAGAGTGTAAGTAAATTTCTCATACTTTTTTTGTACTTTGTGCTACGGCCCGCGCTGCTACGGCTCGTGCCTACGACTCGCTTGCAGTGGCTGCGCGTACACGATCAGCGGCGGCAGCAAGATGCAAACGGCTGATGAAATACGGCGGTCCTGCTGACACAAGATACGAGATCCAAGGAGGGCCGCCGCCCTCAAACGAGGCGGCTCAAAACAATGCGAGTGGGCAATGGGCAGTTGAGCAAGACAAACACCAAACCAGCCCCGTCGCCTTCCAGCGGCCCAAAAACGGCTCTCCCGTCCATCACGCTGCTGTCGCCAGACGCTGCCTATAGCGCCGAGCGGTGGGCGCATCTGGTGCCAGGTCCGGCCCCGCAGCGGTGGCCTAAATTGTCCCGTTATTATCCCACGTGTTGGTTGCAGGCTGTATGCCGTACCGGCACATACGCTCTGGCTATCTACTAGTGTTCCATCGGCGTCCAATACCCTAATTGACAAGCGTTCTTTGTTGCTGGAATCCCGGTCTGAGCCAGCTATCGACTCACCCTGCCCCGCAGCTTTAGGTCTACACTCCGTGTGCTACAGATCCAGGTCCCCGTTCGCTGCCATCCTAAATGTCCCTGGTAGACGACACTGCAAACCCCCACGAATCGAGAATGCTCTTCGAGACCAAGCTCGGAAGAGAAATCTACCCCCCATGGAAGGACAACTACCTCGACTACACCAAGCTCAAGAAGTTCTTGAAGGAAGAGGTCATCATCAAGGATGCCTGGACCGAGAGGGACGAGCAGAACTTCGTCAGCGCGTTGGACTCGGAGTTGGAGAGGGTCTACACCTTCCAATTGAACATGTATGACGAGTTGAACGAGGAATTGAACCAGTTGCAGGCCCGCACCGAGAACCCCGGCGCCGACTTCGATGTGCAGCAGCTCAACGCCAAGTTGGAGGAGGTGTTGAACTTGACACAGGAGTTGAACCACTTCCAGAGATTGAACTTCACGGGCTTCACCAAGATCGTCAAGAAGCACGACCGCTTGCACCCCTCGTACTCCGTCAAGCCCTTGTTGAACGTGCGCTTGAAGAGCTTGCCCTTCCACTCGGAGGACTACTCGCCTCTCTTGTTCAAGATCTCTGCATTGTTCCAATTCTTGCGCGATAACTACGACTTCGACAAGTCCATGTCCAAGTTGTCGTCGCTCAACGACGAGAGCATCGAAGACTACAAGTCCTTCAAGTTCTGGGTCCACCCGGACAACTTGATGGAGGTCAAGGCCACAATCTTGAGGCATCTTCCCGTGCTTGTGTACAACACCAACAGTGCGTACCAGGACGACGACGATGACGACGACGATGACGACGACTTCGGACACTCTGCTAAGAACGACCCCACCATCAACTGCTTGTATTTCGACAGCGAGCACTTCGACTTGTACAACAACAAGTTGAACAAGGCCCCAAACTCGTCCACCTTGCGTATCAAGTGGGTTGGGCCGCTTTACAACAAGCCTGAGATTCAGATCGAGAAAAAGACTTTCGAGAAGAACTCCGAAACCTATAATGTGGACGAGAAGTTCACTTTGAAGGAGAAGTACTTGGACTCGTTTGTCACCGGCACGTTTGATACCGAGAAGTACTTGAAGAAGTTGAAAAAGAAGGGAAAGTCGCCTGCTGAAATCGAGGAGACTGCAAAGCATATCGAAAGCTTTTCCAAGTACATTGAGGAGAATCATGTCCAGCCTTGCCTCAGAACCACCTACAAGAGAACAGCTTTCCAAATCCCCGGAGACGACAAGGTCCGTATTGTTATCGATTCGGACATCTTCTTCATTCGCGAGGATGCTTTCGACCACCAGCGTCCCATCAGGGACCCTCACAAATGGCATAGAACTGACATAGACTCGAAGGTCAACAATCCTTTGTCTTTGTTGAGGAAAGGCGAGTACTCCAAGTTTCCTTACGCCGAGCTTGAGCTCAAAGTCAGAAAGAAGAGAAACGGCAGCAAGATTCTTTGGGTGGAGGACTTGGTGAACTCGTTCCTCGTCAAGGAAATTCCTCACTTCTCGAAGTTCATTCATGGTATTGGTTCGCTCTTTTTGGAAGACGACAAGTTGGACAACGTGCCATTCTGGTTCAACGAACTAGAATCCGACTTGAAGTTTGACCCTGAACAAGCCTATGTGGACACCAAGGAGAAGATGGCCAAGTTGCAGAATGACGAGGAGAACTTGAAGAAATTCAAGACCATGTTGGCCAACTCCTCCTCGCCAGGATTTGCTCCAAGATCGAAGTCATTCTCTGGCTCCGAAATGATGTTCGAAGCCCAAAGGGACTCGCCTGGTCTGTTGAAGCCTACCACTTCTAAGTTGGGAACCTTGGAGACCGTGCAAGAAGGAAATACGGCTGAGCCTTCTGCCACTTCTGAGGGTGACTTGGACCAGTCCTCCGACGAAGACTACGAGGATGAGCACGACAAGGGCTTGAAGAGCAAGTTGCTTAAACTTCCTGCTACGTTCTCGAAATTACTCGATGCAGACTCGGAAGAGGAGGAGATCGCATTGCCCATCGGTGTGTCGAAGCCAAGCACCTATATCAAGAATGCCGGCCCTCTCAAGATCGAGCCAAAGGTGTGGTTGGCCAACGAACGTACGTTCAACCGGTGGTTGCATGTTACTACGTTGCTTTCGACATTGACTTTCATCATCTACTCGTCGACGAGCCGTGCCAACTCGGAGGAGTTGGCCACCAAGTTGGCCTACTTGTACTTTGGGTTGACGTTATTCTCGGGCTTGTGGGGATACTACATCTTCATGAAGAGAAGAGAAATCATCATGGACAGATCAGACAAGCACCTAGACAACGTTGCAGGGCCTTTGATTGTTGCAATTGGGCTAATGTTTGGTTTGACCATCAACTTCATCTACGGGTTCAAGAGCGTGGCTAGCAACCAAGGGAATGACTTCAGTGCATTGAGCACGGGCTACTTCGACAGAAACCCACTCCAGAAAGCAATTCTTGAGTTTGTGTTCAAGCTCGTTGGTGCTTCGTAAGCCTGCACTTCTTGCAACTAGCCAGTTTTGCTCGAGCTCGAGCCACAGAGGCAAGTCACTCAGTCGTTAAATAATAAAAGTAGTCGCATTGAACTAGGCACTCGGTCAAGTAGCGCGTAGAGTGGCCGCACAGATTTTGTGCAGTACCTCTACAGTCGAAATCAACGACACGAGGCTCGATCCTACTGAAAAGCGCCGGGAACCACGATGTCACTCAATATCTCGCTCTACACCGTTTCGGCGATCTTGCTTTTGGGAAACGAGGGCCAAAGATTGTACGCGAAGTACTACCAGATCCAGGACCCTTCGCAGACGTACAAGACTCCACAACAACAAGCGACGTTCGAGAAGGCCATCTACTCCAAGGTCAACAAAGCAAAGGAGGACATTGTTTTGTACGACAACCACTTGATTACATACAAGCAGACCAATGATGTGATTCTAGTTGTGGTTGCTGCCATCAACGAGAACGAGTCGATGCTCTACTCGTTGACGAACAATGTGAATGAGGCATTGACCATTTTGTTGGACAACACCTTGGACAAAACAACGGTGTTGCAGAAGTACGACATGGTGTGTTTGTGCATCGACGAGACGATTGACGATGGCATTATAATAGAAATTGATCCTGCTGTTATAGTTAGCCGCGTGACATCGCCTCCTTCCAGTTCTGTTGTGCCCAACGACATGAATTTGAACATTGACATTTCCGAGAAGGGCTTGTTCAACGCGTTGTCGTTTGCATCCAAAAGGATTAGTGAAAGATTACAGCAGGGTTTATAAGGTTATAAGTATTCAGTTCACGTCCAGTACCTCTGTTTCTGTAGCTGCGCATGCGGAGCCTCTTTTCTGAGCATTACGGACAAAACGAGCCGTACAATGCCTCGAATGCAGTCTGCGTGGTCTTGTAGCACTCTGCTGGCGCTCTTCGGTGCTCTTGTTGGCATCCAAGGGTTGTCTCTTATGCCCTTGGCCGGACTCCTGGGATACCTCCGAGCCTGCACACACCGGACGACCTTAGTATGTAGTGCAACACCAGCTTTCCCAAAGAAACAAGGCGTCCAGAGGATGGAGGACGAATTCTTCTTTGCATTGCTCCGAATATCGGTGGCACAGATACTCAAGGCAGCCGGCTTCGACAAGTGCAAGCCTGTGGTGATCAACTTTGTCACCGATTTGTATATCCACTACCTTCAGATCCTCGTCAGCGAGACGAAGAAGTTCTCCATTGCCAGAACGAATTCGGTGAACGATGTCGGTGCTCCAGATCTCTTGAAAGCTCTTCTAAGTACTGGCCTCGTCAAGGAATCGTTAGAAGAGAATGGAGAAGAGGCCGCAAACACCAAGTCCCTAGATTCGTTTGTGAATTGGGTCCACTACAGCGATATGTTTGCGGTGAGTAAACGGCTCAACGAGGTGCCAACACTGGTGCTACTGAACTTAATGGAGAAGCGCAAGCTAGACACTTCGGCCGAAACAGAGCAAGAGAGGAAGAAAAGGCGATTGAGAGAACGACAAGAGTTCTACAACCAGTTGAAGCAAGCAGAAGAAACTAGCAGCTCACGACGGGGCGGACCTGAGGGCGACGAGGATTCCAGCAACGATAAGGATATTTCTTGGCTTGGGTACTTGGCCGAAAAAGACTTGAAGCTCGATCAAAACACCAAGTTTGTGAACACTTCTCTACAAGATACCCTTGTCTCGCTACATAAGATCCAAAGCCTCCATCCACGTGCATCCGAGGCTGAGGATAGCCTTAGTGTCTTTAGAGGCCAAATCTCCAATAGCACACGAAACGACCACGTTCTTCTTCACGTCGCAGAAGCAAGTGAAAGCAACGGAGGCAGCTCCAATGTTGTTCCGTCTGCAGAATTGACTAAGGCTCTACCTTACAACATCGACTACGATGCTCTGTTGGTAGACGATAGCCTTGAGCAGTACCTACTGTATGCCTCTAGCCATAGCGACGAAATCAAGCAACGTCTACTGGAGTTGGTTGGACAGGAAGCATCGGCTGACGGTGAAGAACACGACGAGCCTCCCACTGAAGAGGCAGGGGAAAGCATACCCCCTACTGACGAGGTCCGGGAAGAGCAAAATCAAGAAAATACTGGAGAGTGACATCTCTTACTATTGTGACGAGTATCGAGACATCAAAAGACACTCCCCAAAAGAATTAGAGGCAGGAACTTTAGCCACAAACTTTTAGCATCGAAGTAGCAGCACACTGGCTGCAATATATAGTGAATGAGATTAATCTAAGCTGGCTTTGTATATATACTGGAGGCTTCACGAAAGTCACGTATGCTGGCTCTCGCCCTTTGCTAGCGAGTAGAATTGCTCCTTGGGGATCACAGGTATGTTCTTCACCACAGTCTTGTGACTCGGGAGCTTTGGGTCCTCGCAAATGCTCTTTAGTTTCAAAATGTACTTGTAGCAGTAGTAGCACTCGTCTGTTGACACGTGGAGTTTCTCGCTGAGATATCCGGGCGGCATGTGAATGGACCCGATGTCGTCGAAACGCTGCTGGGCCTCGCGCACAGTCAAGACGAGTAACGACCCAAACAAAGTAGGCATATCAAAGGACACCAGCAAGGGGAGGGCGCTCAATAGCTCGATTTTCGACACCGTGTTTTTGAGAATGCCGGGGAGTTTCAGAAAGAATTCGTTGGAGGCGTCTTCTTTGTTTGTCTGTAGTAGTTCGTCTTTAATGCTGTACGGTAGGTCGACGTTTAGCTCGAAGTTAAGCAACTTCAAAATGAGCTCCTCGCGATATATGAGTTGGTCTCTCCATTCCCAAAAGAGACTGCTGTGCTGGTCGATTTTCTTTCCCGGGTTTTTGATCGCACACCCTGTAATGGCTATCTTATCTGGGGGCCGGTAGTTGTCGTTGAGCTTGCAGCTGATGGCTGTGGCAGCACAGGCAACGAAATACTTGGAGGTAGTGATCGGCACCCGCATGTAAAATCTGTTGATGTAGATGGTTGCGGCGAGAATTGTGGGCCCGTCGAGCTTCAATTCAGAGCCAAGCTTGAGTAGAAATCCATGAAGCAGCTCGCGAACCTTGAGGTCCTGTGCTACGGTCATCAGGGCCCGTGAGGGGCATTTGGAGAGATAGGAGTCTTCTGAGAAAAGCCACGTATTGCGGAAAACCTCCTCTTTTCCATCTCCGCTGCCCATGTTATGTAGCCAAACCGCAAACCTGTGAGACGCCGGTGATGTGCGAGTAATTCGCGATTACTCGCGCCTCGAGATGTCGCTACATTTGTCTTACGCCAGTGAACCAGGACTTTATTATAGCCGGTTATTAGAGTTGGCATGATCTTAAAAAACTTCCGTGATGCTTTAGCTGCTCCCAGAGTCTTTGATTTGCCGTAGTATTCGGGCCTATTTTGAAGTAACGATGTCACTTGCATCTTGTTACTAGGAAAGTGGGCCAATTTTGTGATGCTGGTTCCACAGCCCAAGAAAGAGGGAAGTTAAGCTCAGGGCTACTTGTGTAAAGAACAGTGACTCCTTAATGTGAACAGTCCCGAAAGTAGAATGCCCGTCCATCTGGAGTGGTTTTGCTGTGAGGGCCCCAGACCTCATCACGAATCTGTTTCCACGCACAAATAAGCCGTGTCACGCAATCCTCCAGGCCATCAGAGTACAGCAATTCAGATTTCCAATAAGTTAGCGTGCCGGCTCCATCATGGCATCTGGCTGATGCCTTGCAATTAGTGAATCGGTGTCACGTGATTTACGTGCGATCAACAGAAACCTTAGAAAAAAATTCACCGAAGCGTTCAGTGCACATCGGTACTATGGCTGAATCCTTTATGCACCTCGTCAGGCCAACGGTGGCTGCTCCGGCGGCCCCGGCAAACGCATTGCCTGTGGGTATCAAGTTGCACAACTCTGCTCTTTTCCTGATTTTGGAAATCGTGTCGAAGCAGATCCTCGACAAGAACACTAGGATCATCGGCACTTTGCTTGGTATAAGAAACGATGACGGAAGCAACGTCGAGATCAGGGACGCTTTCATGGTCCCTTGCCTAGAGAGCGGGGACTCTATCTCAATTGAGGAGCACAAGCACAAGACGTTGTACTCTTTGTACAAGAAGGCACACCCTAAAGAGTTCGTGTTGGGCTGGTTCGACTGCGCTAGCGAGATAGACGGCTCCACTGGGTTGATCCACGACTTCTACTCCAAGGGTGCAGACCGGGCGTACCCCTTCCCTGCTATATACCTCAACGTGAAGTATTTGGCAGGCGACTCGATCGAGTTTCCCAAGTTCACCACATACATCGGCGCCGCCATTGGCAAGCCCAACAATGTGCCTAAGATCGGCTGGAAGACCGTCACCCCTACTACCCTGTACATTTTCTCGCCAATTCCACACGAGGTTGTGTCGAGCACAGTCTCCGAGAAGTTGGCAATGAACAAGATCAGCGAAACACCTTCTGCTAAGGATGGAATTGTCGCACTCGAAGAAGAGCAGTTGTCCAGCGTCTCGAGAGAAATCGGCGATGTGCAGCGCAACATCGTCGCGTTGTTGAGCACTCTCGACAACACCTCAAGCTCCGACACAGACATCGATTTGTTGAGGAACTTAAGCAATACGTTGTTGACCAAGCCTACGATTTTGGCCGACTTGGATGCGCTCAAGGACCACTTCCAGGCGCACAACCAAGACATCATCATGATTGAGTTTTTGACGAGGGCCGTCAAGGAGCAGATCGAGTTGAGCGCTCGTTTGTCCGGCGAGGCCGAGAAAAAGATAGCATAGAGTCATTGCAGTATAATACAGAGGAGCAACTGAAGCCACACAAGGCGGTATCATGTAAGCAGAATTGGCTGTGGCGGCCTACTAATCTCACAAGTAGCTCCAAGTATTTGTGGGGCAATAATGCTTACAATTATTGTACGTTATCGGACGGCAACATTTGCGCTCAACTCCGTCTGCATGCACATAGCCTGCGCATCAGACCAGCCCCTGGCGGGGATAAATATAAGGGTAAATGTCGCCACGAAACAAATTAAAAAAAATAGTTTCAATTGGCACAATTGGTTCTTAAACATATCCCTACAACGCACAAATGACTGACTTTGGGAAGACCGTCGATCTCCCCGTCCGGGCCGCTCAGCAGGGCGACATCGACAAGCCCGATTTTCACTCCTACACACGTGAGCAGACAATCAACTTTTTGGAACGAAGACAGGAGGCGATGGTACTAGAGCAAATGAGGCTGAACGAATTTTTGAGCAAGTCGTTTGCGGTTGATTTGCAGCTTGAAGACATTGCCATTCCCAGTGGGAACAGTGTGGCGCAGAGCGTCTTCAAGGATTTGTCCAACGATGAAATAGCCGAAGTGATCGCTGAGGAACAGGTTCTTTTGCGGTCTAGAATCCAGAGGCTGGTTTCGCGCAAAGGGTCTAGGTGAGTTGTGGGGCAATTCGGAAATGACACAACTGACAGCTGCCAGAATGGGAAATGGAATGGTTATTTGACAGGTGGGATTATTGGGTCTCTGGAAGGCGTATCGCCAGGTTTAGGATATAGGTTAACAAACAATGCAGAAAACGGAATAGATCATGTAGTACATATTTCCCTGAATTTCGCCTTGTTTCACTCTTTGTATTATTGGGGTTTATGCTCTCGATTTTATTCTTTTCTTATTTATCTATTTTTGTATCTACATTGTAATGATTCGGATGTAATTGAATGGCGATGATGGTGTGGTGCTCGCATCTGCATTATTGTGGCACAGTCCGATCCACGACGTTTTCCGATTTTCGCACCCATTTTGCGCACCACCGCAAAAAGCCCAAATCTAACATTGCAGCCTACCTAGTCACAGATGTTACTTTTCGCATTACTCGGCTTAGTCGAGTCTCTCTATGTTAGCATTAAACCGAATAGCTTAGTACTGAAGCCGCCGAAGGTGCCAGCGGTATTTGCAGCCGAAGAGCAACTGCTTCCGTTCCCCGACTGGCTCGCAGAGCGCACCGGGTTATCTCAATGGCCCGGAATGGATCCTCCGTACGTCCCTCTCGACGGGATCGATCTCGACAACGTCCCCTCTGATCTGGACTCCTGGGTGCACGAGCAGGGAAACTGCCGTCCGGTGCTAAACAACAATCAGGTGTGTTCGTTCGACTGCTTTGCGTGCGTGGGCCCCGATGATCTCAGGTCGTGCTCCGTTTTGAGCCAGTCCTTCGACGATGGGCCCTCTCCACACACAACTGCCTTGACAGACAAGCTTGCGTTTCCGCTGACATTTTTTACGATTGGAGTCAACGTTGTGCGTTTCCCCCAGATATACCGCGACACCGCAGATAAGGGCCACTTGATGGCCTCGCACACCTGGTCCCACAAGTTTCTTCCCTCGTTGTCGAACGAGCGCATTGTTGCAGAGCTTGAGTGGTCCATTTGGGCGATGAACGCGACATACGGCCATGTTCCCAGGTGGTTTCGGCCCCCGTACGGTGGCATCGATAATCGCGTACGGGCCATAGTACGCCAGTTTGGAATGCGGGCGGCACTCTGGGACTTCGACACTTTCGACTGGGCTATAGCGTCCAACCAAGGTGGGGAGACGGAAGAGAGCCTCAACGCAAGGCTTGAGCAGCACCTCTCCGTACATGGAGACGTTGGCTTGATTCTAGAGCACGACAGCTTGGAAAGGACCGTTCAGATCGCTTCTGCGCTTGTCGACCGTATTGGATCGGACCAGCTTACGGTAGCGCAATGCGCCGGTGACCAGAACTACTTGCAAGAATTTTGACGCTGCTCAGTACGTCGTATGGTAAGTAGGCTTAAAGAGGCGCGCAATGTCTCAACGGGCAACCGATGTTCTATGGTTTGAGCGGCAAAATAGTAGATCTAATGGATGCAAATTGTTCGGAGTTGGATGCGCACCGATGTGTCGGGTGCTGCGCGCACCAGTGTGAGGATGTACGGACCTTGTGTACCATATCGGAGCCTGCTTGCAGATCTCTTCGCCTCTAGGTCCGGCGTCTTTGATCACTTACTTGCTACGAATGTACGGCTTGTGGTGTCAATTCGATGTATATGTACAGAGCTCCCATGCGCATTGCCGCTAGGCAGTGAGGTAAGTCACTCAGATTACTCTTCTTTGCGTGCAACGACATCACCTGGTACGCGTACGCGTACCAACGGCCTGGTTATCCAAGAGCCAGGGGACCCTTTCCGGAACTCAGCACAAGGGTTCAAGAACCTTACCTCCCTAAGAAGTATTAGACCTTGTGCCACGGAGGCTGTCTTGTGTTTTCAACATGGTGACGCGACATGGGTTAGCATGGTGCTATAGCTTGGGCCCAGCCCACACACTTCCATTAGAGTCGTATAACCAGCCCTTTAAGTACACTTTTGCACAGCTCGAATGTTGGTATACGATTCCAGCCCGTGGAAGTACCTTTAGCCCTTGCAGCTCGTGAACACTCAAGTTTCCATGTATCTTTTTTGACGTTCTTTCTTTCCAGCGAACGCGAAAACTCAGGACACTCTGGCAAAAATGGCACAAGGATCTTCAAGACGTTCGATGGAAAGAGAGACCGCGTTATGGCGTTGCAAAGCTACGATGCGATAATATTTGCTTTATGAAGTTTTCGTTTCTTGTAAACGATTCGACCCCGAATCCCGAAAACTGATGTGCGGTCCGGTTAATCCTCTGGCTCTACAGCCCCACAAAAGATGGTGTCGAGCAGCACGCTGCTATAAGGAAAAGCTAATCTTGTTTGCCGTGTTTCAGGCTGACTAAATTGGTCAGATCCAGTGCCCCATTGACTGCGGCACGTTGGAACTGTGTGAACTTTAGAGTAACCTCGCTACATTTCAGCAAGAACGCGAGGGAACACCAAATGTATGACGTCGGTGATACCAGCAAGCATAAGGTAACTTTAAAGTGTCGGGCCTACACTTTTTACGGTATGTCTTTTATTATCAGCAACAGAGGCCTCTTTACTAACACTCATGAACCCAAAATCTCGAGTAGCCGTAGTTCGCACTGTACCCTATGAGATAACGCTCAGATGTGACCTCTGCCATCCAGAATCATAGTCAGGACACGTATTTGACACATCGAATTCAAGTGTAAACCGAACTACGTTAGTTATCTCCTCTTAACGAAAGTATTAAGGTCCGGGTCCGCGAAACTAGGAGAGACCCAAACTGCTGACTCGGTCTAGTTGAAAGAATACGTAGTGAGGACATAACGGTAGCCCAGAATTGTGAAGCACGCATTGTGGCCAAGGCCATTATTGCGGCTTACTCACATAATAACACACTTTGCACAACCGCTCTGCTTGTCACTGGCAGAGGGCTTGCTCTGAGCGGCTCTAGACTCGGCAGTCTTAGCCTCGGCAGTCTTGGCCTCAGCTTTCTCGGTTGCAGGTGGAGCGCTTGAGGTGGCAGCAGCGGAGGCAGCGGCCTTATTGGACTCTGGTTGAGCTGCGCCCTTGGACGATTCCGATGGCGTGTGCACTAACTTCTCTGCTGTCTCGGCGAAAGTTTTACCCTGAAGTTCGGCGACCCTCTTTTCCAAGTCAGAAGGAAGCCTGGAGCCGTCTGTTCCTGCAAAAGTACCAGATCCGTACGGAGTGCCACCGTGAATTTCATCGAGGTTTGTAAGATCAGGGAAAACATTCTTGTAGCCTAATGGCACGTAGACCAATCCATGGTGGGCAACGTAGGTGAGGAAGTTCCGTATGGTGACTTCTTGGCCACCTCCCAAGGAACTAGTAGAGGTGAAAGCAGCCACTGGCTTGCCGTGCAAAGACCCATTGGCCCACAAAGAGCCAGTCTGGCCAAGGAAGTCGACCAATTGCGAAGGCAAGTTACCAAATCTGGTTGGGAACCCAAAAATGAAGGCGTCGTATTCCACCAAGGTGTCTAAGGTTGCAAGGGGGTAGTCTTTTTTTGGTGGAGCGTGCAATTGCTCTAGCAATTCCTCAGAAAGTGTCTCAGGTACTTGGAAGATCTGAACGTCGGCATTTGCAGCCTTGAGGACACCCTCCTTGATAGTCTCCGCCAAAGCGGCAACATGCCCGTAGGTGGAATAATAAATAATAGCAATCTTCATGTCGAAAAATTGTATTACCGAAAAAAAAAAACAGCGAAAAGAAGGGTAGATAAGGCAATAGGAACCGGAAAAACCGTTGACAGGCGCGCCTCAAAAGAAATTTAACCACGGTGCTGGCGCATCTTTTTTCGCTGAGGTTCCATTTCGGAGGTAATATCTTAATAAATTTTTAGTCAAGCTCTGTAAGCACGGCAAGGAGCGTCTGCAAGTTAGTAATTTCTTCCTATATGCACCACTCCCCAGCCCTCGCGCGCCACAGATATTCTACGGAAAATATAAAGAAGCAGGGAATTCCACCGCATCTCCGATTCGTCTATAGAAGAATCTCAATCTAACAAAGAACAAAAAAACTTCACATAATGGCCCCAAAAGTTGCTATCATCATCTACTCCTTGTACCACCACGTCGCTGCCTTGGCTGAGGCTGAGAAGAAGGGTGTCGAGGCTGCCGGTGGACATGCCGACATCTTCCAGGTCCCAGAGACCTTGTCCAAGGACGTGTTGGAGAAGTTGCACGCTCCAGCAAGACCAGACTACCCAATTGCCACCTTGGAGACCTTGACCTCCTACGACGCCTTCTTGTTCGGTGTCCCTACCAGATTCGGTAACTACCCTGCACAATGGAAGGCCTTCTGGGACAGCACTGGTGGCTTGTGGGCCCAGGGTGCTTTGCACGGCAAGGCTGCTGGCTTCTTCGTCTCCACCGGTACCCTCGGTGGCGGTCAGGAGACCACCATTCTCAATGCCTTGTCCGTGATCATTCACCACGGTATCGTCTTCGTGCCATTGGGCTACAAGAACGCTTTCGCTGACCTCGCCAACTTGGAGGAGATCCACGGTTCGTCCCCATACGGAGCAGGAGCCTTCGCTGGCGCAGACGGTTCTAGACAGGTGTCTGCTTTGGAGAAGAACATCGCAGAGACCCAGGGTAAGTCTTTCTACGAGACTGTGAAGAAGTTTTAAACCTGCCTCGGAAACCTGGCAACCTAAGAGTAATAAATGAGTTTTTTTTTTTTTTAGTATTTCGCTGCTCGGTGCTGTTACGAGGCCATGCGCTTCAAGTCCCACTCTTGGTCAAACAGCTCTCTGGTGAAGGCGAGACGATCGTGTAGCCGGCTAGGTCTTCCCTGCCAAAACTCAATCTCCAAGGGAACGATCCGCACGCCTCCCCAGAACTCCGGACAAGGAATTGCGTCATCCGCCACATCCTTGAACTTCAACTCGTATGTGTGGTTGAGCTGGTCCAACTCATCCCTGCTTGCGATTTTCTGTGACTGTGGCGACGCCCAAGCGCCGATCTTGGAGCCCCGGGGCCGCGTCTTAAAGTAGCGCTCTGAGACCTCGCGAGAGACCGTCTCCATGAGACCCTCCACCCGGACTTGCCGCTGCAAGTGCGGCCAGAAGAAGGTGAGCGATGCGTACTTGTTTGTCTCAAAGTCCTTGGACTTCTTGCTGGTACCCCAGTTGGAGTAGACCACAAAGCCCTTGCTGTCGAGCTCCTTGAGTAAAACCACACGGGAGGAGACACGTCCAGAGGGGAGACGTGCCGTGGAAAAAACCACGCTTTCTGGGATAATTGCCAGGCCTTCTGGAAGGCCGGACTGAGCCTCGTCAAACCACTTGTGGAACTGGTTAAGAGGGTTGGGGTCTACATCGGCCTCGCTCAAGTGCCCCTTGTCGTACTGGTATGTGGGGGGAGCAAATATTGCAGGCTTCTCCGTAGCCATTTTGGGGATTCTTCGGGAAAGTATGGGTTTAATTGCTTGGGAAAGGCACCGGGCCAGAGAGAACATATATTGCTGAGGCTCGCACTAGCCTGAGTCATGTACGCCGCATAATCACGCGACCTTCTAGCGCAGTCGGACTACCATTGTTTTTGCTGTGCAGAAAGTAGAGACTATTGGTATATGGAAATAAGACGGTTCTATAGTGCATGGCCGCTACGTGGGTTTGCTAGTTTAGTCGCTGTCGACCTCGGAGAACCCGAAGCTGAACGCGGAGGAGCCGTTGGTCTCCGTCAACTCCCTCCACGCCTCGCTGACACCCGTAGTTTTGTAGAGATCTGCTCTTTCTTTGCGCTCAAGCTCGGCCAAAGCGGTGTCGAGCTCTGCCTCTTTTCCTCCTAAGATCAAGAGCTTTTTGAAGAGGCTGAATATGGGCATCTTGGGAAGAGTGCGCTCCATGATCTCGCCGCAATCCTCGGTCAAAAGATACTCCTGGAAGTTGCCTTTGTCAAAAGCAGTGCAGTAGTGGGATATGCTCTGCAAATCCTCATCGTCGTTTTGCGACGTCAGCTGCTGGAGCACCTCCTCGCACCTATTCCGCACCTCCAACGGCCGGAAGCCTGAGATCTGCCCACACTTGTTCTTGAGGAAATGCAAGGCGTTCTTCAATTTGACACTCGGAACAAAGTTCTGTGTGAGCGCCACGCTATCGTCAATGTTGATCACCATGTGCCACCACCCGCTCGGCACGTACATGCACTCGCCTGGAAAAGTCATGCCGATTTGCGCATGTGGATGTTTTACCGAGTCGTTGTAGAAACCAGAGAGGACCCACTCCGCGATTCCCACTGGACTTGTGACCTCGTCTTCATTCTCGTCGGTTGATACCCCGGGCGGACAGATGTGAGGAGGAAACATGACCCACAACTTGCGTCCGGTGAGCGCCGCGTTCCATGCCGAGGTGTAGTTTGGGTCCTTGTGGAACGTGGAACCTGATCTCTTGGACCCAATAATTAGCCACGCGTGGTCGGGCCGACAGTCTCCGAAAGTGGTAAACAAGTCCTCCTGAAATAGCAGTGGCGGTTCGTACTCCTTTCGTAGTGTTTGCATAGCTATGCTATTGCAGTCAAACAAGTAAAGCGGGCTCTCATCGCGGTTGCACGCCAAGTACTGGGAATAGAGTGAAAGCGGCCACTGCACAGCCTCCTGGCGAAATTTGACATCAGGAAACCGTTCTAGCAAGACTTCAAGGCTCCAACGGGGCCATCTGTCCTTGTTTGGGTTTGTGAGTATAAACGGCTTGTCGTGCCACGTGCTGCCAAACTCTTCAGAGGTCATCCAGGCTTCAGGGACACGAGGAATACGACCAGCGGGGTATTGGAGCGGAATACAGCTTTCGAGGGCATCCTTGTGGTAAATCTCTTCCTCTGCAATCACCTTTGAGAAAAGTGCCGCATAGTACACCTGTGAGCATTGAAATGGGCGGTAAAGAAGATCTGAGCACAAGAGGTTGCCCCGTAGTTGGATATCAGCCAGGTTCTCTTTATCAAGCTTCAACACACTAAGTCTCCAGCTACCGCGCCACTTGAATATCTCTGGCTGTTTGCCCTCTCTCTCGAGCAGCTGGGCTCTCGAAGTATAGTACTTTCTCCACAAGTCATCGTCATACAAATACGCGTACAACACCCGGGACATATGCGACAAAGTCTTAAGAGAGGCTGCGTCGTCCACAAACGTTAGTATTTCCATAAAAAGATCTTCGGGTAGCTTAGCGAAATGGCCCATCTGGGCTTCTCGCGAGGGCCCAGAATATCTATTAGGGAAGTATATGTTCCCTAGCGGCCGCACTTTGAGAGGGTGCTTGACGGCGACTTGCTCTAGCGAAATCAGTCGGTCATTATCGTGGAAGTATTTGGGTTTTTTGCGGGCTTGGGCGATTGGCATTGCCGGTGAGAACGTATGATGATTTCACCTCGTTCGCGATGCCTTCATGTACACTGCGATGGGCAGGATCAGCTACCACAATGGAACAAGTCCAGAAGTCACAAAGAGCAAAAAAAGAGGAGACTATATTCTACTCTCGTTCTACACCATTCTGTGTTCACCCTGATACTTCATCTCTTACTCTTTTTGGCACTCTTATTGCGACTATGTACATGCTATCTTCTCTTGACTTGCTCCGGGTTGAACATCAACGGCTCTTCTCTCTTTGGAATCCAATCCTTTTCCTTCATACGCCAGTCTCGTTCTCTGGTGTGCTTACCAGGGTAAATGATCTTTTCGTCCACAGGATCCAACTCCTGCTGAGCCGGCGTAGAGTCGCCGAACAAGTCCTTCTTCTTCTGCTTCAAAAACGTCCGGATTTCAGCGAAACAATGCATGCACATGAAGTGGGACCGCTTGACACGGCCACATGCCGCACATCTGCGCAAGTTGGTCAACGGCTGCACTTGCTTGTGTCCGGGCGCATACAACTTCTCTCTGGTTCTTTTGTACGAAGGTTTCTTCTTGGGCACGGCCTTCAAGATGGCTCCGTTGTCAACCATGAAAGGAGGTCTGCCGTTTTTCTCCATCATCTCCCTCAACTCTTGTAGCCTCTGGTCCACTGGAGCCGTAGGCTCGTTGGCCCACTGCCTGGGCAAGATATCGGCAAGCTGCGGGAGCCGAGGAAGGAGCGGCAACACGAGGGATCCCGCAGGCCCCATGAACATGGCTGACAATGGGATCAGCCCTAACCTGGCCACCAACGACATTTCTCAAACTGGAACAACCGCTCTTTAAGCCTGGTTACCACTTTTCACCTTTTTTTCGTTCTCTCGCGAGCGGTACGGATGCACACACCACCTAGGCTGCGACAACACATTCTTCTCCTGAAACACCGCCTAGGGCAGCCCCACATCCATGAACCACGAACCACGAAATGATTAGAAGAGGCAAAAGACTGTCCGGGACTCACCTCGATTCTGCGCTAAAATCAGTGCTGTCCCTCCCGAACACCGCGTAGTGGTGCAAAAGAGGCGGCTGTGCACGTGACCTGGGCTGGGCTTAGTGCGTGTACCAAACGCGTGAATGTAAATCTACAAGTCGCTTCAGGTACACAAACTCATACACTTGTCCTTACGATAAACATGTCCTCCAGCAACGAAGACCCCGTTATCCTGCCAAGCAAGTATGTTGGTTTTGACACCATCACATCCCAAATCGAGAACAGATTGTTGAAGAAGGGCTTCTCCTTCAATGTCATGGTTGTTGGCAGATCTGGGCTCGGCAAAACCACTTTAGTGAACACGTTGTTTGCCTCGAAGTTGGCCGAGTCACTGGGTCGTCGCTCCGCCGACACGCCCGTGGAGAAGACCACGGAGATCAAGGTGCACTCACACACCTTGCTGGAAAACAATGTGCGTTTGAACGTGAACGTGATTGATACCCCTGGTTTTGGCGACCAGATCAACAACGAGAAGTGCTGGGAGCTTTTGGTCAAGTACATCAAGGAGCAGCACTCGCAGTACTTGCGGAAGGAGTTGAGCGCTCAGAGGCCCAAGTACATCCCGGAGACCAGAGTGCACTGCATTTTGTACTTCATCTCCCCCAACAGCGTCTCGGGCTTGAAGCCCTTGGACGTGCAGGCCTTGAAGCGGTTGTCGGAGATTGCCAACGTGGTTCCGGTGATTGCCAAGAGTGATTCTCTCACTTTGGCAGAAAGAGCCGCCTTGAAGAGGGTCTTGCAGAACGACTTCGCCAAGCACAACTTGAACATCTACCCCTACGACAGCGAGGATTTATACGATGACGAGAAGCAATTGAACGAGGACATCAAGTCCTTGATTCCCTTTGCCGTCGTCGGCTCCGACCACGAGAGTGAGATCAACGGCGAGATTGTGAGATGCCGTAAGTCCAAGTGGGGCGCCATTAACATTGAGGACGTGTCGCAGTGCGAGTTTGTGTTTTTGCGTGACTTTTTGACAAGAACCCACTTGCAAGACTTGGTCGAGACTACTGCCTTGATTCACTACGAAGGTTTCAGATCGAAGCAGTTGATTGCCTTGAAGGAAAATGCAAGCAACCCTAACAGGCTGTCTGTCCCTGCTCTCCAGAAGACGCAAGCCGCATCCCAGTCTAACCAAAACCTTTCCAGCAACCAGTCTTCGCAGCAACGCTCGCAGTCGATGGTCTCTGCTGCTTCCCAAAGCACTGTTGCAGCCAACTGATCTGGATAGAGGGAAGGAATTGGTGTTACTGAAGTTATAAATTGCTGAATTATAGTATAATGCGATAGCCTTGCTAAGCAAAAGCTATCCTCTCAATATACGTCGCTAGCCGTAACGTTCACGTAGACTTCATAAGGCAACAAGACAAAAACAAGGGATACAAAAGCTGTTTTGAGTAAAAAATTGCCGGTCCCAGGAATCGAACCTGGGTCTGTTCGGCCACAACGAACTGTACTGACCACTATACTAGACCGGCGCAGTACGCAGAAAAAAGAGGACTGCTTATTTACAAAGTTTGGAAGGTAAGGTTAGCAGTAGCATAGAATGGCCTGGCGGGCAAAGGAATTATTGATTAGGGGCATATGGGGTGGCTCAGGGGCAGTCAATTGAATAGGAAGAAGGGATCCCTAGTTCTACACGTGGAAGGTGCTAAATGGCATTCTGTGGTGCAAGGAGAGACGCAGCAAGAATAATACGCCCAATTATAGTGGTCAATTAATTCATTAGCTTGCTATAATTTGTTCGATTGGCAACTATAGAGGAAGCCGAGTCTGCCGTTTCTAGATTGAGGTCGCGAGTTGACCCCGGATCCCAGATCGCGACATCTACTCCTCGGATTCATCTAAAGAAGTATGGTTTCTCTACACTGTCTCGCAGACGTTTGTCTCATTCCAATCGGCACGGGTAAGTCCTCGGTTCTGGACGAAGTGGCCACCATCACTAAGCTTGCTAGGGAGTCTCACTTGAGCTGCACGTTGCATTCAGCTGGAACCACCATCGCCGGTCCGTGGTCCGAAGTGATGGAGCTTATCGGACAATTCCATGAGGTGCTTCACAAGCAAGGGGTCGTTCGCATTCAGAGTGACATTAGAGTGGGAACGAGAACGGACAAGCACCAAAGTCCCCAGGATAAAATTGATGTGGTCGAAAAAAAGGTCAAGTCCCTCTAACCCAAGAGGAATATGGCCATTGTGATTGCTCTGCTAACGTCTGGTCCCGAGAGCTTGGCCCTATCAATCACATATGCAATACATTCTGCTTGATACTCGCTAAGTTACTGTAGCTATCTATAGATAAGTCTGGGATGAATCGACTGCGTTACAGGTGGTGATTAACTGGTCTGCGGCCGGCTTCGTCACGATGCTAGAATAGACTGGAAAGCAAGAGCAAATGAGACCCCCCCGTTCCTGCGCTGAATGCGACGCAAGGTATGCTCATCGGAAGACCGAAGTGCGACTAACTATTTGGGTCAATTCATAGCTTGCCACCTGCTTCAAGGAGGTAAGTCTTGAAGTATTCGAAGCTCACAAGTGTGACAGCACTTGCCGGAAGAGTACGCGCGAGGTTGGCAGTGTAGCCCGCATAGAAACCCTTAATCCCCAGCTTTTGGTAGATCTTCTTGAACTCGTTGACAAGTCTCTTCGGTTGCTGACGCTCTTCTCTAGTCTGCATTTGCATTCTGGTCCGCAACACTTCGTGGGGGTACGTCACTGTGCTGGCGATCATTTTAGAGGTGCAAGACGCAACAAGTAACTTCCAGAGCATGTTGTCAGACCCGCGGGTGATATTCTCGGTCTTATCCGCCATGAGAAGGCGCTTCATGGCTTCATAGGTGGGGAAGTGTATCCCCACGTGCACAAGCCCGAAAAGTGAGGGAACCAACCCGCTGTAGAACACTTGTATACCCTCGGCTTTGTACATTTTCTTGAACGCGTCGATGGTCCCAGTGTAGTAGACATCTTCTTTGCCGGTCTGCACCATGAGTCTGGTCTTCACAACCCAGATCGGGTTAACGACAAAAGAAGAGCAAGCACCAGCCGTGGTTGATGCGGCGAAATGATTGATGTAGTCTGCCTCGAGGTTGAAATGTTTCTTGAAAAGTGGTGGGTAAACGTGCTTTGCCTTCTCGTAAACGGTGAAGTAGATCGCCCATGTGGGTAGATACCCGACGGTGACGGGAACGACGCCTCGATACAACCCACGGACACCTTCTTCACGCAAAAGCGTCTTTAGGCCATCAAAGAACCCCCGGTAGTGGTACTGCCCACTGGCAGCCTGAAATCTTGTCTTTATCACATCTAAGGGACACACGAAAACACCAGAGACAAAGCCGGAGGCGGCGCCCGCTAGCGTTATGAGTTGCGTTTCCGAGAATCCGGATAACACTTTCACAGGAGAGAGATTTTCAAGGAAGCGAAGGCGGCGGCGGATGGTGAAGATCAGCATGTTCTGTTCTCGTATCTCGACGTCCTCACCGTGCACCACGTCCGAGAAGTCCTTGATGACCTTCAGCGCCGAGGGCTTCGAGTCATCGGGCATTTCTATAATTTGTGTTTCGGTGCCGAGCAGAGTTGTGGCGGGGCGGATGCGAGAAACACTGGAATGCAGCAAATAAATAGGTGGATAGAAGAAGGTTCACTCAGAAGCAGGGCATATTCCGATCCAATACAGCCAAAAGAAGAAATGAAGTGGGGTACCCGGAGGAACGGTGAGGCGATAAGCGGGCGTACTGGGTCTCAATTGTTACTGAGATCTATGTATGGAGGTAGAGGTGCGAGGCCGGCTGCGGGACTGACTAAAGAGCAGATCGAATGCGGTACGGAAAGTAGTACGCGGGTATATAGTGACGTTTAGTATTGAGGGAAATACCAAACGGAAAGCAAGCGGGTGGTCTATTCAAGTTTAGCCCCTGGGTAGATAGCCGAGAGGTCGCACGCTGCTATCAGCGAGACGCACCCCAGCACCTTTACGGAGCAGCATTCTCACCCACGTTTCGTACAATTGGCGGAAACAGCAGAGATGTAGTTCAGAGTCAAAAATACAAGATACAATTGAGAGGAAGTCGCATAGTTATTTTCCGAGCCAAACATGGATTCGAGCCCTGTGAACTGACGAGCCATGTGGACCGGCGCTGGATACCCGACCCACGCTCGGCCCCGAATGGCAATAGCCGAAGCTGCGGAAAGGAGATGCGTCTCAGTAGAGCACCAATTGCACGGGCTTCACGCTCCGGAGGAGCTCCTAAACGAGCGGCTTAAATTCTGGAGGCACAGCCGTCAGCCAATCTCGCTTCTCCTATTACCTTCTTCGTGGGGCTGTTTATCCGGGCCTCATCTTCTCTGACGGGCGTATTCCTGAGCCGCAAATGCGCGGGGGGTTATCAGAGAAGTAGCGACACCCACGGAAAAGCCGGTCACCTCAATGGACGCCGCTTTGATGTAGAATTTTGTGGTGATGGCATGGAGAGATCAACGTAGTTAAAGTAGCTCTTTGCACAATTTGTTCGGTAAATTTCTGTGTTTTTGGTGTCTGGTAGTTATCTCTCGGTAGCCGGAGTTGCCGTGCCGACTGCAGGGCGGTCTGCGGGAGGTTGCTCCCGATCTCTATAAAGACACGGAGGGAATATATACAAAATAATACCCATTGGTAACCTCTGAGCTTTTCCTGAGAATGTCTGCTACCAAAAAGGAGGGAATTGCCCTTTTCTCTCACGAATACTACGCCGCCTGCACCATAGGCGGCATCATTGCCTGCGGACCCACCCATTCGGCCGTCACCCCGCTAGATTTGGTGAAATGCCGTCGTCAGGTGGACCCTGGCCTCTACAAGTCGAACATTCAGGGCTGGAAGACCATCTTGAGGACCAGCGGCGACTCGATCTTCACGGGTATTGGTGCCACCTTCGTCGGTTACTCCCTCCAGGGTGCAGGTAAGTACGGTTTCTACGAGTACTTCAAGAAGACCTACGGAGACCTCGTGGGCCCGGAGATTGCTGGGAAGTACAAGACTGGAGTCTACTTGGCGGCCTCTGCGTCTGCCGAATTCTTGGCTGACATTGCGTTGTGTCCTTTCGAGACCATCAAGGTCAAGACCCAGACATCCATTCCGCCATATGCCTCGTCCGTGGTTGACGGATGGAAGAAGATCACTGCAACAGAGGGAATTGGTGGCCTCTACAAGGGCCTTGGCCCTCTCTGGGCACGTCAAATCCCCTACACCATGGTGAAATTCTCGTCTTTCGAGAAGACCGTGGAGAAGATCTACGAATACTTGGGCAAGCCCGTCTCCTCCTACACCCCGTTGCAGCAGACCGGAGTCTCCTTCTTGGGAGGCTACATTGCGGGTATCTTCTGTGCCGTGGTTTCGCACCCCGCTGATGTCATGGTGTCGAAGATCAGCACCGACAAGCAGGCCTCTGAGAGCTTGGGACATGCGGTCTCCAGAGTGTATGGCAAGATAGGGTTTGCTGGTCTCTGGAACGGGTTGCCCATGCGTATTGTGATGATCGGTACGTTGACAGGCTTCCAGTGGTTGATCTACGATTCGTTTAAGGTGTATGTTGGCTTGCCAACCACTGGTGGACATTAATATTCATACCATATATCTCGATATAGAATGTAAATGACATGATCTAGCTCCAGACGTTTTTGAAGAGCTCGTCCTCGAGATCCCTGGTAGAGTTGCTGAGCGACGGAGCAGCAAAAGTGCTGGATGTGGTGTTGGCGAAGGTTCCGGCCAGAAAATTAGTGCCCAATACCGAGGAACCTGCGGCGGTGCCGTTGTAAGATGACGAGCCGGCGGCAGTGCCGTTGTAAGAAGAGGTGGCGCCCCATTGCGACGTGGTGGGACCGTCGCTCCACTCGTTGCGCCATTGGGGCGCAGATTGCTGGGGGAAGGATGATTGGCTGCTGTTGGACGGGGTCTTTGCCGGGGGCGTAGGCTGCGGTGGCTGCGACTGGACCTTTGGCGCGTGCGGCGAGTCGAAGGTCAAGCCGGAGAGCGAGTCCGACAAGCTGGAAGCAGAGGGTGTAGCCTTGGGCGTTGCCTGTGGCAACAGGTGGCTGTGACTGATGGGCTGGGAATGCTTTCTCTGCGTGTGCACGCTCGACGACGAGGACGAGGGCGACGAGTAGAGAGACAAGATGGACTTCTTCAAGTTGTTTCTTGGGTCGACAGCGGGAGCACCAGTCGACTGGGGGGATGCGGGGACGGGGGATTGTGCTGCGGAGACGGTGGCCGGATGCGGAGTGGTGGGTTGTGGCTTTGCCGCTGGGGCAGCAGAGACCGGGGCCGGGGACGACGTCACAAAGGCGTCGAAGTCGTCGCCGAGGAGGGACGTGCCCGTTGCGGAGGGGCGTTGCGATGCGGCGACGGGTCTCGCGTTCAGCCTGGCGGCGGGCTGGACGGGCGCAGCGCTCTGCAGCGGCACGGCGGGAGATGCAGAAGATGCAGACAAGGTCAGGGGGTCGGGGACCTTCGACAGCAGGGCCCACTTCTTCATGTCGTACTTGGTGCGGATGAAGTTCTCGATCTTGGAGGCATCGGGCACGTAGTTGTCGGGCAACTTGGCCTCCCAGAAGAGGTTGCACTTCTGGTTGCCCCACTTGACCATGGACTCGACCTGCTCGTCTGTCCACACGTCCAAGTCCACGGACTTGACGCGCGAGATGTGGGTGCCCATCAGCCGGTGGATGCCCGAGCAGCGGATACAGATGAAGCAGCCCAAGTTCCACGACGCCCATCTCGGGTGCTGCGCGGTCTTGCAGTCGACACAGCTCTTGTTGGGGGCCTCCTTCAAGAGCTGGCGAAGGATCTGCTTGTGTTTCTCGCTGTGCGTCTTGCGGGAGGAGGGAAGCGCCGACATATCCACGCTGGTGTGTTGTGTTGAAGTCCGATTCGACACCGGTGCGATCCAGTGTTGTTGTGGTGCACGGGTGCACCCCGGTGGCCGTAGGGCTGGGTGGGCTGAACGGGCCCAGGCACGGAGCGCTGGTGTCGCGGGCCGGTCTAGCGCTGGCTGCTCTGGCCAGCGCCGTGGCGGGCGCTGTGGGGCGGTGCTACGGGGTGTGGTCGTGGTGGTTGGTTTCTCAGGTGTGGCTTTGCCTCGTATCTCTAGGTACAGTAGCAGATACACGGCTGAGATAAAGCAGAGAGACCGTACGAAAGAACAAAAGCGCGTGCGGGGAGCCGAGAGTACAGCCTCACGATGCAGCCCGGGCAAGCTTTGTTGAGCTGCAAACTATAAAGGAGGAAGATCGAGGGGTGGGGCGGCCGGCCTAATGGGGTAGTCCTGCAGCAGTGCAACCCAGACGGCGTACACGTGTATGCCGTTGCACCGGGCCCAGGCGGTCTGGAAAACGGCGAAAGCACCGGGGGTACAGCCGCAGGCAACTGGGCTGCCGTCCGGCCCAGCAGGAAAAAAGACGGAGCCGTTTCCGTGCAGAGGGCGGGGCGGATCTGGAATTTCGCCGGCTGCGCAGCGGAGTCTAGGTCCAGTGCCAAAGCTGTGGTGCAGGAAACCACTGCAGGGCAAATCTGCTTGCGAATGGAGATTATCCAGTCTGCCTGTCACCAACGCATGTCTATATATCTCGCCCGCCGCCGCTGAACAACCAGAAGCCCTGTTTGACGCCAGAAGAATGCCCCCAGATGGCGTTCAGTACCTCACGCTTTCCGACGTGCGGGCACACCAGAGTCCGGACGACCTCTGGATGATCTTGTACAACAAGGTGTACGACTTGACGGCGTTCTCCAAAATACACCCCGGTGGGCTCGAGGTGCTTCTTGACTGTGCGGGTGTGGACGCCACGGAGGCGTTCGAGGACGTCGGCCACTCGGACGTCGCCTTGGAGATGCTCCGACCGCACCTCGTTGGAAAGGTGCCCAAGCTGGAGACAAGGCGGGGCTCGAAGACCGGGTGCATGGTCTCGCAGGCGTCGGCCACGCTGCCGTCGCCGTCCCGCGAGAAGCGCCCGCCCGGAGAGCACCACGGCTCGCTCGTTCTCTTGGTGCTTGCGGTGTGCGCCACCATCCTAGTCATATTGTGTCTCCAACGGGTGAAATGGACACAAGTCACCGCCCACAGCTACGCGTGATACACCCCTCATAGATTTGCATAGTCCCGGCGCCCTTTCGCCGGCATTTCCGGCCCTTTGACCGGTCTTCGTTTCCAAGTGTGTTGGTCCCGGTGTCTGGCTTTCCAGCCGCCACTCGCTGCTGCCGGTGCCAAGGCGAACACAGGGTCTGCGCCCGAGTTCTGATCGCTGGCTCCGCACGGCTGCCTCGCGTGCTTGCGGACATCGGGTGCCATTTAAGTTACATAGTCTTACCTATACACGACGACAAACAGAAATAAGGTAGACCCGGGCACTGCGTGGCGACAGCGCAACTGCCATCGTGGGCAGAACAAGGTACGCTGAGTCGCTAGGCAAAAACCAGTCGCGTACGGTGATTTTGTGGGGCCTGTCCGGGGCTGTCCGTGTGCTTGACGTCGCACGATCCGGTGCAAGCCACAGCCGCGCGAACGTACAGAATGAATGTAATAACCGACTACTTGGCACAGCCCGACCGTACTACCATCTTGCAAACAGCAGCGTCGCCGCACACGCTTCCCCAAGCCACATCATCGCCCGAAAAATGTCGTTCCACACAGCATCGGACGAATTCAAGTGCACAAACCCCGAAATCTGCGATATCGTGAGCCCCCGTGACGACTTCAGGCAGGCCATCGACGACTTCAGCAGCAACTACAGCTTCCAGCCCTCGGGCCTTCTCCCCGACAGACACACGCAGACTCGATGGCCAGCCACGCCAAAAGCCGAGGACCAGTCGTTCGGCGTCGCACATGTGCCCGATGGCACCAACCCGTTGCTAGGTATGGATCCTGAGTCAGCATCGCCGGTTTCGTCGTCGAGCGGCAACAACGTCTCGTTCTCGCACGGCATGCCCCTGCTCCAGGAAAAGAAAGCCGACAAGTCGAGGGCCAAGTTGTCCGACACCGAGTTGGAGGTGATGAAGAAGGACGACCTGGCGTTGACCCGCGAGGAGCTTGCACTAAAGAAAAAGGCCCAGAACAGGCTTGCACAGCGGGCGTTCCGCGAGCGCAAGGAGGCCAAGATCAAGGACCTCGAGTCCAAGTTGCTTGAGAGCGAGGTGGAGAGAAACAAGCTCTTGGCGCAGCTCGAGGAGGTCAAGTTGCAGTACGTGGCCGTGCGCAGCGAGAACAACGTGCTACGCAACAACATGGGCCCGGGCACGTCGTCCAAGGGCGCCTTCCCGGACTCGCAGGAGGCCTTTGTCCAGCACATGGTGACGGGGCCCTTGCACGAGGTGAAGGCCGAGACCATGAACAAAGTCTACGACGAGCCGCAGAAAAAGGGCCTGAAGGTGCTTGCAATCGGCGCGGTCTGGGACTACCTACAGATCAAGGTGGAGGAGGAGTCGTACGAGGGCATCGATTTGGTGGAGGTGATCGAGCGCTTGAAGGGCAAGGAGGTGTGCCACGGCTACGGGCCCGCGTATCCGTTGAGTTTGGTAGAGTCCGCGTTGCAGTCGGTGGCCAAGGACCAGAATCTATGAGGCGGCTGCTATACTACAAATAAGTCCCCACTACTGGCATCGTGGTGCTGCTGTAGCCTCGCTCCGCGCTCTCTCCGACTGTTCGCGGTGGAGCGGGCGAACAGTTTTTCGCACCGAACTTTCTAGAACCGCCCGAAACCGCATCAACCTCATATATAACCACGGCACCGTATCGACTTCTGCACCAAACGATTCACTAATGTCCGCAGACGAATATAAAGCTCAGGGAAACAAGTATTTCGCCGCCAAGGAGTTCGACAAGGCCATCGAGCAGTTCTCCTTGGCCATCGACGCCTCTGAGTCCCCAAACCACGTCTTGTACTCCAACAGATCTGCGTGCTACGCTTCGTTGAAGGACTTCCAGAAAGCATTGGACGACGCAAACAAGTGCACGGAAATCAATCCGTCGTGGGCCAAGGGCCACAACCGTGTGGGAGCTGCCCAGTACGGTTTGGGCGCCTTCGAGGAGGCAAAAAAGGCATACAACAAGGCATTGGAGTTGGAGCCCTCCAACGCAATGGCCAAGAGTGGATTGTCCGCCGTGGAAAATGCGGAGGCCGCCAGCGCGGGCCCTGATATGGGTTTTGGCAAGATGTTCTCCGACCCCAACTTAATCTCGAACTTGAAAGCAAACCCCAAGACCGCGGAGTTGATGAAGGACCCGGAGCTCGTGGCTAAGGTCTTGCAAATGCAGGCCAACCCCCAAGCAGGCATGTCCACCATGTTCAGCGACCCTCGCATGATGACCATCATGGCCGCTCTTATGGGCATTGACCTCAACATGACCGGCGAAAATGCTGGTGAGCCCTCGAAAGCAGAGAAGCCCCAGGAACCCAAGGCAACGCCCAAGGAGGCCCCCAAGGAGGCCCCCAAGGAGGCCCCCAAGGAGGCTCCTAAACAAGAGTCCAAGTCTGAGTCCGCTCCAGCCGAGGAGGACGTTGAGATGGAAGACTCCTCGAAGGCAGAGGCTGACAGCGTGAAGGCCGAGGCCAACGCGTTGTACAAGCAAAGAAAGTTTGACGAGGCAATCGCCAAGTACAACAAAGCATGGGATCTCCACAAGGACATCACCTACTTGAACAACAGGGCTGCCGCAGAGTACGAGAAGGGAGACTACGACGCAGCCATCTCAACTTGCGAGTTGGCAATCGATGAGGGTAGAGACATGCGGGCTGATTACAAAGTCATTGCCAAGTCTTTCGCTAGAATCGGCAACAGTTACTTGAAGAAAGACGACTTGACATCCGCAGCCAAGTACTTTGACAAGTCGTTGACCGAACACAGAACGCCGGAAGTCTTGAATAAGTTGAGAGCAACTCAGAAGGAAATCAAGGTCAGGGAAGCCAATCTGTACGTTGACCCCGAAAAGGCTGAACAAGCAAGATTGGAGGGCAAAGAGTACTTTACAAAAGGAGACTGGCCAAATGCCGTTAAAGCATATACCGAAATGGTGAAGAGAGCCCCAGAAGACGCCAGGGGATACTCCAACAGAGCTGCCGCTTTGGCTAAACTAATGTCTTTCCCTGACGCTGTTGAGGATTGCAACAAGGCTATTCAAAAAGACCCCACTTTCATCAGAGCATACATCAGAAAAGCAAACGCACAGTTGGCAATGAAGGAGTATTCTCAGGTGCTCGAAACTTTGTCAGATGCACGCGCGAAAGACCAGGAGTTGAATGGTGGTAAGAACTCTCCAGAGATCGACCAGTTGTACAACAAAGCTTTGTCGCAGCGGTTCCTGGCCATCGAAGGTGAAACTCCCGAGCAAACAATGGAGAGAGTCTCTCGGGACCCCGAAATCGTCTCTATCTTGCAAGATCCAGTTATGCAAGGTATTTTAGCTCAGGCAAGAGAAAACCCTGCCGCCTTGCAAGAGCACATGAGAAACCCAGCAGTGAGCAAAAAGATCAACACCTTGATCGCAGCAGGTGTTATACGTACTCGCTAAAAATTTTTTGAGTCATAACTAATACATGATTAAATAAGTAATATCAGACTGAAGTCGCAAAACCGTAATCACTTCTCGAAAAAGTAGTTTGTTAACAAACTTTGCACACCTGAGTAGTCATAAGAGGGGAAATTCCCTGGGTCATCATCAAATCCAAACGTCTGCATCTTGTCACCAAAACTCAAAAAGTCATTGAGCTCATTAAAACCAAGCCCTGTGCTCGTCGTATTTGGGCTTAGTGCAATGCCTTCATTTGAAGGGGTGTATGAGTTGGAAGTGTCGGAATGATTGCCATCTCTCGCAACCATTCTCTTTTGCATGCTCCTGGGTAACGCTCTTATCGACCGTAGCTGCGCGACAAACTTGTCGCTCTCAAGGGCTTCTGGCAATTTCTGGTAAAATTTTGGATAGGATTTCTCAAGTTCTTCCAAATGTTCTCGCAAGTTAGGTGTAGAATCTATGATTTTCATGCCACGCGAATTTTCCAAGAAAGTAAATACTGCTCGCATGAAGATCCTCACCACGAAATCAACCAACTCTGCACGCATATAAAATACTCTTAAGTATTCATCTTGACCCTTTGAGGAAACTTTAGCAAAGGTGTTGAGAGAACAATCAATGACCAAGCTCAAGTCGCGAAGAATTTCCTCTTCATCTGGGTTTATCAAACAATTCAATAAAATAACCGATATTGCATGGAACGGTGATACCAAAAGCCAGTTGAAAGACATGACGGAGTTGTCTTGTGAGCTGAACGCACGAAAGAGGTGTAGAATTGTTCTGGCACTATCGAGCGATAGTTTTTTGTACTTTAACTTATCTTGATCCAGAGCATCATCTTCCGCAAGGGACAAAAGCCAAGGAACACGGTTCACTGTCATTGTGTGGCAAAAGTACGTGAGGAGGAAGCTGATCATAAAAGCGGTGTCATGAGATTCCTTGGCCGTCTCAGTGATATATTCCAAAAGACTATCGAACTCAGGTTCTGTGTGAAAGACAGGTCTTGTAAGCCGTGAGCCAGAATGTGATAACTCGAGTAGATCTTGATTGATAGCATCCACGTCTGCTTTAATCAGCTTGAAGCTCTCGTGCTTGATTTTAGCGCTGAACAATTTGATGTATGAATTGTATCGAATGAGCAAAAGTCTTTCGTGACATTCGTGCACATCACACAGATACTTATCAAGTAACCACCTGGATCCAATTTCAGTAGAGACGTCATAAAGATGAATGCATGGTGATTTTCCCTGGCGATAGCACATTTCCATGTCCAATGTTAAGCAGGTGGTCCAAACTCTCTGCCTTTCCACGCGCTCTTCTTCCGATAAGAGTTCCGCAGATTCAGCCCTATGAAGCCCTAGATCGTGCGCATATCGGACAGCCAAGGACACAACTGAGTAGTTGAGATCCGAAATAAGCCACGAGGTCTCGATATAAATAACCAACATAATAAGAGCCACGATTGTTGGTAAGCCCTCACTAACTGTAGTAATTCTGTTGTAGTAGAAGATAACGTTCTTGAAGAAAGACTCTTGTATAGCTACCACCCTCTTGATGGACAACCGAGATAGCTGTTTATACTTCGCAGTAAGACCAGGCCGGCTGATTGAGTAGTTAACTAACAGCGAGAGCGCAATAACGATGACCAAGTTCATGATCATAAGCTCCGAGTAGGTCGGTTTCCAGCTCAGCTTAGGCGATGAGGCGTCGTGAGCATAGTATCTTTCGAAAAGGTCCGCAGCTTTCTCGCTTTCAAAGGCACACGAACTGAAGAGGGTCCCTCCATAGATCTCGAGTAGTTCTGCGGTCACGTTCTTGTCCGGGAATGTTCCAGATTGAAGCTGCTGTATGGATTCTGCAGTGAGGATCTGTGGCTCTGTCCAAATACTGTGCAAAAAGTGTTTGCTGCACAGGATGTATACTGGAAGAGTTTGCAAAGGTGTGATGATGTGCTGCTGCTCGGGGCCAAGCGCCGTTTGAATGTACTCGATGATGTCTTGGGAGAAAAGCATGCTGAAACCCATCTGCGGGCCCATGAATTTTATCGGGATTTCTGGGATATCCTCAGGGCATTCATTATCGTGTGCATGGGATTCAACAGAGTTGAGTAAAGAGCTAAACTCGCTGTACATGCTCTTATTTTCCGGTAGCTCAAGTGTTTTTTGGCATGAGTAGCTAGTCGAGGCACTTTCCAGCCCGCTAGGATCATCTGAGTTCGAGTCCGAGTTTTCCGATGGCGCCGCTCTTGTCTTTAGCAAGGAGTGACCATTCACCTCTGACGACAGCTCCGCGGGCGCAAGCCGCTTGGAAATTTCAGCGACCATGCTCTCCAAGTGGTTCAAGCGATCCACCAACTTTTCGTTGACCTTGGCTCTTGGCCGTCTTGTTTTGTTCAGCTCGTAGACGCATTCTAAACCGTAGGCAGAGCAATGAGCACATCGTGGCTGTCCATTGCACTTGATTTTTTTTCTTCTGCAACTCGCACAGGCTTTGGCGACTCTATCTCTTTTCTTTGCCTCCATTTGATGGTGGACAGACTAAATCTAGTGGAGCATGTGTCCCCGGCTGGTCTGATGGCAGTTAAATTATTGTTTGCAGCGAGTGATGGGGGATCCGGAACATAAGTATCATCCGGGCGCGACCGATGGCAAATCTGGCACATGGCGAACCGTGTCTAACTAAACGAGCAAGCCATTGCCAAGCATGCACATTCCCGAGCCTCCTCAGGGCCGTGATCCAGATCCACACGCTTTTCCTTTACTGGCAAAATTAAAATACGATAGTAAAATCTAAGGACTTTTTAGCGAACCGCAGCTCGCGCTCGTTATTGCCGCACTGCGTTGTGGCAGTGCTATTATACGAAGCTGGTCGTAGTTGCAAAAATCTCCAGGACCCTTGGATGCTGCCTCAAATCTTGTCAAAGGGGAAAAAACTTGAGAGCGGGTCCAACACGTTTGTAAGCGCAAAAATGTCGTCTGCGGGATTTGTTTGTTCTCTAATACCAGTATCGTGAAACATATCCAGGTTCACGTCTGGGCCTGGGCCTAGCTTCTGGAGGTAGCTGTCGAACGATACGTTGGTAGTGTTGTCGGTGCCCGACTTTGGGGCAAGTCTTCCTGACGATAGGTCCACGGCTCCACCCGCGGAGCTCATTGAAGTTGTAATTGAGTTCTCTCCCGGTGTTTTCTTTGGGATGAATTTGGCGTTGTAGAAATCTGGGAATCTGCTTTTTAATTTCTTCAGGCGCTCCACCAAATACCGTGAACGCTCTAGAAGCTTTGGGTCTGTATTCTTCTCGAACAATGCTATAGCGATCACAATGACTGACTTCGCAAATATCTCTAGAATTGTAGTCAAGTCCACTCGCAGGTCGTTGCGGCTCACTTCTGCGCTTGAGTCATTGAACCAATACTCGCACATGTCGATGATCAGTATGAGGTCATCCTGTGCTTCCGGGGAGTTCGGGTGTGTCATGCATGACGCCAGTATATGGAGCACAGACAACACAGGGTAGTACATGACCCAGAGCGGAAATGCCTTGAGCTCGTCTCTTTTGTAAATCTCCTGAAGGTACCGAATGATGGTTCTCGCGCTGCGAATCGAATAGTCTCTGTAGACGGCCACATCTTCCTCGGCAACATCCGGAGGCGAATAAATAGTTGGAATTCTGTTGATAGTCATCATGTGAGCAAAAAAGGTAAGAGTGGAAAAAAGTCGGTGCTCTTCCGTGACGTTTTTCACGGCCTTCACAGTGGAAAAACCTGGCTCGTCATAAAAGTGTGGGCGGTATTCTTCAGACAATTTGCTCGCCTGCCCGAGCATCTCTGCGTTCAAGTAGTCCACGTTCTTCGTGAGGGTGGCGAAGTTGTTCATCTTGACAGATGCCGAAAAAAGACGGGAGTAGCTCTGTAGTCTCATGGTGAAAATCATACCGTAGCAGTCGTAGAACTCGGGAGAGAAGGGAGTCCTGGCCGGCTTAAGGAGGAAGCAATCTGGCCGGAGCTCATCACTCATTTCGTTGTAGTTAACCACGGGAGTGGCTCCAGTCGAAAAACTCAAATCCATGTCAATGAAGCACGCCAACTGCCATGTTTTCAATCTGATGTCAAACTGCTCTTGTGACAAGTTTCTATAGGTTTCGAGTCTGTTGAGCCCTAGGTCAAGAGCGATCCGTATTGCTTGTGAGAACACCACCCTTGAGACGTCCGGAGTGATGATGTACTTGTCTAGAAAAACCGTGAACAAAACAAACGCTTGAACGGTCTGCACATCTCTGCCCGTCATGCACTGCTCGTAGTAGTAAGCGACGCACTTGTCAAGAAGGCTCTCGCGCAATTCACGTAGCTCCGAGAAGGAGAGGCCCGGGTCGTCCGCAGCCTTCTGCTCTTTCTTTCTCCTGTCCAAGACCTCCACCGCATCATTGGCGCAGTACAAGATGGCAATGCACAACTTGAAGAGCTGGGCATTGGTGAGCTTCTTGACGTCGGGGTTGGTGCGCGAGTCGTAGTAGTCGTTCAACAACTGGGTTATTTCGCTAGGCTCGTAGACGACGTGCACCACGAGAAACGAGCTCTTGTAGTTGGTGAACAAGTCGAAGATCTGCTCCTTCTTGTCGGGGAGAGGGTTTTTGAGCAGCGACCGGTTGTATTCATCGCTCCTCTTGGGTCGGAACCAGCGGGTCAAGAACTCGCGAGACTTCTTCTTGAACATGGACGGCATGTTCGCCAACGGCGCTAGCAAGTACGTTTTGTCTTCGCCGAGCCGCTCGCCCATCCAGAGCAAGCTGCTCCGCGAGAGAATGGACATGAACGAGTGCGAGCCCAGGAAGTCGTCCGACTGCATGCTTTCGAGGTCCATGTCGTCGCCGAGCTGGGACAGCTCCTCCTCGCCCTCGGACTCGGACTCCTCGGAGCTGCTCTCGCGCGTGCCGTCGTACGTGCTGGCCGGCGACGCCGCCTCGTGCGTGAGCTGGGGCTTCTGGCCGGGGAGCCGGTCGGACACGGACAACAAGAGGCTCTCCAAGTTGCCGAGGCGCGAGTTCAACGCGGCCATGCGCTCCTCGAGAAGCCGCTTGCGGGGCCGCTTCACCAGGGTCTTGGGCGTCTTCTCATCGTAGAGGCACTGTAGTTCCTTGGACGCAATGCAGTTCTGGCACCGCGGCTGGCCGTCGCAACGGATCTTCTTGCGCCGGCAGCTGACACAGGCAACACGGACTCTCTTGCGTTCTTGCGGCATTGTGGTCCTAGTTGCACTGGGGGCGCTGGGTTCTGACTCCGAGGCACATGAAAATGCGGGGGAGGAGCGCGCAAGCTGAGATCGGAGATGGCACGGGCACCGCACTCAGTCCGGCCGCGGCGTCGTTCGCCACCGTCCCGCTTTCCTGCCTCTGCTTTCCGTTTACTTTTGGCTTGTGGTGATTTCGTTTCTGGCTGTTTTTCTGATTGTTTTGAGTCTTCGGTCGTTCTTTTCTTCTCTCGTCTCGCTTCACTCTCCACTTTCGTTCTATATCCGTTCTGGTTCCTTTCTGCTCTACGTCTCAATTCCTTTTCGTTCTCCTCTTCGTTTTGCTTTTCGTTCACTGTCGCTTCCTGATGAGAAGTGGCCTCGGATTCTCGCTGCCGCAGCGAGGTGGCTGTTGTAGTTGATGTCTCGACATCGCTCTCCTGGGTGCAAAATGGGTGGCCTGCACGCAGCCAGTTTTTCGAGGTGATTCGCCAAATGGCCCACAGCGAGTTCCCAGACAGCACCGACGAATAGAACATGGTAGGCAGAAAGCCCATCTTCAGCAACAAGGAGGATGCCAATGCGCGTGAGGCCCTCACGTTGTACGACTCCAAGCAGTACAAAAAGGCGTTGAAGTTGGTGGACCAGAACTTGAAGAAAAACTCGTCGCACGCCGAGTCGTTGGCGTTGAAGGGCTGCATCAACTTGCAACTCGGCCACAAGGCCGAGGCCGAGCCTTACATCCTTAAGGCGTTGAAGAATGCCTCGTCCAACTACTTGGTAAACCACTTGGCCGGCATCTACTACAAGAACGTGGAGAACTACCCCGAGGCCACCAAGTGGTACAAGGCAGCCGTCGACAACGGCTCGCAGAACACCCCCATCTTGCGCGACTTATCATTGCTCCAGACCCAGGTCAGGGACTACAAGGGCTTGAAGGAATCCCGGCAGAAGTTTTTGGAGACCCAGCCTGGCTATAGAGCAAACTGGACCGCGGTGGCCATGGCCCACCACCTCAACAAGGACTACGACGCCGCGGTCAACACTTTGACCAAGATCGAAGGCATCATCAAGGAGCATTTACAGGAGGAGGACCGGTACGAGCACAGCGAGTGTCTTCTCTACAAGGCCATGATCATTGGCGAGTCCGGCAACTACGGAAGAGCCTTGCAAGAACTCGAAAAGGACCGTGAAGAGATCCGCGACACTGTGTCTTATCTTGAGTATAAGGCCAAGTTCTTGCTTCTTTTAGGAAGGCAACGCGACGCCTCCATCACTTATCGGAAGCTCATTCAGCTCAACCCAGATAATGTTTCGTACTACATTCTTTTGGAGACTGCGTTGCAGACCGCCAGCGGCGATGTGGACACTCGCTTGAGGTTGTATGACAAGTTGGCGACCTTCTACCCAAAGGCTGACCCCCCTCAGTTCTATCCGCTCACGTTTTTGCCCGCAGACCACCCCGAGTTCATCAAGAGAGCCCTGCGTTATATCTTAACGCAATTGAAGAGAGGCGTGCCTGCCACCTTTGTCAACGTGAAGCCATTGTACAAGACCAGAGGCAAGGCTGAACGCATTGGAAAGCTTGTGGTAGACTTTTTGCAATCTGAGGTCTCCGAACTACCTCCTCCTGTTTTTGTTTGGACTGAGTACTTCCTCGCACAGCATTACTTACACCTCAACAACTTGGAGGAGGCTCAGCGTCACATAGATGCGGCCCTAGAGCACTCTCCAACGTTGGTTGAGCTCTACATTTTGAAAGCACGCATCATCAAGCATACCGGTGACTTCCAAGCTGCAAGCGACGTGATGCAGAAGGGACGTGACCTAGATTTGCAGGACCGTTTTGTGAACTCAAAGGCGACAAAGTACTTGTTTAGAAGCAACAACGTGGACGAGGCCATCGATTGCATTTCTCTTTTCACCAAGTTGGACGAAGGTGCTGTGAACGGGCTCAAAGACCTTCATCTCATGCAGGCCAACTGGGTGCTAGTGGAAAGTGGCGAAGCGTACTCGAGGCTTTATAATGAGAAGCTTCAGGAGTTGTCCAAGTTGGAGAAGGATTCTGAAGCATACGCTAAGGAGTTAGAGTTGGCCCAAATCTACCGTGGGTTGGCTATCAAGCGCTTCACGGCGGTGGTGAAAATATTCCGTGTTTTCGAGTCGGATCAGTTTGACTTCCACTCTTATTGTATGAGACGCGGAACTCCTCGCCACTACGTTGATATGATCAAGTGGGAGGACAAATTACATGCCACACCAATATATGTGAGGGCCGTGAAAGGCTTGACACTGATCTATTGGGACATTTTGGACAGCAAGCAGCATTCAGACACGTCCAAAGAAGGAGCCAAAAAGGGAAAGTCAAAGAAGGCAAAGCCAACTCTCAAAAAGTTGAACGAGTTAGCGGCAAAGGTGGAGTCTGAGAAGAAGGACGAGGATCCGTTCGGCCAGAAGTTGTTAACCCAGTTGACTCAGAACGAAAACCTCCTCGACGAAATTGAGCCGTATGTGAAGTCCCTCACTGCTGAAGCAGACGATTACCAGTTCACGTGGGAGTTGGCGTATTTGTTCTACAAGAGAGAGGCCAAGTACATTCTTGCCTTGCAGGCATTGAAGAACTGGGTCAATGCAGTTGACCCCAACGACCGCAAGTTGGCAATTGTTGGCGACAAGATCCTCGACTTGCAGGACGCTTTGAGCCGGGACACCACGGCGAACCCAGCCATTATCAAGGTCGGGCAGAAAGGTCTCTCCAGTGCATTCCCACTATTGAGTGAGGGAGAGGTGGAATTCAGAAAGGTCTACTCGAACTAGCTTTGGACTTACACAAATAAATTAAGTATTTATCCAGGACTCGACTTGCGAGCGAGCAACGCCGGAGGCCAAGTTGAGCGTCTGTTGCCCCATGGGGAAGTAGCTGACGGTGTACCAAATCGCACTTATTAGTTGTATCACCGCAAACAATATGGAGAGGAGGGTAGACTTCAAAGACAATGCTGAAATCAACGTCAATATAATGCTCGTGACAAACGTGATGGTGAATAGGATTCGCGTGGACGAGAACAAGTGGAGCAAGTACGCCTGGGCGCCTTGTAGCACGCCGAAGCTGACCAAGAAGAAGATCGATCCGAGCGACCACAATAATGCAAACTTCCGGGGCTTCAACGACAACACAGGGAAAAGAAAGATACAGATCAAGTAACACGAGACCGAGCCGGCGAATGTGAGCCCGAAAATGAGCATGCGGTCCCACCGGGAGAGTTCTAGGTAGCCGGGGTCCAGTGTCACGTAGTTCTCGTCATCCTCTAGGTATATGCTCTGTGAACGGAATGGGTTGAGCTTCTGGAGTCTGGCCTGGAACGAATTCGTTTGCCGGTTGGGCTCCGTCACCGGTGGAGGCAATGGGGCGCCGTCGGTTGTGGCACGGCTTTGTTTGAAGGGCTTGAAGAAACTCATGTGGTTAAATCTTGATTGTGTGGAGGCGATTGCGGCGCAGGTGCATGACTGCGAGGCCGCGGCCGAAGACCGCCTACGGGAAGAAGGACAGATAACGAAAAAATAATAGGGGATAATAGCAGTATATTTACGAGACGGAATAATTAATGCAGAAGGGAAAATCTTTCGATTCCAACTTTTGACGTAGAAAACGCAGCCCGCCTTGTACTTTGCCCTGGCCCCACTACTCAGGTTCGCGCTGATTCTGGCCCAGCGCAGAATTCAGTAGCCTCCACTCAATCGTCCGCCAACTCCCCGGGTGCCAGTCGAACATAGTCGATTGCACCATGTCGCTTTCCTTTTTCGAGAGCTATTCGCAGCTCATCAACTTGTCGGACGACGCTCCAGCCGAGTCTTTCTACTCGACGGAGGACTACGACAAGCTAGGATCATTGGGTCCCACGTTGCCGGTACTCAAGTACCCCTTTCCTAAGACACAGCTGACAGATGCGTCGGAATCTACCATTGCAGTCTCCTTAAAGTCCATCAGGCCGCCGTTCAGATTTTCTACAAAGTTGGAGAAGATCAGCCTCTCCACGTCTATTTACACGTTGAAAACCGAGCTAATCAAGGCGGTGGACAGTCTCCTGCTGGCCGGCGTCGACGCCTCCGATCTTCGGTTCATGATCAAATCCAAGGTCCTCACGGACACCACCCTCCTCTCTGCATTGGTCCCTGAGGACGCCGCCGAGTTGTCCATAACAGTGATGGTTTCAGCGCCCGCGGGCAAAACCACCACTGAGAAGCCACTGGTCGTGGATAGTAGTGCCAGCCTGTCCGTGCCTCCTGCTGCTGCTGCTCCTGCTGCCACAGTGTCACCAGCTACATGGACCAAGATTCTGGATCTCTTGGCTGCAGATCTCGGCGAAAAGGCCGCCGCTGATGCTCTTGAGAAGTTCAAAGCCGTGATATAGGCTCAGTAAAGTAATATATGCAGCGCACCTTTTGTTTCCCTTCGTTCTCTTTTCGTCTTCTCGGTTTTGTCCTCTCCTTGGTGCCGCTTTCACAGACTCAACTAGTTTCTTCCCCAATGCTTGCGAGCTAGCTCAAGCAATGTGTGTCCTTCTTCGCGGCCTGCCCGTCGTTCGTGAACAAAGTACGCCGCTGTTCCTATAGTTATAGCGAGAATAGGGTCGGCAACCCTGGAAATTAGGTATTTGTATTCCATGATGTGGAGTTCTTGAGGATGAGGCTTGATGCTTGTCGCACTCTAGTACTCTCGCGCGGCGGATGCAGACATGCCTCTGCCGTGAATAAAATGTATTTGCAAACCGATTACTGACTATTACTTCCTCGTACTATTTTGATGTTTTCTTGATGATTCTCTTTTTCATCATGCCGCTGATATGCTTGTTCCACGCAACGCCGCTCATGATGGAGTGGTTGAAACCATACACATCATGGAAGGTATCGTCAAAATCGTATGCGCCTATTCGAATGGCCTCACGTTCTTGCACGCTCATCAGTGCCTCTATGACTCCCTTCTTTCTGTTCTCCATTTTGTTTCTCTGGAAGGATACAAACTCTCTGCATTTGTTTATCTCGTCCTGAGAGAGAAAGCCGTAGCCATAGCCACCGATCTTTTTGAAACACAAGTCTATCAATAAATTAGGATCGGTGAGTGTCTTCGGGAAGTTCTGTATAAACTGGAAAAGCTCGATCTGATCCATCTCGACTTCTGCCCCTGAAGACTTAACTTCCCTGTTTGCCTGGAAGCTTGGATGGTCAAAACACAACCGACATAGCGTTAGAGAAATGCGAAAAATCGTTTTTGATCCCTCGTACCAAACAATGTCCCATATCCTTAGAACACTTTCTATTGGCAAAACCCCAATGAATACTGACATGAACCATGATGAAGTGACTAGCGACAACGGAGGTAGCCTTGTGAGAATGTTATCGTCTTTGAGAGCCGTGCCGTCGGGGGCCCTCCCGATTACAGCCCAGAGTTTCGGTACATACTCCTTGATGCACATCATCAAAACTCCCTGGTCTGTGTGAACACCCTCGAGGTTGGTCGAGTGTACTTTGGGGATTATTCTCTCGGTCATTATGACAAGCATCCAGAACGTGCACTCCTCAGACATGAAGAGTAGCAAGAGACCGGCCACAAAATTAAGAGACTGGCAGTAGCCCACTTGAGGTTGGTAGTGGGCGAAGGCCACCAAAACCCTTCTTAAAGCACCGATCATTTCCGTCTCTGAACTGGGCGCGTCCTTTGTAACCAGCACGCTTTTGAAATACATGTTGTCAGGGAACGTGCGGTTCAAGTCGCGTTCGATAACTTCTGTGTCTTTGTTCTTGATTTCCTTGGTGTCAATGACAATTTTGTCGTAGACGCCGATATTCCTATTGAGCTTTTCGTAGCCACCAGCGTAGAAAAACCATGCGTTTCCTCTCCACTCGGGTGGGATGCCTCTCCGCACTAGCTTCTTTACCTTTGCCGACTTCGGGGGAAATCGGTTGGGCGACTGCTGTGTCGAGAGCCCGCTGCTCTTCATTAGAACGTCCCACTTCTTTTTTTGGGCTATGAAGTGCGGCAGATACTTCTCGAACCACTGGTTGTATGACTCTTTCGACGAATCGAACAAGCTGGAGGTCTTGTAAAACCCATACATGTCTGTATCACTGTCCAAAATCTTGCTGATGCCTGCCGCATCTGGAGACGCGATGCTAGGAGCGTGGAAATATGAGGACCGCTCGGGTGACGGACCGCGTGTGGACAAATCTGGACTCGGGTGGCTCAGAACATTGGTCGTGCTCTCGTCTTCGCTGTTCGCAGCGACTTGGTCTGTTTCGGAGGCGTAGTTGATGCGATCCGGGGCGACATAGGTCTCGTCAAGGGCGTGTGAATCGGCCAGCTTCACCAGGGCCGCTTCTTGTGGCTCGATAATGGTCTCGATGTCGTAGTAGTCAAGGAGCGAGTAGTTGTGCGACGTGCCAGACTCGGACCGCTGGTGGCCCGTTGGAGTATCCAAGTAGGAGGCCCCTTTCTGGTCCGGAGTGCCCATGGACTGTGTGTTCTGGAATGGTAGTTAGGTTGCGCCAGGTTGGGACAGTGCCATAAATGTGGTTTAGGAGTTCTAGTTGCTGGCAGGTAATTGTCTTGTAGCAGACTCTATCACAGCTCTCAGATACTGGGAAATTGTGGCCGTTGGATCAAAGGCTGTGTGGTGTGAACACGGCTGGGTTTGTGAGTTTGTCCTTGGCCACATGTAGGGTGCGGCCACGGCGCGTTTGACGGCTAGCACCCAGGCCAAAAATAGAATACAATAAAATATATAGACAGATGATTATCTCTAAAAAATAAAGAAGTCAGCGGATAGTCTTCAAGAAGGGTTTTTTTTTTTTTTTGGAGGTTTGTTTGGTCTCTATTTTGCAGACCTAAGCCTAATTGCGGGCTACATTACGAAGTGCGCCCCTACGAAAACAAAAACACAAGACAATTCTCCTCAAAAACGGTCCGGTAGCCTCACACGGGCAACTGACTTTCTAAAGCAACCAAGAAACTCCCGCTCCGATTACGCCGACCTTCACCCAGCACCAGCTTTCTCTCTCAGCCGTAGCCAAGAACCGCAGTCGCAGCAGCATCACGACTGTTCCTGCGCCCAGTGAGGCTTGTTGTAGGCAGCTACAAGCTCTTTCACACCTAAATGGCGACGATGTTTTGGCGACTCAAACAGAGTCTGAAGGTCTACGATCTGTGCAAGCCCATGGAGTTGCCGTACGGCCTACTAATCTCGCACGACTTCGACAGACCCGTCGAGTACATCCACAAGGCTGTGTTCCACCAGATGTGCGCTGCGGGAACCACGCCCCTCTTGAACACCAACGTCAACTTGGTGCTAGGCACGTTCTCGACAAACCTACCGATAGTCGAGGACTCCTGGAAACAATACATCCGAAGCACGGACGGCGGATCCTTCATTTACAGCGCTGCTCCCATCATATACTCGCTCTCCATCCTGGCCGTCACCACCTGGTTCCTCACCATCTTCGTCATCACAAACTACACCATCAAGCCATCCATGCTCCTACGAATCACCACGTTACTTGCTTCCGCGTTCATGCTCATATGTGTTGTTGAGTCCATCGTGGTGCTCCACTTGCAACAACGCGAAGGCTACTTGAGTGGTCGCCAGCTCCTCACCCTGCTCAACTCCAAAACGTACATGAAAGTCGTGGAGTTGATAGTGACCCTCTGCTTGCAGATAGACCAGGTCCAGGTCATCATGCGTTTATTTGCCAGGCAGAGCGACAAGCGGCTTATCTTCTTGGCCGGCGTCTTGACGTCCGTCACCTCACAAACTCTCTGGAGTGTTGGAAGCTTCCACAACTTCGACAACACCGTGGAGGCCGGCAAGATCATTCCCGCATTCACGTACTTGATCCGCATTGCCATGAGCATAATATACGCGGCAATCTTCACCGCCTTTGTGTTCTTCAAGCTCAAGATGTTGCTTCCGCACCCTGACGTCTGGCCCATCACGCTTCTCGCTCTTGTGCTTGTGTACTCGCCGGTTGCCTTTTTCATTGCAGACGTCTCGAACGCATGGGTTTACGAGTTGTCAGATGTGTTTTCCACCGCCACCTACATGGTCTGCGTGGTCATCCCGTGGGAGTGGTGCAACAAATTCAACGTCATCCAGAAGATACAAGAAAAGGAAGGCGTGCTTGGCCGCAAGTTCTACGAAGATGAGATGTACGAGCTCGACAGGTTCGAGCTTTTCGTTGAGCTGGAGTCGGACTCCGAGGAATCCGGAGGTTCCGCCACCGCAACGAACTCAAAGGACGAAGACCACACCCAATCCGGAGATTTGGGAACATCGTTTTCGTCCGGGGGCCAGGGTGCCAGCGGAGGCTCGAACGAGCTAGCCAAGCAAAATGTTGGAATAACACAAAGATTTGCAGACGGCTACTTCTTTCTCCGTGACGGTATAATGAAAATCACTGACGCAGTGATTGCCACTGGCATGGCCATTCCTAGGTCGGTGAGTGCAGGCAGTCCATATGGTGGTTCTCCTTCACACTGGGACAGAGACGATCGTGAACAACGGTTATACGGCTCCAACACAGCCACTCAAAGAAACAATAACACTGCAAATACTGGCAGGACCGGAGATGTGTTTGTTTATACTACACAAAATGTTTCAGTGGATCTGAACAGTTTATAAGACACATATCTTGTTTGCAAATGCATATTTTCAATTCTTGCTTTCCTCGCTGTTCGTAGTCTCCTTGGTGCTTTCGATTTTGTCATGCCCCAAAGTCGCTACTCGAAGACACTCGTCCTCAAATCCAGGTATATGTATATAGGAGACTCCCGCTTCTGTGAGCTGCTTTCTTCCCGTGTTGTTCTGGACAAACGTGTCTGGCTCGAGAATTCCCACAAAGCAAGTTTTGATGCCGGTGCTTAAAACACGTTGCACGCAAGGAAGATTCCCGCTTAGGCGAAAAGAGCAAGGTTCCATCGTAGTGTATAATTCCGTGCCCTCTGGAACCTCACGCTTGCCGGTTTTGGAGAAGTATTTCTCCAACGCACATTGCTCGGCATGGGTATTTCCCGGCAACTCTCTGGAGTGCCCAGTCTCTAGTACTTGGCCCTCGAGGACCAAAACTGCCCCCACGTTGAATTGAGTTTGGGTCTCTCCACACTTTTTGGCGTTTTCAAGGGCCAACTCCATGAAAGGGCGCTGCAATGACAATGCCCATTCGGGGTATTCCGTCTGGTAAGACCACAGTTGGTCGGCCGCCTCATACTTGTAGGCATGTAGCCATAGGTCCAAGTCGTTTGGACCCGGATCCGTGTAAAGGGGCGTGTCACACTCGGGGCACGTTTCTTCGCTTAGCACCTCGCCATCTTCTTGTGGGTGAATCCAAGTGGAGCAGGCCCTGGACTTTCCGATCATGTCTAGACGACTCACGATTTCCGGATCCTTGATGCCTTTGTTGCCCTTGCCCAAGTTGGAGTCTCCCCAAACATGCTCACTCAGATAGATTGGGTCGTTAGCGATAGGGTGCCCAATGAATTGAAGATGTACCCTAATCTGATGGGTACGCCCCGTTAAGGGTCGGCATTTTACAATGGAAGTGTCTGACTTCGGGTCGTATGAGATCCTCTGGAACTCAGTCTGGGCCGGCTTGCCCTTCTCTTCATCAACAACGTTCAAGGCGTGCTTGGGAGAGACAGTGTACAATGGCTGGTCAACGTTGTGCACCCCCAAAGGAAACTTGCCCTTGACCCTCGCTATGTACTCCTTCTTGACGCTGCGCTCTCTAATCTGCTTGACAAAGCGTTCGGCGCCTTTTGCTGTTTTTCCCAAGAACATCAAGCCCAGGGTAAGGCGATCCAACCTGTTGCAGGGGTGCACAGTTAGGCCCTTTTCGTGCTGGAAAATCTTGGTGATGGTGTTATACCTGTATCTACCCGTGGGATGCACGGGGATACCGGAGGGCTTATCGATTGCTAGAACGTCTTTGTCCTCAAAAACAATTCTTATGGGCCGGCTTGTCACCGAAGGCTCGTGCCGGTGCAACCTATGACTGATCAAGTCGCCATTCCTCACCACCGAGTCGATCGTGGAGGGCGACTTGTTGAGTAAAACTTTGCCCTCAGCAATGGCCTTTTCGTAGAACTTCTTATCCTTGTCACGGAACTCGTCGACAAAGATATCGACGAGCTTCCGGTCTCTCCATCGGAGCTTGCAGTAGGTGAGATACGTGAAGTAGTAAGGCGTGACTCTCCGCAAGGGCCCATCAATGAGATAGTGAGCCCCTTCGGACTCCTCCTCGTATATGGTTTTGTTGGTGCCACCCGTGGAAACAATGTGGTTTTTGTCGATCGACTGCTGCTTCAAGCGAAAGCCAAGGTCATCTCTGAGCTTTTTCAGCTCTCTGAGTGGCGAGGCAGCTCTGGGCTTTTTCATACCGCTGCCGCCTGCACCCGTGACCGTATCGGAAGCTTCCAGACTCATTTTTCGAACAATTTGTAGAAGTTCACGCAATTGAACTTTCATTCATCGAAAAGATGTCGTTGCGTATGCGCATCGGAATGCGGCTTGGTGTGCGATCTCGCACATAATGCCTTCATGCTACTATTTGCTGCTTTAGATTCCGTCGCTATTATTCTATTATTTACACTATATCCTCGTGATTATTAAAGTAGACCCTGCTTTTTGAGTTCCATGTAGTCCTTTTGGGACATCACATTGCCCTCTTCGTCTTCGACTTCCACACCATTGCCCTGCTTTTCTTGCAGGTTGAGCTTTTCTTGCACCACCTTCTCCTGTAGCGCCTGCGCTTCAGCTATCGAGGATATGTTGTTGAACAACCCGATGTCCTGCTCCTCGACACCCAAGCATAAGAGCCCGTGAACGTGCTTGGCCTGGCTGAAATGCTTGTTGAACTGCTGCCTGCCCTTGTACGTCATATTTCCGCAGATCTCGCAGGCATAGGACCGGTGGAGCCCCTGCAACTTGTAGAGCCACAATGGGATAGGAAGGCCGTCCGTCCCAATCGGGAGGTGCTTCGAATACGCATCGTCGAGGTCCGAGTCGTCCTCCAGACCGGACCCGTTTTCCTTGTCGGAGTCGCCGTCCACGTCAGTGTAGTCTGAGGGATTTCCATCGACGTTGAGGGTCTCCAAGACCCTCTCTCTTTCAGAGAGACGTGAGCGCGGCTCGTAGTCCTTGATTGTGGCGTCAATGACGGGCTGTAGCTGCTTGGCAACTTGCTTGATCTGGCTCTCGAGCGTCTTGGGGTCGGGCATCTTGGGTTGAGCTTGGGCAGGAGAGCCCTTGCTTTTCTCTGCGTTTCGCTTGTGCTTCTTGCCATCGAGGTGGCTTTTGTAGACAGTTTCCTTTGCAAACTGCTTGCCGCATGGCACACAGTAGAGCTCATTGGTGCTCGACTCCTGGCTGGTGTCCGGGTCGGGCGGCAGAGATGGGTCAAGAAGAGGGAGGGCGTTGGCTCGGAATGTCTCGAGGTACATGAGAAGCGACTCGAGGTACTTGCGGTAGTCTGGCGAGGAGTTGGACGCTTCAAAGTCCTGAAACGTCTTCAAGTACTCGAGATACGTTGCGTGCGAGCCGGTGGCCGCCTTGTACATCTCGTGGTATAGCGTCAAGTCGACGTACTTGCCGTACATCTCGAACTCGCTGAACGCCAGAAGGAGCTTGGGGCCGATGAACTCCGTGGCACTGGAGAGGAAGTACTTGCGCTTGGCCTTGGACTTCTTGCGGCGGAGCTCCTCCTCCGGCGCGCTCAGGAACATGAGGTAGTTTTGGAGCGCAGACGTGGCGTTTGCAGACGGAGTGCTTCCGTGCTTTGTGTCGACTTTCTGGATTGTGGAGAGGAGGGCCTCGAAGCTCATCTTGGGGTCCTGCATTGCCGCAAACTCCTCATCGAGGCTGCCGCTCTCAAATAGCTCCTTGCACCGCAGCGCAGAGCCAAGGTACTGGTCCCTGAAGTAGGCAAGCTCGTGCTGCTGCAGAAGCGTTTCCTTGCGAGGTCTCTTGTGTCGAGACTCTAGTAGCGGGTCTGCGTCGGGTACCCCAGCGGCTTCCCTCACCTCCGGGTTGGCTCTGAACCGCTGCGCGGCGGCCGCTTCAAGCGCATTGATGTTTTCTAGTAGCTGTCTCACCGTCTCCACGGACATGGCAAGCTGTGGGATTGTTTGACAGGATGACGGCGCAGACTTGGCAGACGCGGCCGATGAGCACACGGCGGCCGTGCATATAGGGTGCAGAAGATCCAAGGGTCGCATGCTTCTCCACATGAGAGCTTGCTATGCATAGTATTGTTGTTGCGACAAAAAAACAACAAAATTAAGCTGACACCAGATAACGCCTCCCACCGCTCCCTTACTGCAGTGCCTACCAACTGCCCTTTAATTCTTTGCTCGGCGTCCCTTCCATAATGTCCATCCCACTCTTCCTTTTGACCTTCAATTGCGGCAAGCTCAAACTAGACACAGCCCTGTTCCGGGAGTCGCTTTTGGGCGAGCTTCCCGACACCCCGCCTGATTTGTTTGTGTTTGGGTTCCAGGAGATCTGCTCTGTGTTGGACGGCGCGTTCCCGCTGCTGGTGCAGCGGCACATGATCGACCTCAATGCGGCCGTGCTACTGGTACTAAAGGCCAAGTACTCTTCGGACCCGGACTCGCCATTTAGGTTCACCACCATCGGCGTGAACCACATCGGCGCCGTGGGCATAATAGCCATTACTCCGTTTGTGCTGAAATTTGGCGTGTGCAAGTTCGCCAGTGCCAGCTGCGGCGCGGCCAACTCGCTGTTGAAGGGCGGCGTGGGAATCAGAGTCAAGTACACCTCGCCCAGCGAGTCTGCGGAGTTGACATTCGCCGCCGCCCACCTTTCTGCGCAGGAGGGCGACGTCTACTACCAGAGGCGGCTTCAGGACATCGACACCATAATGAGAGCCATGGACTTTGGCGACGGCTACAGTTTCTTGAAGCCCGGCAGCCACTCGTTCTTCATGGGCGACTTGAACTTCCGCACAACCAGGAACTTGAAAAAGAGCGCCGCCGCGGTCAAGGAGCTCGTGGACTTGCAGGCCGAGACAGACGTCGACAAGGCAGACATTGCGCAGCTCGTCACAAAGTACGACGAGTTGACCAAGGGCCGGCTTGACAGCGAGGTCTTCTCCGGGTTCGACGAGGGCAAGATCACCTTCAGGCCCACGTACAAGTACCACTTGAACACGGCAATCTACAACACCAAGAGGGCTCCCCTGTGGTGCGATCGCATTTTCTACCAGTCAACGTACAGAAACACCTTGAGACCCTCGGTTCACGCCTACAACAGCCTCCCGACGTACTTGGGCTCCGACCACAGGCCGGTGTACCTCCACATCTCTGTTCCTGTCAAGCCCCCAGCATCCATCATCGACGCCAATGGCTACTTGCTCGTGCTACCCTCCACGGTGCTCACCGACGGCGGTGCTTCCCGCAAGGACTTCGGGCTCTCTTCGAATGCAGTGAGCGGCCCCACCCAGGTGTACATGAAGTTCACCACCCTCGATAAGCTCACACAGTACCTTGTGCGCCGAGTGTCTGATTTCGCTATCGGCTACGGTTTGTGGTTTGGGACCACCTCGAAAGGACGGGTGTCTTTGCTATTAATACTCTTACTTATATGGCTCTCTGTTGCCATGCAATAAACCTGCCACGCGGTTGGCTACTAATTACCAACTTTTTCAAACACGAAGCCTATGTAGAACGCGACCGCCTCCTTCTCGTCGCCCTCCACGCCATACTTTCCGTCTGCTCTCTTCATTCCCTCCAACAAATTCTTGTTGAGCCTGTTGAAGTACTTGGGGATTTCTGAATTAAAGATATCTGAGAAGTTTTTCCGATACTTGAGTATGAGCCCAAAGTCTTCGCAGAGCAGACGGAGGGTCTCGAAGGGCACCACGTATTCGGGGACGTCGTCGACGGCATCCTTGAGAAAGTAGTCATAGCGGTTGCCGTACGGCGAGCGGAAAACGCCATCTTCAGGCGGCTCCTCTTCAAACCGCACGTGGTATAAGCTATTGCCAAACGTGCGGTCGGCAATGAAGTCCTTGTCTATGATCTTGCTGCGAATAAAGTCGGAGGACGGTATTGTGCCGATGAAGGTGCCCCCTGGACGGAGCGAGCGCGTGATGTTGGTGAGGATCGTACGAACCTTGGCCTCGGACTCCCAAGCATAGTGGAAGGAAAACTGAATGGACACGGCGTCCACGGGGAACAAGCCCTCGATGATGCCAGGGAAGTTTTTCTCCAAAATTTCCGGAACTGTGTATGTGAAGAGGTCTCCGGTGGCAAAACACGCCTCGAAATTGTACCGTCGGCCATCTCTGTTTCTCTTTGTTTGGTGGTTTTGTGGAATGAAGCGAGCCTTATTTTGCGAATACCTGTGGAAGGCCTCTTTGACCGAAGCGTCACTGATATCGATCCCCACGTAGTGATCGACATTCACAAACTCGCATTTGTTCAAGTCACCGCCTTTACCACAACACAAGTCCAAAAACACCAAGGGTGCCTGCGGGCTTCTCCGCTTGACCCAGTTCCCTAGGAGAATATACTTGATTGCATTGTTGAAGTTCCTCATCTTGTAGATCGGGGACTTTGTCCGCGAGCCCTGCAACTTCGACTGGTGTGTCCGTTGATTGTAGTGCTGCCGCACAATACTATTGATATCCTTGTTTTCTTTGTGGGCGATTTTGCTTTGGAAGGTTCGGTAGTCCGAGTTCATGCCTGGTCCAGTCATGCTGGGGACTGCCGTGTAGGCCGCCACTTCGGTGCCCGTAGGCTCGGGCTCCTCAGGCTGTGGTGCGGGCCTCACTCGTCTTGGCTCTGGTTCTGCATCCCGGCGAATCACTCTGGAGTTGCCGGACGACGGAGCAGACGCTCCGTACCTGGCATAACGATCTTCGCGATTGGGCTGCTCCAGCTTGGTGGAAGACGGCGTGGCGTACTTTGCATACCGATCGTCGAGCCGCAGCCTTTGTCCGTACTTGTCATACTTGTGGGCCTCGACCTTGCTCTGCTTGCTTTTCATCCACGCAGGCAACGAGTCGTCGGGCACTTCCTGGTACACCGACGAGGTGCTCTTCGCCGAGTGAGCTTCGCCGTTCCGCCGGGAAAGCGAGCTGCTGTAGTCGACATCCTCCACCAACCCTACCTTGGACTCGCCGTCGCCGAGCGGCGAACCTGGGCGCTTTCTGCTGCGCGAGTCCGGGTCTGGAGTCGTGTTTGGAGACGTCTCCAGTCTGATGCTCGCCAGGCTCTGCCCGTCTGTGTTACCCTCTGCTTTTGAAGCATGTCGGCTGTCGCCTTGGTCGAGCGGGCGGTTTTCTTCTGAGTCCACGCTTGACATTGCGGCGCTAAGTGCTGTGGAATATGCCGAGGGCTTGAACTCTGGGAATCACTACGCGCGCATCGTTGAACAAATGAGGACATCCAGGCCCAGGCCCTGCGCCGGGAGCACTATAATACGTAAACCAAGTATGCAAACTGTGATTGGTCTATAAATCGCCTACGGGAAAGCCTGTACGCCACCCAATCCGTTGCAAGCTTGTCTGCTCTAGGAGGGGGCCGCCTCGGGCCTAGAGGGCCAGCTTCGCGGCGAAGACCTCCTTGTAAATGTCGACAATGGGCTCGAGAAACAGCTTCTTGTTGGGGATGTAGTGGCCGCCGTCGTGTTCCAAGAGCTGCGTGCCGGGGAGCAACTTGGCGAGGTACTTGGTCCTGACCGCGGGAACCACCACGTCCTCTGTTCCGTACACGGCAACGAACCTCGTGGGGACGTCGTGATGTGTGAAGTACTGCTTGTACTGCGGATTGAGGTCCGCCACCTTGGCGTACTCCTCCACATCGGCGACCTCCGAGTTGATCGTGCTCATTTCGTCATCCGGGTTCTTGGGCACCGTGAAGGCAAACGGCGAGAAGATCACCGCCACGCCGAACGGGCCGTTCGAGGGCACAAGCGTAGCGAGGTTGTTGGCAACAATCGCGGACATGGCGGCGCCCTGCGAGAAGCCCACGATTCCGTCGTACGGCCCGTTGGCCTTGATGTGGTTGGCAACGTACTCCAACGCGGAGTCGAAGCCAAGGTAGTTGCCCTTCGAGTCGTTGAGCCACCAGCAGCGGTTGAGCTTGTCCTCGACGAGCTTCTGCCACTTCTCGTTGGCCTCGTCCTCGTCGACGGACAACACAAACGGAAGGTCTTCCTTGCGCTCGATGACCACCGGTGGGTCTATGTAGTCCATCTCATAGTTCAACTTCTTGGTGAGGATCTTTCTGAGGCCCGAGGATTTTTGGGAAAACACAACTCCGTTCTGGAGGAAGCCAGGGAGGCAGAGGAGTTTTGGCATCTTGGAAAGAAGAGTGGCTGGTAGATCGCTAGCGGTACATGTAGCGCGTTCCCGCGGATAAACCTCGCACTTAGGAGCGTCGCGATGAGAAGGCTCTAGGTCCGAGACCGTTACGCCGCACGTCAGCGCTGAAAAATACCGAAGACCCTGAAAATTTCTCTTTTTGCATCATGCTCTGTCCCTGGCCATCACGAACGTGTTGACGCTCTGCAACGTGGATCTGCTAGGATTCACCGGCCGGACGTCCAGGATGCGGCCCAAGTGCGTCCGGATAGTGTCCTTGTTGACGTGTGGTGGCTTATCCACTGCATTCCACTCTGCGTCGTACGATGCGCAGAGAAGGCACAACGCCACGCCAACACAGAGGTCCTTTCCGGTGTCGCAAAGCACGACCGTCGCTCCGCTGCTGGGGGACGCGGCGTGGATCTGCGGGAGCACTCCACGCAACAACTTCGAGCCCTTCTTTGATGAATCGAGCCTGTAGTGTTCCACGGAGACAGGGCCCTTCTCCGGCACGTCCGTGACCTGGTGCTGCGCGGATAAAACTATGACGCGTGCAACGGTGTCATCCAGCTGCACTATCTCGCCAAGCAGCACGTCTTCTGTAATGGCGCCAATGCTGATTTGCGTGTGGCCCAAGCGGGAGAGCTCGAGCCGCGAGTGGTCCTCCTGCCCGGACCGGCGCTGGATCTCTGCGATCCTCGCGAGGAACTCCTCCTCCGTGAGCCATGGCGAAATGTCGCCCGTGGCCATGTCCACGACGCGCACGTCGTCTTGCGGCTCGTAGTAGATCTCCTCCCAGAGCAACCTGTGGTCGAGGTGGCCACCACACACGTCTTTCGATGCCCATAGCTCGTGGTCGTCGCCTGCGCCCTGGACGTACGGGAAGCCGAACGTCCAGCCGGGAACGTGGTCGCCCAGGCTCACGTTCACAGACGCCGTGAGGCAGCACACCGAGAACGCGTCGCGTGGGCACTCCACGTCCTGCGAGGGCTTGCCGGGATAGACCCACTGGGGCACGAGCGGGCGGCGGGCCCCGAGCCTCTGCACTAGATCGCGTTTGCTGGTGAGGTTCAACTTCAACACCTCGCGGGCGTGCTGGGGAATGAGGCGAGCAATGCTGGAGTGCTCGCTGGCCAGCACCATCTCACGCGGCGTGCAGAGCCAGTTCTGGGCCCGTAGCTCCTCGTAGCCCGTTGTGTCCTCGTCTTCAAACATGATGTAGTTGAGCACAGCGCACCATATGGGCACCGTCTTCAGTAGCGCGTCGGGCATGAGCTTGCCCTTGCGGGTGGAGTCCACCAAAACCACCACGGGCGACGACCGGAAGTGCTTCAAGACGTGGAAGTTCAATCGCCGTAGCGACATCTTCCACTCGCCTGTGTGGCCGTCCGTCGACTTGAAGTAAGCTGTGTCGGCACAGTGCCGGGGCTCGACGTACCAGAGCCCGCACCGCTCATTGGCAATCAACGGAAACCGCGAGAACTTGGCCACGTAGCGGCTGTCGAAGATGATGGACTGGATCCTGTTTTTCGTGGACGTGGACTCGTGCTTTAGGTCCTTGAGGACCTGGTGGTAGTCCATCGAGTAGATGTCCGCATTACGATGATCATCGCGGCCCTACATAGGAACGCGACAGCGGGGCCCCCACACAAAGGCAAGCTACCGACACTTTGGACTCGAAAATGCATTCATATATACTTGTCAGCTGCCTTTGCAGGCACGGGAGGCCCGCAAGCAGCCACCAGAGGTTAGCGACCGGCCTTCCGGGCCCGCTTGAGGGCCGCCAACCGGGCCTCTTCCTCCATTTCGCGGCGGTCCTCCTCCAAGGCACGCCGCTTGGACCTCATCTCTTCTTCTAGGATGTCTGCGCCCGTGGCCTCCATGTCGTCCGAGTCGTAGTCGTCGTACTGGTACTGCGTGCGCTTCTTGCCCCGGTTGAAAATCGACCAGATCTCGTCGCGGTCGTAGTCTGTCGCGGGCTCGGCGTCGGCGTCCTCGTCGTCCGATGCAATGAACGAGCTCATGTCGGACTCGTCCTCGTCCTCCTCTTCCCTGGACCTCGGCAACCTGGCGCCGTCCTCCGGCCGCAACTTCTTGAGCTTTTGCGCTAGTACAGAGGATGGCTTTCTTGTGGGAAGTGGCTGGCGAGCCACAGGCTTACCACTGCTGGCGCTGGTGTGGTCCCGCGTGCCGCTCGCACTTGCTTTGTGCGGTCGCTCCGCCTGGCTTCGGGAGGATGCACCCGTGCTTTTGCCTAGCGACGTGCGCTTTTGGCCCTCACCGTGGCCGACTTCCCTCCTACCGCTGGCAGACGCATCGGGCGACTTGGATTTATGCTTGATATCAATGCTCATCTTTTTCTGGTCGATGCTGGATGCTTTGGCCATCAACTCACTGAACGACATTTTGGGCTTCTTTTCCCTCGGAGGGGCTGCAGCCACAGCCGGGGACTGCCCTTGGCGTGCACTCCGAAGTGCACCGGGCCCTGTGCCGCCCCTCAGTGTTTTGCTGGTGTTGGTCGGTGCCCTTGTGTCGGACAGGCGACCGCTTGGTTTGGCTCGGGGCTTCACCTCTTTCTTCGGCGGAAGCCCCTTTTTCTCGCGAGCCTCCCGCTCCTTGCGCTCATTTTCTGCCTTTCTAGCTGCCTTAAGCCTGGCCACGACTGGATCAACCTGTCGTTCGCCGTGCGGTTGCGGCCGTTGTGAGAGCGGAGTGGACTTTGCTGGCTCAGCTGTCCTTGCTGCTGTGCTCTGCGCACTCCATGCTTTGTTGATTTCTCCTTTCTTTCGAAGCTTCTGGAGGATTTCAGCTGCGCCCATACTCAGCCCCGGCCATAAAGTGTATGTGGTGCTTGTTTCAAGCTGTTCTGTTGAGTGTTGTTACTGAGTACAGTACATCTGAGCCGCGAGCGAGACTGGCACCGCAAGTACATACTACCAAGCGGCGTTCAGTAAAGAGAGAGTGACAAGCGGCTATTAATAGGTCGTCATACACGTTCGTAGATATTTTCAATTTAAATGCTTGTTCACTCCTTCGCTGAGCACTGCCATTCGCATATATAGCGTCAAACGGGCGGGACATACGCACCTAGAGGCGCTTCTAAAATTGTAAACGTCTCAAAACGGGATCACAGATCACTCCTCCGTATCTCGTGGCTCAAATGCATTCATTAAGTTTGTGAGTTCACGGTCTGCTTCGTCATCTCGGCCCATGTCAGCCATGAGGCGTCTAGACCTGCGCATCGAGAAGTCCTCACACTTCCTGATGGTACCGCTGACATGAACACACCGCATCAAAACATCTCTGTTGTCGACCTTGTTGACAAGGCCCACGGCTGCCACCACTAGATGGAAGTCTTTGCGGTTGCACCTGATGATTCCGGTGGAAGTCTTGTTGCTGAAATACTTGACAATAATCAGCAGGCCAACGGTCCCTAGCGCAAAGTCCCCATAGTGGTCTCTTATCACGTTCCTCAAGAGGCTCGCTAGTAGCTTGGCGTTGATTCCTGGGTGGGATGATGCATGTAGGTTGAGCAAGCAGCTCGTAGGCGAGTCGCTGAATTCATGGAATTTTGCTCTTTCTTCTTTTGATTTCGGCGCTGACTGCGGCGGATATAGAATTTCAAAAAGAATATATCTATGTTTAAGACGAACCATCTAATGCATCGGAATCAGCCAAGATACTGGTTTTCGTACATCACGATGGATTCTCACTTGGTGGTCCCGGTCACGTGACGGTGCTATGGGCCTGATCCATTGAACCCAGCTATTTACTCTATAAACAAAAGGCGACTCCCAAAATTATTCATTAAATTGTCAAGTATTTCTCGAATAAAGCCCGCGATGCTTCGCTATTCCCATTGATGCTGTATATCAACGATAAATTGTATGCTGCTTCCGTCAGCATGTCATACATTGGGTCTTGCGCTAGTTCATCGTGGTAAGAGAGAACTTTCTCGTAGTGCTTAATAGCAATCGAGGGTAGCCCAATCATGTGAAACATCCTGCCAAAGTTGTATTCGATTTCTTGCAATTCGTAAATCGTGGCTGTCTTCTCACGCGCGCTCTTGTATTCCATCAAGTAGCTGATGCCTTGCAATAGCTGTATTTGCCTGTTGCCGCTATTTCTTTGCATCGACCGGTGTATGTGAGCCAATCCGAGCACGAAACATATCGTGGGATCGTGATAGTATTGCCTGTAGGCCCGAGTCAAGTAGACAATGGGAGAAGAAAATGTTCTGTTACTTCCAAGCAAACAAGCATATATGTAAAGCAAATGAGGATGTTCCCGCTCAAACTTAAAGTTTTTGACATCTATTGTGACTTGCGCAGATCCGGAAACTTTGTTCAGAGTGAGCAAGGAATCATATGCCTTAAGATGTCGAAGGAAGTACTTCTGGTGATTGTAATTGCTGAAAGCTGCCCAAGCGCTAACACCGGAAGAAAAACAGCACATGAAGAAATCATATATGCTAGGAGAGAATTGCGCTGATGTGAGCAAATATCTGACATTGTTCGACACGGTGATTGCGAAGTCCTCTTGAAATATGCCCAACGTCAACCTCACCATTCTCAAAAGTGTGCTTCTGGTTTTATCCTGAACAAAGACACTGACGTCAAAAGCAATGTCTATGAGTTGTACGGCCTCTTCAATGCTTTCATATTGCCTTGCCAAATATGAATATTGAGCAAATATCCAAAGCCATGTATCGTAGTCCAACCCTCGAAACTCTGTTTTGGAGGTCATCGTCATTCGAGAGTTGTCAGTTTCTGTAGTGCCCACAAATATATTCTTAAGACGTTCAATCCTTTCTTTATAGTCCATTGGCTTGCGTTTATGATACATTGCAATCCCGTTGAATGCCGTTTTTCTGTTTTTCGGGAAAAAGCTTTTAACCTCCATGAAAATCTCGAAAAGTTGCGACGCAAGCTTAAGCCAAGCTGTGACTGCTGCTCGATGACCTTGATCTATGGCATCTTGCAACCGTAGCATCCCGTTATACTTGTCTTTGACTAGCTTTGTCGCGTTCGCTTCGAAGGTCTGCGGGTCTATTTCGTCCAGCTTTTTGCTGAGCATCCTCTTGTAAAGCGTCGAGTTTTCAATGAGGGCAAAGCTGTCATCAAGCGAATCTTCTGGACTTCTGAACTCGTCACTTGCAGATGGAGTTTTTTCGTCTCGTCCACGAGGGATTTCTGCTTTTGACACATCTTCCATCAACTTAGAAGCAAACTCCATCTCCTTTGTGTAATACAAAGCCTCGATCAACGAGAGTTTGACGTCTACGTTCTGTGGATCGTCCGTGAGGCAACCAACAAGAACCTCGCGAGCCGCTTCATAGTCGCGTATCTCAAGGAGACATTTTCCAAGAATGTAGTTCAGCTCTTTGTTGTTGTCGTGATCGAGCAAGAATGTGAGGTAGGGTATGGCTTCAGCCGGACATCCCTCGGATTCCAATGCACTTCCTGCTTCGAAAAACAAGTCGAAAACGTCACCTTTGTTCTGCTCTTCAAACAAGTAGTTAAAGTGCTGCACCGCCTCGTCTTTTTGGTTCAAGTGTAGACGGAAAATGCCTAGCTTAAACCGAATGTCTATCGGTAGGTCGAAGTCTCTGGACATCAAGCTCTCAGCCTTGGCTGGCATCTTTGACTTGAGAAAGGCTTTTCTGCGAACAGCATCGAATTCCGAGTCATCGTCAAGTTCGTCCCACCAGATCTCGCTCTCTCTATTCTGCTTCCACCTCGACACCAATTTGATTAACTTGATACCGGGGACCCACGACTGCTCCGACGCCAACAACTCACACGAAACATTGAGCTCCGTCCAGTTGAAGACTGGGTACTTTGCATTAGCCGGCTGGCGTATGTTGTAGTCCAAAATGCGCATGTACAAGTTGATGGCGTCGCCAATACGCTTTTGCTCTGCGTAAATACTCGCCAAATTGCGAACAACGGTGGAGTCTGTGGGGTACGTCTGATGGAGCTTCTGGAAGCCTTCGAGAGCACGCCCAAACTGCTTTTTCTCCTTGTAGAGCATTGCCCTCTCGGTGATGTACTGCTGTGGCACGCCAGGTGTCTTAGCAATCGCATGGTTGTAGCAGTGAATGGCCTGGTCAATATGGCCCAATGAGGCACTGAGCTCTGCTACCATTGCCCAGAACAGTCCGTCCGCTTCGCCGCACTCGGCGGCTAGAAGCCAATAGAGGCAGCATTTGTTCCACTGCTCCCGCATCTGGCAGATCTCACCCAACGTCTTGTAGGCATTGAAGTTGCGGGCGTCTAACTTGATGACTTCGGTGTAGTGCTTCCAGGCCGAGGAGAGGTCACCGTGGACAAACGCCTCGTTTGCCTTCGACAAGTGGTCGCGGACCTCGGGGTCGTTGGCCTTGTTGGAGGCCCGCATCAAGCGGCGCTTCATGTACTGCTTGGACTTTGGCTTCTTCTTGACCTTGAACCCCGAGGCCATCTTGAGGTTGTCTCTGAGCGTGTAACCATCGTCCAAGTCGTCGTGGCCCAGGTCGTCGTCGGAGAAAATGACCGGCTCCGGGAAGTCGTCGTCGTCCAAGTCCGAGCCAGTTTCGGGATCAATGAAGAGCCCCTTCTGCCCCAGGCTCTGGGCAGGCAATTCGGGGTCTATGTCCATCTCATTGCCCAGGCCCGAGCCCCCGTCCGAGTACTCCAGGCCAGAATCGTCTTCTGAGTATTGCGGGGCCATTGTGGTGGGAGATTGGTGCACGCGGGGAGTTGATACATAAACAAGCGCGCGCAGAGATGAACAGTAACTACAACAGATGGAAGGCATCGAAACAAGGCAGAACAGTAGAAAGCATTATTTCTTAATTGAAGTACCACGTAATTTGTAATGTCGCTACAATTATCAAATATGACGCAGCACACTCAACGGAATCAGCACCCGTAGCCTCACCCACGAGAAGCCAATTCGAGAGGACGCATAGTTACTTTTGCAACGACGGACCCAGCAAGACACGGACGACAAAAGAGCTGTATCATATTACCAATCCAGTTATGTGTGCTTTTTGATGTTTTTTTATTGGTTACGCTCAAGGTGTTTTGGCTGGCGATTTCGCTGGGGTGAAGCGCTTGTTGTTTCCTGCCAGTCGCACATCGCAGGCAATTCGCATCACGGATTGACCGATGTCGGGTTCTACTTGGAACCTATGCCGTCAGCATATACAGTGCAGATGCTATAAGCTGGACGTGGGCAACAAGTTCCTCACTTACTATATGTACTAGGGCCTGCTGCAAGATCATTGTCTACGACATGTGCGTTGATACTTCGTGTGTCCGAGGAACTGAGAAACGTGAATATCTGGTACGACCACCAGCGACTTCAAGCCGCACTGCAGTGAGTATTAACACCTATAAGTGAAGCTTGTCAAAGTGGTATTTTTTGTGTGGTGGCATCAAGAGTTTATTACCACATTTTCGGCGCAGAATGCGAGTCAGACCCAACGAACATACCTTTTGCAGCCGAAATTTGTTTTGGCATGCCGAACATTAGAGACTCTAGTAGACAAGTGTGTCCCCAGACGGGGAAGGGCCCCCGCAAAAGCCTCCCCGAATCAGCCCGAAATGTTCCCTACATGGTACACGTGTATGTCGGAAATGTGAGCAGCGTTGCTCCTGATTCCTAGAGATCGTGGCCGCGCTGTGCGAGGCTGAACAGCGAGTGCAGCGCACAATGACCTTTCGGTGGACGAACGGAGAATGAATGGAAAACTATGCACAACGGCTTTCCCCGTGTGCAAGGCGGATTTCCGCGCGTGAAAACCACCACATCTTCGATCCACGAGAGCGGCGTCTTTATTCAGTTTGTCGTCATGCTTTTGCCGTCCGTGCTTCGTGTGCTTTTCTTTCCCCCAGCCGCAGCGGGCGGCGCCGAATGATCGTTTCCTGCGGGCCAATTCCAAGCAATGCGCACTCGCAAGAAAACGGTGCGTTCAAGGATGTTCTATGCATGAGACTGCAGGCCCGCTAGGAACTGAACACAACGATCGCTCACTGCATTTAAAGGCGCTCGCTCCACAGATTTCACCTACTTCCTTCATCCCCTGAACTCTCTTACACCGCAAGATGTCTGCAAACGAGTTCTACAGCGCCGGCGACAAAGGCGAAAGACAAGACTTGACTCAGGACGAGATCCAGCAACACCAACAGAACCAGTCGCAAGGCAATGAGCAAGGCGGCGACAGGGGCCTCCTCTCGTCGGCCATTGGCGCCGCCATGAGCGGCGGCCTGGGCGGCCGTCAATCCAACGGGATTGAGGGCATGGTCGAGAATGCCATCATCGGCAAGTTGACCGGCAGCAGCGGCCACGGTGGCCAGGGCGGCTTCGGGGGCGGCTCGGGCGGCTCCGGCTTGGGCAGCCTTCTTGGCGGCTTGACCGGTGGAAGTGGCCAGGGCGGCTACGGCGGAAACCAGGGCGGCTACGGCGGCAACCAGGGTGGCTACGGTGGCAACTCAGGTGGCTCCGGATTGGGCAGTCTTCTCGGCGGCTTGACAGGTGGTCAAAGCGGCGGACACCACGGCGGCCAAGGCGGCTACGGCGGCAATCAGGGCGGCTACGGCGGTGACTTTGGCGGCGACAACTCCTGGGGCTACGGCGAGGGCGGACGCCACGAGGGCAGACACCACGAGGGTAGACGCCACGAGGGCGGCTTCGGCGGTGACCAGGGCGGCTTTGGTGGCGGCTTCGGTGGCGACCAAGGTGGCTACGGCGGTGGCCCCGGCGGCTTTGGTGGTGACCAGGGCGGCTACGGCGGTGGCTACGGCGGCGGTCCAGGTGGCCGTTACTGAGCAGCCTCTACCGTTTCCGGACCCTTTGTTTGATGCTTGGGAAGCTGCTTGTAACGAGCGACAGCCCCGGCTTGCTTTAGTAATAGTGAATGGAAAAACGAGATGAACGTTATCTCGATACACTTATCTCGGTCGAAAACTTAGCCAAGTCCGACCCGGACGCGGGTCCTTGACAGACTACCAACGTATACACAGTAGTAGCTTCCAGCCTTTGAAGACTCTTGGGAAGGCTTACTGCTCCATTAAATAGCTTGAATGTAAGACAAGTAATAGCCTTACCGGGAATTCCATCGATACTGGCATACGAACTGCCTCGATAGGACCTGCCCCATCACTGAGCACCTACAACCCCTGTCCGCCCCGGGTTCAGCAGCACACCGATTTAATCTCGTGCCACACAGCAGTTCAGTGCCACGACCTGTGCAATTCCAGTTTTCTGCTGGTGTTCCATTTTCTGGGGCCCTCCTATTCTTTCCTTCTTGCGCTCATCGCTGCTTCGCGCCTTGCTGCGCACACGTCTAGACCAGTTAATCCCCCACGAAACCCGACTTCTAGCTACAATGATCATGCTTTGGCCATTTATCTTGGCCTACGCTGGCGCTGCCCTGTTGTCTGTGGATTTGCAAGCTAACTGGAAAACTCCGCCCTTCCAGGTGCAAGTAATTGAGGCTGCTGCTGGCCTCAGTGATTCGGCGTATCTCCACACCGTGAGCACGCTCTTCAATGGCCAAACCGACGCTTCCGACTGGGACGATGACCTGTCCTCTGCGTCCGCTGACATCTCTACGGATCGGAAATTCTACGAATCCGTTGTTTCCACTCTCTCAGAGGCTGACGCCAGTTTTTTCAACATCAATTTGGTCAACCAGATCTTCTCGCCCCGCATAGTGGCCCACTACAGCCACTACGAAAGCCAGGTAGTGCCCTCGCTCGAGGCACAGGTGAAATCACAGTGCGCCAAAGACTCTTTTGGCGAGCGCATTGCCGAGCCCACTGGTGCGTGGGTCAAGTACGGCACCAAGATTTATTGCTCGGCCGCAGACTTGTTTGCGTTGCAGACAGACAAATCCTCGGAGCCCCTTTTGGAGTTTGATCGTCCGATAGGAAGCAATGAAGACGCCCCTCTCCTAGTGTTATATGGCTCGCCGTCGTGCGAGCGCTTCTCTGAGATGTTCTCCACGTTGCTCCAACTAGGAGAAGCTGGCAACTTAAGGTTCGTTTGGCGCTACATCCCACCCAACACAGAACCAAGCATGGACCTCACCGGATATGGCAAAACGCTTCGGGTGAAAAGCAAGAGCGGGAACCTACTCGGCGAGAAACAGCTGATCTCCTCGTTGGCAGAGTTTCTCGATGCGCATCAAGGAAGCGCTGTCTTTGAGGTTCCGGAATCAGAGCTTCCCAAGGTCTCTACGAGCATTGTGTCGCACATTCTTAAATCTGCAAAGTCAAATCAGTTTGCTCTACTCTCTCGTGTTTTGAAAAACTTGCCGTTGTATGCCCCGCACTTTGCTAACAGCCGGAAACCTTCCAATTATGCTACTGTCGAAGAAAATGCAAAACGAAATGAGCGTTTGGGTGCCTCCAAGGACCTCATCGGACTTTACATCAACGGCGCATCGGTCAACCGACTCGAGACCGATCTTCCTTTCGTCGTTCAAAAGCTTAGGGATGAGCTCGATTTGGTCCACTCTATGACAGAGCTAGGCTTCACTAGCGCACAAGCCAAACATATGTTCTCCAAGTTTGCCCTTCTCACCGCCTACACCGAAAATGAGTACCGATCTGGCTCCTCTGCCAATAGATATGCATTTTACAAGGAGGCGTACGACGGTACAAAGCCCTCTGCGGGAGCAGTGGTGTTCTTCAACGATATAGAGCTTGACGACAACTACAACTTATTCTCGTCTGACCGAAAGCAGGTCTATATTGAAGAGGCGTCCAAATTGAGGCGAGCACAAGTCCCTCCTTTGAGAGAGAATGTCCACGACATCATCTTTGTGGTCAACTTCTCAAACAAAAGCCAGTTAAAGGTCTTCTTTGCCATGTCAAAGATGATTCTCGACAAAGGTATACCACAGCAGGTGGGAATTACCCCCATAATTGAGAACGAGAAGGATGCGCTAATTGCTGCAATGTTCTTTCGTGTGTTACGTGATGGGGAGAAGAAGGAAGCACTTGCGCTTCTTTATAAGTACTACGAATCTGCTGACGAGGACGAAGAAGCGGTGTTGAATTTGGTCCCGGTGCTGGATGAGGAGATTGAAATTGCAAAAGACCAAAGGATTCTTGAGAGGTATTCGATTACAGAGGCTTCTGTGATAGTGAATGGTGCCATCCATCCCATGCGCTCGAGAGATTGGCAGAGTCGCTTGGGGCAGCAGATTGCACATGATGTGGCACTCTTGCAAAGGATCATCAAAGAGGGCTCTGACGATGGTAGAAAGCTCAAAGATCTTCTTTATTCCGACGCCAAGTCTGAACGAAACCTTATGATTACTCCGATTGACCCTGGTAATATCAGGTACAAGCGCATCACTAAAGATCTTTATGAAAACTCCCACTCCTTTACCAAAGAGGTCTGGTCCGGGCAACCGCCTGTAACATTATGGCTCATTGGTGATTTCAACTCCAATGTTATTTTGGAACAGATGAAACATATCCTAGAATTTATGAGGTCAGAGAACAATAGATCCTCGCAGCTACGTGTTATTGATACAGCCACAGATTCTCCAATACTCAATAGTCTCAAGGCAAAGTATGGCAAGAAGCCTTTGAGTACATCTGCCATCAGAGACATGACAAAATTGATTGGAGATGTCAGAATACAGACTTTCTCTCCTCCAAGTTCAAAACAGCGGCAATTGTTAGAACGGAACCATATCCAGTCTCATCAGCCCATTCTATTGTTCAACTCTCGCCAGTTCTTACTCAAAAAATCATTCAATAGCCGCGAGTTGCTGCTTATTCTTAAACATGAATTAACCCAGAGATTAGACATCATTGACCAGGTTTTGTCTGCCTATCCTGAGAATTTCAATTATCAGTCCATTATGGATTTCGTTCCCCGCTCGACCGATCGTATCTCTTGGTATGATTTGGTAACCTCCACTATCACATGGTCCTTTAACCTTGAGGACTCCTTAGTATCAACAGACGTGAGCAGATATGACCTAGCGTCTTTGAACTTCGAGAACTCAATTGATGTTACTGGACATAAATCAGACAAGCCATTGGACATAGTTGTTGTTATTGACCCTCTTGACGAACTTTCGCAAAAGTTGGTATCGATTGTTCCGTCGTTGACTAGCTTGTCTTTTGTAAACATTGATGTGTTGCTCCAACCTTTCTCAAAACTTCAAGATCAAACAAATTTAGATCGGTTCTACGCATCCGGGTTTGTGCCCCTGATTCCAGAATTCTCCCCTGAGGGCATATATGCTCCCCCAAGCAGTGAGATTTTTCGGGTTTCCCTGAATCTGAAATATACTGCAGACGTTGATGTGCCACCAAGATGGCACTACATTCGAGGCAATGTAAGTAATCAGCAAAATGTCGATGACTTGAAGTTGGAAGAATCTCCCCTTCAAGCTAACTTCACCTTAACGCGTTTGGCAGTTGAAGGTTTTGTTAAGAATGTGCAAAACGGAGTACTGGTTTCAAACTTGGGTTTCAGAGCTGAAAATGGAAATGTGGGACGGGAATGTATTTCTATGGACACTATGGGATACTGTCAATTGCTACTCGAACCAGGAGTTTGGCAACTCAAGATCAACGGTGAAGCAGATTCGGGTTCATACAGTTTACTCTCTGCTCATGAGAACAAATACAACTCGAACGATGAGTCCCGTGATAGTGTCCCTGTTAAAGTCTTTTCTCTCTCTGGCAAGATTCTTCATGTCAGAACAAGGGAGTCACTGGTAAAGACCGATGTCACAAAAAAGAAGACAGTAAAAAAGGCAGACATCAATGTCTTCAGCATTGCCAGAGGACAAAGTTACGAGAAGCTTTTGGCTATAATGATGCTCTCAGTCAAAAAGCATACCAGTAAACTGGTGAAATTTTGGCTTTTGGAAGAATTCTTGAGCCCAGGCTTTGTCAAACAGTTGCCATTATTGGCAAAAGCGCTTTCCTTTGAGTACGAGTTGATATCTTACAACTGGCCCATTTGGTTGAGACAGCAAAAGGCTCCAAACCGAATCGTATGGGGCTACAAGATCTTGTTTTTGGACGTCTTGTTTCCCAGGCACCTTGACAAGGTCATTTTTGTTGATGCAGACCAAATTGCGAGAACGGACCTTTCTGAGTTGATGCAATTAGACTTGCAAGGCGCCCCCTACGGATTCACACCAATGTGTGAGTCGCGGAGCGATGTGGAAAGCCTACGGTTTTGGAAACAGGGATATTGGAAGAACGTTTTGAAAGACGACCTAAAGTACCACATCAGTGCACTTTACGTGGTAGATTTGAAGGCTTTCCGCGAGCATAACGTCGGAGACCAGCTCCGGTCTCACTATCAGAAGCTCTCACTGGACCCCAATTCTCTTGCGAATCTAGACCAAGACTTGCCAAATAACTTGCAACGGCAAATACCCATTTTCTCGTTGCCTCAAGAGTGGCTCTGGTGCGAGACCTGGTGTTCCCAGGAACTGAAGAAGGCTGCCAAGATGATTGACTTGTGCAACGATCCCACTTCAAATGAAGGCAAGTTGCAACGGGCGCGCAGGCTGATCCCAGAATGGGAAGGCTACAATCGGGAATTACAGAAAATCAGGGGGACCCAGCACGGAGTAGAGCACGACGAGCTCTAATTGTATGGTGCATGTTCCCCCAGAATTGGGCCATGCGCGATAACAGTTAAGGTTAATGACGCACGATAGAGACTGCATACCACGTGTTGCCAAGGCACGTGAACAACGGATTAATTGGGTGGAGGTTGCGATAACGATTTGGCAAGCTGGATGTCGTATTGTTTCAGCTTTTCAAGAGGGACCGTGGACTTGATGTCCTCACACTCTTTTGGTATTCCAGCACTTGGCAACAAGTCTCTGGAACATGAAACCGACTTTGCATGACTCACTAGTCTCACTTTGTGCAGGATTCTCAACATTGAAGAAGAGATCTGATTGAAAAAAATGGTCGCTCCGATCTGACAACATTATCAGTTCTTAAATTTCGGAGACACCCTTATAGTCTTCGGCTATCGCTTAAATCTAACTGCGTTCTGAAGGAGTGTCTGACGAAGTATGAAGATCTCGGACAAGTTGCAGCAGGCTCATTCCTGCAAAAACCCACCACCGGCCACCTTCTCGTTTGAGTTTTTCGTGCCAAAGACACCCCAAGGTGTGCAAAATCTTTACGACAGAATGGATAGAATGTACAATTTGAACCCGATCTTCATCGACATCACGTGGAATGCCGGGGGTCGTTCTTCCTCATTGACGAACGAAATGGTGTATACAGCGCAGTCGACTTTGGGTCTTGAGACGTGTATGCATTTGACTTGCACAAACATGCCAGTTTCTGAAATCGACGAGGCTTTGGACAAGGCCTACAAGTCAGGCTGCCAAAACATCTTGGCATTGCGTGGAGACCCTCCCCTCGACGGGTCTGATTCAACCGGAGATTTCAAGTATGCAAAGGACTTGATTTCCTACATCAAAAAGAATTACGGTAACCATTTCAACATTGGTGTTGCTGCCTACCCCGAGGGCCATCCTGAGGAAGCAGATAGCAAAAAGCTTTTGCTTTACTTGAAGGAAAAGGTTGATGCCGGTGCCAACTTCATTGTCACGCAAATGTTCTACGATGCCAAGAACTTCATTTCTTGGTGCGACGAACTTCGTGACATTGGTATTGATATCCCCATCATTCCCGGTATCATGCCCATTTCCACGTACTCTGCCTTCATTAGAAGAGCCAAATGGTCCCAGGTCCACATCCCGCAACACTTCTTGGATACGTTGGATCCAGTGAAGGAGGATGACTACGCGGTAAGAGAACTTGGCACGAAGCTCGTTGCAGAATTATGTCAACAGCTTTTGGACTCTGGACACGTCAACCATTTGCACTTCTACACCATGAATTTAGAAAAAGCCACTATCATGGTGTTGGACGAATTAAACTTGATTGAAGGAGTGTGCGAGAACGATGTGGTTTGTGAAGAGCTTCCTTGGAGAAAATCGTTGCACCCCGACAGATCGAATGAAAAAGTCAGACCAATTTTCTGGCAAAACAGGAAGTACTCGTACATCAGCCGTACGTCAGACTGGGATGAGTTTCCCAATGGAAGATGGGGGGACTCGAGCTCTCCAGCTTTCGGCGACATTGATTTAGCGGCTTCCCAGTTATTGCGCCAGTCCCCCAAAAGAGCCTTCGAGCTTTGGGGCTGTCCTCAAAGTATCGAAGATTTGTCTGAAATTGTGGTTCGCTACTTGAAAAACGAAGTCAATTCTCTACCATGGAGCGATGGACCCATTGGTAAAGACACTGAGATCTTGAAAGACTCCTTGATTAAACTCAATAGAAAGGGGCTCATCACTTTGAACTCGCAACCCGCGCTCAGTGCCATAAGATCAAACGACAAGATCTACGGCTGGGGTCCCAAAAACGGATATGTGTACCAGAAGCAGTATCTCGAGTTTTTTATCCACAAGGATGTGGCGCCCAAATTATTGAGAGCTATCGAGGAACATAACGTGACCCAAACTTGTGGGGTCATTACGTTCTATCTCGTGGACAAGGAAGGAACCTTAACTACCAATGCCAAAGAAAATGACATCAACGCGGTAACATGGGGAGTTTTTCCTGGAGAAGAAATCCTACAACCCACGATCGTTGAGAAGTATTCGTTCTTGGCATGGAAGGATGAGGTCTTCACATTGATTGACGAATGGGTCAAAATCTTCCACACGAAGACTATTGCTGAGCTAGCCGACGAGCAAAGCATCTCCAAGTTCACAGAGTTCCTCCAATCCTTCGGACGGGACTACGTTTTGTGCAACTTGGTGAGCAATGATTACACCCGCAGTAACGAGCACTTGTTTGATTTCCTTGGCAAGATCGCAGAGTCTAGTTCCTAGAGTATTTTGGCAAGATGACTTAGAGCGATCTGGCCGCTATCATGTTTGTTTTTGTCGACTTCAGTCGCAGTTTTATCTAATTCAACATACAGATAAAACAAGATTGGATGCCAGGCGCCCTCTACCTAGAAGAGAGAAGCCACTGCCTCTCAATCGTTTTACGTTTTATTCTTCACACTCACATCTTTTGCATTATATGCCATGAACCCAAAATAGTTCTATATAGCATCCTCAACGGCATGGTCTAAAAAATACAAGATTTAGTATCAATGTTACGCTCGTGTATTGAATTCTGCGTGTTATGTGCCCCCTACCATCCATACCTCCAAGCTCATGATCTTGAACTTGCCAAAGCGATGGCCGGACTCCCCATGCTCGTTGAGAATCTCGTTCCCAAACGTGTCGCACGGATACGAGACCCCCAGGTAAAGAGACTTGTCGATCCACAAGCCGTTGTTTCCCGAGGAGGACCCAACAGCAATGTAGTTGTGGTTTGAGTATATTATGTTATCGTTTATGCCCGTGTAAACGAACGCCTTGAATCTCTGCATTTTGTCGGGGTCGTCTTGGTTGGTCTTGGCCAACTTGGACTTGTCGAACCACTCACACTTCCATAGAAAACACTCGCCGTTGCCGTAATAGCGCTTATGGTCGTTCGGGCGCGGGTACTCGTTCAAGAAGCAGCCGAACTTGTTCTTTTTCTCGTCCTGGATCGCTATGATAAAGCCATTGGGGCGTGTGCTTCTGCGGGAGTCGTTCGCCGTGGGAAAGGACACCACGTTGTTCACCACACCCTCAGCAAACCCGTGCTCGGCGCGGTGACCTGTCTTGCGTTGTCTCTCCTGCTCTCGCTGGTACTCGGGGCTGCAATTGCGGTATAGCGTGTTGAGGGAAATCCCGTGCTGGTCCAACGAGTAGACTAGGTCCCACTGGTCGTACAACTGGAGTCTGGGAGGCAACAATAGGCGGATGTTTGTGGCCAACTCGTCGTCCAACAACCTGTGTTTCGTTGTGGCGCTGTATCCAGCCAATATGAGGTCTGAGAGAGGTGGAAGCGTATCTCTGATTTCTTCCTGTGCTGGGTTATGGTGCCTATCGGGATGCGGGGGAGCCTGCTCGGAGCCTTGACTCTGGGAGCGGAGGATCTTGCCGAAGAACGATCTCGGTCCTGACTGCTGCTCTTGGTGTGGATCTGTGTTGTCCGAGCTCATTTTGCTGTTTTGCGGGCAATAGGTGGTGTTGCTGTCCGCTAGTTGCCGTCGCCAAGCCAATTTACGAGTTGGGGTAGACTAGTGCGAAGTGGCCCGATGGAGCCACGAGGAGCAGAAGGGAAGAATAAACAGAAAAAAGTCGGAAAAAAAAGAAAGAAGAGAAGCAGAATCCTGAGAGAGAGCAATCACTCAGGCAGAGGCTTCCGTCGAAAGTGTCACTGTGTTGCTCCTTGAATTGTTCGATTTGGGCTTCTGGGCCCTCAGGTGATTTTAGAGAATTCCGTCTAGAGCCGCGCGAAGTATAAATAGCCAAGCTACCAGTTACTCTAGCTGTCAGATATGTTCTGTATTTTTGCGAGCGCCAAATTAGGTTCGCATGATCGCTACAAAGTAAGCCCCGTAAGCATTGACGCTGGAAACGATGCATCACTTTCCGCCGAACCCCACCAAGCTCAGTAAGAACGCAACGCCCGCCTTCACGCTGTCGACAAACTCAATTTCCGGGTACAAGGCGGAGAGCTTCTCGTCCAATCCCGCCATTCCCGCACAGCCCAACAACACGCAGTCGATGTTGTCCAGCTTGTACTCGGCTAACACCTCAGCCACGCGGCCGGAGATCTTCTTGAACTCGTCGGCGTCGGCCAAGCTCAACACCAGCACGTCCAACGCACGGGTGCGCTGGAACTTCGCCAGCGGAAACACGCCGCTGCCCGCGAACGACGTGATGGCCTCGTCCAAAAGCGGGTTCCAGCCGCTCGTGCTTGTCAAGACAAACAGCTTGGCCAAGCGTGCGTTTGCGTAGCTGTAGAGCAACGTAGCTTGCATGATCCCGAGGACCGGCTGCCGTGTGTGCTGGGAGAGGCTGCGCACAAGCGGGTGGTCCGAGTAGCAGCACACGAGGTACCCGTCGTGCTTGGTGTGGAGGCCCTTGGCCAAGAGATCGGGAAGCGTAGCCTGCTCGGAGAGCACCAGGGTCTCTGCGCCGTCGATCTCCGCCGGCGCGGACGCAGGCGCGGTGTAGAACTCGAGCTCGAACCCGCTCGGTGCCCGCACCACGTGGCGGAGGTTGTCTGTGACCTTCGTGGACGAGTTTGGGTTTATGACGAGAATCGACGGCATTGGTGGTGGAGCTGCCGTATGCATGGCGATAAGAACCTGGAGCGCATGCCGGCCGCGCGAGCCACGTGACGCGACAAGACCTGAACGGTGCAGCGTGCCATCGTCTAGATCCGTCGGCCATGTCTTTTGCGGCCGCCATTGACCGCTCGGCCAACATCGCCGCGTGGTCCCGCGGGTGCGTTGCGTTGGCGGGCATCTCTGACCAGATCTGGTTCACGGCCGCCGCGTCGGGGCTCTCCATGCAAGCGGTCAACGCCAGCAAGACCACCCACGGCGAGATCCTGTTCGATCCGGGGTTCTTCCTGGAAATCCGGTTCGAGCCCGAAGAGCCAGCGCCGGGTGACCGCCGTGATAGCGACGGTGTGGCGTCCTACGCGTTCGTTGTGTCGTCCAAGCATCTCGTGATGCTCCTCAAGAACCTCGACGCCAAGAGCCTCAACTATGTGTGCTTGCGTGTCCACGGCACCGGCGACGTGCCCTCCGTGCGCAGGTACAAGCTCAGCATCGAGATCTACACCAAGAGAATGGTGTTGAAGAAGTTTCAGATCAGCTTCCAGCCAGCCACGGCCTACCGCTCGAGCGTCCCGGCGCAGTACAACGAGGCGCTCCTAAACAACGAAATCCACCATTTTGTGCTCGAGCACTCCATTATGAAGCTGCTCTTTGACATGGCCTCCGTCGCCAACGAGGGCTTCCTCATCGAGGCGTCTGGGCCGCAGGTGAAGTTCACTGCGACCACGCGACATGTGCTCAAGGACCGGGACTTCTTGAGCCAGCCCATGCTGCTCACCGTTCTGATGGCCGTTGACGATTTGCACGACACCAACTTGGGCGATGTGGACGTCAAGCTCAACTGCAGGCTCAAGGACATCCGCAACTTCATCAACCTCATCTCGAGCCTCAAGTCTGACGCGTCCCAGGGCGCTCCCAACGCCGAGAATGTAGCGTACTTCGAAGCTCTCTTCAAAAGTGCGGGCGACCCCATTCTCCTAAAGTATGCTGGGTCGGACATCTCGGTGAATCTAATTCAATTGACCACCGATGACGCGGGTGCACGCATCCACAGGCGAGAGCAAAAGTACGAGCTCCACGGACCCACACTACGCAGGGTGGATGACCGGCAACAGGATATGCCTCCTGTATCCCGCCAGCTTCAAAGCGAGAACGAGCCGGACGACTTCGAATCCTTCGGCGCGCCACAGATCACATACGGCGGCCAGTCTGCAAAGCCCACGTACCAATCTCTGCATTTGGCATCAAGGACAAACCAGGGCGATAGCGACACCGAGTATCTGACGTCGGGAAATGAGTCCGGAACAGAGTTTGGACCCACACAGGTTCGCAACAAGCCCAAGTCTTTGTTCGAATAGAACGGCGTGAAATCTTCCGAACGAACGTCTTTTTGTTCGACGGAACCGGTACGAACAAACCTACAAAGCCAATTTTGACAACGTGAACATGAATATTATTATTTATGCGGTCTCGGTTTCAATTGCCTTGCTCTTCTTATCCAGGTAGTTGTACTTCAACCACCTGAAGCCCTGTCCCAATTGCGCCGCCTCGTTGACGAAGTGGCATCCGAACAACAAATAGTTCTTAGGCGAGATGGCCAAGGAGTACCTCATGAAGACCAAGGAGTATAGAATAAGGGAGCCGGTCATGGGCCCACTGATGTACTCTGGGTCCTTCTTCAAGTCCAAGATAGCGGCAACGGGAATCCCGAAGTTGGACACGGGGCCCCAGAAGTGCGTGGTGAACACGTACTTGAGATTCTGCTTGTTAAATATCTTGGAAAAAGTCGACATTTTCGTTCGGGCGCCGATGTCTGTAGTCCGATGGGGTTTTGTCGGTTATTCGGATTCCGCAGTGGGGTATGGGAAAATTTGGGGGATGTGCAGGCCGATCTACTTTTCGCAGACGCCTCTCGTGAGCCGCCATGGTCAGCACAGACAGCCCCACACGGGCGACTTTATTTTCCGGTTCGGAGCTAGCGCTTTCTCCAATTCGTCCTAACAGGAGTGCTGAAGGTAGTGTTTATTATTATTTTTTTCTTTTTGCAGATGACGTACGCCACAGAAACGGAACACCTCGCACTAATTCCGTGTATATACATAGAGGTAAATAGACAACTAAGCAAGAAAAATTTCGTGCCACTGACTTGAGGCCAGCGGCAAAATGTTACATGGTTTTTAGAAGACATCCGGGTCGCCTTGGGGCGCGTTCTCATCGCCGCCTTCTTCAAATTGGGGGCCGCGGAGTCCTGACGAAGTGGCCTTCTTCGTGTTCACGGGCGTGGCACCAATAGGCAAAATGCCGAAACTCTGTGCGTCGCTCGCCATCTCCACGCCTTGCATCTTATTGAAGTCCGGCGGAGGCGCAAACTGGGCGTATGGCGCTCCACGCATCTTCAACTGCTCCGGTGTGGAGTCGTTGCTGTTGTCCCCAGCAGACAAGCCCAAGTAGTTTGGAGTGTTTTCTGGGTTAGCGATCCAGAACGGGTCCCGCAAGGTGGTTCCGAGCATGCTGGCGATTTGGGGATCGTAGTCAAATCCGCTGAAGGGCGCAGCGGTGCTTCCGCCGATCTTCGAGCTCTTGAACGCATTCTTGATCAAGGCAATGTTTTCTAGAATCTTGCGCATCAAGATCATATTGTGGGAAGAGAATATGCGGACTTTCTGCTTGAAACCATGCGCTACGGAGGCATTAGTGGCCAACATCAGCACAATCTTTTCCTCAATCTGGTTCAAGAACTCGATGTTCCCATCGCCAATGAAGTCGTATGCCTTGGAGTTGATGAGAATAAATGTCACAACAACTCCTTGGTAGATGAAAGAGCTGAGAAAAGGCTCCCGCGTCATGAAGACTTTGTCAAGATGAACCTCGTCCAGAGAGGGTTCCGCGCTGTTGAGCTGGGCAATGTTCTCCTTCACGAACTCTCCGACCACTTCGTGCGTGTGGTCGAAGAACGCGGTGATCGAGTTCATGATGGACTTTACTGTCCCTGACTCGTACGCCAGGGTCTCTAAAAATGGATCCAACAACTTCACCCGGTTCACGTGGAGGATGATCAAGTCGATAAGGACATCCTTACGAGTAATGAAAGTGGGCATGTCAGTGATGCCGTCGATCTCCTTGACGACCCCGTTGAGCAGGTCCTGGTAACCAGGGGTCAAGTAATATGCTAGTGACTCGATCTCCTCGTCAAACCGACTGCTTATCTTCATGGCTTCATCCTGAGAGATTTCGCGCATGAACTTGTCGATGATGCTGGAGTTGGATAACCTCACACACTCACTCAATCCCAGTTTCAACAAAGAGTTCGTCAAACGGTTCTTGGCATCATCAACTTTAGCCACGCTCGTGGGTGGAAGCGACACCAGATTCACTTGAATCATGATCGGATTGGGCCTTCCGAAGATCGAGCACATCTGTGAGGACAAGTTCCTGACGGCAAACCACACCCGAAGCCGTGGCAAAATATCCGTGTAGTAATCTTCGTCTTTGTTTTTTGCGGACTCCTCCACGCTCTCTTTAGTCTTGCCACCTTCACTTCCGTGGGTGCTTGAGTTGGTGTCAGACTGGTCAGAGGAACTCAATACTACATGCAATCCCAACGCATAAGATATGGAGCAGGCATGGAACATCATGGACCAAGACTCCTCGTAAAGCTCTTGTGTGAAAAGCCATTCAGTGCAGAGGATGTATGCTTGCACGGTGACGTACGACTCGTTGATGAGGTTATGGCGAATCTTGGAGTAGATGTGGAAGAGGCGCTTGCCAATTTTCTTGGATTCCTCCCACAACTCGTCGTATGTTTTCACTTGCTTGCGGCCCAATTTGTTAAACTTTTCGGGTGAAAGCCGCTCAAGCAGCACTATGATTATCATGAGCAAAAGAAGAAGGTCGTCGTCGCCCTCCCATTCGTCCTCCTCGATCGACGCATGGGAATCAATGAAGTCGATAATCTTGGCCTCCGAGATGAAATAGTCGTACGTTTTCGTGGCAAAAAAGTTGCTCACCAACTGCTTAAGGACCTCTGTGTTTTCTGTCTCCGTCGCATCAGGCCGTGCTAGCCAGGGCAAGGGCTTCTTGGACGAAGGCAGGTCGTCGGCCTCCTGTTTGACATTCTTAGAGTCCGAAGATCCCAAGTTGGGGTCCTTGGTCCATGAGTGGTGGTTCAAGGACTCAGTGTGTCCCTCCAGAAATCCTTCCTCCGAAAAGTTCTTCAAGTTCTCGGCCATATTGTTGGACGAGAACGGCCCAAAGTATTTTTGCCCACGCTCGGTGGTCTCACCCAGAATCAAGAACGGCGTGCGTGGCCCTTCGCTACTGTCATCTCCAGCAAGCTTGTCATTCCACGACAGTGAGTCGTTCAACCTGGCTTTCAACTCTTGGTTTCTCTCACGAACCTTCCGGTTCTCAGATGATAAGCGGCGTATCTGCTCCCGTAGTGTCTCGATATCGGTGCTCAACTGTGATTCAGGTTGCTCCGTCGAGTCCGAGTTGCTGGAGCCGCTGGGATCCGATTGTTGGGCATCGTCGAAAGACCTGTTCCGGAATTTCGAAGGGAAGTGGCACGGCATGCCCTTAGCCGTACATTGGTTGCATGGCTTGCGCTTGTTGCACTTAATTTTCCTGCGGCGACACCGGATACAAGAGATCGGGAGCTCACTCATCGTCCTGACGTATTCGTTCGGTGGCCCCCTACCGGCTAGTTGTTTGAGTGAAGTTTGTCCACGGAATTCCGGGGAGGGCTTGTTAATGATGCTTTCTGCAGTATGTCGAGATGCATCGAGAGTAATCTGAGAGGACCAAGGGGCAGAGCATCGTATCTCAAAAAGAAACCAAAAAAAAAATAAAAAGAAAGAAAAGGCCCTGAGTACTTCTGCGACCCCAGAAAACGGCCCTTTTGTCGATTAAGCCATAGGGCTCACTATAGACCAGCTTTTCGAGGCTCTCTCCCTGGCGCAACTAACGAGTCCAAGACAAACGCCGTGCATACAAGAGCCCGCCTCAGCACCTATGCAGCCGCATCAACTGTTGCCCAAGCATGACTTTTTCGCGTCTAGATCGCCCTAGCTTGCCTACATGACACGCATGGAAACTCTCGTATACTTAATAAACCCAATTATACCTAACGACGGTCGGCACCAAAACTCCTCTTTCCCGAAAACAAATGCTTAGGCATGGCCGAGGTGGTGTGGCGGTCTCCCTCACCCTGTCTGGCCATTCTGTTTCTCTCTCTCCTATGCAACTTGGCAATTCTCTCGGCTTGCGAGCGCACGGCACCGTCAGCAACACCGTCATTGAAACGGTCTGATTGGTTGGCTGGAGCCGCCTTCTTTTGCGTTCTCTTTGTGATGCCCTGGTTTCTCTTCAAGATGTCCACGCCACTCAACTCCTTCTTCGTAGCTCTGACTCTGTTCTTCAATGCACTGGTGTCGTGGCCCAACGACTCCATATGTTCCTCCATCTCGCCGAACGTCTTCTTGACATGCTCCCTTGGCATCATGGCCTTGTTCTTAAGCGACTTCTTGTAGCGTGCGTCCTGCATCATCACCTTATGCTTGTTGCGGATCCACTGGGCCTTTTCCCGCACGTCGTGCGTCTCCTCGTCCTCGATGTCGGACTCCGAGTCGTAGAAGCCCTCGGCCTCCAACCGCTCCTCCTCTTCCTCCAACGCCTGCAACTTGGCGGCGATGTCTGCGTCCAAATAGTCGTAGACGTTCTTGCCGTCCAACACCTCCGGCATCGTGTCCTTCTTCCACTCGTCGTCCTCCAACATGTAGAACTCCTTGAGGTTGATGTTGAACACACCGGCTCCGCCGTTTTCGCCCTCGATGTCCCTCGACAAGAGCCTTCTGTTGGGGTCGGTGCGGTCGTACTTCTCCAATCGGCTGACGCCCTCTGGGATGTGAGACGGTCTTTCGACGTCGTCGCGCTGCTGCGGCCGCGCAACGTGGATCTTGTTCAACACGTTGGACACGCGTGCCGAGCCCTTCAACTTCTGTTCAATGCGTGCAGTCAAGAGCTTCTCGCACGCCTGGTTGCGCACTTGCATGACGTTCTCCTCCTCGTAGCACGAGGTGTGCATGATGTCCACCCCCGGCACCGTCGACAAGGTGGCCAAGAGGTCCTGGCGCTCCTGGTCCAAGTCCTCGATCTTGATGATATCGCTCTTGTTCATCACCACCATCACGGATTTGTTGGCGAACAACGGCTTGATCAGGTGGAACAACTTGACCTGCGCCTCGATCGAGAACCCACACTGCTCCGACAAGTCCATGAAGTACAACACGCACGAGCGCAAGTGCGCCACGGCGTAGATCGACTGCATCTCGATGTTGTTCATCTCCTCGGTGGGTCTGTCCAAGATACCGGGGGTGTCAATGGCCTGGAACCGCAAGTACTTGTAGTCGAAGTGGCCCACGTACAACGACTTGGTGGTGAACGCATAGGGCTGCACCTCGACGTCCGCCTTGGTGATGCACCGCAAGAATGACGATTTGCCCACGTTGGGGTACCCGCAGATGAGCAACGTTCTTGTGTTGGGGTCGATGGAGGGCAAACGGCCCAAATGCTGTCTGACCTGCTCCAAGTACACCAAGGGGTCCTTCAATTTCTTGACAATGGTGGCCATGCGACCCAAGGCCGCACGCTTCAACTGCTTGCACTGGTACAACGACTGGCCGAACTTCAACAACCGGATGTAGTCACGGCCCACCTGCTCGATGAGCGTCTTGGCCTTCGACACCGCGGCCAAGGACACCTTGTAGTGGTTTTTCTCGTACAACGTGTCCATCAAGTCCCTGTGGAACGGGTGCACGTCGTTGATGTTGGGGAACCCGGACAACATGTCGGTCAACTTTTCGGCGAAGCCCTCGGCCGTGAACTTGACCTTTCTCATGTAGAATGCCCGGATACGGGTGATTTTGAACCCGGCACGGATGACCGTGGGCGTCTTCCTCTGTGTTCTGTTGAGCACAATGTCCAACATGTCGTTGGCGGTTGGCACCGTCGGGATGTCCTTCCAGGTGAGCTGCATTTCCGTGGAGGGTAGATGAAGACTGTGATGAGGTTAATTAGAGGGCATCGCACTTTTTTTTTCTGGCTCGCATGGAGTGCAGGAGAGATCAGGCGGAACGTAGATGGCTAGGAAGAGATAAAGACAGCGAACAGGCAGCGAGATGCAGCAAATAATTGGAAAACAAAAAATAATTAGTGTCGGGTTAAAGGGTCTTTATGGATTGCTGTAGAACGTGTATGTGTAGCGGTCGCCGTGTGCTGTCGCTTTGGTGCGAGGCACACGCAGCGAGGCACACGCTGCGGTACTTCTGAGTCGACTTCTGAGTGGACTCCTGGGCAGACTTCGTGGGCTTGTCTGCCGTGGTGTTCATAGATTGGTGCCGACAATACAATACGCAGCAATAAATTACTATCAGATCCTATGTCCATCGAAACTCTACTCGTTGAAGTGGTAGACCAAGTAGTTGGGCAACCCGAACACCTCGTACCCTAGTCTCTTGGCCATCTTTGCAAAGCCCTCGGTCTCGATCAAGTGGTAGAACGGGAACGACGGGAACATGGCGCCGTCGCGGTGCACGTCCGCGTTCACCAACACGGCGCCGCCTCCCACGCCGTCCAAGGCCATCTCCACCTTAGAGTCGCCCTTGTCGTCGTAGAAGTGCGCCATCAACGGCCTGTACGTGGCGATCTCGCTGTAGCCCTCCACGATGATCTGGTCGTCCTTCATCTCGGACGCGATCCGCAAGCCCTCCTCGGACTCCACCCAGTTGTTGTAGTCGTAGGGCCGGATCTTGTTCTCGCCGTTCTCGGTGTACCGCTGGAACACGTTGGCGCTGAGCACGGGCTTGTTGTGCTCGATCATGTCCTGGAGGATGTTGGCGGGCGTCTCCACGATGTCGGCGTCCAACCAGAACACCCACGACGTTGTGGGCGCGATCGTGGTGAACACGAGCGAGTTGCGTGCCAACGCCATCATCGACCGGCGGCTCTTCTGCGCCAGCAACGCGTGCCTGTCCTTCTCGAGCTGCGAGTCCAACGACGGGGTGTCCTGGCGCAAGAGCGTGATTTTCTTGAACTTCTTTGCGCTCAGCTGCACCTCCTTGATGGCGGCCTCCAACAGCTTCATGGCCGTGTCGCCCTCCGCGGTCCGCGGGAAGATGAAGCCCAACGAGATCTTCTTGTGGTCGTACGTCAACTGCACCAAGTTGGCCCAGTACTCCGGCAAAAACTTGGCCATGGGCGTCAAGATCAACACCTCGCCCGTGTTGCCCTTCTCCTTGGCCGCGAGCGCCAACTTGTTTAAGTTGTAATGCGAGATGTGGTTCTTGGGCAAGTTCTCCAAGATCGCCGAGTCCTTGTTGCGTGTGTTCAACCACCGGCTGCTCTTGTCCAGGTACGAGTACTTGGGCTTGCCGGCCGCGGGCTTCGCCGCCGACGCGAAGAAGAACAAGTACGCGACTAGCACCAACGACGCCACGCCCACGAGGGCGAGCGGCTTTTTTCGTATGTTGCGAACCACCTGGCTTCTCGAAAACATGCCGTGCTGGACGATGTTGTGATAGATGTTCTCACCCACGCGCGCGAAAAAGCGTCAGACACGGCGTCCGCAGCCAACACCACTCCACACCACTCTACACCGCTCTAGACAGGTTTGTTTACTGGTTACGTAATTACTTGAAAACCTTGCCGTCGGCAATCTCTCTCTTCTCGCCGTTGACCTCGACGGGCTCGTCCCAGGCCAACATGTTGTTGATGAACTTCTTGACCTTCTCGTCGGAGCCGTCCAACTTCTCGAACGAGTACGACTCCCAGTCGGGCGCAACGTCAAAGGCGGGCTCGTGCTCCTGGCCTCTCACCAAAAAGAAGCCGGTGATACCGTTGTTGTTGTTCTCACCGTAGACAACCATGGTTCCGAACAAGAACTTGGTGGAGGCGCTCAATCTGTTGAAGAAGCCGCCCACCAAGTTGTTGGACATGAAAGTCAAGGTCAACTCGTCGTTGTACTTGTAGTCGACCTTCCACAACGACCACTCCTCAGGGTCGTAGAACTTGTCCCAGAACCATGGGATGGCGGTCTCGCGAGTCTCCTCGTTGGAGTACACCTTCTTCCACTCGTCAAGAGGGGTCTTGGATTTGGGCAAAGCAGCCAATGGGTGCTTGGGCTTAGGTGCCTCAGCAGGAGCAGGTGCCTCCTCGGCCTTCTTGGCGGCCTTTGGTGCAGCCTCCTTCTTGGCAGCAGGAGCAGCCTTCTTCTCCTTCTTAGGGGGCTGGTACTCCACGGGCTTGGCAATGAACTCCACCTCGGGGATGCCGGCCTTGAACAAAGGCTGGGCAATCACAGTCTTGTACCATCTGGTGATGGCAGGGTACTGCTTTCTCCACTCGGCGCCGAACAAGAAGTTGAAGCCTCTGGTGAACTGGAAGGCGGTGAAGTAGTCGGCAAACGACAATCTCTCGCCAACCAAGTAGGTGTGTCTCGACAATCTGTCCTCGTAGATGGGGAGGAGCTTGTCCAAGGCAGCCCTCTTGTTGTCCACCTCCTTCTTGTTGTAAGGAGATCTACCGATCAATGGGCCGAAAACACCGGCGATGGTGGGCAAGAACTCCGAGTTGGAGAGCGACAACCATCTCAACACTTCGGCGTACTCCGCGTTGTTCTTTCCCAACAACTTGTGGTTGTCGACCAACGAGAGGACTGGACTGTTAGTACTAACTCGTTTCAATTGCTAGCCTGGAGCATCCTGTGGCGTGAGATCAGATACCAATTCTCGACATAGTATTTTAAGACAGGGATAACTGTAAAATAATGAAAAATTCTCATCATGCAAACGTAGACGCGGCTATGCGACGGCTATACATACGGTAAATGGACACGGCGATGACCTCAGTCAACTTGAGGCCCTTGGGGCCGATGAAGGCTGGTCTCTTGGCCAATGGGAACGTCTTCTCGAAGACGTCCGAGGTGGCGGGTTCGACGATCTTGACGTCCAACTTGAAGTGCTTGACCAAGGCAGCTGGAATGACGCCTCTGATCTTCTCGTCAGCAAAAAGGGTTCCCTGAGACATTTTGTTCTGTTCAATACGGCTTTTCTGGAAGGTGGATTTTTTTTCTTCCGGTTGATGCTCAGCGTCACGTGTCGCGTGCGGGTAACTGTGGGCCACAATAGCCCCCATGTGGCTCGCTCCCCGAGAAAGGCACGCGTTAGTATCACGTGACACACTATTCCACAGACTTTCCGTTTGTGTGGACCCGGCCCCTGCCACCGAGTCCAGCCGCCTAGCCCGTTTGTGTGGTGCATTGAACGGCGTGTTAACTCCGGAATGATGGCCCTCTTGACATTTTGCCGCCCCAAATTTCCGCCTTGGGCCTGCGCGATCTCAGATGCATTCTGCGTAGTTGAAATCCCCCAGCTCCCGCGTCTGCACTCACCCACGAGAATGGCACAGTACATAACCGGGCCGGAATGAATTGCCGAATCTGTACAAGCATCATTTCCCTGTTCTGGTCCCCCTCAAAAGGTGGAGGACAGATTGTTTCACTGATAAGTCAGGGCATGTGCGGCAAAAAACTGATGATCACAGTCAAGATAATGTCGAAAAAAAAAAGTTACAGAATTGGTGTGAATCACATGCTGTCTGGGACTTACAGCTTCGAGAATAACATGGGCCGTTTGTTTTGTGATTCCTAACTGAGGTGTTGATGCCCCGCGTGTCGAACGGAAAAAAGGGTTGCGAGCCTGCAGCAAACATAGACACGAGCGTTGGGCCTTACATGTACTAGTGTATGCATAAGTGCATACGCAGAACGCATCAGGCGTTGGGTAATTTCATGTTCTACATGGACCCTATACTTTAAAGAGCAAGCAAATGTAACTCAGAGCAAGGGGGCTGTTAGTCCAGTGACGTTTCATAATTTTGCCTTTTAATTGGACTCGTACAATGTCTGGGTGGCTTCTCAGCCCGGGATAACAGTGCTTCGTCCATGCTTTTAATCCTGCATTTCTGGCCTCAACGTTTCAGGCACTATGTATGAAAATGCACCTTCAAGCAAATACCGCGCGAGGTTTACATGATGCCTCGTTAATGCTAAGTCGCCATGGCACACATTCTTCGATTCTTACACATTGACAGCCACAAAGCTGTTATCTTGTTTTCAATTGTTTTCTATTTTTTTCCCAAAACAGGAACCCGAAGATCTCGGCGGAAAAACTGCAGGAGGCCTCGCTTGTGCCTAAACTTGCAGTTGTGAACCTCCTGTTTTCTTTGGTCCATTGAATTTTCCTACCTGCCTACATCTTGGTATCTCCTGCGGCGACGTGTTTATGGGATAATCGTTCATATGCGCACTCCAAACTCTAAACCTCGCATTCCGCCCCCAGGGGAATGGATAGTTTTGGTGAAGAATTGCTTTGCGTTCATTCATTCTCATTTCATTCCATCTCCGACCACCCAAAATAAGAAACCCAGTTTGATTTCGATATGGGCTGCATCAAAGAAGACTCAATGAGCGAAAAAATGTCCGAGAGTTGATACTTGTACGCCTCCCGCATGGAGTCGTCCAGTGCCATTTTTTTGCACATGTAAGCGCCCAAGATATTCAAAGCAATGCATTTTGAGTTGGGCAACAATGTTGTTAGCTCTCGATTGCTGTCAGCTCCCGGGTCTGGCACTTCGGCAATGCTGCCCTCGGCGATTGTTTGCCCGAAGCTAGAATCAAGGTCATACTTGACAAGCTGGCGGAAACGGAATCGTAACTTTGAAGCATCCGACGCTGCGTCGGACTCTGTCTGGGAAAGCCGGAGGTTCAATGTGTCGAGCTCATATTTGGGAAGCGAGTAAAACTCAGCTATGTCGTAGTCGTCGTTGCTGGCGTAGGAGATGCTTAGTGACAAGGGGTCATTGGTCGGGTGATCGGTGTCTGTTATTATGCGCTTCTGGAAGGAAAAGCTATGCGCAAGCCTCATCTGCAAGAAGAATCGGAGAATGGATATGGCCTCGAATGCTGCATTGGTGAATAGGTCACTTTCTAGCCTTTTGGTCACTGCTTCGGGGATTCGGGTGTATCTCGCACAGATTTTATGGTGGAGGCGTCCTTGGTTGGCCAAGAGCATTTGGAACTCATTCGAGACAGAAAACCCCGGCCTAGTGGAAAACGATAGCAATGCTTGTAGTAGAAGGGCCACGGAGATGATGAGCCGCTCGAATTGGCCATATGTAGCAAACGTGACATCTTTGTTCTCGAATTCCCTCCATTGCTCGAGTTGCGCGCGGGCCAGGTTCTTGATTTCTGCCAAGCTTGCTTGTTCTGCACACGAAAGGAGGCACCCAAACAACAAGCGCTGGTCAGCCTTGGCCTTGGCTTTCGTTTCAGGCATTTCCGAGAGCTGGAAGAGCCGCACGCAGTAGCTGGGGATGCAAGACTTCCAGATGTTTAGCTCGTTGAACAAGTCGAGGATCCAGTAGTACTTCTCGTTCCGGATCAAGCGGATGAACCGTGTAGCATTGTTTCCCAGCGAGAAGGTCTCGGGCTCCAAGTCGGTGGCAAAACGGGACTTCAGACTTGCTTGGAATACCGGGTCGTGTGGCGGCAACCGGACGTTCAGGCTGAAGTCAGACTGGATCACGCCGCCAAGCTGCTTCTCGTGCATCCCTGGGTTCATTAAAATGCGTTTGATGTCCAAGTTCTCGAACGTGCTGCTCAGCGCAAAGTCCATGGGTTGGCCGACGGGCAAACCGGGGTTGAGCCACCGGTCAAAAAAGCCCACAAACTCGCTTTGCGAACCGGCTATATCCAACACGGGGCTGCTCGTCTGGGACGCCTCAATTGGCTCCTGCGGCGCCGTGGTGTTGAGCTGGAGGTCTTGATGCAATAGGGTGACTGCCTCTTTGAGCTCAGACAGTGTGTGTAGATTTTTGTAGCGGCGGTAGGCGCGGGACCCGTTTTTGTAGAGCAGGGAGACCGCGATCGACTGGTCTACGAGCCGGTGGTTCTTGCGGATCGGCGACTTGCTTAGTTGCGGCAAGGGCCTGGGCGCGCCGTCCTTTGCTTCGTCCGGGTTGAAGAAGGTGTACAGCGTGAAGTTCAAGCGGATACCGCGGTAGCACTTTCTCTTGGAATTGATGCAATTCTGGCACACCGGCTGCTGCTCGTCACACTTCATGTGGCGATCTCGGCAGGTGAAGCAGCCCGAGCGGGTTCTGGACCGCTTGACTTTGCGCTCCTGGGACTGCTCTGGCTTCATTCAGATACTTGACGGGCGTCGTTGAGGAATGTTTATAAGGATCGTCGGGGGTGATGGATGGTAATGCCGCGAGTATGAGAGCTAAGCTGGGGTTATTGGCTCCGTTGTGTCAGACTGGTCATGTGAAGCATTCGAGAGATGTAAGCGGCACAAAAGGCGGGAGGAAAAATAACGAATGGGGCTGCGCCAGCGGAGGGTGGCTTCCGATGGCAAAAGAGGGCGGGTGGGAATCAAGCGGAAGCAAGACTGGGATCTTGCGGCCCTTGTTTGAAGATCAAACTTGGATCGGTGGGCGTGCAGGAACGAGGTGCTGAACAGGAAAACAGCAAAAGCATGGTATGGGGCAGAAGAGCTAGTGCATATCCGATCTGTAGTGTTCCGCTCCTCTGCCGGACGCTTATATTCTGATCTCCAGCCGCAGGACCGCGTATGTATATGCACGCTTTATGTAAACTAGACTTATGTGCCGGATGTATATACGGCCATTCAACCCCAGCGTGGCCCGCCGCCGGCAAATACCAAGGGACGTTCCGGGCTGCTCAGGACATTTTTCGCTGGAGTTCCGGAACACCGGGACTGGGGCTCCCCCAAAAAAACGGGGCCGTTTTGGCGTGTTTGTGCGCTCGCTGTCACCCACTTTAAGTCCGAGAGATCGGAGTGGCCTGACGTGAAATATCGTGACAACACGGCACCCTGGCAATTAGTCGGCCCCAGTGTGGGGCGGTCTCAGATAGGCCATGCAGTTGCAACTGACTACGGATAGGCCATCCTTTGGCGAAGCTGTGCATCTCTCCGCCTGCAAACTTTTAGAGTAGGCCCAATTTGGCACGGTCCCTGGTCAAGCCCCGGCGCCGGTCCCCATTGCAACCTTTCGGCAACTTTCCACCTCGGTGCCACTTCGGCGCCTGTTTTCCTTTTGTTCTCAATGGCGATCTCTGTGTCTTCTCTCTGCGCTGGTTGCTACATTGTGTAGATCTACGGCATCGTCAAACCACTACCGAAAACACACGGCCAGAATTCCCGATTCAAACACCGCAAGGGCGACATGGATCGGGGCTACTAGAGGTCATTCGGAAGACCAGATTTATCTCCGAAGGCAAGAGACGGCAATGGGCGTGCAACGCGTTGCGAAATTCCACCTTCAGTCATGCATTGTTTTGAGGTGCTTGCTCGTCGTCCACACCAGCACAAGCGTGAACAATAGAAAAACGTACATGGCGCCGAATCCCAATTTTTCGAGCAAGATCGGGAAGAAGGACGTCACAAGCACGTTGGTGGCCCACCCGCAAATCACGGCGTAGCTCATGATTCGCTCGTCCGACTGGCAGATCTCGATGCTGAGGACACTACAGCACGGGCCCCAGGTGATGGCGAACACCAATATTAGGACGCACGACACCACGAGCATGGCCACGCCAATGTCCGCAGCGTGTGCTACGTTTTGTTCGGTGGCCACTCCCAACGATGCAAAAGTAAGTAGAAAGCAGCTCAACGATACCAGACCGCAAAGCAATAACTTGCGTGGGCCCGCGAGCCGGACCAACGCCCCAAAAAGACATGTGCCCGCCAAGTTGCACAAGCTGATCAGAATTCCTGACAAGTTTGGCGGCTTGGCCGAGGAGATGACCTGGTCGAAAATGGTTTTTCCAAAATAAAAAAAGAAGCCGGCCCCGGTCATCTGCTGGAGAAACAGGAGAGCGCAACAGGCGGCCAAATGCGTGTGATTGAGTTTTCTTTTTTTGGATAGGGGCCCCACGCTTGCCTCGAGGCAGCGCAAAGCGTCTGCCGCCTCCTGGAGAGTTTTTTCCTTGTTCTCTTCCCGCAACAATTGGGACAAGCAGTCGTTTAGCCGTGCCGGGTCGTGGAGAATTTGGCGGTCTCTTGGCGAGGCGGGGAGAATCGTCAGACAGGCCAACGCAAATATAGGCACCAGGATCGAGATCAAGCAGTATACGTACTCCGTCAAGGCGCTGGTAAAGCAGAACAAGCAGTTGCCAAGCAATACATAAACAGCCACCATTATGTGGAAATATGCTAAGTACATGTTCCGTGCAGCTGAGAAGGTGCAGAGGTGGCTGACGTAAATGGGGCCCACCACGCACAGAGCACCGGCGCTGAACCCGGCCAAGAAGCGGCCGATTGAGTATAGCCATATGCTACTGGCAGAGGAGAACACACCGCAGAGCACGGTGGTGGAGGAGGCCAAAAAAAGCGCCACGCATATCTGATACGAGGCCAAGTGCCCCAAGCGGCGGGTCAAATGGGACGCTGCTAGAACAATGCAAGCGGCGATGCAGCCGATGTTGAACACGGAAACTAGAAGGCCGGCACTGTGTGACGACACGCTGTTCCTGGCCCGGAACGACGGGAGGTCCATCAAGTTGCCGGCGGTGCCCAAGTCCCAGCCTAGAGGAAATGCACAAAGAGAGATTATGAGAACATAAAAGAAGAGGAGGCGCAGCTTCGATGGAAGCGGCTGCGGGACGCTGCCGTGGGCCCCCGGGAGGGCCTTCTCGAGGTCGTGGGCAGCAGAGGCTATTCTTTCCATGATGGCGGCTTACTGGTTTGTGTCCCAGGTGCGGGTTCTGGCGTGGCCCACCAAGGCCGGCCGGAGGGCAAATAGACGAAAACACGCCCGAATAGGCGCGGCTAGACATTAGCATTAAAAAAAGCTACGAATTGTGCAAGGGAAGCTTAGCCAGGGAAGGTTACTCGATTCAGCCAGGCCCGCCGGCTGTCAAGCAGGCATACAGTAGGTTGCTCTTTGGAGGGGAATGAGATGAGATGCCGGCAGCACCCGGGAGAGCAGAAACACGGAAAAGAGAAGAAGAGCGAAGAGCGGCCGGTGCAAACACCCCGCAGGCGTCTTCCGGAACAATGAAGCCGGAGCCGTTCTGCCTGAACCAAGTCATCTCCAGTTGCGTTTTCTGCACCACACTACCTTTTACGGCAGTCAGTGGTAGCGCAGAGTCGCACAGTCGCACAGGCGCACAGTCGCACGCTTCCTGATCCCTAATAAATACACATAAGCACTACCAGGCCACTTGCCACGCCAGACACGCCAAGCATCGAATCCGCTTTTCAGTCCAGCTGCCGGCGGTATTCTCTCATCGGTCGGCCGTTGTCCCTCGCGTGTGCCCCTAACATAGTTTGCGTCCACGGGGCTTGTTTCTCTTTTTCCTTCAGCAAGAAACGGCGGTTCCCACGTCGCCCCATCACACAATCACATCTCGATGACGAGCGACACGACCGAGTCCTCCAAGGAGCCTCTGGCTCTCAAACCAAAGGCGTCGGCCGGCGACGCTGCGGCTGCGCAGGAGATCCCGCCCGCCGTCCAGGCCATCTCGAACTTGCGCTGTCCCTCGCCGCCGCCCATTCTCAACAACCCTAAGAAGGCTGTCGCCAAGCCGCTGGGTGCGTCGGCTGACGCAAGCACCGCCCTGGCCGTGGAGCCGGCGCAAGGCACTCGGCCCGACCAGGGCCACGTTGCCGTAGATCGCGTGCCGGAGCTTCCATCGTTGGCTGGGGACGACGGCCTGAAGCTGTTGCTCGCCGTGCCGGGCTCCCCGGGGCGCAACGACGCCAACTACACGAAGACGCCGCCCAGTCTGAGCGTGCACCACAAGTCTCCGTCCGTGCATGCACACTTCGGAAACGAGGTGCAGAAGCCCGGAAAGCCGGTGAACCGCTCGCGCAGCGGGTCCGCCTCTGCGTCCGGATCCGAGTACCTGGCGGCTCCACTGAGGCGAGACGAGCGTGTTCTGCTGCCCACCGCAACAAGCGCTGCGGGCGAGCAGAACTCCAACATCGACCCCCGCTTGCCGCAGGACGACAACAAGCTCCACGTTTTGTTTGGCGTGTGCGGCGCCATCTCCACGCTGAAAATCAAGCTCATCATCCACAAGTTGTTCGAGATCTACACGCTGGATAAGATCGCGATCCAGCTCATATTGACCAAGGCGTCGGAGAACTTCATTTCCAGCGAGGCCTTGCATCACTTGGAAACCACCAAGAAGGTCCGCGTGTGGCGAGATGTGGACGAGTGGGTGACCTGGAACAGCCGGTCCGACCCTGTGTTGCACATAGAGCTACGCCGCTGGGCAGACATCTTGATTGTGTGTCCTTTGACCGCCAACACGTTGGCTAAGATCTCCTTGGGCCTTTGCGACAACCTTCTAACCAACGTCATCCGCGCGTGGAACTCGAGCTATCCCATCCTTCTCGCGCCTGCAATGGTCAGCAATGCCTACAACGCGGCGTCCACGAAGCGCCAGTTGAGACTCATATCGGAGGAGATGCCGTGGATGGAGGTTTTGAAGCCGGTCGAGAAGGTGGTTGGCTCATACGGAGACATAGGCATGGGTGGCATGATGGATTGGAACGAGATTGTCAACAAGATCGTCATGAAGTTCGGAGGATATCCTGAGGAGGACGAGGACGAGGACGAGTCGAAGTCGAATGAGAACGACAACGCCATTGCTGATGACAACAATGACGACGACGATGACGACGACGACGATGATGATGATGATGACGACGATGATGATGACGATGATGACGACGACGAGGACGACCAGTCCTTGGACGAGACCAACGCCATCAAGGCGTCGTCCATCATCAAGGAAGTAGAAGCGTTGAAGTTGGGCTAATATTGTATTTTAATGGAAACATAATGGCATTGAAAAGCTACGGCTGAGGCAGGATCAAAGATATTCATGAGTATACACAGATAAACACTTAGTAGATTCTGAAAGAAGGACCCATGGTGGACTTGATGACCAAGGAGCCGACGTTCTGCCAGTTCTTCTTCAACAAGGACACCAAGAAGTTGGAGGCCATCATGATCTGGTTGGTCAAGACGTCCTCGTCCATCTCGACGTTGCCGACGGCAACAGCCAAACACAAGACCTTCTTCAACTGGAACTTGATGGTGGACTTGACGTCGTTGACCTTGGAGTACAAGTCGTCGTTGTGCGACACGGGGGTAGGGAACTTACCGGCCTTGGACAACTGAGGACCCAACAATCTTGGCACCTGCTTGATCAAGACCTCGGAGGCGATGAAGGCGTTGTACTTCTTGGCCAACTTCTTGATCAACTTCTTGTTCTTGTTCAACTTCTTCAAGTCGTCGACGGACATGGCGTCAACACCAACAGACTTGGCTCTGTCGACGTCGAAGGCGTCACCAAAGATACAGATGGTCATGTTGGGTCTTGGCACCTGAGGCAACTTCAAGGTACCCGAGAAACGCTTGTCTCTCTGGGGGTCGTAGTTCTTCAAGCCAACCTGGAGCTCGACCGTCTCCAAGAAGTTTCTCTTCTTGGTCTCGGTGGAGTGCTCCAACAACTTCTTGACGTTGTCACGGACGTGGGACGTGGTGATCTTAGACATTTTCGGCTAGTTCGTCTCCCAAGGTACTTGGTGGTTTAGATGATTCGACGAGGATGGAGAAGAAAAAGCTGGCGAAATTTTCTTCGGATATGGGCGCATCGCGGTCCCAGGGCACGCGCCCTCGTCACGTGTGTTGGTCGCGTGACCGCCGTCCCGTCCGCCGTCCCGCCGGCGCCGTGGCGTGGAGGCGTGGAGCAAAGGAGAGTCGGCGGCCGGAAAATGGCCGGCAAGAGATAAATAAGGGCGATACGGCGATGTATTGGTGTATTGGGATCGGGCATCGCGGCCTACGCGGTGCACAAACTGAGCGCACCAACCGACTGCGAACGACATGAGGTCGCTCTGGCTGCGGAGTCTCTCTGCCCGGCGCCACGCGTCCCGCCGGTTCACGCGGCAGGAGCGCATTGCCGAGGCCAAGTTCCTGGCGCAGTCCAATCTCCAGCGCTTGGACGCCCGCTTCAACCTCTTCGACAGCTCGGTGACCCGGGTGGTGGACCTCGGGTGTGCGCCCGGGACGTGGCTCGAGTACGCTAGGCAGGCGCTCCTGGCCCACAGCGGTGTCAAGCCCGACCAATTGCACGAGAAGTGCACGCTCATCGGCTGCGACATCCTCTTTTGCCAGCCGCCGCGCGGCGTCTTCTCCACCCAGGGCAACATCTTCTCCGCAAGCACGCACAGAAACGTGGTGGACTTGCTCAAGGAGGCGGCGTTGCGGCAGGCCCGGGCGCTGCAGCAGCCTGGCGGCTTGGGTGGCGACGTGTCCTACATCGACCGGGAGATCAACGAGTCGCGGCTCGAGGCCGAGGTCGCTCGCTTGTCCACGGCCCTTGACGAGCTCGCGCTACAGCGGGCGCAGCCGGCGCTAGCGCCGGCGTCGTACCAGGCGCACCTTGTGTTGTCGGACTTGGCGTATCCGTCGTTGCAGGAGGCTGGCTTCCACAACAACACGCAGAGCAAGCCGCACATCCGCAGCACGCTGAACCCGGTGCTACGGCAGCCGCTCGTCAACCCGGAGAAGGCGTCGTTGGACTTGGCCGAGGCCGCGCTTCTCTTGTGCGGCGAGGCGTTGGCCCGCCACGGCACGTTTGTGGTGCGCTTGGCCCGGGTGGACCTCGCGGACCCCGAGCTCGTGTTGCTCCAGTCGCGTCTACAGAAGGTGTTTAACTCTGTCACGCGCTGGAGCCACAACGACATCACGTCGTCCCGCTTCGCCAAGATCCAGGACCTCTTCATGGTGTGCCGCGACAAGAAGGCCGACTTCATAGATAAGTACGATGTGTTTGACGTCACTCCGTAGATAGAGCAGTGGCGTCACTCCATACGATTCATGCCAATGTGATTCAACTTTTATTTGTATGTGTGGGCCGCGGCCTCACTATAATATCAAAGGCTCCTTGGCCTCGCCATTAGCTTTGGGCGTGTCCTCGAGATCGATCAACGCATCCCCGTTACTGCCGCTGCTCACGTTCAAGTCCGAGAAGTCCACAATCAATCTATCGCTGATGCTCTTCTTGCCCTTGGCGGCCAACTGCTCCTTCCACAACCCCACAACCTCCTTGACTTTGTCTTCCGAGATGCCATACGACCGTCCCAAAAACACCGCCTCCACGTACCGTTCAGACTTCGTCAACAACTTCATGCACGTCTCTTTGTCACCAGACAACCAGCTGGCCTGGAACGAGATGTTGTAGAGACCCTTCAGCTCCGCAGCCTCGGCAAGACGCCTTAACAGCGCCTTGTTGTTCGATGACGAGAGCAATAAAAGCAAGGACGAGTAGTCCTTGGCAGACCAGAAGCAGTCCTCTGCGAGCTTGATTTGCCATTTGGCCAACGCCAAGTCGCCCAACTTCTTCCACTTTGGTCCCTGTGAAGGCGCAGAGCTGTCTTCTTCGTTCTCGGTTAACAACTGATATGCCTGAGGCAAGTTACCAGTGGATAATGCAATTTGGAATTTGGAGTCAAAGTCCTGGGACAACGAAAACGAGAGCGTCAAGTAGCCCAACTTCTCGAAGAATCTTGCCAACTGGTTCAACTCCGTCTTGGAGAGACCCGTCAAGTAGCCGGAGTACTCCTCGGACAACAGCTCGGGACGAATAGTAGACAAGTCTGGAACTTCTTCTCCGGACTCTTCGTCCAAAACCTTCTCCAGTGCAAACTGCTCCAAGTCGCCACGCATGACCAAGGTCTGTAGTTCCAACACAGCGGAGTTGACGTACCACGAGATCGTGGTAAATGACTTGTCAATGAGGTAAACTTTGCCCTCGCTTGCTTTGTAGCCAATGATGTAGTATTTGTGGTCGAAATGGCTCAAGTTGATAACCTCGCCGCCCACGAAGTAATTCAATCTGTTGGTCGTCCCTGTGGTGTAAATGAAAACGTCCCCGATAAACTTTCCAGAGAGAATTTGCTCCGACGTAGGCAAGGTGTACAAGACATCGAAAGCTGCCTCTGCACCCTCAGAAGAACTGATGGAGCCATTTGCAACAGCCTCGTCGTACAACGAACGATCGAAGCTCAAGAAGTAGGCCTCGTGAGTCTTGACTCCAGCGACGGTGGACCCATCGCTTGCCTCAGCAGAGGCGCTGGATGTTAAAATGGCAACGAGCTCACCGCTGTCCGACCAGACAACGTCCTGGATGTCATCCTCGATATCCACTCTTCTAACAAGCGAGCCGGTTTCCCAGTCGTAGAAGCACAAAAGACCAACAGACTTCACGGCGAGCAAGGCACCGGGAATGATCTTCTCGGCCTCGTACACCAAGTCGACAGCGGCGTACTCCTGGAAGTTCTTGAAAATCTTCACGGACATCTTTGATTCCCTGATGGCAAACGAAGTGGCATTCGAAAAGTCGTGGGTGTTCCACGCGAAGTCCAAGGCTCTTCCAAAAGCCTTGGATCTCCAAGCCAAGGCAGTGTAAACAAGATACTCGCCGTCACCGCAAACGGCAGCGTACCTACCGTTTGGAGAGTGCGCCAAGGACTGGGGGTACACCTCGATGGTTCCGAGCTCCTTTTGCTGCAATGGCAAACTCTCACCGTCGTTCAAGCCCTCGGTGGAGGTTGGTCTAATCACGGACTGGTAGACGTCAGAGTTCTTGGCGTAGATCAACTTTCCGTTGTTGTCCATGGAGAACATGGGCTCCTCGTTTCCGAGCTTGATGGCGACGTAGCCCGAGTCGCAACCGACAGCGACCAAGTTGGACTTCGGCAAGGTGCTCACACACCATATACGCTCCAAGCCGTAGTTGACGGTCTTGACGAGCTTGAACGTCGTGGAGCTCCAAAAGCGGACGGTGCCGTCCTCGGAACCGGAGATGATCAAAGGCAAGTCCGAGTGGAAAACGGCAAACGACACGTTGGCCAAATGGCCCTCGAGCGTGGCCACGCACGACTTCGTCTGGTAGTCCCACACCTTGATCGTCTTGTCGTCGGACGACGTGATGAGGTACGGCTTGTCCGACTGGGGGTAGTAGTCCACGTAATTGACACCCTTGACATCGTGGGCAATCAAGGTGTAGTTGGGCGTGGGCGAGTTCAACGACCACACCTTCACGGTTCTGTCCAAGCACGCAGAGGCGAAGGTGTTGGGGTCCTTGGGGTTGAAGTTGACAGACATGATATAGTGCTGGTGGCCCTCGTAGGTCTGCTCGTTGCGCCAATTGTTGTCCCAGTTCCACAACTTGATGGTCAAATCGTCCGAGGACGTCAACACGTAGGGCAACGAGGCGTGCACGGCGATGCTTCTGATGTAGTCGGGGTGGGCCTCGAACTGGGTGATTTTCTCGCCGGTGTTGTAATTGTAGACGCGGAGTTGGAAGTCGTCGGAGCCGACAATGATCCAGCTCTTGCGGGCAATGAAGCGGCCCGCCCGCACAGGGAGATCCGTCACCTGAATGGACTTGACGAGAGTGTTGGTGGCATACGACCAGATCTCCACTTTACCGTTGTACAAGGTGGTCAAGATCCACGGCTCGGTGGGGTGGCAGTCGATGCCCTTCACCCGCTCTGATCGGATGGAAAACTGCTTTGTCACGTCCAATTTCATGGTGTTTTGCGAGGATGAACGTTGGCGTGAGTGGCTGTTGGTATGTGGTTTTGGAGTTTTTAACACGTCGGATCAATCTGGCCGTCGCACGACCCGGGCCGCCCTGCGGCTGGCGGCTGCCGGTGGCCGGGCACGGCACGCTGGGACTTGGAAGCATTGGCGGGTGCTTGTATTGCGCTGTGTTGTCTATTCTATTGCTACAGTGTTGCGCTTTTTCATGTGTGGCCCATGGCCGGGTCCCAGGCAACGTGGCTCTGTTGTTGCCGCATATTTTTGGCGCGTCGCGGCCTCAGTAAACCACCTCCACCTTGTCTCGGTAGTTCTCGCGGTAGATGGCCTCGAGCACGGAAACCTCGCGCACGTAGCTCATCCAGTCGGTGGCAAACTTCTTGTCGGAGAAGCGCTCTTGCATGAGCTTGGCGCCCAACTCCCTCTTCTCGCCCAAGCACGCCTCGGACACTTCGTCTGGCAGCTCGACAAAGAGCTTGGCCAAGAGCGCACTCAACGTAGGAAAGAGGCCGGTCTTCCCGTCCACGTCGAACTCGAGCATGCCGGTGTCGGGGTCGGTGGTCCCCCGGAAGTCGGGGTCCTCGTCGCTCTTGAAAAAAAAGCCCACCTCGTTTTTCCAGCTGGTCGACACCTCGTCAACGCGGAGGATGTCCACAAGCGGGCCCGCGGACGCGTGCACGATGGGGACGACGCCGGAGCTCAAGTACTCGACCACGCCGATGCCGAAGTGCTCGTTCCACATGGCGTTGACGCCGAACTTGCACGACTGGAGCGTGCGGCGCACCTCCTCGTACGAGCAGTCCACGATGAACTCCACGTGCTGGGCCAAGTCGAGGCTCTCGACCTGCGCCCGGAGGCTGTCCAAGGTGGCGGAGTCGTGGGCGGTTCTGCACGACCCCAAAAACACCAACGTCGGCAACTCCAGCAACGGCAGCTTGGCGGCGCGGAACTTGTCCAAGAAGGCGCTGTACTGCTGCAACACTAGGCTGTGTCTTTTCTCGGGGCGGAACTGCGCCACGTAGAGCAACTTGTTGGCCCTCTTCTGGGGCGCCGCGGTGCTCTGCAGCATGAACTCCGTGGAGCAGGGCGGGTACAAGATCTTCACGGGCTTGCTGCGGTTCAAGAGCCAGATGTCCCTGATGTGGTTGTACGTCCACGTGCCGTTGGCAAGCGCGAGGTCCACGCAGTGCCCCAAGTACACGTAGACGCCGTAGAGCACAGACCAGTAGACGTACTTGGCGGCGTGCTTCGCGTCCGCGAGCGACAAGCGGAACGACGAGAAGTCGCGCAAGGACTTGAACTTCAACTTGTTGAACATGTCGCGCTGGATGATCGGGTAGTGGACGTACGCCACGATCGGCACCTTCAAGATCCACCTCACGGGCCAGTAGCTGCCCGGGAGGCCCATGGTGTCGACCCACACGTCCGGGCTCAACTCGAACATGGCCTCGAGGCCGAGGAGCACCGAGCCCAAGAGCTGGCCGGCAAGCGTGAAGTGCTTCCAGTAGGAGCCGCTGATCAAGGGCGCAAAGCGCCGCAAGTAGATGAACACAATGCGCCTGGAGTCCAAGCCGTCAACCAGGAACTTCTGCTTGGCCTTGTCCAAGATCTGCAAGGGCTCGGCGTCGGTGTTGGTGGTGTACACGGCGACGATGTTGCGCTCGTCCTCCAACAACGTGGCGTGGACGGCGTGCCACAAGACCTTCTCGCCGCCGCCGCCGTTGTTTGCGTAGGGGTGGAAGAAGCCGTAGATCAACCGGCGCTTGGGGTCGTTGGGGTCTCTGATCTTCATGCGGCTCATGAACGAGTCGTCGACGTTCTCCGAGTCCGTGGGCTGCACCTTCAACTTGTTGTTGACGTAGTTGGTGTAGAAGGACGGCTGTGCGCTGGCGGTGATGAGGCGCCGGCGGAAGCTGGACCGCTTGACGCCGACCTTCAAGTAGATGGGCTTGGGGTGGTTGATGACCGCCAAGATCTTGTCCTGCCAGTTCTGCGTGGGCACGAGGAAGAGCCGCGGCAAGCCCTGCGTGACCACGTGGTACAAGCCCACGACCACGGCTATGGGCACCAAGAGGAGCGGGATCTGAAACATGGCTGGTCTGCTCGGCGATGGCGTGGAGATAACACCGCTCAGCGTATCGGGTCACGTGATGGGGCGAGATAACGGGCAAAGGGCAGGGCGGCGAGGCGAGGAGAGGACAGGGAGCAAGGAGATAAGGAGAGCGGCGGGCAGCAGAGCGGGAGTGTGTCGGTCAGCGGCTACTGGCCCGGGGCTGCTGGTTCTGGTTGATGGCCCGGGCTGCCCTTTTAGGCCCGGTCCCCAAAGCTGGACCGCCAACCGCGGCGAAGTCCGGGCCCGGGAGGCACAGGAGTACGCCTTGGCCCAGGACTGAGACACACGGGCACTAAAAGAGCCGCCACCGTAGACACGAGCCGCCGCACGTTGCGCTAAAGTTAGCGAAGGCATACAGCGTGATCCCTGCGCAACCCAAGGGGCTGCGCTGGAATGTTTCAGTTGCCAGCCGGGCATGTCTGGCGCACACCGCAGCCACGCGTTTGGCACGGGTTGCTCTGGCCCCACGGCCGGGGTTGCTTTTTGCACAAATTGTGTCGGCGCCCTCACCCCTGATCCCTGGCGCCCGTGCCGTAGACGAGCAGAAATCTGAGACGTGATCACGTATTTCCCCCGATCTCTGGCCAATGGGTGGTGCAAGGCGCAAATTGATATGCGCGGCTCCTAAAGATACACGAGAAGGAGACAGGGAACAGGGAGCGTGGGGGCCACAAGAGATAGAGTAGAGTGGGAAAATTTTTTAAAAAAAAAAAAAATTAAATCCACGGGACGGCCACGGCGGCCCCGAGCGCCCGGCGGCCAGAGCAAGGCCCCAGGGGGCCCGCCAGGGGGTTGCGCGTAAATGGCGGACTGAGACAGTCGCGTCCTGTAAGTCATTAATCCGCATTGAGAAATCCCGTCTCTGCCATTCCTCACACGTCCTCTCTGCGCTACTGACCATTTCTTGCTCCTTTCATTCCTGCCGCTTGTACAACCCAGTTCCGGTTCTCCCGCAGCAGACGTCTCCGGCCCCATCCCGGTCCTCTTTTCCCGAGCCCCTTTGCGCTGCTCGTCGACATTCCCGAGAAATTCTTTTCCCCCTCCACTGACCCGCCCACCGCCGACCGGCGAACAGCAACGGAAACCCGCTACCGCTACCGCTACCTCCACGGACTCTCTTGCCGCCGCCTCCAGGAACCCCGTCACGCCGCCCGCTGACGGCCACTTCCCCTCTCCCACCGCACAGGCATCCCATGAACACGCTCAAAGACAGCAAGAACACAAACTCGCCAGACGTTGACATGTCGGTCAAAGCATCCCCCTCCTCGGCCCGCAGCCGCTCGTCGCTGGGCCTGCAGAAGCCCAAGACCCCGTTGCGCAAGGACGAGCTAGAGCAGATCGCCAAGGAGTTGAAGCGCAAGCTCTCCAAGGCGTCGGTGGCGGCGAAGCAGCTGCTCACGTCGTCCTCGGGCGCGGACCGCAGCTTGCCGCCGGGCTCGCCCGTGTCGCAGAGCGGGCTCCCGAAGTCCAGCCCCTTGAAGAACTACTACATGTGGCGCCGCCAGGTGGCCAACGGCTCCGTCAAGACCTTGACGCTGCTGCCCAACTTGTACTCGCCCGACAGAAAGCTGCCCACGCTGACCAAGCCGTCGGTGTTCCTCTCCAGCTCGCCGTTGAAGAACCTCTCGGCCAACGGCACGGCCTCCGCCAGCTCGCGCAGGGGCTCCGCGGAGTCCGACGCCGACACCGAGCTCAACGACTCGCCCACCAAGAGGCGACGCGCCGACAGCGGCGCCGCCATCCGCGCGCACGAGCCGCAGATGGTGTTGCAGCTGCTCCCGGTGCCGCAGACGCCGCCGAAGCCCGACGCGTTGCACCCGTCGCCGGTGTTGTCGTCCAACCCGCAGAACGCCCGCCGCGGCAGCCAGACCACGCCCAAAACGGCAAAGAAACAGCTTGCATCCCACTCCAACTTGCTCAAGACCCCCACGCAGCCGGCCTCGGGCGACGCCTACAACGACGAGGAGGGCGCGGACTTGCTCATGTACTTGGCCACGTCGCCCTCGGTGCCCAAGCCGTACTCCAACACCCCTCGCGCAGCCTCCGGCGGTTTGACACTGCTGGGCCACGCCAGCGCCGGCGCAAACAAGCATCTGTCGTCGGGCCACATGCCCATGGACCCTCCGCCGCCGCTCACGCCTAAGCGAACCGTGATTTCCTCGGCCCGGACGCCGCAGAACAGACTCACGCCCTCTGCATACGGCAACTTGGCTGTCCCCGGCAGCGCGTTGCCCTCTGCCGGCTTGGCCTTGACCCCGGCGGGCTTTAATATGAACGACTACGTGAACTTCTTCACCCCATCGCCGGGTGCAGCCGCCGCAGGACACGGGGGCTTGGTGGGCCGCACGCTCTTGCGCACCCCCGACTTCCACGGCCAGATGCAGAGCTCCACAAAGACGTCGGTGGACGGCAAGATGATCAATTTCGATAAGGCGGATCTCTTCGGGGCGGCCGGGCCCGAGCAACAGAAGGACTAGGCGCACGGCCGCCGGCCCGCGGGCGATCCGCCCACTGCACATTTTGGTTTCTTTTGTATGGTCTCCACTCGCTACGGGGCCACCGTGTATACTGTAAAGAACTCGATTTCCTGGGTATTGTAAGTGTGGCCAGCCCGGTTGACGTGTCACGTGATGGGCGAACTTCGGCGCGGACTGGAGAGCCGTTTTGCAGACCTCGCAAGACTACAAGACCGGATGGCTGCGGATGCAAAAGTGGCGGACGCCCCCGACTTGGGCGTGGAAAAGTTGAGTCTAGACGGAGGTGCCGGGGCCGGCGAACAGCCCGCCAACGAGACACCAGACGCCGCCGAGGGCGGCGCGGAGAAGAAGAAGAAAAAGAAGAACAATAAGAAGAAGAAGAAGATCGTGAGCATCGACAACAGCTACCAGGACGGAGTGTTCCCGGAGGGCGAGTGGATGGAGTATCCGTTGGAGGTCAACAGCTACCGCACCACGGACGAGGAGAAGCGGTACTTGGACCGGCAGCAGAACAACCGGTGGCAAGACTTCCGCAAGGGAGCGGAGATCCACCGGCGGGTGCGTGCCAAGGCCCGGCAGAACATCAGGCCCGGCATGAGCATGATTGAGATTGCGGACTTGATTGAAAACTCCATTCGGGCGTACTCGGGCAACGACCACACGTTGAAGCAGGGCATCGGGTTCCCCACGGGGCTCTCGCTCAACCACGTGGCGGCCCACTACACGCCCAACCTGTCGGACAAGTTGCACTTGAAGCAGGAGGACGTGATGAAGGTGGACATTGGCGTGCATGTGAACGGGCACATTGTGGACTCCGCATTCACGCTCAGCTTCGACGACAAGTACGACAACCTCTTGACCGCGGTGCGCGAGGCCACCAACACCGGGGTCAAGGAGGCCGGGATCGACGTGCGGCTCAACGACATCGGCGCGGCGGTCCAGGAGGTGATGGAGTCGTACGAGGTGGAGCTCGGCGGCAAGACGTACCCGGTCAAGTGCATCCGGAACTTGAACGGGCACAACATTGGCGACTTTGTGATCCACCTGGGCAAGACGGTGCCGATCGTGGCCAACGGCGACATGACCAAGATGGAGGAGGGCGAGACGTTTGCCATCGAGACGTTCGGCTCGACGGGAAAGGGCTACGTGATCTCCCAGGGCGAGTGCTCTCACTACGCCAAGATCCCCGGCGCGGACGACTTGCGGTTGCCGTCGCAGAAGGCCAAGGACCTTCTCAAGTCGATCAGCACGAACTTCGGCACGTTGCCGTGGTGCCGCCGGTACTTGGAGCGGACCGGCGAGGACAAGTACCTCTTGGCGTTGAACCAGTTGGTGCGTGCGGGCGCCGTGGAGGACTACCCACCGTTGGTGGATGTGTCCGGGTCGTACACTGCGCAGTTTGAGCACACGATCTTGTTGCACCCACACAAGAAGGAGGTTGTGTCGAAGGGCGACGACTACTAAATAGCAAACGGCCATTCAAATGGGCACCATATAAATGTCCATTATTACTGCGATGTCCATCATTACAATGTCCATCATTACAATGTCCATCATTACTGCCATTCTCTGTTTCTTGGCAGCTTCTCTATGTTTTTGCAGCTCTACGTCTTTGCAGCTCTCTACGCGTTCTTTCGCAGCTTTGGCTTGCTTCTCTGCTTCGTTCCCTGCCGTCATGCCGCGCCCCTGTTTCGCTGCGCCGCGCAACGGCTGCGGGCGTCCACGAGCATACGGATCTGGTGTCTGAAAGATTTCATCGAGCTTAGCGTGCTGGCCCGAAACCTGCCAAAGAGGTACAGGCCTGGGCACGGCTAGTGTTCACATGCGACGCTCCTGTCTGTCCGATCTGACAGGCGCACGTCTCACTGTTCCAAACATTATTTCCTTTTCCAGAATGTCGGCACCGCACACACAACTGAGAAGCTTCTCTCACGGGCCACGTCACGGCCAGGGACCACCGCCCTTGCCGCCGCCCTCCGGCCGTTGTGTGCTGCCGTTTCCGCTGTACTTTGTAGGCCCTGTGCTCTGTTTGTCCGGCCCGCGATTTTGCCTTTAGGCTTTCTTTTTCTTCCCCTCGGTGAGCATGAGTTTCCCTGTCCTGCGGCTTGCTCGCTCCCTGCCACCACTGGATTTTCCTGTCCATTCCTCGAGACACCAGGTTCGCGAAGGATGAAATTCCTCACCAATTCTACTCTTTTTCTCTAGTACCCAAAAATGGAAGTTTCCCCCAGCGTCTTGACTTACAAAGGTATGTTGCCCACCACACTCGGCCCGGCCCGCCGGCTGCCCTGTTGCCGCCGTGCCCGCCGCGTTTCATCCCCTGTTGCCCGGCCTCCTCCCTCGCCAACACTGTTGTTTTTTTGAGGGGTTGATCCTTGATTCCGCCGACCAGAACGGCGCCGACACATCCCGCCGCGTCCCGGCCCCGGGTATGCTGCGTCTGTCGCCGGCCCCTGTCTGTTTGTTTGTATGGGGGCGTGACGGCGGCCGGCGCGTCGTGTGGTCCCTGTGATCGCCGTGCTGCGCCGGCCACGCCACCCGCAATTCCCTCGCAATGGCATGCCTGGCGTGGCGGCGACTCCAGCGTCACGTCGTCCCTTGTTTGATGCCCCAGCTGTGCCCGTTCCCGGCGCCGTGCTTTGTTTTGGTGTGTGTTGTTTGTTTGTTTTGATTTCGTGTGCGCATCAGGTCGGATGTCCCGTCTTGTGGCGAAACAAAAGACAAGCAGCTCTGCCGTCTCAACGCTGCGGTGCAGCGTGCTGCTGTGTGGTGCGCTGGTGTGCTGCCTGGCGTGTCAGCCTGGCCATTTCCCCACTGTTTTTCTTGCTTACTAACACGCAGGCTCGTTCCTCGAACCCTCCACGGAGTACTTGACATTGACAAACACAAGCTCTGAGCCGTTGGCGTTCAAGGTCAAGACCACCGCACCCAAGTTATACTGCGTCAGACCTAATGCCAGTATCATCACACCGGGCGACACCGTCAAGATCTCTATCATCTTGCAGGGGTTCACCCAGGCCTTGCCAAAAGACTACAAATGCAAAGACAAGTTCTTGATCGTGTCGTGCCCATGCCCCTCGTTGGACGACCCCTCCAAGGTCGCCGAGAACTGGACCGCCTTGCAGCTGAAGTACGGCGACCAGGGCTCGCAGAAGAAGTTGAGGGTCAACTTCGTCATCGACGACGACGGCAAGGACGAGACCCACGCCAACGAGACCACGTTCGCCAACGCCACCCAGAATACCCCTGTGCGCGACTCGCTGGCCATCCACGGCGACGCCGCCAACACCACCGTGGCCAACGACAGAACCTTAAATAACACCGGCAACGACACTGTCTTGGGCAACACCTCCGTGTTGGGCGACTCCGCCCCCGTGTCCACGCAGCAAAAGAACTTGGACGAGTCCACAACCAAAATAAACGACTTGTCCGAGAAGTTGGACTCCAACGCGGCTGCCCCTGCCTCCAAGCCCGCCTCCCTGGACACCGTCAGCGGGATCTCGATCCCATTCGCCATCATTTTGGTGCTCATTGCTTTGTTGTTGGGGTGGTACATTTTCTGAGCTGGTGACTGGGCCTCTACTCCTTTTCGCTGTTGCCGTGAGTACCTCGCGGAGGCGTGTGCAATGTTAGAAAGAATTAGGTAGATATGTGTGTTATCAAGCTACTTGCGGATGCGCGTACCAGGAGCAACGACTGCTCTCTATAACGTTTTCTTTCCTTTCCTTTCATATTACGCTGTTCGATTCCCCCGTACTTCCTCTCTAGGCGCTCCTCTGCGCGAGTCGCACCATCAACACTAAACTACTCACCAACCCCGCAAAACAACCACCGTAATGGGCACCGCAACCATCCGCTCGGGCTCCATCAACCTCCTCAACACCATCATCGGTGCGGGCATCCTAGCGATGCCCTACGGCCTCAGGTGCAACGGGCTCGTGTTTGGTGTGTGTCTCATTGTGTGGAGCTCGCTCACTTCTGCGTTCGGGCTCTATCTCCAGAACAAAGTCGCCAAGTACACGCAGCAGCAGGACGCCGTGTCGTACTTCAGCCTCTGCCAGTTGACCTACCCGCACTTGTCGGTTGTTTTCGACGGCGCCATCGCCATCAAGTGCTTCGGCGTGGGCGTCTCGTACTTGGTGGTGATTGGCGACTTGATGCCCAAGATCATGGAGAGCTTGCACGTGGCCGAGGACTCCTTGCTCATGGAGCGCAACTTCTGGATCACGCTCTTCATGGCGTTTCTCGTTGCGCCGCTCAGCTTCTTGAAGAAGTTGGACTCGTTGAAGTACACCAGCGTGGTTGCTCTTGTTTCCGTGGTGTACCTCATTTGTCTTGTCGTCGAGCACTACGCCTTCGACAAGGTGCCGTCCCCGGCCATCACCGTCTGGGGTCCCGTGTCGTGGAAGCTGACGTTGTCGTCGTTCTCCATCTTTGTGTTTGCCTACACCTGCCACCAGAACATGTTCGCCATCATCAACGAGCTCAAGGACAGCGACACGGACGGCTCGCCCACGAGGCAGGCCAACCAGATCATACGCAACGCCATCGTGACCGCGTGCGGCTCGTACTTGGTGGTGGGCGTGTTGGGCTACTTGAACTTCGGCGACAGCGTCAACGCCAACATCATCACCATGTACCCGCGCGACTCTGTGCCTTCGCTCATTGGCCGGTTGTGCATCGTGGTGATGGTGTCGTTGTCGTTCCCGCTCCAGTGCCACCCGTGCCGTGGCTCGGTGAACCACGTGATCTACTTCTTTGGCAACGGCGTCAAGAACGGCTGGAAGCTCCGGAACACCGCCTTGTCGCCCAACGGGTACGAGCCCGTCGCCGGCTCCGCGGACTCGGACGGCGCAGACAACCTGTTTGTCAGCACCACGCCCATGGAGGGCGCACAGGACACGGACGGCCACGATCCAATCATAGTGCCGCTTTCCACAAAAATGTTCTACGCAATCACGGCCGTCATCGTGGCAGCCTCCTACATCGTGGCGGTGTCGGTCAAGTCTCTAGCGCACGTGTTGGCGTTCGTCGGCTCTACGGGCTCGACCTCCATCTCGTTCATCTTGCCCGGCTTGTTCAGCTACATGTTGATCAAACCGCTTGACGGGTCGAGCACCTTGACGCCACTAGAGAAATTCTGCAAGTTCGGCGGCTTGGCGCTCTCCGTGTGGGGCGTGCTTGTGATGGTGGTGTGCTTGAGTGCCAACATCTTCTTCAGTGCCATTCACTGAGCCGGTCAAAAGATACAAAACGGACAAACGTTCATTCATTTAGTCATTATCATAAACACAAATCAAGCGAAACGAGCGCCAGGCGGCCGGCGCTCACAAAATCAAGTCCTCCTTTTCCCAGCCGGCCTTGTGTTTGCTCTTCAAGCCGTATTCCGGCTGTGGCTTGTCTACGCCCTCTATCTTCAAGGCGTAGGGGTTGCGGTCGGACTTCTGGTCCAAGTTGGCCAAAGTGTGGTTGACCTCTCTATGCTTGGACTCGTCAGCCCTGACCCTCTGGATCAAGTCTAAAAATGTGGACTTCTCGTTCAACTCGGGCCAGTAGTCCTGTGCAATCTTGGGGACCTCGACCTCGTCGAACTTGGGCAAGCGGTGGGCCGTCAAGTCGTCTATCAAGTGGGTGTATGTGCTGACGGCCTCCTCTTCCAAGTATCCCACAAACCTGTGGCAATAACGTGGCACAGCCAAGTACAAGAAGAAAAAGATGTTGCAGAACACACCCTGGCCCATGTATATGAAGAACCGCATGAACCACGAAGGTTTGCCGATCTTAATAAAAGTCAACAAGTGCATTCTTTCGTTGTATGCCTCGTCCAAGAGCGTCTCGATCCAGGCCTTGTCTCTCTTCATCAAACGCAACGAGTGCAAGTGTCTCAAGAACGCAGCCACCATGCCTGGCACGCCGGCGACCGACTCCAAAAAGATGATTCGGGTGAGCCACTTGTTCTCGGTCATTTGCCACCTGGTGCCCTTGAAGCGGTGCTTCAACTCCTCCGGGGTCTTGGGCTTCTTATACCCGGTGGCGAAGTTGAAGCAAGTCTTGCAGAAGTTCATGCTGTTGTGGGCTATCTTGTCCATGGTGCTCTTGGGGGCCCTGTGCACGTACAGAACATTGGCGCAGTCCTCGTCCGTCCACTTCTCGTGAGGGAAAGCTGGGTGGGTGATGAACTTGAGGTCGTTGTTCTTGGCCTCGCTGTTGTTGTCCAAAATCTTGGTTTTGATGTCTAGAGGGTTTCCAGACATGTACCTTGGGAAGCATAACGCTGCCCTTGATAATGCGGGGACGCGGCGAACAGTGAGCATTGATAATTAGTTATTTAAGGTGATGGTTGATTGTAGATCAGTTTGAGCATTGAATTCGGGGCGTAGGGCTCTGGAGCAGAATTTATATCTGTTTGGAGCTACGGTTGAATTCGGGCGAGTCCCTTTCTGGACTTATTTCTCCGTTTAGATCAAGGGACAGTTCTGCAGCAAGCGCGTATTCATGCGGAGTCGGCTTTATTGCTAGCGGAAGCGCCGTTTGTGGGACTAAAACCGAAAAAGGCAGCGGGTTTTAGTGCCGACGACTCCGTCCAGCATCTGGCCACAGAACCTCGAAGTTTGCCGTTTTTTTGGAGCAACGGGAGTGCCGTTACTGTTATTGCTGCCGGGCTCATTGCCTGGAAAAACTGTGGCCGTCGGCCCATGGCCCAAAAGGGTTAATCGGGCGTGTTCGGGAGAATGCGGTCCTAGAGTCATGTTTCGCGGTGAGCCCATATTTGGGGCGATGCGATTGGTCGGCGAGCGATGCCAGTTGGTCAGCCGTGCTCTGTATGGCAGCCAGCATGAAAAGAAATGAGCAAATTATCCGGCATTGGCCCGTGTGTTGTCGGGCTTACGGACAGCAAGCATGTGGCAGGCGATGCCATTCGGTAGAAAAGTGAACGGAACATCGTGAGGGGAGGTACAGGTTCCTAACTCCAGAGCCATGCAAAGAAGCCCTATGGCCGCACCGACCCCTCCACGGCCGGCGATCTGTTGTGCCGAACTAGGCCCATATCATGTGCGCGGCTCCAGGCTTCGTTCTCGCAGCTAGAAGCTCAAAACAAGCGGCCGCGGGGCAGCCCAGCCAAGAAAGCGCGAGGCAATGACCACATACAATGTGCCAGTACAGTATAACACAGCAGGCATGCTAAAATTCTTACGTAATACTATAAAACAATATAACACAGTAACACAGTGACACAGTAACAGTGACACAGTAACAGTAACACATACTAACGCAATAGCACCGTAGGGCTAGGCACCAGGATGCCACCGCCCGTAGTCGCAGCCGTTCCGGCGCTGTCGCGAGGTCGCGCTCCGCTTGTTTTGCCTATTGTTGTCCTGCAAACTACAGTGCAGTCTCGCGTCCATTGAACGGCCAGATCAGCCCCGGCAGCAGTGCCTGGCTTATTTTCTCTCACGGTCCCCGCCGCATGTCCAAGTAGACAGCGTGGTGTTGCTGTGTGCATCACAAGATCGCCTGGACTTCCGTGTCGCATCCGGCGCACATTGTTGTGCCTGGTCTAGACCTCCAGGGGTCCGGCAGAGAGTGCGCGCTTTAGTTTTTTATTTTTTCTAAATCTCCCATGACTCGTGTTTTGATCCTCCGTCACTGATCCCGCCAGGTTTACTTTCTTCTTCTCGAACACGCACAACAACCGCTCGTCCCCGAGACCCGTGCCAGTCGTCCAGTTTCGCCAAACCTCAAACATTCGCTCTTTATTGATACCCCGGTCGCCAGCCCCAGTCCCTGGATCTGCCCCCGAATCATTTTCACCCCCATCGTCCAGCCGCCGACAAACCACGGCTTTCTACAGCAGAACAGCAGATAATACACGATGGGCCTCCGCTTCTCCAACTTCTTGGGCGACCCCTTCGCCATCAGCACGGTGTCTTTCGGCCTCATTGCATGGATTGTGTCCATTGCCGGCGCCGCCTCCCACGGATCGGCCACATACCTCCGGTTCACGTGGTGGGGCTTGGTCTACGAGGTGTTGTTGATCCTCGCAATCCTCATGCTTTACTTGAACAACACCATCGAGTTGTACAAGTTCACCTTGGTGGGCCTCTTGGCCGTGGCCCTTGTTTACACCACTAACTCCACCAACACCCTCATCTACAGCTCGCGCTCGGGTGATTTGTGCTGCGCCGCCGGCTGCATCTTGCTCTCGATGTTGAACATCCTCTGGATCGTGTACTTCGGCGGCCACCCCGAGTCGCCTACCAACCAGTTCGTCGACTCGTTCTCCATGAAGAACAGCTCGTTCTCGCACGGCCAGCTCCCCTCCACCGTCAACAAGATCGACGAGCACGACAACGAGTACGGCATGCCACGCTCCGGCTCGCAGGCGTTCCCTGTCAGCGAGTCCAGGACGTCGCAGCTCACCCACGTCAACAACAACAACGGCAACAACGGCAACAACGGCAACAAGGCCGCCTACATGTCCTCGTCGCAGCTCAACGGCTTGGAGAACTTCTCCAACACCAACGTGAACAACCCCAGCGCAAGAAACACTATGTACAGTAACGCGGCCTTGGGCAACGAGAGCAACCACAAGCTCGCCGCAGGTGCCGGCGGCGCGGTCCAGGACCCTGTTCCCGCCACCACGTTCAGGTTCAAGGCCAGAGCGTTGTACAGCTACGACGCCAATCCCGAGGACATCAACGAGATCTCGTTCCTCAAAGACGAGATCTTGGAGGTCGACGACATCGACGGCAAGTGGTGGCAGGCCAGACGCTCCAACGGCCAGGTTGGTATCTGCCCCTCCAACTACGTCAAGCTTTTGGATTAAAAACTGTGTAATGAATGAATATCTTGGTAGGCGCCGGTGTGTAGCCTTGCTTCCGTGCTGTTCTTTGCGTGGGCTTGCGGCTTCTTCACTTGCAGAGGCACGAGCGTCAACGTGCGCTTGACGTCTCACGGAAATTCCCCATGACATCATACCGCACTCTAGCCAGTCCGCCACAACCCACGGTTTTCTTATACTACCACTGTACAGTATTTCCCACAGCCCGCTCTTTCTTGGCCGCCGCCCGATGGCACCGAAAGGCCCGTTAAGCGTTTTTCCAGCAGCCAGGGGACCTGTCCACGTGACCGTCTCCTCCTCCGTCAATTCTCTCCACACCGTGAAAAGCTTCGCCACGGTCATCCGCCGGCACTCAACATCTCCGAGCGCGGGAGTATGCAAGAATACAAGGCATTCTGCAGGTGCGGCGACAGCAAACTTGCGTGGGGCTCGCAGGAAGTAAGTGCTATTACATAGCAATTTGCACCCAGCAAATTGCTCTCAACCGGCTATATAAAGCTGGAATTCCCCGCTCTTTTCGCATAGACATCATCACTTTTGATTCCATCCACCAGTAAAGAATCACCACCACACAACATGGGTTTCGCAGATAAAGTACAGTCCAAGCTCTCAGGCAACAAGCAGGTCAACGACCTCGACAAGGCCGGCGGAAAGGCCATTGGCAAGGAGAACGTGTCCGGAGAGGTCCTCGACCAGTACAAGAAGGGCAACATCAACAAGGATAACGCCGCCAAGTACACTGACCAGTACGACAAGCAGGCCGGCAAGGCCTTGGGCAGAGAGAACCTCTCGGGTACCGAGAGCGGCGCCGGCACCAAGTTCTTCGGCGGCAGCAAAGCTGCCGGCACCGACGCCACGCACACCGGTGAGACCACCGGTCACTCGAGCTCCGCCGCTGGAACTGGTACGTACGGTGCGTCTGGCACTCTGGGCCTGTCTGACGCCTACGGCCACGGCACCTCTGGCGCAGGGTCGTCCGGCTACGACTCCTACGGCTCCACCGGCAAGAACGCCCACACCTCCGGCGGCAGCCCTAGCGGCACCGCTGGCACTGGCTACGGCAAGTCCCACCAGAGCGACTTTGCCTCTGGCAACACCTACAGCTCGCCAGACAGCAACACCGGTGGCTTTGGCTCCGACGCACGTGGCTCTTCCGGCAAGACGTCCCACGGCCACTCGAGCGAGGGCCACACCGGCGCAGGTGCCGGCACGGCTGCTGTTGGTGCTGGTGCCGTTGGCGCTGCTGCCGGCACTGCCTACGAGAAGAAGCACGACTCCCACGGCACGTCCGGCTACGACAGCACCTCCAAGGGCTACGACAGCACCTCCAAGGGCTACGGCGACAGCACCACGTCTGGCGCATACGGCTCTGACACCACCGGCCGCGGCACTTCTGGCCACGGTACTTCCAGCCACGGTACTTCCAGCCACGGCACCTCCGGTCACGGCACCTCTGGCCATGGTTCCTCGGGTGCTTACGGCTCTACCGGAACTACTGGTGCCACCGGCACCTCTGGCACCCACGGCTCTTCCAGTCATTCTGGGTCCAGCTTCACCACCGGTGACAAGTCGTTAGACGCCAAGATCGCCCAATTGGACTCCAAGGGCCAGGCTAAGGCCAAAGAGGCCTTTGAGAGGGGCTACAACGACGCCATCAAGGCTGCTCTGAAGTAGATACGGTCTAGTATGCGAATGAAAAGCGTACGTTTTTATTACCTCGTGTAGATTCTCGGCCCACCGAGCCTACGATGAACAGCTGCATTGCATCATCGAATAGTCCTCGCCGACGTCGCCCGGCCGGATCCAGCGCTCCTCTGTTTCCTTCAACTCGTCGCCCCACTTGGCCGGGTCGAACGGGTTGAAGGCCATTTTCTCTAGTTTGTGCAAGTGCGTCAAGTCTTCGCCCTGGCTGTCCTGGGTTTTCTCAATCACCTCGTTCAAGATCCAGCTCCTGGGGAGGAAAAGCGGGTTGGCCTGTGCGCTTGCTTCCTTGTCCAAGCCTTCCTTCTCCACGTACCTCTGGTACTTGGCTAACCATTCCTTCACCAACTTCTTGATCTCTTCCGCGTCGTAGATTCGCAGGTCGTCCTCCTCCAAGAGGATGGACTCTGCGAATTTGTCGGCATCGAAGCCAGGATTGCTCACATCAGCCTCCTGCAAATCGAGGAAGAACTTGTTGTAGTCACACTGGACTTTTTCAAGCATGTCAACCAACGGCATGAGAAGGTCGTCGTTCTGCTCGTCGGGTGACTCTTTGTTGATCAAGCTCAATGGCAAGCCGAGCCTGCGGAAGAACGTCTCCACGTACTTCTTTGTGAACGCATACTGATAGATTTCCCCTCCCACCTCGATGATCTTGGTGGCCCTTTTGATGATGCCTTCCTCGACCTCTTCACTGTACAACCCCTTCAAGAGGCTCGGATCGTTGATCAATTTCGGGCCTGCTCCTATGAGGTGCGCAATGTCCTCTCCCAATCTGGTCAAGTTCCACCAGATTGCGGTTGGGGTGTTTGCGTAGCTGTACCTGAGCATGTGGTCCTCCGAGTTGGGCGTGAATTTCCTGTCGAGCTTGTCCATGATGGCGAAAGGCCCGAAGTCCATCGAGAGGCCGAGCACCGAGGTGTTGTCTGTGTTCAAGACTCCGTTGAGGAAGCCGTACGCTTGCCACATGGCGGCGGTGGTGGCGTTGCGGACGATGATCTCGTAGTACATCTGGTCGAACTCCGTGAGATCGCTTATGAGGGACTTTGCGCTGTCAAAGAAGTCTGCCTTTGTCTCGAGGGTTTCCTTCAAGAAAGGAAACTTGGTGCCGTCGTTCAAAGTGAAGAGCTCGTCTATCACATACTGCGAGAGCTTGCGGACGCCGGCCACATCGTGCCTCCATCGGTACAAGTCGAAGGAACCGAGCCGGATCCACAGCTCGGCAAACCTGGCCACTATAGCGCATTTCTCTGCGCCGTGTCTCTGCGCGTATGTCTTGGGGAGGTAGGTCAACGCCAACGCCCTTGTGGTGGGGATGCCGATGGCGTTGAGGTGCTCGGAGATGATGTATTCTCTGATGGACGACCGGAGAACGGCCTTCCCGTCGGCAAAGCGCGAGTAGGGGGTTTTTCCGGAGCCCTTCAACTGGACCTCGAACTTCAGTCTGTTGTTGCGCAACGAGGGCAGCGTCGAGGTGGGGTTCTTGGGCACCTCGAAGAGGTTGTGGACCCGCCCGTCGCCGAGCTGGCCCGCGAACTGACCGAACTGCCAGCCGGCGTAGGCCTGCGCGTACGGGAACGGCAAGCCCTTCTCCTGGAACTCGGGGTCCTGGTAGGCCTGGCCGCTGACTATCTGGCGGTACTCGTCGCTGTCGGGCTCGGCCTGGTCCAACCCCAAGTCACTGAGGGCCCGCGGCGACGAGCTGAGGTACAAGTACTCCTTTCTGACCTCCGGCAAGGACCAGGAGAAGGAGCCGTCCAGTAGAATGCGGGGCGTTCTGATGACGTCGTGCTCGTTCTCGGCCGCCACGGCCTTGGTCTTGATGGCGTCGTCGGGGGTCAAGGCGTCGGCAAAGGAGCACAGCTTGGGCAATTTCTGGAGCGATGTCATGTTTCTGGACTGGGATAGGATGGAGCGCACTCCTCTGGACATTCTTTTGCGGTGCAGTGGGCGCCAGAAGGGTTTGCTTATTAATCTCACCGGCTGAAGGAATTCCAGATCTACAGCACGTCATCGACTTAAGGGCGAGCAGTATGTAGGCGCGGGGCAGCAAGCGCGGGGTCCAGGAACACGAACACACCTTGGCTTCTATATTACATTTTGGGAACGGCGTCCCTTGCTCTATAAATCTATTCGGCCTGCTCCAAGTTCTGGTACACGTGTGCGATGGCCTCCTTGACGGGCATGTCCTCCACGGCGTACCCGGTCCAGAGCGACTGCTGCGCGATGCCCTGGTAGATCATGGGCTCCACGCCGCAGATGACCTGCCAGCCCGCGGCCTCGAAGTCCTTGTAGAGCCCGGTCTCGATCTGCGGGTAGTAGCACATCTCGATGACGCTGCCCTTGTCGGGCGATTGCATGAAGACCTCGAGCGTGGCCCGGGCCCGCTTCTCCTCTGGGGTGGTGGGTGCAAAGTCCGGCACACACAACACCGCCAACGCGGGCTTCTCCAAGCGCTGGGCCTCCTCGGGCGACGACACCGCCACGATCTCGCCCGTGAAGCCGTTCTTGGTCATGGTCTCGGCGAGCGCGTCCACCTCGTGCGCGAAGCGGTTCACCACGTAGACCCGCGGGCAGCCCAAGTACGAGTGCAAGGCGTACACAGCCGCACGGCTGGCGCCGCCGCCGCCGTACACCAAGCCGGCCTTGCCGGCCTTCCTGCTGGCCTCCACCAACGGGCCGCAGTTGTACGCGAACGCGTCGCGGATGCCCACGGTGTCGGTGTTGGTGCCGATGTTCAACGGGGTGCCGTCCGCGCCAAACCGCACGTACACGGTGTTGATGGCGCCCACCGCGCGGGCGTTGTCGTCGACGAGGTCGACGTGGTCGGCCATGACGACCTTGTGCGGTAACGTGACGGCTGCGCCGTTGAAGACCAAGTCCTTCTCGCACCTGGCCCCGGCGCGCTTGTTGGCGGAGATGTACTCGACGAAGCCCTCCACATCCGTGGACTGTAGGAGCTCGTAGCGGTGGCCCGCGAGGTTCTGCTTGGCGAAGATGAAATTCTGCAAGAGTGGCGCCTTGGAGGTGGCGATCTTCGATCCGAAGAGCTTATATGCGAAGCGCATGGAGCGCACCTGCTCAAAGTCGGGCGCTTTCAACGACATGGGGACCAACAGGCGATGCGTGTGGCGGGCTTGGTGTGTTTGTGTGTTTGTGTGTTTGTTGCGTTGGAACGCGTCGTGCTGTGCTCCGGAGGTGTGCAATGCTTTTGCAGCCTGTGTTTCCGGAGAAGTGAAATTTCTGCCGGGAACTGTATGCTCGCGCACTGGGACCGCGACAGGCCAGGCAGAGCGGTCGAGCCAGGCCGGCTAAACGTAGTCAGTCCGTGCCAGCTCGCCGGAAACACAGAGCCCCGTTTGCCGGTGCCCATCTCTATCTTCTCTATTTTTTTTTTTTTTTTTTTTTTGTTTCGGTGCGTGGTTGGCTTCCGCCGGTGGCTTCTCAGGCCCATTCTTCTCTCGCATTTTCTTGGCACTGGCTGCAACAGGGCCGCTACCACGGCCGCCAGCAAGCGCTAGCGGTGCCCCCAGCAGACCGTGGCCGCGAGCATAATGGGTGGACACGGCGGCGTGAGCGGGCAAGAGCCCGCCACGAAACGCCGCAGAGCAAAAACGAAAAACGGCCCAGAGCGGCCGGGGCGGTCGCCGTGTCGAGATGGAACTCGCGGTCACGTCCACGCAGTGCGGTATACACGTCCCGAGCAGACACACACAACTTGCTAAACTTCAGTCAAGTCCCAAGCACAACATGGTCGCCGTCACTCGCCGGAAGTCGTTGCTCCGGTTCTCTGTGCTCGTGACGTTCTTCCTCTTGGCGGTGCTCCACGTGTCGCGACGGAGCCACTCGTACTCGCAAACTTTCCTGTCGCTCGTCAGCTCCAAGGTCCCGTACTCCAAGTTCTTCGAGGGCCTCGACAAGTATGTCGTGGACGCGCCGCTGATCAAGGACAAGTACAAGACAGAAAAGGTGAAGCTGCGGTACTACAAGCAGTCGGAGTTCTTGTACTCCAAGGAGTTCCTCGAGAACGTGCTCGACATCCCCGACGACACCGTGCGCAAGCTCAAGGAGTCCCACCACGGCTTCGTCAACACCTTCATCCCCAACTTGTTGAACAAGGTGCACGTGGACACCTTCGGCAACATGCGCCGCACCAACCCGCGCTGGGGCGAGTACGAGGCGTCCAAGGGCTACGTGCTCATCGGCGGCGGCAAGTACTCGTGGTTGTCGTACCTCGTGGTGAAGCAGATCCGTGCCACCGGCGCCCAGTTGCCCATCGAGGTGTTCATCCCCAACAAGGACGAGTACGAGAAGAAGTTCTGCGAGGAGGTGTTGCCCAGGTACAACGCCCGCTGCAACGTGGTGGACCTGTCCATCGCCGGCAGGCTCTCGCCCAAGCTCAAGATCGCGGGCTACCAGTACAAGATGCTCGCGGTGCTCACGTCCTCCTTCAACAACGTCATGTACATGGACTCCGACATGTTCCCGACCCGCAACGTGGAGTACCTCTTTGACTCCGACTTGTACAAGAAGGCGGGCCTCGTGCTCTGGCCCGACTACTGGGGCAGGACCACCAACCCCAAGTTCCACGAGATTGCCGAGTTCCCCGTCATCGAGAACAAGGTGCGCTACTCCGAGTACGACAAGGCGCACGCCGACTCCAACGGCGGCGAGTTGAAGGCCTTGACCGAGTACACCTTCGCAGACTCCCACTTCCATGACTTCGAGGACGCGTTGCCCGACCCCACGTCCGAGGCCGGCGTCTTTTTGATCAACAAGACCTCCCACTTGCGCACCTTGCTCTTGGCGCTCTACTACAACATCAACGGCCCAAACTTCTACTATCCGCTTTTGTCCCAGGGCGGAGCCGGCGAGGGTGACAAGGAGACGTTCATCGCCGCAGCCATAATCATGGGCGAGCCCTTTTACCAGACCAAAAAGACATTCATGTGGGTTGGATACAATAACAGGGACGAGCAGAAGTTCGTGTCTAAAGGCTTGGGTCACTTCGACCCAGTTTTGGCAACCGACGAGGCCGCCAACGCTCCCATTGTCTTTATGCACTGCTCCTACCCCAAGTACTACCCAGACTGGCTCTACAACAACAACGACCTCATATACAAAGACGGTGTCGAACACATTCGCATGTACCAGGGCGTTTACGACAACGTTGGCTACGACTTTGACTTGCGTCTCCAGCAGTTCTTTGTTCAGGGCCTTTGCAAGGACTACTACCAGAACGGCAAGTCTGAGGACGGCCAGTTGTTGGAGGAGGAAGAGTGGGCTGGAAACTTCTTGCGCTATGTGGCAAACGACATTGAAGTCAATAAAAAGCGGTGCGCTGAGGTCTTTCTACCGCACTTGAAGTGGTTGAAGGAGACCACGCGTCCGGAAAAGGCCGAGGGTTCAAGTTAGTGAGTGCAGCCGTTTGATAGAAGCCGTATCTTCACCGATCCCCATAATCTACATGCCATTGCTGTGTTCCATTATCCATCTCCACACTTTGATGCTTGCACGTGACCAGTGACCCGCAGCGGCGCTTTAGTCGCGCGAACAGTGTACTCATATTCCCCCATTACTCATCCCAGATGTCGGTCCTCAAATCGCCTCTTGCCCATAATTTGAAGATTGCATTGGTTCAATTGAAGGCCGGCCCAGACAAGGCGGCCAACTTGGCCAAGGTGTCGAAGTATATCGACAAGGCTGTGTTGGAGTCCAAGATCGGAAAGCTAGACGTTGTCATGCTTCCAGAGTGCTTCAACTCTCCATACGCTGTTGACAAGTTTAGAGAGTACGCAGAAGCCATTCCTAGCGGTGAGACCACCAAGTTTTTGTCGGACATTGCCAAAAAGCATGGCGTGTTCGTTGTTGGTGGCTCCTTCCCCGAGAAGGACTCTGCTTCCGATAAGATCTTCAACACGTCATTGACGTTTGATCCAAAGGGCGAGATAATTGCATTACATAGAAAAGCCCATTTGTTTGACATTGATATACCAAACGGTATCACCTTCAAAGAATCCGTGACTTTGAGCGCAGGCGACAAGGCAACAGTGTTTAAATTGGGTGACTTTGGCAACGTCGGCTTGGGAATATGCTACGACATTCGCTTTCCCGAGTTGGCAATAGGTGCATCTAGAGCTCCGCATAATGCGTTTGCCATGTTCTACCCTGGAGCTTTCAACACGACCACTGGGCCGTTGCACTGGCACCTTCTTGCTAGATCCAGGGCGGTGGACAACCAGATTTTCACTATTTTGTGTTCTCCAGCTAGGGATGTGGGTGGATCTGGTTACCAGGCGTATGGTCACTCTTTGGTGGCGGACCCTTACGGGAATATCGTTGCAGAAGCTGGTGAAGGAGAGGAGATCTTGTATGCTGAGCTCGACAAGGAATTGTTACCTGCCGCTCGTACTGGAATCCCCGTGCACTACCAACGGAGATTTGAAATCTACGACGACGTGACTCCAAGCCTCAAAGCTAAGGACAAGTAACTGGTGGATCCAAGGTACTGGCTGTAAGATATAATTGGAGTAGACTTTAATTCATGTATTTGAGACAACTTCAACTGTACAAGACTCAATCTTCGTCCTCTTTTCTCTCCACGAAATCTTGTAACACGTGCATGAACTCTGTGGGCTTCTCGCTAATTACCCAGTGTCCCGAATCAATGTCTCTGACTTCGAAGTCGGGAAAGTATCTCCCGATATCTGGGATGACTTCGTCTGGGACATAGCTAGACTGAGTTCCTCTAATAAATAAGGCAGGACCGCGTGCCCAGCGGGCCACGTTCGGGTCAAATGGCCATGACGCTATGTTGCCGGCAGAGATCGCCTTGTCTATGAGCTCTAATGGAATCTTGGATTTGCAGATCTCGTCCTTCTTGCCGCGATCCACGTTGGTTAAAAGAAATTGGCGCACTTCCTTGGAGGGCTCCACTTTGGCCAACTCGGCATCGACATCCTTGATGGAAGTATACTTCTGAACCTCCAAGGCGTATCTTAACTGACGAATGTACCTTCCAAAACTTCCGCCCGATGTGGAGAGCCATACCGGTGCGTTGTCGACGGAAACCAACATTTTGGGAATGTCGGGCCGACGGAGAGACACGGCCATGGCTGTCTTGGCACCCATAGAATGTCCCACTAAGATAGGCTTCTCTTCAAAGCCTTGCTCGTCCACGAACCTTTCCACGTCTGCGGCAAGCGATGGGTAATCTAGTCTATCTATGTGAGGCGATTGGCCGAAGTTCCGTAAGTCTAGGCAGAACACATCTCTGCCCATAGACCTTGCGAGCTGCTTGGACACGGTTCTGGTGTTTGTCTTCGAGCCGAAGATGCCATGAAGAAATATTAACGGCGACTTCGGAGTTCTGGGCGGTTTTGGAGGTTCGTATTTGTCGAAACTCAATGGCACAGTCTCGATCTCCTTGGAGTAGGCATCTCCTAGATGGGAGGCGTCCACAGAATAGAGCCTGCGGGAAGTGCTCCTCGACAAAAGCGGCAGCCACACTAGCAGCTGGGCCCTTGCAATCACGGACATTGCTCGGTGTAGTTGTGTTTCTTCGATCGCGCTGGAAAACGCAGTATAGTTCCCCGGATTTCGCGAAGAGATGGTAAGCAAGTAAAAGTGCTACAAGTGTGTGAAAATCGGGAAAGGTTGTGTTTAAATTATACATCTTGCTTCTCTGTGTCGTTCTTTTTCTCCTCCTGGATAATGCCCCATCCAAGCTTCAGATTTAACCTCTCGTACCGTGCCCGGTCCTTGTCACTAACACTAGGAGTGATTGAAGAGAGAGCGCTGTCAAAGTCTTCTTTAGTCACCAGAATTGAGCTGTCGCTGTCGTCGTCCACGTAGAAACCCGACTGGTCCAACTCGTTGACCTTCTGCCCAAAGAAAAACTTCTTCTTGAGCGCATACACGCCCGCTTCTCTTACCAACAGGGAGAGATCGGCTCCGGAAAAGTTGCGGCAACGCTCATCACTTGCAATTTTCTCCAAGTCGACGTCCGCAGCCAATGGCGTGTGGTTAGCCGCGGTCAATGTCTTGAGGATGTCGTGCCTCTCGCTGGCACTAGGCAATTCGATGTAGAGCGTCTTATCGAGCCGTCCGGGTCGGAGCATCGCAGGGTCGATCATGTCGGGACGATTGGTTGCTCCAACAACAAAAATGCCCTGTCTGTCATTGAGACCGTCGAGCTCAGTCAACAAAGTGTTCACCACACGTGCACTTGACTCGGATAGAGAGGACGTTCTCCGTGGGACCAAAGCGTCCAACTCGTCGAAGAAGATAATGCAAGGAGCAGACGCCCGGGCCCTCAGAAATACTTGTCTCACGGCACGCTCGCTCTCTCCCACATACTTGTTCAAGAGCTCCGGACCCTTGACTGAAATGAAGTTAGCTCGGGACTCGTTGGCCACCGCTTTGGCAAGGAGCGTCTTACCGCATCCTGGTGGTCCCCACATGAGGACCCCTGCTGGGGCGCTGATGCCCACTTTTTGGTAGAGTTCAGGCTTCTTGATCGGCTGCACCACGCACATGTGGAGCTCCATACGGACCTTGGTTAATGCGCCGACGTTCTTCCATGTCACATCTGGCACGGTGGCAAATCCTTCTCTTTTAGCCGTTGGCTGGACTGTTGGCAACGCCTTGGTGAAGTCGTCATATGTGATGCTGAGTGGCGCAAGCTGTTCCTGCGAGAGAGGCGATGTGTGCTTGGCTAGAAATTTCTGGATGGTCGAAAGCTTCTCCGTCTCGGACTTCTTGGCAAAATTTGTCAATGTCTGTTCGCTGTTCACCACTGCTCCATCCACATCCATGGCATCAAGCTTCGTATCAGTCTCGTCCTCCACTTCGCTCATGCTCTCAAAAATACGCTTGATGGCGGCGATTCCAGCTGCGGTGACCAAACTCTTGAGGTCAGCGCCCACAAATCCCGGTGTCAATTTGGCCAATTCCCTGTACTTGAACTCGGACGCATCGTGCAATTTCAACGTGGACGTCATTTTTTGCAAGATTTCACACCTTTGGTCCTCGTTCGGCACATTAAGCAAGATTTCCCGATCGAATCTGCCGGCTCGGCGTAACGCGGAGTCGAGCGAGTCCGGTCTGTTTGTAGCTCCCAAAACCACGACGGGTTTTCCGTCTGTGTTCTCGAGGGTCAACTCATCCATGGACGTGAGTAGCTGCGCCACAATCCTGCGCTCCATTTCACGTTGTGCTCCGCCGTCTCTTTTCGGGGTAATGGCGTCGATCTCATCTATGAACACGATGCACGGCGCGAGCGACTTTGCCTCGTCGAAGATCTCACGTAATTTCTTCTCTGACTCTCCTGACATGCCTGAAACCACCGATGGCGCAGAAATGTTGATGAAGGGAACCTTGAGCTGGCCGGCTAATGCATTGGCTATAGTAGTTTTGCCGCAGCCCGGTGGCCCGTAGAGCAAAACACCGCGAGGGGGCTCAACGCCGGTCGTCAAGTAGATTTCTGGATGTAGTATGGGCAAGCCGACCAACTCCATCAACTGCGTGGTCACAGACAGGAGGCCGCCCAATGAAACTAGCGTTGTCTCTGGCGTCGTGTGCTCGATTTTTGGCTTCTTGGCTCTGCCCGCAGGCTTCGTCTCCTTTGCCCGTTTTTTTGCAGATTTCTTGTCGCTGTCATCATTGCTTTTGCTTCCCAGGTCCTTGTCCCACATCGATATGAGAGACTTGTTCAAGGAATTTGTGTCTTTGACGGTCATCATGTTGTTTGGGTCTGTCCCCTCGAAATCGCTGTCGGCCTCAGCGGCGTTCTGTAGGTCTCGTTCGGTCCTGAGCCGAATGACCTCTGCGAGCTCTTCCTCTTCGTCGTCACGGCATAGCTTCAACACTACATCCACGGACTTTTCTAGGATAGCGCGTTTGACACGCCGAAGCAGGAGGTCTTTTGTTTGTGCATACGACAACACCTCCAGCGGACGTAGGTCTCGGGCGAGAGCGATGTGAAGAAGCAGGTCCGGGTTGGCAGCATCCTGAGCTTTGTTGCTTTCTGTCTGCTCCAGAAGAAGCTCGTGTATGAGGTCGTATATCTTCTGGTCCACTGACTGCGAGACCAGGCTGGTGGACTTCGGCATGCTTAGTGTGGGCTGGCGAACTGGCCTGGTCTGTTGGTTCGAAGATCATCGCGATGGTCACGTGATGCGCCGGTTCGGTGGACCAGCCTGGCCGCCGAAGGTATGCGGCGTCAGGTGGGGCGTGGATATGCTAGTTATGTTCGCTTGGCCCTCGTGTTTGTCGGTCTAAAATGCTTAAGCTTGTTTCCGAAACAGTCATATTCGTCTGCACTCATGGCCGCAGTAGCACAGCCGGTGACAAGCAGGTTACATTCTGCTAAGAAACAGGAGAAAAAATAAAAATATCATTTGGAGCAACAATTTCGTGTTCGTTGTGACCCGTGAGGGCCGGATTGCTATTGCCCAAGCGCACCAGAGCAAGCACATGTCCGGTAGGAACTAATATCTGGAACACCGGCGCGGGTTTCCGCACCCGCCTCGCGAGTAGTTTTCGCTTAGCAAAACACACGAACGCGAGGCAGGGTGTCCACTAGATTAATTCCGGCTTCTTTGCATTCTCTGCGCTCTTCCTAAGATCTTTTTCTTTCTTTTTCTTTTCTCTTTGTTCTCTTTTCCTGTTTGCGCTTTTGCATTGCTGTCTGACAGTCGCGCCTCGAGCCTGCTGCCGTTAGTGCATGTGTGGCTGCGGGTCTAGCATTAAGATTGCTACTCCACAAAATATAAATACTCTGAGTTCGCCAGTACAAAGTTTCTTTTGCCCCACACAACACACATACACAATCATGTCTGACGCAGGAAGAAAATCATTCACCGACAAGGCCTCCGAGGCCATCAAGCCCGACAGCGAGAAGACCACCTTGGAGAAGGCCAAGGAGTCTGTCACCGACGCTGCCGACAGCTTTGCTGCCAAGAACGTCCCAGACAACCAGAAGTCATTCGGCCAGACCGTCGCTGACGAGGCCAAGAAGGGCCACGATGACGCCAAGTCCGCCGTGGGCCAGCACGAGGCCACCCTCAGCGAAACCGTGCAAGATTACGTTGGTGCTGCCAAGGAGCAGGTTGGTGCTGCTGCCAACTACGTGTCCAGCGTGGTGACTGGTGCATCCGAGGGTGCCAAGGACGCCACTAGCGACAAGAAGTAAACGCTGCTGTGCGTTTCTAGACATAGTCATAGTTAATTCTACTTTGATGCTATATTTGCGTACATGTAGTTTGGCCACAAGTTCTGTGGCAAGTTCTGTGGCAAGTTTGTGGCAAGTCTTGTGGCTCAATGCGGCTTCAGCCGTGCCACGTAGCCTGACGAATTGTGGTTTAGTTGATGGCACCTACTTTGCTGCTGGGGGCGTTCTACGGCGAGCATTGTCATTTCCACATTAAGCTTTGTTTGTGTGAGTAGTACTCGCACATGATAGTCCAGCGACGGTCAGTCTGCGAAAAGCCCAAACTAACCTTCACTGTATAACGAAATTGCTCAATTGCAAAAGCATCTGTTAAAAAAGATGTAAGACGACTGTCTGTCACCCTTCTATGTATCAGAAGTCCTGTTCATGATTTAATTTATTGGAATCTTTGTTTTCAACTCGCGTGTCCGGAGCATTTCGATTTACACTTTTGGGCTCCCCCGCATTATTTCCGGCAATTCAAAATATTACTTAATAAATAAGATTCTCATCAAAGCAGGCAAAATGCACAGAGAAGGACCCCAAAATGTTATGAGCTAGATAAGATCACACATGTATCAAACTTAAACGTAATGTTTCCTTTTCCTCTTCGATTCTCTTCTGGCCCTGGGACTCCGAGTCCTGCATTTTGCAAGAGATGCGATGCTCGATGACTTCGATGGCTATCGTATCTTCATCTTCCCAAATGGCGAAAAACAAAGCTTTGCAGGACCTAAGTCCGCCATCAGATGTATCAGACGAAGGCGAAGTAGAGTCGTTGGACCACACTCGTTATGAAGACGCCAAAGACGATGACCTGGATGGTGACTTCAGTTCTGATGACGAGCATTCCACCGTTTTCCACACCAAGAAAAAGTCAAGCACAGTCTTCAAAGCCCCCGAAGAGTCAGAGGAAGAGCTAGAATTCTCAGAAGATGAGGATGCCACGGGTACAGAAGCGACAGGAAAGCCTCAAAAACTCGATGAAACATCGGCAATGGTGGAAGAGCAGAAGGTCCGCAACAGAAAGTTGAAAAGACTAACACCGGAGCAACTTGCGAAGGAACAAAAGAAGACAAAGAAATCCGGGGTCTGCTACCTATCGAGCATTCCTCCCTACATGAAGCCCGTTAAGTTGCGTTCCATTCTCAGCAAGTTCGGCAAGTTGGACAGGATTTTCTTAAAGCCCGAGGACCACAGCTCTTACCAACGGAGAGTGAAGTACGGAGGAAACAAGAAGAAGCGGTACACAGAAGGGTGGGTCGAATTTGTTAAGAAGAAGGAGGCCAAGCTTTGCGCCGAAACAATGAACGGAAACATTTTGGGCGGCAAAAAATCCTCGTACTATCACGACGACATCATTAACATTAAATACCTTCCTGGGTTCAAATGGTTTGACTTGACCCAGCAGATTTCTAAGGAGAATGAAATCAGGCAAGCCAAGCTAGCGATGGAGATTTCGCAACAGGCCAAGCTCGATAAGAGCTTTGTCAGTAACGTGGAGAGATCCAAATACATCAACAGAAAGAGGAAGGCCGCCGGGGATGCGGCGGAAGAGCCTCAGCCTAAAAGGTCTTTCGATCAAAAGCAGGTTTCGAGCACGAGAGCGGACGCGGCACCAGAACTCAAAAAGGATAAGACATCCGATGATGTGGCCAGCGTGCTTTCCAAAGTCTTCTAGTCTAATCTGTACATGTCTCATTAATGCATTGAATAATATACTTACAAACATAAATCACCTCTTTCCTCTCGCTAGAAACCGTACTCTCTGTGCAAGCTCATGCTTCGTTTTGCACCCTAGCTCCTTCATCACTATCTCGTTGTTTATGATGATGCTGTTGGGAATTGACAGATCCACTAGGCGCTTGAGTTTATCCCATTTCTCGTACGACCAGTTCGGAATTTTTTGACTCTCGGTCACCTTTCTTTTCCTGAGAACATTTCTTGCGTATTTTCCAGCTAGTTTGCGGCTCTTTTGACGACCAATCTTTGAACTGCCTTGCGGGACATCTTCCTGTGGAGCAGTGTCAGTGAGTAGTGGTGACGGCGACGTGAGAAACGGCAGCTCGTCCTTATTCTCCTTTACCACTTCGCCGTTTTGCTCAAACGACCCGTTCTTCTGAGCTGGCTTACCCGTGTTTTTGGTCAAATCTGGCAAGAATTTATCCAAGCTTTCTAGGATTTCCCGTTCGTCCTGGCTGGAAGAATCGCTAGAGTAGCCAAGGAAGTTATTTGTAGGGGCGGCCTCGGTCTGTGCTTGTCTGAGGCGTTCCATACTGGAATTTATCTGGTCCATGATTTCTTGAGCTGATCTGGATCTGACGGCATCGCTGCGCTGAATCTCGCTGACCAAATCCAGCGTCGTTGACTTCGACCCTGAAGACTGGACAATCTCCTTTCTGAGTGGAGACAGCCGTCTTGGCGTATGTGGTGGATACTCCTTTTCACGCCCTAGGGACTCTAGCGCACCGTCCACCTTTGTGGATGAGAATGGCCCTGCTCCGAGTGTGACATGAGGAGCCCTTCGGGGCTGACCCAATAAAGGTTGCTTGACAGGCAGTTCATGGTCGGATGAGTCAAATTCAATGTCGTTGTTCACCGCTGCTGGCACTGAGAAATTATGTCCCAAGTTTGCGTCTCTCCGCGAAGGAGAGAAGATGTTGTTGTCATCGATTAACTTGTTTTCCCGAATAAGGGACCCATCGTCCACAACGCCAGCGAGGCTTCGCTTGGGAGGTCTCTCAATGTCTGTCGCTCCGTTTGGCGTGAAGGAAAGCTTCCGTGTTGAGGGTTTAGAATTGACTGGCAGCTCTTCAGTGGCCCTTGCATGGCCTAGAGCGGGAAACGTCCTATTGTCCGCAGAGAAACTCGTGTTGCCCCTTCGTAGCAGCGAGGGAGTGTCGAAGTCTGAGCCAAGCGGTTCTGCAGCGGCTTTCTGGCCTGGCGTTTGCCTTGCTGAGAACTCGAATCGGTTCCCTAAGTCCACGCCAATGGGTCCCGCACTTACCACTCGCTTCAGCCCGGACAGATCTTTCGAAGTGGTGTAAGGCAGTAGACCCGAGGTGACACGGCGGACTTTGAAGGCCATCCCGATGTTTTGCAGGTTGTCTTTGGAGGATGGCATTGGCGCACCCCGGAAACTTTGTTTATTCCAGTCTAAAAGTCGCGTCGCCAGTGCAGGTCTACGATCTCGATGCCAGAGAAACCGACAGGGTCTCTCACCAGAATGGTTAGCCCATATTTACACTCTTGCAATGATGCACACTTTATATGTACATGCGTTTTGTATTAGTAAGAGGCGAGGTCTCGCAAGACGTCTTCCTCACACGATGCAACATCAGGCTCACTCAAGTTGTAACTCCTCTCGAAGTTTATGTAGCCCAACAGCCCGAAGAACGTTTTAAGAACTGCTATGTTTTTCACATTAGTCACGCCAAGCAAAAGCGGCTTGGCTCTTTCGCCATTTTGAGGACCGCGTATTGAGACAGGGTCCTCTTTGGTCAACAAAGACTCCGTCTTCTCTGCCAATTGGTCGATCAACGAATCGGCGGATGCCTCGTCGGCTACGGAGCCCTTAGAAACAAAGAGCCACGATGCTAAATTAATTTCGTCAAAGCCGACAAGCAACAATTGGTCGAGTAACTTGCACGCTGACAAGATCACACGCAATTCATCGGATTCCATAGCGCTGAACTGCTTGGCATTCTTCCTCAAAGCATTGGTGAACACGCCAGTCAAAGTTTGAATGAGAAATGGCCAATAAGGAAGAAAATGCCCTTCACTAAACTTGAGCGTAATTGCCTGGAAAATTGTGAGTGCTGCACATCTGTATAGATCTGGACACGAACCGTTAACTGCAACCATGAGACGAGACATTAGGTCTTTCAAATATTTCACAAAGAAATCACGAGGTTGTACTAGAATGAGATATGCTAACCTCTTCAAGACGAAGACTCGATCCTCGACTTCAGAACTCTCATTCCAAATAAAGATATTGGCTGCACTTGATTGCGTTGGTGGGGTAACCTTATTCAACAAATCGTAAAACTTATCCGTATCACTATTGATCCAAAGCCCAACTAATTTCCTCCACGAAGGGTCCGACGACCTATTTTCCCGGAAAAATGCGTTGTCCATGAAAACATCGCTTATAACCTGTTTCCATGCCTTAATAGGGTAGTTCACACCGATTACATCCATGAGATCCAACACGTTTTTGTTCACCACACCTGACTTCGATTTTAGAGGCGGGAGCACGGTTGTGCTTATTATTGTAGTAACGGCAGTATTGACTTTATCTGCGTCAGACAATATGTCGCCCATTGATTCGACCAATGGAGAAAGTTCCTCAATAGCGTATGCATCGTTCAGGTCGGTGTCTTCCGGTGTCTTCGACCGCTGGTCACTTTGGAAAAAGCTTCCTTTCTTACCTGCTGCCGAATTGAGAATAGTAAGGAAATAACTGGACAAGTCACGGTCATGTCGCTTTGCGTCACTTGCTTTGACTCTGGATTTGGATGAAAGAATTTTGATGACTTCTAAAACAGGTATCAACAGCTGTTTGAATTGCAACGGATGCAAAGACACCTCTTTAATAAACAGCACACTAGTATCCCAGATATCTTCAACAGAGTGCACATCTATTGAAGCATAGTAGGGAGCCAAGAAATCGGATAGCTGCTTTTCAGTAACGCCCAGGTACATAGATGATTTATCCTTTTCGCTGAGGGACTGAGGAAAAGATCGGGTCACGATGGAGTTCAAAATATGAGGAAGGGTTAATTGCGAGTGACCACTATCAAGAACATGCAAAATCTTAATTTTGCTCTCTAACGCATGCCTCGTTTCGAGGATGGTTTCTATAATCTCCTGTCTCTCCAACTCACTGACGCACTCCAAAAGCTTCCTGGAACGAAATTTGAGTTTGTTCGACATTTGCGTTATGGACTTGTCCGAAGCGAACCTTTTCTTTCCCTTTGCAGCTTGAGGCTTTCCATCTGCCCAACTCCAGATGTCGAAAGCAATTTTCGTCGCATCCTGAAATGCAACAATAATGGAATATGTTCTTTGCTCTTCTTCAGATTTCACTAAGGGTGACTCAATCAGGAAAACACCCAGAATGACGTTTCCAAGGAAACCATTTTCACCCTGTTGGCTCTTGACATTCGAGCTCACTTTAGGGGACTTGAGGTACGAGTGGCTAATGGACAATAGATCCTCAAGCCCAGATAGGCAAATGGTAATGGAAGACTCAACGTCTGAACATTCTTCAATTTTCTCAAATGCTTCAGCAGAAGAGAAGTAAAACTTAATTTTGTCAATTATTGTCTCAGTTATGAGTAGGATATCTTTGAAGATCGAAGTATCAAGGAGATATAAGGACTTATTCAAAAACTTGAACCACTTCTCCAAAAGAATAGGAGAAACACAAGACTTCAAGCCCGTCTCAATGAAACGGAGAATGAGAGGAATTCTTGGGTCATCCGGGTCTGGCAATTGCATAACGTTATCATTCACTGTCTTTGCAACAGTCAATAGTTCTAATATGCTCTCAATGTACATAGAAACCACTATTTCAAGTTCATGGCTTCTATGAGTGCACTCTGCAATATAATAGCGGCAGGAGTGGATCAAAATCTCGAATTGTTGTTCAAAATCAGACTCCGAGCCCGTGATAAGCGAGCAGTAGATCTTGAGTATACTGGAAATACACGTTGTAAAACTTTCCAAGCGCCTTTTGTCTTGAACAACTTTATCGCTCAAACGGAGTTTGAAAAACTTTTTGATGATGCTCAAAAAGAGCGATTTGTAGTTTGAAATATTCCAGCCATTAGAAGTAAATAGATGGTGCTTTTCAGCTGTTTCTGAGGCAACAAACTCATGAGTGAAAGAATCCTTGACAACTTTTTCGTTACTCTGAATAACAGCAAGCACTGTCTCCATGTAGTATGCGAAAAGTTTGAGGTCATCTTCGGAATTGAGCTCCAGCTTGTTTTCACGAACTAACGGAAACTTGAAAAGTGGATTGGTTAAAATTTGCAAAAAGCGATTAGCGTTCCCATCTGTGCTGATACTGAACACAAACTTTTTTGCCAATATGATATTGCTTGCATCGCTATCGCGAAGTGAGTCCAAAACAATAAAAAGTGGTCCGGAAAGAATCAACTCTGCGCCATTGAAATCAGTGGAATAACTCCAGAGCTTGTAAAACGATTGTAGCTTCATATGCAGAGGAGTCTGTAAGAGCATGTACAGTATTCCAGCTTCAATTTCGTGTATATCGAAACAAACCTGTAGATCAAAGATGCAGCGAACAGCCTCAACCTGATGATTTGCAGGATATGGGGAGACAAGAGTTGCCCACAAGTTTGATAAAATAATTTTGAGAAGCTTTGACAGCTCATGGACAGTGAGTTCTTTCACAACATAGCGACAAAGCTTGGTCAAACCGAAAATGGTCGATATGTTACGTTCATCGTCCACATCCGAAAGAGACAGGAACTCAGGATATTCAAGAAAAGCTTGAATCAAGGAATGATCTTGATAAAGATTATAATCCTCTTCGTGAGGAACGGAATCGAGAAACTCGCTCATGATGGAAGCAACAACCTCATTGGACGAAGATGTTTTTGTAGAGTCTATGAACCATCTTTGAAGGTTCTTCATTATTAAGACGGAAACCGCACTCCCTTGTATCGGTGGAAGAGTCTCTTCGCTTGGCAGAAAGCTTGAATAGTACTTCTCAATTGAGGTGATGACGTGTTGTTGATCATACTTGGACAAATCCACACCATCAGTGAGCGGGCTAAGAAGTGCCGGCAGAGACAAATCAACTAAAAGCTCCAATGTGGAAATAGATGCTTCTGTGACGTCATGTGTAAGCAAAAATGCCAATATTGCCAAAGGCACATGTAAAGTTCTTTCGTCGTCGGGGATGTTGAAGTTTTTGAGTAAGAAAGTAATTTTTGCATCATGCTCCTCATCTGAGGGACATATCAAATCACAGACAATGTACTTCCATATATGAAATGTCTCCACCTCATCAAAAAAGCTCTTTGCAGAAGGTAAAATCTCTTTGAAGGACGATGGCTGCGTTTTGAAGGACACGTAGCAAGACTGAAGCACGGGAACAAATAAAATGGGACTCATCAACTGACTGATTTCCCAGCGGTCCATGATCAATGCGAGAGACATCTTGAAAGCATCAAGTTTTTCAGACACGTCGTCGCTTGCGATCATTGCCAATAAACCTTTTTCCACAAACGGTAAGGCATAAGACGCGAAATAAGCCTTGTGGTCGTCAGACTTTGAGTTCTCGTCAGCATATTCTGGGCCCAAAAACCATTTCCATAGTCTTCTGTTCAAGCTCATATCCTTTTTCAAGGTGACCTTGCAGCAAGCCATGAGCAAAAGCTGTTTGTCCGCAGCAGTGATGACTTCCGTTATAACATACGAACTGAGGGGCATATGTGAGAGAAGCAAATCAAAGAAGCCTCTCATGACTATGATATCGTTTGCTTGGTTGAATGTAGAATGCGTGTTCAAGGCAGCTGCAAACGCACGTACGACCAATCCAGGCTCCGGCGATAAACAGGCCTGTGCTTCAGCGGAAAACTTGCGATCAGTGCCCAGATTGATGGTGACAAAGGTGGGGAGACGCGCAAGACACCAGTTCAAGGCACCAATGCGCTTCTCAGGGCACGTAGCGGTGCAGAGAAAGAACGTCTGCCAGAAGTGAGAGTTGTCGTTCAACTTCAGCTTGAACGAGTCTAGCAAGTTCAAGACGTCGGCAAAAAACTCCGAGTTTTCGTCCTCCAAGCCGCAGAGGAGCAGGAGAATGATCGGTTTGGTGATCTTTTTGAGCGTTGCAGCGTCCAAGTACTTTAGTAGGTCGTTCTCGAGTAACGAGATCAATTGTGGTTTGACTTGCATTGAGCCGTAGGAGAAGACGGGAAGAAGCCCCGGGAGCCAGAGCGAGATCTCGCTGTTCAATGTCTTCACCGGCAAAGTGTTGAAGATCGCCGCGTAGAGTTCCAATGCCTTCTGGTGTACCCCATTCGGAAGCAGTGGCGAGAGGCAGAGCGACAATCTGCCCAGAAGCTGCTCTGGACAAGGAACAAACAGAGAGTGGGGTTTCTCCGAAGGCACGGCCAACACTTTCTTCAATCGGGAGAGGAAGGCGATGTAATCTGCCCACTCTTCCACCGAATCGAAGCTCGAGAGCGCCTTCTCCACCAAGGCCCATTGCCGCTTATCTCGGGTTGGGAGGTCCGCCGGTGTGTGCGGCGAGTAGCCACGGCCTGGAACAATCTTGCCTATGCTTGAACTGACAGACTCCATTGTGGGAAGTAGCGTGTGGGGAAATCGTCAGCGCTCCACTGGTACACAGCCAGAATCTAGTGGACACATGCAGTGCACCCGTGCACCGCCAGGTTACAGCGTGGAAGGACAAGTGGCCTACGGGTACGTAACGGAAACCTCCTTTATCTTATTATTTTTCTGCCGGCGCTACTTATCGAGGACCAGCGATACGAACCTGATGACGTCAATCAACTCCTTTTCGTTGGTGCTGTGTCCCACTCCGGTGTATGTGTTGAAGGACCAGTTGGTGAAGCCAAGGCCCTTGTAGAAATCGTAGCTATGCTGTCCGACGGGAAGGGGGATGATTTCGTCCACGTCGCCGTGGCCCTGGAACACAGGGGTGCTGAAGTTGACGCCGTTCTTGTTGGAGAGCCTTTTGATGGCATCTGGCACGGGACAAAACCCAGATATGGCCACGAGCCCGCCGATCTTCACGTCCAACATCGACAACACCGCCATGGAAAGGGCAGATCCCTGCGAGAACCCTCCAATGAGGATCCTTTCGGGTGCAATGTTGTGTTTCTCGATCTGCTCTTTGACCAAGCCCTTGATCACCTCACACGACTTGACAAAGCCTTCCTCATCCTGTTTGGAGGAGAAGCCGCCGAACTGAAAGATGTCAAACCAGCCCGGCATCTTGAAGCCGCCATTGGCGGTGATTGGAATCACTGGTGCGTTCGGAAACACGAAGTTGGTCTCGTCCTGCGACGAGAAGAGACCGGTTTGTCTCATCACCTGGGGAAACCACGTCCAGCCCTCGCCGGAGTCGCCCAACCCGTGGACAAAGATGATGGCATTTTTCGCCGTCTTGGCCGCTGGAATCCGCACGCTAGTTATCGACATAATCGTACGGTTCTGGTCGTCTCACCGGTCAAGCGAGGTCTTGCGGCCGGACCTGTGCATCCCTTATAGTACTGAATACTACTACTGTACTGGTCACCTTGCCCTGCTCTTTTATTATTTACGCCACGCTGAGCTCCGACTCCTTGACCCGCTTGGCTCCACTCTCTAGCTCTGGCTCATTGGCTGCCCGTTTTTTCTCCTCTTTCTTAGCCCCAGTATTCACCGAGACCTTGTCACTGGCCGCAACTTTGAGCGTACGCACGTTCTGCTTTTCGCCGTTCACCGTGCGGAAGTACGGCTGGCACCTCCAGTACGGCACCGTCTTGTAGCGGCCGCCCCACAGCTGGAGGTCGCCTTCCGTTATGACGTCTAGCTCCTTGATGTTGGGCTGCGCGTAGATTTCGTCCACTATCGTCTCCACTCTCTTGACTATGGCATCCCAGTCACCGAGATCTGCGTGCACGCTGGTTTGCCCAATGACCGGACGCAACTCCTTGTGAACGCTAAGGAATGCATGTAGAAGCTTGAAGAAGTGTGCCTTCATCGCAGTGCGAGACGCTTCTCCCGGGCACGTCTTGACTATCTCAAAGTACTCCCGGAGCATCTTGTCCACGCGTGCAAACTGCTTTTCCACGTCGTCCGTCTTCGTCCAGAACACCCCGGGGTTGTACAAGTTGCCCTCGGCAGACATCACGGCGTCGCAAGTCACCTCATCCATGCACCTCTGCAAGTCTGACGGGTAAAGAATGTTCCCGTTGGCGAAAAACACCTGGTCGTGCGGGAGGTTCTCTCTCAAGTATCGCAAGACCTTCCAGTTTGCCAACCCGGTGGCCTGACCCTTCATCTCACGCGTCCGGCCGTGTATGGTGATGAACTGTGCGCCTGCGTCTAGCACCATTTTGGCGTACGCTAGACTTTTTTCCCAGTCGTCGTACACCCTGATTTTGGCGGTCACGGGGCACTTCAAGTTGTCGTGGAGATTGCGGATTAGTTTGTGCACGAGCGGCCAGTCATCCATCAAGAACGCCCCGTAGTTACCCTTCTTTGCGATTCCCTGCGGACACCCGAGGTTTAAGTCCACTGCGTCACATTTGTCCTCCACAAACCGCGCTGCTTGGAGCAAGTACTCTGGGTCGTTTGCACAGAACTGCACGATAAGCGGCCTGTCTTTGTCCTTGTCGCCGTCAAGCAGCGACCACATTTTGTTTCTGTACTTTTCGTCCGTGGCGAACAACCGGGCATGGAACATTGGCGTGTAACAGAGCTCAGCGCCGTATCTCCTCAGTAGAATTCTCCATGCGAGCTCCGACTGATCCACCATCGGAGCAACAATAGTTTTCGGGCTTCCGATGGCCCTATAGAGCTCCCTTCCCCCAGCTTTGCCTGCTGTCATCTTTGTGGCTGTCTTAGACAAAGTGGCAAGAAAATGGCGTACCGAATTCACTTTGGCTGATAAGATGAGATGGATTTTTTTCGAGATGCTCTGGGTGCGAAATCGATCATCGCGATATCTCTACGAAACTCCACGTCTGCATTGGGTCATTAAAGTATATAAATAAATCATTTTGGGGCGGTGGCGTTGACAGGCAAATAAATATCAATAAATTAGTCTGGGACATGAATCGCAATATTGTCTTGAAGCAGCTTTTCACTTGTCACTGATGTTCACGGCCATATGTTTGAGTGCTTCCGCGAACCTTATAGCGAGCGGCCAAATAGGAGCATCTGCCAAAACCCGGACTCCAAACCCGAGCGCTTGCACAGAAAGTTTACACTTTTTGATCATTTCGGCTTGCTGCTCTCTGGGTCCGTTCCTAGCCTGCTGGATATTCTCCACGAGCTCGTCGCTGCGTGCGAAAATTCCGTTCGATTGCTTGTGCAAAACGTCCGCATAAGAAGACGTCTCGCTGCCGCTGAGTTTCGAGTCAATGGTTCGGAGAACGTCTTCGCTTGTCAACCACAACGACTTGTCTGCCACGGAAAGCGTTTGAGAGCGCTCGATGACGTCCAAGGCTTTGGCAAGAACCATAACAGAAATGAAAATCGAAGTCAAGAAGAAAACTGGCGTCCGCACAGCGCTCTGCTTCGCGTCGTTGTTCACGGGAACATTGTGAATCCACAAGTTGAGAATATCAATTGCATGTTTGGAAGCTTCTTTCAATGCATCCAAGTCATTCTCTAGATCCTGAAGCTTGCGGTTCATTTCCAGCCAGTCTTTGCGAAGCACGTACGTGGTGGCCGGCGTTGTGTTCACACACAATCTCAATTTAGCAAGCAACAGCAATGGCAAAATCATTTTGAGCTCTGCGGTAGTGTTGAGCACGTTTTGGTTTTCCTTGTTGATCATCGTGGAGCCCCCGTTTCGAACAAAATAGCCTTCCCAGGACTTGACCAAGTAGTCAAGCTGGGGTCTGCTATTGATTCTCCAATCTTGCGAGTCAAAAGTCAGAGTTTGCTTGAGATACTCCTCCAGGATCTGCTCATGCACATACATGAGAAGTGCAAGACTCTTGTCAAATGAGGACTCCGCGTCGAAAAACTGGGCCTCTTTCAACTGCTGGGATAATGTCTCCATGCTCACGTTGTTACTGAGTCGCACAATCGACTTGTTATCAGCTCTTAAGTACTTCTCGTACCACTCTGCAGAGTTACCTGCTCTCCAGAGGTTCTCATCACTGCAGTGACTACCACACTGAATCTCGTTGCCTTTCATCGGAAGAGATTGTTCGATCAAAACACTCCTTATGACCTCCAATTGATAAAAGGTTTGGATAGTCCTGATTCGGGTTTGGGCCATGATGAAATAGTCGAAGTTGTTTTGCAAATTAATCTGGTCGTCTGGGTTCGTGATTGCCGCAGGGGGAACAATAAACTGCTCAAGGGGACGATGGAAGTTGGTGGACTTGATCAATCCCACCATCGAGTTCATTTGCCGCGAGGTTATATCAACCATGTTAGGTTCGTTTAAGAACATGGATATGAATATGTGGAGAACAAGGCACTGATGAGACATTATGGGCACTTTCTTGAATTGCAACTTGCTTGCAGTGACTTCATTTTCGAAAAAGTTGTGGATGTGGTACTTCGACAAGTTGAAGAGAAGTAACGTGTTGGAGTCGTGGTAAGAATAGAGGGCACCTATTGCGCACATAGCCAAAATCATTGGGATGTTCTCAAAATTGTCCACCATCGGGTTCTTCAAAGTGGGCATGTGAACAAACAGGAAATAGGAATTGAACTCATCTCCGTATAGTTTCATGTATGCGTTAAGGTCAGCAAGTGGGGGAAACTTCTCTTCAGCGATGTTGCTCTTCTGTATGATTTTGTTTCTCAACTCCTCCGTAATGAACTCATCTGGGTCGCCAATCGTAAGCGTGACGGAGGCGCCGCGAGACAACCCGTTCAGAGGTTTCAGCTGGGACGGATCGAAGTCATTATATCCTGCCTGGCTCCTCTGCTTGACCAAGTCATTTTGTTTGGACTGGAAGAGCGAGAACACGTCGTCGCTTTGACATTCATCATTGACGTAAGGCAAACCCAAGAAACCGGTGCTAGTGGAAGCGGAGGGTAAGTTGTTTGGAACCGGGATGCCCTTGATTTCCTCAACCCAGTTGAGATCGCTCACCTCATTCACAAAGCCTAGCTTTCTCCGCTTGTTGTCTTTGCTTGGCTTTCTGTGAGCTTTGGCGGCCTTCTGTTCGGGTTTAATTCTGCCGTTGAGCGCCTTGTGCATGTTCTTCCCTCCGCCGTTCAACGCGAGCATATCGTCGGCAAGATGGAGAATTCCTGTGCCGTACTGGCTGGTTGGGACATCGCAGGAGTCTGCTGTTGGGTCCGTAAGCGATATGTCGAGCTCCGGCGGCGTTGTTCCTTGGATGTGGTGCGGATGATTGGGGTCGTGGAAACGGTGGGGAGAGATGAAGTCCGTCGCAGGGGCAAACTTCGGGTTAGCAGCTAACTGCGTCTCGGACGGGATTGTGTTCAATCTCACGCCGAAGCCGTTGTCGCCCTTTGAGTTCTTGGCGGCGAAGTCGTCGTCCATGTTCGCACCGACCTTGTTGAAGTCCATGAGATCAAGGTTGCCCCAGTCCAAGTTGTCGCCGTTGTAGTCCGCGCCGAGAGTGCCGTCGGTGTCGAACTCGAGCGCGTTGAGTTGCGGCGAGGCAAAGCTAACCTGGGACGGCCCGTCCGGGAGCTGGTTGTTCTTGATCTTGAGCGCATCCTGGATGTTCGTGTAGGACATGCCCGACACCGCCGAAAACGACGCGTGTCTGGGGTTCGACAAGGTGGACTTGGAGTAGCGGCCGTACTCGGCAGCCGAGCGGAGGTTCTCCTTGCTGAAGTTGGTGGCCAACAGCTTGCGCTTGTCGCGCAAGTCGGGCGAGTCGCCCGTGGACGGCGAGGGCTGCTGCGTGAAGCTGGTCATGGGCATGTTGTACTGCAGGAGCATGTTCAAGTCCGAGAGAGTGTGGTGGGCGGCGAGGCCGGCCGAGGGCGTGTCCTGGAGCGAGTTTGTGTTGGGGGAAGGCATGGTGCCGTTGGCGGCCGCGGCGTGGCGCGACGGGGACGCGGGCTTGAAGGACGAGTGGACCACGGAGTGTGCGCCGTTCAGCACGGAGTCGGGCGAGCCGTGCGACAGCGACAGGTCGCCCAGGTGGGCAAACAAGCCGGGCGGCATGGTGGCCGGGCTGGAGTTGCGCAGCTGGTTAGGGAGCGGCGCGCGCGCCTTGGTGTTGTTGCGCAAGATGATGATGTTCTCGTTGGTGGGGGTGGTGGCGGCGGAGGGGCTCGAGGCCTGGGACGGCTGGCCGAAGCTGGTGGGCAACAGGCCGCGGCGCACCACCAGGAAAATGTGCAGATGGAGTTTTTGCTGGTGGCGGAGCACCAAGTCACGGCGGGCGAAGCAGCGGCCGCACGCGGCACACTGGAACGGCTTCTCGTTGGTGTGGGAGCGCTCGTGGCGCTTCAAGTGCTCCAAGCGGGCAAAGCCTCGGGTGCAGACGGAGCAGGCATGGGGGCGGGGCTTGTCAGTTCTGATTTGTAGGGACTTTTTGGGGATCGGCTGGCTGGCGGGGGACTCCGACATAACGGAGAGCATGCGTTGATGGGGAGCGGCGGCGCCAGGCCGGAGGGCTTGCTAGGATAAAACGGTCCGGATTCCCACAGGGTGGAATGTCAGATGGCGGGCACGGAGAAACTCCGAGCAGGCGGCAGAAACGCGGTCACAGCAATAGAAGCAGGGCGGTAGCGCGCGGGGGTCCGGCGGGTGCACAGGGGGCCTGGGTCGGTTTGCGTGGCGTCCAGCGTGGGAGGTGTGCTGGAGATGTTGGGCAAGTGCGTGAAATGTCTGAGCCGGAGTATGGCGAAGCCGGAGTCTGGGGAAAGCGAGCAGGAATGGCCAAAAAAAGGCGCGTGTGCAGTGCCGAATCTAAATGAGAGAAAAGAACCCGCGCTCGTTGGCTCCAACGCAAGGCGGCGACAGCTCCGGTACCGGACAGGAGGTCAAACAGGCAGGTGGCCCGAGGCGCTGGACCACGCCGGCGGGAAGTCACCAGTTTTCCCCAGACCGGGCTCCGGCGGACGGCCCGAAGCAAGGCTACACGGTGTTGGGACGGGCAGAAAAAGCAATGGCGGTCTTGGCACGGGCCGAATGTGCGGTGCGGCAGTGCCCCAGAGCCCGGCGCACTTCGGCAAACACGCCAGACCGCCGTGCTACGCAGAAACAGCGCACGCAGAGCCGAGCCGAGGCCGGCGCAACGACAGCGGCTGAGCGGCCGCCCGCTTCTGTTCTTCCCTACTTTCGCTCTGCGGGCAGCCGCTTGGTGGGGGCAGGCTGTTCGTGGGCGGTCGTTGGATCTGGTCCGGAATGCCTGGCCGTGGCGTGTGCAAAATGCCGGTCTGGCGTGGGGGCGTGCGCACCCACGCCTGGAACCTTAATTTCTCGGACTTCGCTCTCGGTGCTCGTTTCGGCGTTCTGCCTGGAGGTCCGGGACCTCGCAAACGTTCGCGCTACATACATTCCGCATGCCACACGCTGAAAAGGGTAATGGTCTGTGGTACCACACGCGCCCAAGATCGGCCCACGCCGGCGGCGGGCCACTGGCCCGGCCCGCTTTGGCTTGCTACGGGCACCACACGCAACGCGTGACGGCAATCGGCATGCACGGGTGCACCAGCCGGCAGAGTAGAGGCAGAAGTACAAGTGATACAGAAGTAGATCAAGTAGATGGAGTAGATCAAGTAGATGAAGAAAAAGAAGGCGATGAAGAAGTGGATGAAGACAGCAGTGGGTGGCCAGAGAGAAGGCAAGAAGACAAGCGAAGAAACACGAAGCAGGACACGATGAGCGGAACGAGGTGCAAACGGCGTGCTCGTACTGACGCGGGTTCCCCGGATTCTGACGTTTACGAGCGCAACGGCTCAGCAGCCACGGCCAGCGGCCTACGGCTCACGACCCACCTACCCTTCCCCGCGGGCGCTGCTGCTCCGCTTAAATTTGGACCTCCCATAATCGCCCGCCAAAGAGTTGCTCTGGACCTTGCGCCCTCCGCTATTCGTCTGCGGGCCGCGCAGAGTCGCAACGTAGCGTACCATGTCGTCGATCCTCTTCACAACCGGCGCCACGGTCACGTTCCGCGAGCTCGTCGCCAAGGCGGCCGACCCGGAATTCCTCCTGTTCCTCCAGGCCCGCGGCTTTGCCCGCGTCGCCATCCAGTACGGCAACGAGACCTCGCCCGACCGCACCAACGTCAGCAAGCAGTACTTCAACGACGTGCTAGCCCAGAAACAGACCGTGGAGCGCCTCGACCTCCAGGTCGCAAACACTACCAACGACAAGTCGGTGGTGACGCTCCAGAACGCCTCCTTGGAGCTCCAGGTGTTTGGGTTCTCCGACGACATCGCCGCGTACATCGCCGCCGCGGACGTGGTGGTTTCCCACGCCGGCACAGGCTCCATCTTGGACACGCTCCGCCTCGGCAAGCCGCTCATCGTGGTCACCAACGACTCCTTGATGCACGGCCACCAGGCGGAGATCGCCGCCAGGTTTGAGGCCGAGGGCTTCCTTGCCTCGGTCTCCAGCACGCTGTTGGGGCACGGTTCGCTCGAAGACGCAATCACACGCTTCCAGGACGGCAGCTTGCAGCTCAAGCCGCTTCCGGCCCCCGCGCCGGGGGTCTTGGAGGGCATCATAGCGGAGGAGATCAGGCACGCATAGGCAGAGGAATCAGAGTAACAAGCCTAGGCGACTTACGGGCCAGAACACCTCTGTTGCTAGAATATTTATATACGCTACTCTCTTTACACGCTCGTCTACAGCGCTCGGCTGCAGCATCACCGCTGCTCATTCCTCTGCTCATTCCTCTGCTCACTCGCTTTCCTCCTGGTGCAACGCGCACTCTACTCGTCCTCTACATACGTCTCCACCTCCCCATCAAGTCCCCAGCCAATGTACCCACAACGAAGCGTAGGCTACGCCACGCCGAGGCCCAGAAGGCGGAGACCGCATCTCTTCACAAAGGACATCGAGACGCTCTTGTACGCGATGGGCGACGGCCCGATGCCGCTCGACTCCACCATCAACTGCTTGGAAGACTGCTTGGTGGACTACCTCACAGACCTCTCCCACGAGGCGCTACAGTACGCGAGGTCCCACGGCCGCTCGCGCATCAAGATCGACGACCTCCCGTTTGCGCTACGGAACGATCCGCTGAAATTGGGCCGTGTGAGCTACATCAGGGAACAGCTCGCCAAGATCGAAAAGGCGAAAAAGATCTTCGACACCAACAACGTTCACGACAAGGAGATCTTCTCGGACGAAGAGGACGACGAAGACGGTGCACCCCGCAAGAAAAAGGCAAAGAAAAAAGAACGTGGACGCAAGAAGAAGGCAGACCAGGCTGCCCGCGACGACGAATCCAACGAGAGCAGCTAGCTTCATATTATTTGTACTATAGACAGGTTTATTTTAATCCTCCACGACGAGGCGCTATGTTTCTCATATGTCCACGTTTTCCACTGCAGTTCCCCGGACATACTTCTCTGTCTTGATCTGCTCGTTGATACCGCGAAGCACACGGTACACGCTTATGGCGGTTCTTGTGGCAAAGATGGCCCCCAACACCGCCAACGACGTCAATGCGTCCTTCCGAGCACTGTAGCCGTCCCCAAAGAGCTCCTCCGCACTGCGGTAAAGCAAGTGCAACAACATGAAACCGGCACTTCCCAAGAGGTCAAAGAACCCAACCTTCTGCAACCACTGCATCCGTGCATTAGGGTGAGGGAATTCCGTAGTCATGAGCAACGGGAGCATTGTCCACACAGACATTGCTAGGTGCAAGCAGAGACTAGCCAAGGGCTCTTTGGCGAAGTAATTGCCATCCTTGGGGTCGAAAAAGGAGGATCCCAAAAAGTACTTCTCCACCGTCCCAATGTATGTCAGGTGAACAAAGCCGGCGAAAGATGACTGTAAACTCATCCATGCAAAGATCACAAACGACAACTTCAAACACTCAACAATTGGCCGCACGACTCTAACTCTTTGTTGGGCGGCAAAGTTTGCCACCACGGACGCATCGAGCCTGTGGTCGAGAGAAAGCAATACCGACAATTGTATGAGCAACCCAAAACAGATGGAGTTGTAGTCCGCAAACCGCCAGTCAGATTCTCTCAACGGAGAGTGCTCGAGATTGAGGGCTCGAGACACCAATTCCAACGTAATGAACCCTGCGCGTACGACTGGGCGGCCCAAGATCACAGCTGAGAGCAAAACCAGCAAAATCAAGAGCGCGCCAAAGACGCTAATCAAGCAGACTAAAGCCAAATATCTTGCTTTTCTGTTTGGAGGACAATACACAACAGTATATGAGTCCTCATAAACGACGTCTGCATCCCACCAGTCCGTTTCAGAAGCGTCGCTATCATCTTCGGCCGGCGCAAGAAGCTGATCAGACTTGGTGACTGGAACAAAAAGCTGTCTCAAAAACTTTCTAGAATTGTCATCGCTGCTTGGTGCACGAACGTATGTGCCGTCAGGAACGAAGCATGCTGAAACAGAAGGGTCCTCCTGAAATATTCTCATTGCTTCGGAGTAACTCACGGGCCTCGAATAGTCCGGAGCGGCAATCTTTGCCAACCGATGGAACGCATTTCTGTATACGACGTATCCTCTCTCTTGAGGCACAGGCGATCCGAGAATAAAGTGAGTCAACCGGAGCTTGTGGCAGAGAACCTGGAAAGATCTGGTCCAGAACATCCGGCAATACTTTGCAATAGTAGCCTTCCCGTTTAGAAGGGTGCTGATCGTGAACATCATAAGTGGTAGTGATGTCATGGTAAGAGGCTTGATGGGCAAAAACGCACCCTGGGAGCCAGGAGCATTCACCAAGAGCCGAAGGCCCCATGTGATAGAGCCGATACCAAGAACAACAAACGCGGTATAAACCTTCACACTGAGGTATATGCGCAGCATCTGGAGGAAAAAAGGCTTCACGACTGCGTCGTGAATCAATCTAGTATTTGGGTCTTCCGGACTTTTGATGAAGTAAAGAACCCCAGGGCGGAGAATGTTGTTTCGTATCATGCTGACGAAAAGAGCGATGCAAAACATGTAACTGGTGCCAAATGACCAGTAAACAAAAAATCTCACATATGGAGACGTTGTCAAAGCATTGCTGGATGTATAGAAAATGTTGTATTTGACTCCCGAGGCTGTTTGTACGACAATGTCTCTGGTTAGAAGTGGGGCGGCACAGAAGTCAAGAAGCCAGCCACAGTAGATTGGGAAAAGAACGATTTCAATAGCGAAGATCACAAAGACTTTGGACGTAGCAGTGATCTGGAATAGTAGCTTGTACATCTTCCTGGATGTGCCCATTACAGGGCGTCTTCCGATGGTTAACGCAGCCATCAACTGATTCACAGCAAAGCAGATGACAGAGTATCCAATCGCGAGAAATATTAGTCTTTCAAATGGGGTGTATGGCTGGGTTCTATCGAGGGAAGATATATCCTTGATTAGATGAAGCCCGGGGTCAACGAAGTATTGCTCGGCAATGCAGCTGAAAGTGTCAAGTATGGGTACCTTTTTCCTTAAAGCATCGAAAGATGCAACGGTGAAGCCTGCCAACTCAGTGACGGGCAAATAGTGCAAGACCGGCGCGACAAAGACCCCGTATACACCAATGACAATGAACACAAGCACCAAGGCAACAAAGCTGCCTAGCATATGCGGCACTAGGTAAGCGTTGAACAAAAATAGGAGATTGACAATGTCAGCCAAGATTATGAACTGAATGGGGGTGGCGACATTGAATCTGATTCCGAGAAGCTCCAAGAGATCGCCGTTGTTGTTTGCAGCCTCTGCCGCGGCAATCTCGTCCTCTGCGAGGTTTCTTCTTCTTTCTAGCTCCTCCTCTGTTTCGTCGTCCGAAGCCTCGACGGCGTGGAAATTGTGATTGTTGGGCACAGGCTGTGCACGGGCCTCCTCGTCGCCTTCGAGCCCGTCAGTGTCCGGAACTGCGCCATTCAAGTTGTGAACGTCTTGGTCGTCGTCGTCGTCATCATCATCATCATCGTTACTTTCGTCATGGGTCTCATCGTGAGTTGGGCCAGCCCCAGGCTCGACGACGGGCTCCGGAGCAGGGCCGGCGGCAGGCTCAGCGGCCTCGGGCTCTTCCCGCTCCGGTAGTGGTGTCCCAGCGCCCTCCCTTCCAGCTTGGACAAGCCGCTGAAAGTCTGGGGTGTAGGCAGCCTGGCCCTCGAGCGCATCTTTCAACAAGTCGTTGAACTGGCCGCTGTCCAACGCGCGCCTGAGGTTCTCGTGGTCGGTGAGATCGGGCTCCTGGCGGAAGTACTCGATGGCGCGGTTGGCCATGACTTCCCTGAGCCCCGCCTCCTCGCCCTCGTTGGAGTGGGCGATCAGCGAGAGCAAGTCCACCAAGCGGGTCTTGGGCTCCTTGCCGATCTCGCGCAAGAGCAGCTTCGTGTACCCCTCCTCCCGCACGACCCACTCGTGCTCTATGAAAATGACGAAGAGGAAGAAGATGAAGGCCAACACCTGGACCACGCCACTGATGTATGTGTTGAAGAAGAAGGTGGCGAACTTCTCAAGGAAGCTGGTGTCGGGCCCGTTCAACGGGAGGTCGTGGACCGAGCGCGAGTAGGCGCCGTAGACCATGACGTGGAAGATGGAGTACTCCGGAGATGGCATCTTGCCGTCCACCGCGTAGGTGAAGAGCCGGCCCACAAACTTCCAGAAAATGGGGATCTGGAAGAGGAGCACGCCGTAGAGCACCATGGAGATGCGCCGCACCACCCAGCGGCCCACCTGGAGCATGAACTTGTGGTATATCTCTTTGGCCGGCATGGTCTTGGGCATGTTGGGGTCGTAGATTGTGCGGAACTGGTACGGCGTGTTACAGATGTCACACTTCTTGGCCTTGTTGTTGGAGTGCTCTAGCCACTCCATGAGACAGTCCTGGTGGATGTACTTGATGGAGCCTCTGCATTTGCACGGATGGAGCAACGGCTGAGCATCCGTTGCCTCACCTCGACAGATGCGGCATGTGTGCTCGAGTTCCGACATCGCGAGCACAGACGAAACACAGACGCTTGCTTTCTTTTCTTGTACACCGGGTGCGGATGTTGATTTAAGCTTGTGCCGGCAGACTTTGGGTAGTGTTGGTGTTTTTGGTGGAGGTGGAGAATCCGATGCTGCGTTGTCGCGATTTATTGTCCCCACTCTGGACCTGTTCTGCCCGATACTAAATGCGCGAACCACGATGGCTGGGGCTGGCAGCCTGAGCAGAGCAAGGATAACGGTCGGGCGGCTTCGTAGGGCCGTAAAGGGCTGGCTACCGTCACTTTACTGAATCGCCGTGCCATTGGGCGACACCGTGGTCTTGCCACCCATGCCGGCTCTGTGGTTCCGATGCCACTACTATCCACTGTATGATTATGTCTTCCTATGTAAAACAGTCTTATTGCCGGGAGTGCATGTCCATAATCCCCCTACTGCCGCTTAGACGGTCTCCTCTGCCTCCTCGTCCTCGAGAATCTCCTGTGCTTCGATCTCCGGCTGGATTGCCCGCTGAGAGTCTTTAGGGACCTTGGGCTCCTCGACACTCTGCAACTTGACGGCTGGATCCACCTTCTCTCCTTTGCCAGTGGTTGCCTCGTCGAACAACTCGCCCTGAGGTGCTTCCTCGAGAGCCTCTGCCTCCTTGAGTTCTTCATGGACCAAGTGCGTCTCAGCTGGAGGAGGATCTTCGAACAGCTCGCTGGAAACAGGTCCCTTGCCCTCCTGTTCCACTGCTTGAATGGTCTCCTTCATCTCGTTCACCACGCTTTTCGATGCCGTTTCCGCGAGCTTCTCTTCAGTCGCCGACGAGAGGAAAGCGTCGTACTCGGCCCTCGAATCAAAGAGCGGGTTGCAATCAAAGTCCCACGAACTCAACAACTTGGTGCTGAGGCATCTGCTCTTGTTCCAGTGCGAGGCAGCAATCAATGGGGAAAGTGCGGCGTAGGATGCGATGGATGCAACCAAGAACCCAATCGCTGCGACATATGCCACCTTGCTGTACTTCCTGCTGGATCCCACAAGCAACTCGAAGAATTGTCCGAGCGCCAAGAGAGCAAAATACTGCGCAGGCAAGTAGTGGTGCAAGAACAACTGCCTTCCCATGATGAAGAATGGGAAGTAGTGGGTGGCCCAACCAACAATGTGCGAAAACATTTGGTAGTTGTAATTGAACACGGTCTTGTCCAACGGCTTCAACGTTCCGCTCTGGAACTTCACGATTGTGATGGTCAAGTGGATGACAAATCCAATCAAACAAGCGGTGGCAGTCCACCAGACAACGGGGTTGCCAATGAAGTACACTTGGGTGTGGTTTTTGTTCCAGTAGTTGATACCACGCAACAACCATGGCCAGTCCTGAGGACTAGATTGCCAGTTGTGGTGAGAGGTCAAACCGTTGTTGATTTTCCACATGGTCTTCTGGGACTCGACGAACTTTTGCCAGAATCCCAACTTCGGGTACTCAACAGGGTCGGTGACGTTCAATCTCTCGTTGTTGTTGGTTTCAATATACCAGTGTGTCAAGGGACGTGCACCCTGGTTGGCGGCAGTGACCTCTTGCTGCTCGAAACCCCAGTCGGGCAACTTGACCGGGCTGGAAAACAAGTAGAAACCCGTCAATGCGTGTCTCAATCTGAAAATGGTCTCGATGGCCCTAAGTTCAGTCTGGGCTTTGCCGGAGGTCTTGTGCTTGACGATCTCGACGATCCAGTCATCGTTGGCATCGCCTGAAAAGCCCTCGTAGCCGTAGCCGGAGGCCTCCTTCTGCCAGTCACGCTCAGACACGGGGGGCTTCTCGTCGTGGGAGTGCAATCTCACGCCGGTCTTGACATGCTTCAATCTGATCTTGTCGCCGTCCTTGAGCTGCACGAAGTGGTCTGGAATGGTTTCGTTGTATGGCTCGATCAACCAGTTGTTGTTGGAGTCCAAGTGTGGGTACAACGTGATCTGCTGTTGCTTGGAGCCCGTAGGGTAGTAGTGCTTGTGGGAGTGCAAGTAGCCGCCCCTGGTGTTCACGTGGCGGATGGTCACGACGGAGCCGTATCCAACGGGGCCGTTTGTTCCCTTTGGCACAGTCGAGCCTTCCAAGCCGAGCCTGAAGGCACTGGACATGAAGGCGGAGCCGTCGCCCTCCTTGGTCAAGACGCCGAAGTGGATGTTGAACATGAGCAAGTACAAGATGGCAGGAACGCCCAACAAGAGCGAGGCGCGTGCGAACGCGTGCTTCCACACGGTCTTGGCCGACACGTTCAAGTCGCCAATGAGGAACCACATGTGGACGGCGCACATGACGCCGGCCCACGCGATGGTGAACAAGCCGACCCACTTCGAGGAGAAGGCCAAGCCCAAGGACACCGCGGTGGCGACCAAGGAGCGGTACCAGGCGAGCGAGAAGGGCTGCTGGACCTCGAACTTCTTGAAGGAGTAGACGGCGGCCGCGATGAAGAATACCAAGGGCGAGTCCAACAAGATGTACCTGCTGATGGTGACGAAGGAGTTCTCCACCAAGAGACAGCCCGCGGTCAAGAACGCGATCAAGGGCCGCACGCCCGATGCGCGCAAGGTCAAGTAGAAGAGCGCCACGGTGGTCAAGCCCAACACCGCGGCGAAGTAGCGCATCAACACGTAGGGCACGTTGTCGGGGTAGACGTCGCCGATGCTGGCGAAGTCAAAGGAGCCGTCGAAGCCGCCCAACGCCGACACAGCGGCGAAGAGCATCTTGGCCAATGGCGGGTGCACGTCCATGAAGAACTTGCCCAAGACGTACTTCTTGGAGAAGCCGCCGAAGTGCACCTCGTCGAACACCACAGAGTTGGGGAAGCCGAGGTTGCTCAAGCGCACGTAGAGCCCGGCAAGGAGCAACACCGCGAGCAACGGGAACTCGCTGCGCGAGAAGGAGCGGGCCTTTGTCACCGACACCGGCACGTCCGTCACGATGAACGGCCGGTACTGGCCCTCGGCCCTGTGGGGCGCGGCGATGGTTTCCTTGGTCCATTGGTCGACCAAGCCGCACGCGCCTGCGGCGGCCGGTCTGGTGGCCGTCAGCTTAGATTTCTTCAGCATTTCTGCGTCGTTGTGCCCAAGCCTAGTGGATGAAAAAGTCAGACAACGTGTCAAGCCGCGACGGGTGTTGGATCGAGGCACAGGCGCGCATACAGGAGCATGCGCGCTTGTTCTCGTCTAGAGCTGCGCGGCGGTGCCTGGTCTGGCCTGTAGCCGCTTTGTTGTGGGCGAATTGTTCTCCGGCGGCAGCACAGCACTCCATTGTCGCCGCTATCTGCTGCTTTGCTGCTTTACCGCACTTGCGCACTTGCTGCTTTTTCCGCTTTTTCCGCTTTTGCCGCTTTTGTCACTTTTGCCTCTACCTCTCTCTGCCGCCTTTCTGCCGTTAGTGCCGGTTTTCCTACTCTCCATCCTCGCCGGTCGTATGGCTCCGCTGCCATAGATGTGCTCTGACCGATCCGGTTCTCTTCCCGGTGTATCGTCGTAGTGTCTGCCCGCAGCCTTCGGGGCCGTGCCATATATCCGCCTGCACACTACGCAGAGCATCGCTACTCCATCACCTCCAGCCTGTGCTGCAATGTGGCCCGCCAAGCTCAACAACGGCGCCCAGTTGGCGTACGGCGTTCTCGGAAACCCCGTGCCAGAGCCTGCCGTTGGGGCCCGCTCGCCGGGCGAAGGGCCGCCCCGGCTCCGCTTTCCTCGCATGCGAGACCACGGCCCCAGACTACACATGATCCGCAACTCATGCCTCACTGTGGCGCTGCCTTCCGCCGGTGGCGGCTCCGGCGATGCCGCCGACACCTGGAGGACCGCCTCGCGTGGGCTCGATGACGACTTCAGCGCTCCAAGGCCGCTTCTCGGCGCCTTGGACTCGGAGGCCCGCCTCTTCCTCGACAGCGAGGCCCTCGACCCCTCCGTCGACGCGCTCTCGACGTCGTTCACGTTGGGGACGGCCGCCTACGCCGACCCCGTGCGCATTCAAGGGAAGACCGTGCGCCCTAAAGCCAAAAACAACATGTTGTCCGTGCGATGTATAGCGCTTGCCGCGTCCCCATCCACGCTCACGGTGGTGCCCATGCTCCCCCGAAAGAAAAACCTCTTTGCCCTGTCGCGCTCCGGAAGCGCGCAGAAGGTTGTGCTGGACGCTCCGGACACCGCCAAGTTTTGCGCCGAGTGCCGCTTTCCGTTCGTCATTAAGCAGGTGGCAGCCTCGCTGGATTCGAAGTTGCTTGCCGTGCGCGGCCCCAGCCAAGTGGCCGTTGTCTCTGTGTCCTGGAACAACAGCCCGGGCGAGAAGGGCATCGAGCTCCAGCGGGCGTTTGTGGTGTCCCACGATAGCCCGTTGGTGCACTTTGCCTTGAACAAAAACCGGCTCGTTGTTATCGACAGAGCGGGCACCTACACCATATACACCTTCAAGGTGCGTGGCGAGTACCGCGTCTCCAGGCTACGCTCGTCACGTATTCCCTCGCACGACCCTACAGATATCTCGATGTGGAAGAGAGCCTGCTGGTCCCCGGATGGAGATACACTCTACTACTTCACGAGAAGGTCTGCGTCTGCAATCTCCATGAAAGACCCTTCGCTAAACCGGAAACTCGTTTCCTTCCACAGGTGGTCGCATTTGCAGGACTACAGCCTCTCAGGAGAAAACCTCTTTCTCTTGACGTCCCAGGAGCTCATTTGGGTGCGCGTCGCTGACCCGGCCAGGTTCGAGCGCGTTCTATCCTGGAAACACTACCTAGACGACAACGATGCCTCGATGAAATTGGCCGTTGTTTTATGGCAGGAAACGTATATTTGTTTGGTGTACTCACAGGCCTCGCCTTTCAGCATAGTATACACTTTGGGGTATTACAAGGATCGTCCATCCAGTCTTAGAGACCCCTACATGGTGATGTGCAACTCTCAAGGACCGATCCACATTTCGCTCTTCGAGTCTCCGTGTCAAGGGGTCGAGGCTGACGTCCTCCTCAACATCCTAGAGATTGGCACAGACAGGTCTGTGACTCTCGCCAAGTACTGTGCGTCTGAAGACATGGCGTTCGCTGAGCATGCGCAATCCAGGCAGACCACTCAGTTGGCCATGCCAAAGCTGAGGTTCTCTCTTCAAGAGAGGAAGCAGTTATTCCGCATGCTTCTGGGGCCCGACCCAGCGGGAAAGCTAAACTTGACCAAGGATGAGAGTGGCCCATTGCTGTCCGAGAGTGATATTCTCTCCGAGGACGATGACACGCATGACAAAACGCAGAAGATCCCAGATCTGAAGCAGGAAAATTTAGTCCAAGAGTACGCACTAGAGCTTGGCTCCGACATCCAGCGGAAGTTTGGGCCCAGTGCTGGCGACCAGGATGTACCTGTGTTGTTGCCCAGCACTAGGTCCTTGGCCGAGATCTCCCGCAACATTCCGTTGAAGGTGACAGACGTGGAGGAGTTTGATTCCATGCTCAACCAACTCGAGGAGTTCTACCTGTCGGAGAGGGTGGAGCTCGCCAAGCCCGACATTGGTTTTCTCCGGCAGTTTGGGCCGGAGTTCGCAAACCTCAAGGTGCACAGCACCAGGGAGCTCTTCAAGGCGGTCCGCAAGTACGAGCCTGCCGACAGACACGCGGCCACGATGATTCTCGTCACAGCCATGACCCGCGCGTCCAGCCGAAGCGCGTTGCGCGAGTACTGCCGCACCATAAGCGTCGAGTCCGCCGATGCTCCCGCGGAGTTGGCCGGCACGCTTGACGAATGGGAGGTCGACGTCCCAAGCGAGGCCCTGGTTCGGGCCCCAAGCCAGAGCCAGAGCCTGAAGCTCTTGAGGCGGGCGTTGACCCAGTCCTCGCAGACCCAGGTGGACACTCATCTCTCCGCGAGCCAGGAAAGCGATGTGGAACTACCTCACTCGCAGGTATCCTCGGTTCTGGAGAGCAGTGTTGCAGAAATATCGGTCAGCAGCTCACAATCGCAACCTGACTCGCGCAAGGCGTCGCAGATGTCGGCGCTGGCCAAGGTAGCAGCCGTGAAGCGACTCGGGCTGCGGAAAACGTTGCAGAAGAAGAAGAAAGCGAAGGGCGGATTCTCTTAGCCGCTTGCTTCTGGGGCTTCTATGTCTGTATGCGGTCACTCATCACTTTGGTGCAGCGACATGGCCTGTCTCTCGGCCACGATCTGCTTGACGGCTTTGGCCAACTTCTGCGGATCAACGCCCTGGTCGATGAGCTTGAGGCACAAGCGGATCGTAGCATTGTCGATGAGGTCGACCTGGAGGATTTCGGCCAACTCCACGACCAACTCGCCCGACTCCATATAGTTCCTTGTTTACGTGCTCGCGCTTTTCTGCGCGCACCTACTTCTAGCATTATTGCACTGTGCATTCGTACTAATAGCCATGTACTAACTTTTGCTCGTAGCTTACTTGGAAGGGTCGTCCTCGAATCTCAAGTCCCAGCCGATCTTCTCGCCCAACACGGGCAAGGCGTTGGCCACAGACTGCACGTCCTTGTCTCCTCTGCCCGACACATTGATGATGATGTGCTGGTCCTTGGACATCTTCTTGGCCAAGGCCACCGCACCGCTGATGGCGTGCGAGGACTCCAAGGCGGGGATGATGCCCTCCAACTGCGACAACAAGCGGAAACCCTCCAAGGCCTCTGCGTCGGTCACGGCCACGAACTGCGCTCTGCCGGTGGCCTTCCAGTAGGCCAACTCGGGTCCCACGCCGGGGTAGTCCAAGCCTGCGGACACCGAGTGGGTGTCGTGGACCTGGCCGTCCAGGTCCTGCAACACAAAGGTGCGGACACCGTGGAACACACCGGGGATACCCGCAGTCAACGTGGCCGAGTGGCGCGCGGTGTCCAAGCCGTCTCCTGCGGCCTCGACACCGAGCATCTGCACCGAGGTGTCCTTCTCGAAGGGCGAGAAGAGCCCGGTGGAGTTCGAGCCACCGCCCACACAGGCAACCACAGCGTCGGGCAAGCGGCCGTTGTTCAACTCCTTGAACTGCTCCTTTGCCTCCTGGCCAATCACGCTCTGGAACGTTCTGACCAACGTGGGGTAGGGGTGGGGCCCGATGGCAGAGCCCACAACGTAGTGCGTGGTCTCCAAGTTGGACACCCAGTACCTGAAGGCCTCGGAGGTGGCGTCCCTCAAGGTCTGGGTGCCGTTGGTGACGGCCACCACCTTGGCGCCCAAGATTCTCATTCTGAACACGTTCAACGCCTGGCGCTTGACGTCCTCGGCGCCCATGAACACGCAGCACTCGAGGCCGAACTTGGCGCACGCGGTGGCCGTGGCCACACCGTGCTGGCCGGCACCGGTCTCGGCGATGATCCGCTTCTTGCCCAACCTTTTGGCAATCAACACCTGCGCCAACGCATTGTTGATCTTGTGCGAGCCGGTGTGATTCAAGTCCTCTCTCTTCAACCAGATCTGCGCGCCGCCGGCGTGCTGGGTCAACCTGTCGGCCTTGTGGAAGCTCGAGGGCCTGCCGATGTACGAGTACAAGCTCTTGAACTCCTTCCAGAACTCTGGGTCGGCGACGGCGCTCTCGAAGCCCCGCTCCAACTCAGCCAAGCACGTGTGCATGGCCTCGGGCACGTACTGCCCACCAAAGTCGCCGAAGCGTGGGTTGTACTTGTGTGCCTCCTCCAACACGGCCTTGGGGTTCTCGGCGTTCGATGGCGCGGAGTATGGCTTGAAGGAGGGAGGGGCGTTAGGCTTGTAGTCCTCGCCCAAGATGCCCTGGACGAACGCACGTGCAACCTCCTTTCTCTGGCCCTTCTCGGAGTCGCCCAAAAGCGTGATGATCTTGGACCCGATCACCACACCCTCGGCGGACTCGCCGACGGTCAAAAAGTGCTGTCTGTTGGACACGCCGAAGCCCACGGCCAACGGGGTGTCGCCCGAGAACTTGCGCACCCTGTTGCACAAGGCCTCGATGCCGGCCGACACCTCCGACATGGCGCCGGTGGTGCCCATGCGCGACACCACGTAGATGAAGGAGTCTGCGATCTTGCCCAAGGTCTCCAACCGGGCGTTGGTGGTTGCGGGGGCCACCAAGGGCACGTACGAGAGGCCGTACTTGGCGCTGGTGGTGCGGAACTTGATGGCCTCCTCAGGAGGCAAGTCCACGACGATGAAGCCGTTTGCGCCGGCGATGGCGGCGTCCTCAATCAACTTTTCCTCGCCGTACTTCAAGATGGGGTTGTAGTAGCCCATCAAGATGATGGGCACGGCCACGCCCAGCTTTCTGGCCAAGGCCACCAACTCAAGACACTTCTTGACGGTGACGCCGTTGCGCAAGGACGTGGTGTTTGCCACCTGGATGGTGGGGCCGTCGGCGATGGGGTCCGAGAACGGTATTCCGAGCTCGATGATGTCCACACCACCCTCTTGCATACCCTGCATGATGGGGATGGTGTCTTCGATGGTGGGGTAGCCTGCGGTGATGAAGTTGACGAGGGCATTTCTGCCCTCTTTTTTGCATCGCTGGAATGTTTCTCTGATGTGTGCCGACATGGTTGTGGTAGCAGTGAATGCGAGGTAGATTTCCAGAGCGAGGTAGATTTTCAGAGCACGTTCGCGCAGATGAGTCAGTTCAGGGTAACCTTTGACGAGACGGCTGCGGCCGACCGGCACTACTGCGGCAGAGGAAAAAGAAATGTTATCAGATGCGGTATAATCAATGAAGGTAAGGCCGGAGCGTTATTCGAGGCGTGCCCCGAGGCTCCGGGCGTTTGCAGCACCCGAGGCGCTGAGCGTGGTCTGGCCTGGCCAGCCGCACATGGCAGAAATGTAGTTACGAAGCAAACAGCGACCGAGCCCGCCGTCTTCAATGAGGCCTGGTAGAATCGAACGTGCCAGGTGCACGGCCGGTGCAAGCGGCACAAGCTGGTGCAAGTTGGCAGCGATGCCATAGCACGCAAGTAGCGAGGTATGCCACGCTGGAAGCCAGGTACTCCACGGGCAGCAAAATGGGCCGGGCAGCAAAATGGCTCGGGCAGCAAAATGGCTCGGGCAGCAAATGGGCCGGCCCCGATGATGATAGGCTGTCCCATGCGTCACCCCCTCTTCTCGTCCTTGGCCGGCACGCCGTTGGCGCTCTGGGCCTCGACCTCCTGGCCCAACTTGATCTGCGTCAAGTTGATGACGGGAAGGAGCCGGTTGTACTGGGCGCCAAAGTCCTTGATGGCCGCCCGGATCGCCTGCACCCTCTGCGCTAGCGTGTTGTAGTACTCCTGCTGGCTCTGTGATTCCGGCACCGTGGCTAGGGCCTGGAGAAAAAGCGAGAGGTTGTTGCGGAGCACGTTGATCTCGATCTTGAGCCGGTCGAGCTCCTGGTAGATGGCCTGCGGCTCCACTTTGCCCGACGCGATGTCGTCGATCTTGATGGACTCCGGTAGCAGCGACATGGGATGCGGGCCCTTTGCGTGGATGTGTCGTCGGGTGGTGATCGGAGTTGTTCTCCGCACCAGCTCTGCGCGCGGCCCACCGCCGGCCCTCCACCGCCGCCCACCGCTCTACGCTACACACTGCCTGTATGTCGGCTCGTGACTAAAGTTTGTCTATGCTTGCAGCTGCTGCGTCTTGGGGCCCCGGGCGCCCGTCTGCCGGCGACGGATGTGTAGGACGCTGCCCTCTGTCTCCCAGCGGGCGCCGTACTTGGACGCGAAGTCCGGGAACAGCATCCCCTTCGGCATGAGACCGGCAAAGTCGTCGAGCCCGTAGGTGAAGTACGCCAGGTCGAAGCACGCCACCAAGTGGCGCATCATCGTGCCGAGCCCGGTGCCCATGACGGCGAAGATGGAGTGGTCGCTCTCGCTATTGTACATTTTGATCCACGTGTGGTAGTCGCCCCGGGCCCACGCCAACAACGTCTCTAGCACCCGCGAGTCGTTCTGCGGGCTCAACAGCTCGAAAAAGAGCCGGAGCGCGCCGGCGCTGTCGCCGTTGCAGTGCGACACATGTAGCACCTTTAGCGTGGTGAGCTCCCGCCTCTCTTGCGCCGAGAGCAACACGTCTGCGTTTTCTAGTAGGTAGTTGATGCACGGCACGTACGTCTGGTAGTGCCCAACCGCAGAGCCCACACGCACAGAGAACAAGTACACCCTCTGCGTGAACTCGTCCGGCTTCTGGTGGAGGAGCGCCTCCCGAAGCTTGCGCAAGTTGGCGAGGATCTGCTGCGACCCGGCGCCGTGCTCCGCGCTAGCCTCTGCGTCTCCGCTGCCCTGCGGCGACTGCTCCGGCGTTTCGCCCTGCTTGAACGTCTCGAGGATCCACTCAAAGTACTCCCTTTGCGCCTGCCGGCTCCTCTGGAGCCTGTTGTCCTCGCCTCTGCTCACAAACCCGTAGTCTCTGGGATCTGCAGGTGCCGAGGCCCGCTTGGAGTCGTTGCCGCTGCCTTGGAACCGTAGCGCCCTCATCTGCCGCTTCTGCTCTTCGTCCTCGTCGCTTTGTGAGGACGTGCCCTGTGACGAGCCTCGCTTTGGAAACCTGCCTCCACGCCGCGACAAGCTTCGGAGACTGTTATGTTTCGTCATTGAGCATCTGAAGTGTCTGCAAAGCTCCTAGATGTGAATATCGGTGGTGTTCTGTCGTGATTGTGGGGTCCAGCGTGCTCGCTCTGTGTATGATCGGGTGCAAAAGTTGAGTCGCGCGACATGCGAAAGCAAGAGAAGTGCTACAAAAAGATACGTAAGTGAAGTATGCTATTGCTGTATATCTCACTTGACCAAGGCAACGCGCTTGTGGTCATGCATGGATCGGGTCGTCTGGCTCTCTTCGTAGTTGAACGCTACCACAATTATTACCGCCAACACAGACACCACCAAGCTCAAGTCGAACACGGGCCCGTAGCACTCCTTACCCAAGAAGCACATGGCCTGACCCGTCTCGGTGGCGGAAGAGCGGGAGTCGTAGACCTTTCCGAAGAAGTTGGTCAAGTAGAAGCTGGGGGCCACGGGCGCTAGCCCCACCAAGCCCCAGTTGCCCAGGAAGTTCTCGATCCCGAAAACGTCTCCGACAATGATCGGCATCATGCAAAGGGTGTAGCCGTAGAAGAACCCGGAGAGCATCGACGCGAAGCCCAAGTTCTCGTGGCCAGCGATGTTCTTGCCCATCACCTGAGTGGCCAACAACCCGACCGCAGGCACAAAAAGAAGCCACGCGCGGGACTTGCGGAACGTCTGCGTGATGATGTCGCCCAGAACACCGGCAGTCAAGCGGCCGACGCAGTTCATCACCGATATGAGGCCCACCTGGATCTGCTGCTGGCTCTGGATCAATGGCTCCACCGTTGTGCTCGCCGCGGCTGAGGAGTCCAACTTGAAGTTCTTGATGACGAGTGCCTTGACGATGTAGCCGACAGAGTATATGTACATCTGGCCCAAGGACGCCAAGGTGCCGGTGATTATGAAAAGGAGCCAGAACTTGTAGGTCAGGAGAAGCTGTAGGCCGTGAAGCTCGGTGCTCCGCAGCGGAGCGCTGAGGGACATGGGCGAGCTCTTCGTCTCCGAGATGTGCTTTAAGTTCAACATCTCGATGGAGTCCGCGATGCGCACGGTGCGGCCGCTGGCGAAGCGGCCGCGGCGGTCGCAGAGCATCACGACCGGGCTGCAGACGACGAAGATGGCCACCAGCGACAACATGATGAACTTCAAGAACCCGGCGGTGTCGCCGGGGTAGAAGAGCGAGGCGCACACGGAGTAGAACATGGCCAGGAGGCCGTAGAGCGCCAACGGGAGCGACGTGGCCACCCCGCGCATGCTGGGGAACGTCACGGCGCAGCACTTGAGGCACGCCAGGTTGATGAAGGTCGAGCCCAGGCCGACCAAGAACAAGCACAAGCACAGGAGCGAGATGTTGGAATATGGGGTAACGTACTGGTTGCGGAGTACGCCGTAGCCGGCCACGATGAACGCGCCGCCCACTAGAAGCGGGAGCGTGTAGCCATGTCTGTCAACGACCATGCCCGCGGGCGGCCCGGTGATGGCGACGCCGAGGCTGCCCACCAAGGCGGCCGAGGATGCATTCGTGGCGGAGTACTCGAGCCGCAGCGCCAACTGTGGGCTGTAGGAGGAATATAGGTAGAGGGTGCCGCAGATGAGACCCAAAAAGGTGCACGCAAGGAGAATGAACGCTTTGTGCGACGTGGAGGGGGCCATGGATGCTGCTGTTATGTGTGAGTGTGCTCGGGCGGGCGCATTAGTGCCTCTGAGTGTTGTTGATCTATTTCGATCGCGGTGTCAACTAGTGAAAAAGACTAATGTGGGGACGTGATCCGTGCAGGCACGACCGTCCACAGGAGCCGCCGACGACGTTTGGGCGCGTATATAAGGGCTGCCGGTCGTTACAAGACGGCTGTTCGCTGGTTGCCAGTCGCTCGGTTGCCGGTCGTTTTCTTCTTCGCTCTGCGTTCTGCGTCCGTCTCCGTTCCTTCGGTTCCTGGTGATCTAGGCACTAGCGCGAATCGATGGAGCCGCACAGCCTTGCAAACGGTCAGGGGAGAGCACTGGACCCAAAAGCGGCAAGTCAGCTGTGGAAAAGAAAAAGAAAAGTTCTGTTTATCGTGTGGCGAGCCATGTTTACAAACGCACGACTGGGCTATAAATATCTGCGTGCTTGGCTCTAACGAGCCCAAGCTTTTTGTTTTCGCACCCATTTTTAGCGCACGGCTCGCCCCGCTCGCGCGGGGCATGCCCGCTGCTTTTCAACGGTGCAGACCCGCTACACCTACAACTCCGAGCGCGTGCCGATGACGTTAAGTGCTCCACGGGCCCTCCGCATTGCCTTCTTCGGGTCCGACCGTTTCAGCGTCGCGTCGCTCGACCAATTGTGCCGCCTTCGTGCATCCCAGCCTCTGCTCATCGCCGGCCTAGACGTCTACACCCGCTCCATCAAGCCCACCGGCAGAAAACGCCAGCTAGTGGACCTCCCCATCGGCGACTACGCGTCCCAACACGGCCTACCGATTCACCGTGTGGACTCGGCGCAGCAAATATTGGCTGCTTCGCTGCTCAAGCACTACAACATGGCGGTGGCCGTGTCCTACGGCAAGCTCATCCCGGCACCTTTCCTCGAGTCGTTGCAGTTCGGCGGGCTCAATGTCCACCCGTCCAAGCTTCCCAAGTTCAGCGGCTCCTCGCCCATCCAGCACGCCCTTCTCAACGACTGCAAAACCACGGCCGTGTCCGTGCAAACGCTACACCCCACGAAGTTCGACCGCGGTGATATCATTCGCCAGACCCCGGACATCGAGATTGCCAACAACGACAACTTCGAGACCTTGCTGGCAAAGTTGGCCGTGGCCGGTGCCGAGCTACTATCCGAGGTCATTGCTTCGGGGGCTTACGCCAACTTTGTCCCAGTAAAAAGCTCCGAGACGTTCTCCTTGGCCCCCAAGGTGACGCCCTCGATGTCGGAAATCGACTGGAATAGTATGACTGCCCGCCAAATCCGGCGCCGTGCCGATGCGTTAGGACCCTTGTATTCTTACAAGCACATTGACGTCACTAAGAAAAGAAAAAGAGTCGACGATTACTACAAGGTTGTCTTCGATGATATAGTCGAAATTCACTCTAGCGACATATTTACCAGCCTGTCGCAAGCTGGAGACTTTGCATTATGGAACGACTCTCTAGCGGTCAAGACCACCGACGGCGCCATAGCCATCAAGAAAATCACCTTCCAGTACTGTGCCCCCGAGGATGCTCCCACGTTCATGCGGAACCTAGCCAAGAGGGCGGGCAACACATCAAACACCTTTACTTCCTCGGTCCACTCGACTTCCACATAGGCTTATAATGATACCTGGCATTGGGCGTTGTACCTGTCTACCGTAATCCTCATTTTGCTGTAGAGATAATTCCGGCTCTTCGCGTCAGGGACGGGAACGAACGGACCGGTTCTATCCTTCAACGCTATGCTGATACCCGTGCTCTCCAAAGAAATACTCTTGATGTTGCTGAGCAACACAGTCCAAGTGGTTTTCAAGGAGTTGACTTCAAATAGAACAATCCTGCTGAATGTAACTAGCACTGCCTTCTCTCCGCCGGATAGAACTAAGTGAGCCACATATGTCTCCTCATACAAGGTTCCTCCCTCTATGGTCTTGAGCCAGTACTGACCCTGGGCTTCTCTTTCAGAATAAGGCCGGATCACCCCATCGTAGGAAATGTATCTTGGAAGACGTACCTTCTCCAAACCATCGGTATCAAATACAGTGGTGGTATTCCTGATGCCCTCGCTGACATTGGAGGCTAGATCAAAAATACCGATCGCAGTTTTGGTAGGCAATCCAACCACTCCTTTTCCAAGTCCTTTGAAAAAACCTCCTGCTCCCTCCTTGGTTGCACCCTCCATTGGAGCTTGTGCAATGCCAGTAACTCCCGACGAGATGGACTCAAAGAAAGAGTTTGCCCCCGTAGTGAAGCCATAAAGAGCATGTTTTGGTCTGTTACGACGCTGGTTGAGTCTTCTTTTTTCTTGGAACTTTCTATCCATGGTTGCAACGGAAAGACCTTTCGCGAGGGACCCAGTCATTTTGGCAAAGGAGTCAGAGACACCAAAGACAGACTTTTTCATGAAACTCAACCCACCCTTTGCAAGACCTATACCAATCTCTTGCGGTCTGTCATTTATCACAAAGCCTTGGTACGGTTCGTAAAAGATATCGAGGACTCCGGAAGAAATGTTATTGAACAATCCAACAGGGTTACCCAAGAAATCTGCTGATCCCAAAATCTTATGTAATTGATAGAAGAACGATTGACCGTAGTGTGTCAGGATAGATTCGATCAATATTGGAATTGGAACACGGATATTCTCAATAAACAAGGCATTCAACTTGATCGGAGCATCGTTGATGTTTCCAATTGCCATTGTCAACATGTTAACAAAGAACATCAAAGTGTTTTGCGTCGACGTTCTGTCTTCTGCATTCACTCGCTCGGTTCTCACAAATGACAAATTCGTCAAGGTGGGTTGTAAATGAAGTGCTTCGAAGTAAACATCGCTGCTCTCTGTGAGCTTTTTAGGCTCGGGAATCTCAAGATTCTCGTCGCAAAGCTTGTCTTCAACGTGTTTGTTCCATGATGCACCTGGGAATTTGGAGAAATCTAGCAAAGCAAACAAGAAATCTTCGTCAACTTCGATGGACATTTCCTGTAATAAAACCGTGGCATATTTGATGAATAAAACACCATGGCTCTCATCTTTGACCTTGCACACGGAAGCACTGAACGATGGATGATTGCTCATCTCTTTTCCTGATTTCGGAACAAGCGTTGGGTACATGATAATTGGGAAGATACCTCCAAAGAGCTGGTTATCAACTTGGATCCATTTCAACTTCATGCTCAAATTCTGGAAAAGGTCTGACTCGTTATACCGGAATTCAACACCTCTTAAAGAAACATAACACAATTCCTGGGACCTGCTGTTGATTATGGAAATGCCAAATCCTTCGAATCTCGTGAACACTTTCGTGTGATAGTTTTCATCCTTCTCGTTCACTTCGAACTGCAGTTGAGATACATTGGCAGTTGATTCGGTTCCATTTTGCAACTTGTACAAACTCAATGAAGGATCATACTTCGTAATAACCAAAGACTGAGTTGGCCCGTCTGCCACGACGTTAAGATCAACTATAACCTGATCCAAGTCATTTGTTTGAGGTAACCTGAAAGGCTTCAAGTTACCAATTTCTGCCAAGTTGACTGATCGTTCACGCCCATGAGATCTTATAATGATCTCCTTGACGACGGCATTTGGATAATCATATGAGTACGGCATAACGCTCTTTGGTGGAACTTTGTAATAAATTGGTTTGTAGTCCACGTCCCTTTTCACCACATCGCCATTTTTGTTGATATTTGGGTTGGCTTGATATATGTAGAATTCTGATTCTGTGAAATTCTTGAAGGAAAATGGCCAAGAGTTATTAGCGCTTTCGATGTGGATGAAGATTGTCGCGTTCTCGGTAATGATGTTGACCTTAAGCAAAATTTGACCCACCTCTTCCTTTTGCACTTTCAAGAACACTTGTCCTATATCATTGATGGCAAATGGTGAAGACCAATTGCGGCCCTTTCGTGCAAATTTTAAAATCATGGTCTTCTGTTCCACTCGCCGCAAATGGTACAAAGGCAATGAGCTTCCTGGTCCGAGTTCTTGTTGCTTCGTTGATCCATTTTCTGCGATCAAAATAGGCTCATCTAATGCGTTTCTCATGACGTAGCGAGGAGCAAAAGTGATCACTTTTGTCAAGTTATATTTGCCTTCTCCTTCAGATACTGACATTCCACAGTTGATCTCTGCATTCTTGCCCTGAACCTGTACAGCCCATGCAGTGGTTTGTCCTATAGCGTCAAAACTCAATGGTGTCGACCAGGATGAATCTCCAATTCTCGCAACAGCTCTATTCAGGCGGTCATCGTAGTTCTCAAAGGAAAATATGTGAGGAAGTTTTCCTCCACTTTCTCCGTGCTTAGATTTCATGAGCAAACCTGGAATATTTTTCGACTTTTCTGCGATCTGGAGATGTTGGCCAGTCCTGTTGAGAATCACGTAAGGGGAGTATATCACGACCTTCAAACTAGTTTTTGATGTCTGATTTTTTGGATAGTGTATGCGAAGTCGAACAGTTTGACCCGTGTTGCTCTTGAGGGTTGTATAGAATTCTCTTTTAAAACCACTTTGTTTGGATGCGTTGATAATAGCAAATTCTGATTTTCCAAAGCCACCATTAATTGGTTCAACGCTGAACAACAACAATGACTTCAATGTGACAACTTGAATGAAAGAGCTCTTTCCCCTTTCAATGAAACCACTCCAATCCTTCTTCGAGCTCTTATCGTACAACCTAAAATTCAAATCATAAGGTAACAAGTTCTCAATCTCGAGAGGAGCAGAAATAACAATCTTGAGATGAGGATAAATCTTTGCGAGTGGTTCATTTTCGTCGTATTGGGCTTCTGCTTGGAAATAGAAGTATGACAGATCGCCTACTCCGATTGAAGCACAGCTGAGTGGAAGACTCTTCTTCATAAGGTCGTTCCAGTGAATGTGTTCGTTCGACCAGTTAAACTCTGCGTCAATCTTAGGTTTAATCTTGAATACGTCATTGTAAACAGAAGATATTGGCAAGGCAATTTCATCGCCAGGTTCAACCACCATCATCAACTCAGCATCGCCGGAATCCCTTTCCATTCTCACTGCGATCGCATTCTGGGCATTATTTTTGATAGTAACAGTCGATCTGAGGCGAATTGTTTTCACATTATCAGTTCCTAAAGTGATCTCACTCACTAACCTGTTGTGGACGCCGTTTACAGCTGGCTGAAGGGTAAATATTTCTTCTCCCTCTCCGCTAGCTGATATCTTCCTGACAGATTCATAGTTGGTTTCCAAAAGCTTCACTCCCAAAACGTCAGAGTCGCTATCAGTGTCCAAATTCTCACGAATAGTCCTCCAATCTTCGAATGCCCAACTCACTTGTTGACCATTCTTTATAACTGTACTATCCTTCTCGGTGTCTCTATCAGCCCAAACCTCAAGATCGAAACCAGTCTCGTTGCGAACGATATATGGCGCAACTTGTTCGCGTGAAATTGGCTGAACATCGGCTGTGATTGTATCGGCAATTTGTGAAAGCAATACAATAGACCTAGACGAGATAGTCAATTGAGCAATTTCTCTTGATATCACTTCAACCATAATGCTGGGCTTCGGTACAAGAACTTTAGAAGCGTAGACTGAAATCGGCCATGACTCCAAAATTGGTTCCCATGTGGACTTCGCGTAATTATAAATGTTCACATAAGACTCGAAGAAGGCCTCGGCACTCAATTCGGTAGACCAGTTAAACATTTTGACCTCGAAAGGCTTTAAACCGAGATCCAAAATTGGAAGCTCATGAACATCACCGATCAAGACTAGCCTGGCTCCCCCAATAACCGCTTCAAATTCTTCTCCTTTCACAAGCACTTCTTTCTCTTTCGAAACTTTTTGAGGGTCTTTGGAACTGATGAATATACTTGACAGGTTGCTAGGTGCGTATTTCGAAAGTCTCCGCTTGAAATCTTCTGAGATTCTATAGCTTGAATCTTCATCCGCTACCGGAGCGGTATCATGTGCTTTCGAATAAAACTCATTGGCTCTTTCAAAAACCTTCATTGCAAGTCTTATATCGTGCAAAGAGATTCTCAAGAGCAATGGGTCGATCGAAAGATGAATACTGGTCAAAAACGCTGTAGGAGTGGATCCTCTCGAATCTAACGCAAACGACACGGAAAAGTCGTCAACAATTCTCATTTTTTGATCACTGTCTCCATTCATTTGCTCCACGTACATGCCAACATTTTTTACCGCAAGCGATATGATATTTTGACTGGTGAACAAAACTTGCTCGACTTTGAAAACAAGCGCTTCTGTGTCTTCTTTGGTGGAGTCTGCTAGCAAGATTATCGACGGCGCAATGATATTCATCGAAATACCAACTTTTGAAGGAACTGGGGTTTCAGCTTCTTCCTCTTGTTGAGATTTTCTAAACACCTCATAAATTGAATCTTCATCGGCGTTACTTTCATCATCATCAACAGCTGGCTCGTTGAGCTCCAAGCCCTTCTGAGCAAAAGCTTGTAATTCAAAGATATGATCAAGAGACAATAATGTCTTCGGTTCCTCGATTGTGACGATGAGTGTTGTCGATCTACTTCCTCCCTCACCACTAGAAGACGCGTCAAGCTGGAGTTGTTTGTTGGCACTATCGATTGGAGGAATTATTTCTTTGAATTTGTTCTCTGTTCCCTCTCTGACATCACTGATATTGAAAGATAAAACAGAAACATCGGCATTGAAGTGAGTATCTTCTTTCAATCGGAAACCCACACTAAGAGAGTTTATGGCTAAAGAGGATAAAGCCGTTTTTTCAAAATCAGCCAAATTTTTTGTTCTGTTGTACAATGTCAACGCAATTTTCGGCACATTAAAGGTGAACACCATAGTCTCATGATTGGGGTCAAGGGAAACCTCTTTTTCAGCTGATGACTGTTCTGCTTCTTGTTTGCCCTTTGAAGAGCTTTCATTTTTCACCTTCGTGTTGTGCTTCATTACAGCATTTGCTTGGTCTGCATCTTGCTGAACGTCATCCAAAGTGTCATCATCTGAAACGTTAAAGGCTGTTAAAATCGAGTTCTGCAAGTTGTATATGTATTTCAATTGCAATTCAGTCAATTTCATATTGATTTCAGGCATTTTCCCCACAATTTGGAAGTTGGGGGTGCCAGGAATCTGTTCCTCAACGTAGTCGATTTCAAAACTTACGTCTAAATCCTCCACAATCTTTCCAGTTTGTTGAATTTCACCCTCGAAATTGAACATAGTCATTATGTTTATGTTTCTGAGACCGGTCTTCATGATATTATGGAAAATCTCTTTTCTGAGTTCAAATACATTGTTCAAGTAAAACTCACCCAATTCAGCAACTAATTGATCGCATTTCTCCCCTGTATGATCAATTAGGTTAGGAAAGTAGATCGTGGGGGCGTGTACCAAGAAATTCAACTTCATTTTGCTTGCGTTGTCTATCTGACTGGCTTGGTTAATTGCGGCCTCGCGAGCACTGTCGTAAATGGACTTCATTCTTTGAAGCTTGCTCAAATAAGAGAAAATTTTGACAAACGCATCCTCCACGAAATTAACCTTTATAGCGGCCGTAATGAACTCCACATAACTTTGATATGGCTCAACATTTTTTGCTGCATCAAAGGTTTTGTACGAAAACTCAGCAAGGTTTTCACCTTCGATACTGACTAACTGCCGGAAAATTGAATCCTTTGGTGATCCTTCGTTGGATTCATCGAAAAGGCTCAATGCTCCAATTTTTCCGTTAACCTCCAATTCTTCGGGAAGAACAAACACTTTTATCAGTGCAGTGCTCATCTGTAATGTAGCGAGCTTAATCCCATCATCATTGAGAACAACGAGGATACTGTCAAGGTTAATGTCGACGTTGATTTTTTGGGGCGCCACAGCATCATCGCTCGAGTCATTGTGTTTGAGTTCATCGGCAGGTGTAGCACTAGCTTCTGGGTCCGTAAAAGTGTTGAGAACAAAGTTTAGAAGACTTAGCACGGACTTTCTGGTAAGGACAAACTTCAATGCCGACATATCGATGTCTATGTCTTGGTCATAAATTTCAATTTCCTTCCCGTTGTGTTCCACAATTCTTTGGGTTCTGTCATAACCTAGTTTGAACAATTCAGGGGTCTTCTTTTCGACCTTGTCTTCCTTCAAAAAGTTGTTGGAAGACATCAACTTCTCAAACTCGGGAATACCAGACTTTTCAATGTGGTCAACGATATTGATGTCGGCTAAGGAAAGATCTAAATGCATATCGTTTTCGGTTTTGAAAAACGAGAAATCGAAGCCTTCTCCAACTATGTCTATGAGATGCTCTGTCTCTAAAGTCACACCATCAATACAACGCGACAACGAGAGTAGAACAGACTTGATCTTGAAATCAATATCCACCATGTGTTGATTCTTGAGCGCCAACGAGGTGGTGGAATCTTGCTGTTGGTTTTTGCCCACTTCATCGATCTCCGCCGTTGCGCTCTGGTCACCCAATGCATCGAAAGCAGATTCGCTCGTTGTCTCTTCGGTATCAGAGCTTGGAATCAACAAATCGACGAGCAGCATTAATGTTTTATACTGGAAATCACTCAAAGCAAGGTTGATCTCAGGAACCTCTCCGCTCACATTGAACTTTGCCAAGTTGGCAGCATCAGGCAAGATTGAAATTCCCAAAGAAAGGTTGAAATCGAAGTTGTCAAGAATCACTGCGGACAGTTGAGCCCTCTTAGTGTGAAGCTGCTCCATCGTATCCTTGATGGTAGATCCCACGAGAAACTGGGTATCTTGAAGGTGTAGGTTGAACTTGTCGTACATCAACGAATTGAGCTGGTCCCAATCCTCGTTGGAATAGCTTTTCTTATTGCTGAACTTTTCAATTGTTTGCTTGTCGACCAACTCACTGGTTACGCTCAAATGCCCAGCATCTAGGATGGCAACTGGGGCCTTCCAACTCTTTGGATTCAGGGGAATTATGATCAACGGAGCTTGCAAGTCTAGCTTCACATTTATTGTTTTGTGCTCTTCCAATGCGTACTGGAGGCCCATTCTGGTTTGCGAAGTTAATCCTTCCATAGTGGCTTCAGCCGCGTTCATGATTGCGCCAACGGTATCGAGGTGTATCTTGGGAGGTTTGAAGAACCGGATGACCTCATCAACAAAAAGTGCGTTGTAGAAGATCGTCATGGATTTCAATTTTGCTAATAGCGCAGAGTCAGCAGAGCCATCCAACGGATTGCTTTCGAAGGAAAACTGGAAAAAGGGCTCTGACTTACTGCTTGAAGCAAGGCTCGATTCCTCTGACGAATGTAGCAAAGAGTGGTCGTGCTTCACACTCACGATGTGTCTGTAGAGAGGCTTTTCCGTTCCGTCCTCAATTTTGAACTCCTGTAACTGGAAATTGGCCAAAAATGAGTCTGGCCGCTGGTAAAACTTTGTTTGACAGCCCTCCACAACCACATCTGCAAGAGCAGGCGAGTCCTTGGTGCGCTTGAGATTGATACCGGCCTTCTTTAAGTTGACATATACCTCAGTGGTGACTCTGTCACGTGGGACATTATAGTCAACGGTTGGCTTGGACTCGTCGTAGTCAATGGTGTCGTAAAGTGCCTTCCTTTGCTCCTCCGACAAGGAAATATCCAAACCACCTTCATCCACAGCCAGTACGGTGTTCTGGCCGTTGTTTTGGCCACCCCACCAGCCGAACCAGCCCCCAGACTTGGCGGGCTTGTTGCTCTCGGCTGGAGGCGGAACTAGATTCTGTTCCCGAATCTCGTTTCTTGTAATGGACCGGTAGAACTTGATGTCCTCGTACGAGAGTTTCTCTTCCAAAGCCTTGAGCTCCTCCTGTTCTTGTTGCTGCTGCTCCGGGGGTAGGGATTTTTGCAAGAGCTTTGACTTCCACAACGCAATGTATTGTTTTCTTTGGTCGCGGCGGGTCTTGAAATGGTCCCAGCTCCACCGGTAGTGCTTGTCATGTATTTCATTCAAGACGGACTTGGCCGCATACTCGAACCAAAGTCTGGGGTCGTCCTTCACGGACACCTTGGGTCTTAACCTGCGGAACTTCCAGGTTCTTTCGTACCAGTGGTACTGTGATGCGGTCCACAAGATGTCTCTGTACTGGGAACTGTCGAAGTCAATTCCAAACTCCTCGAAAAACAACTCTGCACGAATATGTGGGTGTGAGCTCGTTGCGCCGGCCTTGTGCACGACCAAGTGGCCCTCTCCAGAGACGGGCTTGAGGAGGTACTGGTACGGTGAGCTTTTTTCTGCGAAGCATCTCTTGAGGGAGTCCAAGAGCTCTGCCGGATCGTCGCTGTAGAGCGAGGTAGAGTCGGTGTTCATGTAGCAGGCGAAACTGCGCAAAACGAGCAACTTCCGGGTGAAGCTCTGGGTGATTGCAATGAAACTGGGCTCCCAGTTCTCGTCGGTGGACGCTGCGGACAACTCCGACAATGTGAGGCCCAAGGCATAAGGGTGTTCTGTGAAGACGGAGTCGTCCTCGTAGCGCACGTGGATGTTTTTGATTGTGACCTGGAGGTTGTCTACAATCTTGGTGACCAAGCTCTCGGTGAAGGACTCGTTGTTGGCGGCCGCAGAGTTATCGATGTTTATGGTGCTCTGCAAGGCCTCCAAGTCCTTCAATTTCTCCTGCTTGATTTTCTGTGTTCTCCGGTTGTCCTCTTCTTCATCGAAGTCCTCTATGATGATAGGGGACGCCAAGAGGTAGACGTCCTCGATGGTGACCTTGACGGGCTTTCCCTTGAGGTTCGACCAGGGGATCTGGAGCGAGAGCTCGCCCAAGTGGCCGAACTTGACGTCCAACGGAAGCTTGAACTTGTCGAGCGACTCTTTCTTTAGGCGCAAGTTCTTGAGCCGCACATCGCCGCTCCATATGCCGATGTTGAGGGACTTGGAGTCGAAGTTCTCGATGTAGGAGCCGAGAAACCGATTGATAAGCGTGGAGACAATTGACTCGAACATTGCAGCGAGTCTGTGTTACGGCTTGTTGGCTGATGCGGTCTTCACCCAACAGCAAGTTATGGTGTGAGTGTATGTAGTGCGCAGGGTTGCTCAAGCAGGGTTACGTAAACGGAGATGGGCAAGAGCGATCTCATTGGGTGCGCAGCACGAAGACACGGTCAGGCCGCGTTGTAGCAGTCTGTACCAGTGCGTTGATAGAGGCGATGAGGCCAATCAAGGCAATTGGGATCGAAAGGCGGGACGAACATAGGCGGGACATGGGCGAGACCAAGATGGACAGACAAGAGGAAGAGTGGAGTGTAGAGCAGAAAGAAAAAACAGCAGAAGACAGAAGACAGAAGACAGAAGATAGAGGATAGAAGACAGAGGATAGAGGATAGAAGACAGAAGATAGAAGACAAGAGACAACAGTGGGGCAGTTGCGAGGTGGGACAGTGGGGTAGAGTGTGCGACGTAGGGCTCAGAGGAAGCGGGATGCTACGTCGCCCAGCAGATTGCCAGCCGACGATTTCGTCTCTTAATGGCGCTCAAAAGTGGCTACGCTCTCTGTGGTACACTTGGCTGGGCCCTGTAGCTTTGTAGTTGTGGGATCAACGCAGTTGGCGCGAGCTGGAGTGATCCAATACCCTGCGGTGTGCGACTCCAACAGAAATCTGCAAAGTGGGCAGAAAAATACAAAAGCACTCCAAATGACCCAGAAAAGCCAAGCAGCCCTCCTCCCACTCGTCAGCACACATACCCACCCCTCTCTTACACCTCACACTCACGCTCACACCCACTCGGCTGCTTGCTCACTCAAAGGCACCGGCATGACCAGCGCCACGTGACTTTATCTTATCGTTCGCAGGCAAACAACCCGAGCTTATCGGGCCTTCCCCGGATTCCTCCCGAACGGGGCCCTCTACCCCTTGTAGCGTGGTGCCCGTGCGCCCCAGCGGCCCTCCGTCTACGTGTGCAAGCACGGCCCTGCCGGAAACGGGTTCGCACCCAAACCGCCTCCCGGTGGTCCGCCGTTTTTTTCCGCTGCGCCGCCTCTCTCTGGTGCCCCTGTACTGGGCCAGTGAGCCTCCCTGCACCGCAACCGCCCCTCCCCTCCAGTGGGATTCGCGATTTCACGTAGCCATACCCGTTGCTTCTTCCCTCAGGAGACCCCCACCCCCGGAACCGGTCCTCTCCTGCTGTACACAGCGCCCCTCGGTCGATACTTTTCCCGTCGCCCACGGCACGTGCTTTGCTTTTTGCTTTGGCTGGCTGCGCATTTCCCCTCCGCCGCCATCGCCCGTGCCCCATTGTTTCTACGTTCGCAGCGCCACGCACGCTTGTTCTGCTGACTCACCCGCCACTGTGACTACTTATCCTTGACCTCCCCTCGCCCGTCAGCTTTCCTGCTCCCGCACGCTGGCCGGTCCCTTGGTACATCTGTCCCCCGTCGAGCCGGCTTTTTTCCGTCTTGCTGATCCGCCACAGTTGCTGGGCTCCGCGCGCGTATCTCCCCAGACCACTGTGCCTCCACCCAACCCTCTCCTCTCCCGCCGTCCGCCATGTCTGACCAAACAACCATAGGCATCTACAGGGTCGGCCCTGAGATCGGCAAGGGCTCGTTTGCCACCGTCTACAAGTGCGTCAACACAACGAACAACCAGTCCGTTGCCATCAAGAGTGTGGTGCGCTCCAAGCTCAAGTCCAAGAAGCTCATCGAGAACCTCGAGATCGAGATATCGATCCTCAAGTCCTTGAAGCACCCTCACATCGTCGGCTTGTTGGACTACACGCAGACCCCCACCCACTTCCATTTGGTCATGGACTACTGCTCCATGGGCGACTTGTCCTACTTCATCCGCAAGCGTGACCAGCTCGTCAAAACCCACCCGGTCATCTCCTCCCTCATCCTCCGCTACCCTTCGCCAGAAGGCTCTCACGGACTCAACTCCACCTTGGTCATCCACTTCTTGAAGCAGCTCTCCTCCGCGCTACTGTTCTTGAGAAGCAAGAGCTTGGTCCACAGAGACATCAAGCCCCAAAACTTGCTCCTTTGCCCTCCCGTGCACTCCGAGCGCAGCTTCGAGGAGGCGAATTTCGTGGGCTTGTGGGAGTTACCCATCTTGAAAATCGCCGACTTCGGCTTTGCACGCTTTTTGCCCTCCACGTCGATGGCCGAAACCTTGTGTGGCTCGCCTCTCTACATGGCCCCAGAGATCCTCAGATATGAGAAGTACAATGCAAAGGCTGATTTGTGGTCCGTTGGTGCCGTTTTGTATGAGATGACCGTCGGTAAGCCCCCCTTCCGGGCTGCCAACCACATTGAACTATTGAAGAACATCGAGAAGTCTCACGACAAGATCAAATTCCCTTCCTCGGCACAAGTACCAGACTCTTTGAAGGTCTTGATCCGGTCGCTTTTGAAGTATAACCCCACTGAAAGAGTTTCCTTCAACGAGTTTTTCAATGACCCCTTGATTGTTGACGAGCTCGAAAGCAACGACCAGCCTTTGGAAACATCTGGCATGGACGAGAATCTCTTCATCAGTGAGTACATCTCTCCAATCAAGCCCTCTGATAGAACGAAATTCATTTCGCCGATCAAGGGCGGAAATGCACCTAATCCGCAGGAAGAACCAGCTCCTCTTGAGCAAAGTACCACTGGCGACTTCAGGGTAGCATTGCCTAAGGCTGCAAGAAGTGCCAAAGATGAAAAGATTATGCTGATAATCACAGGAAGCAGCCCTGATCCCTCTGCATCCACTCGCTTCAATCAGCCCCACTACACGGACAAAGCAACACAAAACCGTGAAGATATCATTTTGGAGAAAGACTATGTTGTGGTTGAAAAACGCGCAGTTGAAGTCAATGCGATTGCTGATGAGTTGGCCCGCGTGGGAACCGGTGACGCGGTCCGTCGCCGTCTGAACCCTGGTGTAGAGAGAGACGCCCTTGTCAGAAGAACATCACAGAGGTCTGGTTCCTTCGGAAGCCACTACGGACAGTACAGCGACCGCAGAATTTCTGTTTCCATCTCTCCCACCAATGCTTTAGGCAAGGCTCTTCAATTGGCGTCTCATCGACTCTTTGGTGACAATAATACCGCTGCTATTACCGAGGGTGCCTCGTCCAGTGAACACAGTTCGCAGTTGGAAGCGGTCCCCAAGCTGGAGTTCGAGAATAACTTGCTTCTCAAAAAGCTAAATCTTCCGACTTCCAGTATTTTAGAGGAAAATGCTTCCAGGTTGTCCGAACTGGTTTTGAGTGATGATGAAAAGGTTCTCAAGAGTTTGGAATCATATGCTACAAAAGCGCATGCCGTGAACTTGTTTGCTGACGTCAAATTCAGTCAATTGATTCCGTCACCTCCATCCAATGATATTGATGAAGATCTTCTTCAGGATGACAGCCTGCTCCCACCAAACATGGTGAAGATGATTTGCGAAGAAGGAGTTGTCTTGTATGTGAAGACCTTGTCTTTGCTCGCTAAGGGAATGGCAATGGCTAGCCAATGGTGGTCTTATCATTATGATAAAGATGAAACTAACGGCGGAAAGAATTTGGTTAAATCAGTTGACTATCAAACCTCTATGAAAATTAACGAATTGGTTCAGTGGATCAGAGAAAAATTCAATGAATGCCTTGAGAAGGCGGAGTTTATCAAGTTGAGATTGGATGAAGCTCTGGGAGCAATCTCGAAGGCTGATTCATCCACGCGGTCTTTCAACGACAGTAACAACGTCTACATCGGAGGTTCCTCCTCTAACCCGCCAGGTGCGGCTGTATTCAAGGTTGTCCCAGAGAAGTTGATCTTTGATAGGGCATTGGAGATATCCAGGAACGCTGCCGTTAATGAATTGGTCAAAGAGGATTTAAAGGGCTGTGAGCTCGCCTACAGCACTGCAATCTGGATGTTGGAAGCTTTGCTAGACGAAGATGACAATGAAGACGTCAAGCTAGACGTGGAGGACAGAGCGATGATCGAGAAGTTCATCGTTAGTATTGGTAATAGACTCTCTGTCCTCAAGCGAAAGTTGGACTTGATTTGAATTTCGTGGGTATTCAACAAAACTCCAAAGATACTTGGTTCTTGTCAAAATTCCATTTACCGCTTTTCTTCTTTTTTTATTTAAATTTATTCGAGCTCATACAATATAGTATGGCACTAATAGGGAAACTGGGGTTGGATTTATGGAGGCCTAAATACAAATATAAAGATTGGTTTTACCACTTAGTAAACATTCTTTCTCACACTATTAATTATGTCGTCACTCGATGCACCCTGATGCTTATGTATAGTTCTGTACAATCTCCGCAACCACCTTGCTCTCAACGCAGCGCTGGACGTTGAGTGCGACTAATCAAAGTTGTGAGGTTCACGCTGGAGTAAACCCAATGTGATAGAGTTTGAACGATTATGATTAACTGCTGCTTCCACAGCCAAAGCGCCTTTTGTTGCTTGTTTGGACGCGCTTTCCTTGTCAACATCCAAGTGCTTAGAGTATGGGACTGGTGACCTCACTTGCTCTTTTTTGTAATGGTTCTTGAAGTAATCACTGGATATACGATTCCTTCTGCCGGAGGAAGCATTTCGAGTCAATTGCTCTCCAAAGTCAGTTTTTGGCTGAGAAGGCTTCGATACATCCACTTCGCAACGCAATGGAGAGCCTTGAACTGGACTGTTCAGGACTTTCTTGAGTCTTGATATTCCATTCAATGGAGGTTTCTGAGATGTATTACCTGGAGCACCACCTGATAGTGTGGCAACAGTAGGGTTTTCCATTAAATTCTCGGGCACATCTTCGATTTCGACTAACAGATCCTGGTAAACAAAAGGAGTGCCATAGGTTCCTCCCAAATCGATGAGGTTAGAGTCATGGGAGTATGCACGATTAAAGGAGTTCAAGAAGGGAGGCCGTGATCTCGGAGCCACTTTAGAAGTGAATTTTAGTGTGAGGTTGCCTTCTTCCTCATTTTCACTGCTGCTGTCATAAGAGCCAGATGAATCAGAGCTGTAACTTTCGGAAGGTGATGAGGAGTTGAATCCAGTGCCTCTTCTTCCCGTGCAAGGTTCAATTTCATCATTTCCATTTGCAAGCAAAGATCCGCCCTTTGTCATCAGGTTGCCGAGATTAAAGTTCTTAAACTTTTCAGCGAGTATATCAGTTGTGGCAGGATCACGCGCTAAGGCAGGATCCGAGTGTGTGACAGAATCGTTCATAATCATCATAGCCTTTTTCTTGCTTCTATACTCCTGGTATTTTGAAGCAAGGTATGCATCGCTTAAGCTATCCAACGAAGCTATACTCTCTGTCAAGGGTAAAGATATCACAGAAGACTTTCTCCTGTTCGAATCGATGCTGATTGGCCCAACTTTGACTTTGAACAGAGAATCAGTGTTTCCGGTTATCGGAATCGGAAGGGGACTTCCATTCTGTAATAAGCTGCCCTCTGAGGTTCTTGGATTTTTGGAGGCACCAGAAACGCTCGACGTACGGCTAAGAGTTTTGAACAAGCTGGACTTCCTCCGCTTATTATCAGACTTCTGAATGTCTTTGAACGCATCAATAGCCGATTGGTTTTTCATGTAAAGGTCGCCGCCCACATTTCGCTTAGTTTCTATTTGTGAGGCCTCCTGTGATCCTGCGCTGTCTTTTCTGATAGATGATCCAGCATCTAAGACATCGTGAAGCAAAGAGCCCTTTCTAGTGCTCTGTGTTGTGGTTCCGCCGCTTGTGCTGAAGGATATACCAGTCGTGGACGAACGAGTTGGGTACATGCTGAATTGGGAAAGGTTAGGCCCTTGAGGGCTTGTCGGTGACAGTCCGGTATCATTGCTGTCAGATACTGGGGTGGACAGGCTGTCACCAAACCTTTTGAGCGGAAAGTCAAAACTCTTACGAGAATCAAACTGTTCCAAACCCGGAAATTGTTCCTCGGGTGTCTGCTTATCGACGCTTGGGTTTCTCGAGCAAGCTACACTGTCCTGATTGAATGCTCTTAAAAGACTGCCTCCAACCCGGCGTGCTATACCCACAGCCGGGTCGTCGCTGTCTTCCTCCCGTGAGTCCGAATCTGTGACAGGGAATGTAGCAGAAGAGTAATCTAGATTGAGGAAGAACAACTCATTGAGACGTGGCAAGTTATTTTCGAGGTCGAGGAGGACGAATGAATGCTGTTTGATCTCGGTGATGTCGATTCTTCTCTGGCTGTTTTTGTCTAGCATTTTCTTGAGCAAATCCTTGGCCAACTCAAACTCATATTCAGTGACCTCTTGGGGCGAATGAAAAGACGTGGGAGATTCAGGGAATTGCAACTCTTGGTTGACAATAACGTCAAATAAAGCAAACTCCGACTCTGCATTGAAAGGAACCCGACCAAATAATAGACAATATAGCGTGACTCCTAGAGCCCAAATGTCGATTTTGTGGTTGACCTCGGGGAGGCTCAGGCTGTCGCGGGATGCGGGACTCGCAATCCCGTCCGTTGAGTTGGCTAAGGATTGCGCGATGTTGCTCCCGCTCACAGTTGTTGATACCGAGGTTTGGCAGAGCTCGGGGGCAAAGAACGCAGGGGTTCCCACGGTTTTAGCCAATTCCATCTCGTTGAAATAGACACCGTCATCACTGGAGCCTAGGGAGGATGCAAATGAAACGCCAAAGTCTGAGATTTTGACCTTATAGTCCGAGCTGACCAAGAGGTTGGCCGGCTTGATATCGCGGTGCACAATTCCTTGCATGTGTAGATACTCCAAGCCCAAGAGAACATCTCGGAAGATTCGTCGAGACTGGCGGAATGTGAGATTGGGCAAGAATTCGTTGGAAAGAAGATCGTTGTCTTCTGTGGCTACCCTGGGAGCCGAGTCTGCCACCACGCTGAGCCTTCGAGCACTTGTACAGCACGGTATTCTGTCCGTGGGTACGTTGTCGTGCGGGCGTGGGTTTGTGATTGGAGACTGGCGCTTCCACATGATTTCGCCGCGGTCCATGTACTCCAAAACGAGGTAGATTTTGTACAGCTTGCGGTCGTCAAGCACCTCCTTGAGGTTGACGATATACTTGTGGTTGCAGCGCTTCATGATGGCGATTTCACGGCGGATCTTGGACTCGTAGTCGTTCATGTACAGCTGGGTGGGTGGGAGGTCGGACTGGCGGCGCATGCGCAACAGCCTGTCCTTGGACTTTCTGCTGACGATCTTGATGGCCACGAGCGTGTTGTCGAGCAAGTTCTTGGCAAGCTTGACCTTGCCGTGCTCGCCACGGCCAATCTCACGCAAGATCTCGTATGTGTTGAGCACCTTGCGCTTGGACTTGGGGTCGTACTCCAAGCTCACGTGGTTCGTCTCCTTCACCCTGCTGGCTAGCCTGCGGTCCACAAACAGCTGAGAGGACTGCACGCCGCCGATGATGGTGCTTATGGAGCTCTGGTTGGTTTGCATCTGCAGTGGGGACGCCGTCCGAGACACAAGTGCCTCGGGCCGGCCGTGTTCTTGCAGGACGGAGCGCTGGAGTAGACTGGCGACCCTGCTCAAGAGTTTTTGGCGGTGGGAAGTGTCGTCGGAGCGCGGGGTCTCGGGCACCAGGTGGTCGCTGAGGTGCGACGACACCGGCAGAAGCGACACCTCAGTCGTGGTGCCTCTGGCGGGGTGCACCGACATGGACTTGCGTGGAGTCAAGACTTCGGGATTAAGGGTCATGGGGCTTGACTTTTCCACGCATCAAAGCAGGAGCTGCGCCGCGGGTGTTCCGTGTGGCGTGTCCTCTGTGTATACGGCGCTGGACACCTACACTGGTTTGCTGGGGGTTCTGGCGGCCGGAGGTTCAACAGCGTGGAGTGAACAGGTGAACAGCTCCGAGACGACCGAAAGACTGTCAGAAAAGGGGGCTGGTCTGACAGGCGGGATTCTTGGGACAATGGGGTGCACGGCTGCAATTCGTGTGTGCACTAATCTGCTCTTGGTGAGGATGTGTGGTTGTTGAGTTGAGTGTGCTGTGTGTCTGATCGCACTCTGGCAATCTGGGGGATTTTTTTTCCCAGAACGTTGAGGATTGCGCACAGGCCATCGTCCACGCTGGGCCGTGCCCCAGTAGTGAACTTGTCAGGCAGCCTGGTGCTGGGCTTAGAAGCTAAGAGCGATGTGCAAAATAGAAACTATGTAATATGGTCCGTACATCGAGAAGACCGTGGCCCGTGTCGACATGCGCCCTGTCCGCGAGCAAAGTCTGTTCCTGGCACTCGCTCCGGCGGAACGCCTTCTTCGCCTGCGGGCGCCGGTCTCGTGCTGATTCTTATCTTGTGCCTTCATTCCTTCAATCCGTCTACTTCTCATCCTTCTCGTCGCCCTTGCGCTGGGTCTCCCGGAGACCCTGCAACAACGCATCAATGCCCTCGCCTTTGTACTCGTAGCCGAAGCTGTTGGCCAAGATCTGGCCAATGCCATTCTCCGAGACGCTCATGCTCAACTCCAAGTTGGCGTTGCGGAAGTCGCCGCTGCGGACAACCTCCATGATCTCGTCGCGGGTGGCTTCCACGCCCTCCGGGAGTAGGTCGCCGTACAAGCTCTTCAACTGGTCGGGCAGCAAAGAGTCCAAGTGCCTTGCCACCACGTCCTCGGAGAGCACGTCGCCAATCAGCTGCACCGGGTAGCCACGCAAGCCGGCCGAGCGGGCACCACTTTCAATGGGGCTGAGTGTTAATATCGGGCAAGAGCAATGCCGCGCCAAGCAGGTGGGCCGCAGACCACAGCCAAGCAACGGCCACGGGGCTGCCGCTGCAAACAACGAGACGAAGCGACGCGATACTTACTTACTCCTGTTTCACAGACAGATCCGCGGCCGGCTCGGCGTCGGCCGGCTCGTCGTCGGTGGAGAAAAGCGCCTGCACGGACGCCACCAAGGCCTTGTCCTTGTCGGTCCAGCGATCTAGCACGTCGTCGTCGCCCACGTCCTGGAGCCAGTACAACGACTTGTCGCCCGAGGAGAGAAACGTCAATGCCACCACACGGCCCGTTTTGCACGACGACACCGGCGTGAAGGTCAAGTCGCCGGGGATGACCAAGAGCTCGTCCTTCTCCAAGCCGCTGTCGGCCTTGGGCGCCCACACAAAGTCAAAGAAGCCCTCGTCGTCCTGCGAGGGCGCTATGGTGACGGTTCCCTTGTGCGGCAACGGGATGCACTTTTTCGTCTCGCTGTCGTACTGGACCTTGCCGGCATTGAACTTGATGACTTTGCTCATGGTGCTGGCGCTTTGGCTAGAAGAGTGCTGGGATATGATCGCCACACTGCCCGCTGTCGTGTGCAATACACGCGCGGGAGATTCGCCAGCGCGGGCCAGGCGAGAGCGGTGAACAGACGACCGGCAGCTGCGAAACCACTGCGCCCACGGACCCCAGGCGAGCAAACAGCGATATACCTGCGGCAGGACTCGGCTGCGTTCGATTGTGTTTCTGCTGTGTTTCGGCGGTGTTCCACGGTGTTTCAGCGGTGCTCCAGCAGTGTTCCAGCAGTGTTCCAGGTCGCGGAGCCATAGAGCAGAATGACCAGCTTCCCGCCCGCGGAGATCAAGGGCCTCGTGGCGGAGATTGCCGCGGTGTTGCGTGAGCGCAAGCAGACGTTGGCGGTGTCGGAGGCGGCGTGCGGCGGGCTCTTGTCGGCGTACATAGTCAGCGTGAACGGCGCCTCCGACTTCTACATCGGCAGCAAGTTGGTGTACCTGGTGCGCCAGCGGCTCCGGTTGTCGGGGTGGTCCGACGACGAGATCCACTCGTACGTGGGCCCGCTGGAGCAGGTTGTGCTCAAGTTGGCGCGGACCACCAAGTACGAGTTGGGCTCCACGTACGTGCTCTCGGAGACCGGCTTCGCGGGGCCCACCACCGACTTGCACTTGGGCCGCGCCGACGCGGGCGTGCTGCCGGGCACGGTGTACTTGGGCTTGAGCGGGCCGGCCGGCGAGGTGTCGAGCCGCCGCGAGACCGGCACCAGCGACCGCTCCACGAACATGGAGCAGTTTGCCAAGTGGGGCCTTGAGTTTTTGCTCGAGAACTTGAAAGCCACGCCAAAGGGCAAGGAGAAGTAGGCGAGAAAAGAAATAAGAGAAAAGAAATGAGAGAAAAGCAACAAAATTAAGCGAGCCAAGAAGATGTACAGTAAGCGAGAGAAGCGATGTGGGGACTTTAGTGTGCGCGTGGGCTCCGATCCACATTGCCTACCGCGACAAGTCGATGCAGGCAAGATCGGCCAGGCACAACGGGCCGGCCCTTCTGTGTAGCAAAGTAGGCCGTAGCTAGGGCCCCGGGCGCCTCGCCGCCGGCACCCACAGTCGCCGAGGCGTGGGCCCCGGTGGGTGTTTGGGCCGCCGCAGCCAAACGTGCGGTGCCCCGTTGGCTCGGGCGCGTTATCTGCAGGAGTGACACGCCCAGAGAGGAATTTCATAAGGCACAAACTCAGTGAGAAAACACATAAACACCATTTGGTTTTCTCCTCAAAAGGCAATTTGTCGAGCAAGCTTGTTTTCCCCCCAAGGATTCACTAAAAGGCAACCCTTTGTTACAGAGTACGTGCCCACCGGCCCCGTCCGGGGCTTCCACGCCCGGCGCCGGACCCGTTTCGTTTGTGTCCCGGCGCTACGCCACGACACGTCGCACCAGCTACTAACAGCGCAGAAACAGCCAGGAAGAATGGATCAAGAATTGAAAATCATCAGGCGCAAGGTCAACGGGTTCGTTGGCTTCGCCAACTTGCCCAAGCAGTGGCACCGCAAGTCGGTCCGCAGAGGGTTCTCGTTCAACTGTATGGTGATCGGCGAGAGCGGCTTGGGTAAGTCCACGTTGATCAACACGTTGTTCAACCGCGAGATCATCACGTCCAAGTCGGCCGACGCGCACAGCGTGGGCGAGGAAGAGGAAGCGCCCTTGCGGATCGAGAACACCACCGCCGAGATCGAGGAGGACGGGGTGAAGTTGAAGTTGAACGTGATCACCGCGCCCGGGTTCGGCGAGCAGATCAACAACACCGACTCGTGGAAGCCCATTGTGGACGAGATCAACACGCGCTTCGACCACTACTTGGAGGCCGAGAGCAGAATCAACCGCTCGGCCATCACCGACAACCGCATCCACGCGCTCTTGTACTTCATCGAGCCCACGGGCCACTCGTTGAAGGCGTTGGACATCCAGCTCATGAAGCTGGTGCAGGACAAGGTCAACTTGATCCCCATCATCGCCAAGTCCGACACGCTCATTGACGAGGAGGTGGACGAGTTCAAGGCCCGGGTGTTGGCCGACCTCAAGTACCAGAAGATCAAGGTGTTCACCCCGCAGGTGTTCGACAACGACGACGAGGAGACCACCACCAACGCCAAGGCGCTCATCGACTCGTTCCCGTTCGCCGTCGTGGGCTCCACCACCGACGTGCAGACCAGCGACGGCCGCAGCGTGCGCGGCCGTGCGTACCCCTGGGGCGTCATCGAGGTGGACAACGAGAACCACAACGACTTTGTGCGCTTGAGGCAGTTGTTGGTGCGCAACAACTTGGAAGAGTTGAAGGAGACCACCTCGGACGTGTTGTACGAGAAGTACCGCTCGGAGAAGTTGCAGAAGATGGGCATCGAGCAGGACAACTCCGTGTTCAAGGAGTTCGACCCGTTGACCAAGCAGGAGGAGGAGAGAGCCTTGCACGAGGCCAAGTTGGCCAAGATGGAGGCCGAGATGAAGGCCGTGTTCCAGCAGAAGGTGAGCGAGAAGGAGAAGAAGCTACAAAGGTCGGAGGCCGACTTGTTCGCGCGCCACAAGGAGATGAAGGAGAAGTTGACGAAGCAGATCAAGTTGTTGGAAGACAAGAAGGTGCAGTTGGAGAAGCAGAAGAGCTTGCCCTCGGAGCCCGTGCCTGCGCAAGCAGCTCAGAAGTCGCGGAAGGGCTTCTTGCGTTAGAAGAAGTGTTGATAATTTGCTAGGATATATAGCTAAGAATGGCCTGGGCCAGTGTGCTAGAAAGAAGATCGCAGCGTAGCAAGAAAACAGCCGCACACGCCTACTCGGCTAACGGTGGATCTGCGGCCGGACACGCACCTGAGATCGCCGGGACTGTGGCTGCGTGCGGCCGGGCCCCACCACCCCAAGCCGGCTCCGCCAGCGAAGGACCCCACAAACACCAGCGCCGCCCCTCCCTCGGCGGTGCACGCCCGTCCCCGGTTTTCCTCGTTTCTGTTTTTTTCCCGTCTTTTTGTTGCTTGCCGTGGCCGCGCAGGTTGCTCGCGCCCATTGCTCGGTGCCGCGTCCGTCCTGCGCATGCAGAGAACAACAAGCCGCTCGTTCTTTTTTCCTCCCTTGAGCCTCAGTGTTTGCTCTACCGTGTCTTAGTCATCCCATTTCTTTCCGAGAACCGTTCGCCCAACACCTTCCGTTTGCGTGCGAGCCTCCTCAATCGACACTCCACTCCGCCCAGTACCAGCCGCCCGTGTTTGGCGCCAATTGAACCCACCTCACTTTTTTGTTATGTCAGCCGCCGAGTCCAAGTCAGACGGCGTGAGCGCCAAGACTTCCGCCGCAGACGCCGTTCCCCTGTCATCCGCAACAGGCAGCGGCTCCACCTCCAGTAGCTCGACCGGGGCCACCTCCAAGGAGGCCCAGACGTTGCAGCTCGCGTGGTTTGGAGGCCACTTGGTGACCGTGATTGCCACTGTGTTCTACGTGTTGACGTACGTGCGCGTGTTCCCCAAGTCGTACAAGTTCTGGTACAAGTTGGCGCTCCTCGGCGCCATCGAGAGCTTCGGCGTGTTGATCTACCAGACCGTGAAGAAGAGCGGCTTCAACGCCAAGGCGTTGCTCAAGGACGACAACGTGCAGTACTTGGCGTTGGCCGTGGTGCTCTTTGTCTTCAGCCCCTACGTGTTGTTGACGTTGTCTGCGTTTGCGTTGTTCTCGACGTTCCACGTGTTGTCGTACTCGCGCAACTACTTGTTGCCCTCGTTCGGCATCCCCGACTCCCACCCCGTGAGCCAGCAGATCGGCAAGTTCGTCACCGCCAACAACAAGAGCTCCATCGCCTTGGCCTCGTTGTTGGAGGTGTACACCACCGGCTGGTTGCTCTTGCGCGTGTTGCTCTGGAGAAAGACCTCCATTGTGCCCTTTGTTGCGTACGCCGTGTTCCTCAAGTTGCGCTTCGAGAAGTCCGTCTTCACCCGCAACGCCTTCAAGTCTGTGGAGATCCGCGTCGAGGGCCTCGTCAACAAGACCGGCCACCCTGCCGCCAAGAACGCCTGGGTGCAAGTCAAGGCTGTGTTCCACAAGATCGGCAGCATCCCGCTTGTTTCCGAGAAGCCTGCCAACAAGTCCACCTAGACTTGTGGCAACCACAGGGGCTGACGCGTGGCCCCCAGCCGAGCGCCAGTATTTTCGATGTACCTATGTTGGAATCAAATCGTTTTAAATCAGATAGAACATGTAGTCGTCCTGAAGCAGCCAAAGCACTTCGAGCCAAACAGTGGATCTGCGTGGCGTGATGATCGCCGCTGCAGATCCTGCTCCGGGGACGCCAGTGATTGGTTCTGCCGTCCTTTGTGTCCAGATTTTCCTTGGATGTTCCTGGATCTGCTCTCCTTTCCGATCGCAGCACGCCATTGTATGTAGATGCGCTCGGATTTTGCGGCCGATCAATATGAAATATTTAAGCGCCCCTTCCGTGCTTTCAACAGAAAAATCAACCTTCTGTGTCCAAAACTTGATGGTTTCACTGCCTCTCTTATTGACGCTTGTGGCACTTTCGAGCCTCGTTGGCTCTGCCTTGGGCCTCCAGCCAGAAAACGGCTTGGCTGCAAACGCACCCAGACCGAGGGCTGGAGCGAGGAATGCGGCTTACAAACCCATGTACGGCGGCCCTCCACCTCCACGGATTGTGGGGTATACCATTAAGAAGCCCGCAAACGGGCATGACGCTACGCCAGTGCCAGAACAAACGAACGGTGCACCTCCACGGCCTGCCCCGCGGCCTGCTCCTCGGATGAGAGCCAGGCCCTTTGGAAATCCCAACATGAATCCCGTACACGGCTCTCCAGCAAACGAGTCACCCTCTTTGTTCACCTCTCCTGTGGAGCAAGTGAGAAAAGATACCCCCACGCCAATTCAGCGCACAACACCTTTACCTCGGGCTCCTCGTCAAAGGCCCATACCTAGGCCTCGTGAGAGCCCTCCTAGGCCTCCTCGTGAAAATCCTTTCCTCAGGAAACCTGACCCCAAGGTTTTGGAATATATGTACGGGCCAGGGTCTGTCGGAAGAGATGAGGACTCTAGACCAGGAGTGTTCAAGTCGTATTTGTATGGGAACGAGCCCGCCAAGCCCGAGACTTCTTTCAAGTCCTATTTGACCGAGAATGCAAAGCCCAGACCCAAGTCGTTCTTGCACGGACAGTTTCAAGACTCCCATCCGCTTCTGCCCGGTCGTATTCAGAACCCCAGCAAGGCAACGTTCAAGTCGTACTTGACTGAGGGCGCTCAAGGGCCCGAGTCTAGGCCCTCCCCCATCAGGTCGTATTTGCACAAAAACCGGTACGAGCCCAAATCAGAGCCCAGACAAACAGACTTCAAGTCGTACTCGGAATCCGACCTCTCAGCACCCAAGCCCAAGACTTACCAGTCGTATTTGTTTGGGAACGCCCAAGAGTTTAGAGCGGATCCTGCCCCAAATAGCTACTTCAGGGCCGATAAGGGGCTCAGAAGGGGTTCTCGGCCTGACATTTCTCCTCCTGTCCCGGGCTCGTTTGCTGCAAACCCTCCGGAATGGTACAAGCCCTTTAACAAAAGACCTGCCTCCGGTGTTCAGGGGCCCAAGTTAGCATGAACTAGGAAAACATCCTCATAGCAAAATTGGATAACCAAAATAAACCAAATTCACCAAGTCTTGTGGACCTACCCAGCTCTACTGTGTAACGAGGCCGCGATGACCTCCATGCCTTTTTACTTTTTGCACCCACAAAGCGCCCTGTAAGACTACGAAATGGGACACTCCAGTCTAGTAGAAGGCACGACGAGCACTCCCTGACGTTTCAGACGTGTGTTGTATTGGTGCAAGTTCTCCTGCCGTGAAAAGGCACAAACCCTGCGATGCATTCAGCGCGCGCTATATTAAGTGCGCACCATTCAGTGTGGTTCAGGTGTCTAAATATGTTCATTTATACTACCATTTTCGCTGGCCCGTGTTGGGTGTGAGTCTGGAGCGGTATAATAATCCAGGAGTACTTTTTTTCAAAATCGCCTGGTTAGCTCAATCGGTAGAGCATTTGACTCTTAATCACTATAAGGTCAATCAAAAGGTTGCGGGTTCGAGCCCCGCATCGGGCTTTTTTTCTCTTTTTTTCAACTAGTGTCAACTATTTGAATCTGCTGTTTTACTGCTGGCACATTGACCAGATTCTATGTCGCGTCTATCTAAGGTATTATGCGGTCGGGGCAAAATTGTATTGACAGAACCTCCACCTATGATGCCCTGGTTGAACATCTTGGTGTAACTTAGCGTAGCTGTACTTGATTGCAGAGGGGTATATGTCAATGCAGGCTATTACTGTACGCATCGGATGTTTTTCGCTGCACAAGTGATAGTCACCTCATTAGGTGCCAATCAATTGTGTGAGCTGGGTAGACGACGGCACTTTACTATGGGCAATCCTCCCAAGGGGTGGCACACTGGTAGTTTGAGAAGCCACACCCGAGTGGTCTCCGGCATCTGCTTCAGCAATCACGTGAAGGCTGTAGTAGATTACTGTTACCGAAAATAGGTCCTTCGGGTTGTCGGTTCGGGCCCCAAATCAGGCATTTTCCCTCAGGCTGCTATTGTCTTGCCTCTTACGGTGTTCTCCCTTCGCTCTGCCGTACGGCTTGCTCAATACTGTATACCCTGCGGCACTGGAAGGCTGGAGAATTCCATCTCTGCGCGCTCACGTGACGCGCTTATAACTCTAAAGTGTAGAAGATTGTGGAACATTCCAGTGCGTCGGTTGCGAATTGGCCAACTATATATAATACCGGCACCCGCCCATTTGTAAAACTTTTTCTATCTTCCTTTGGAACCCAATTACTACATAATGTCGAAATCTATCGGAATTGATTTAGGTACTACATACTCGTGTGTGGCTCACTTCGCCAACGACCGTGTGGAGATCATTGCCAACGACCAAGGTAACAGAACCACTCCCTCGTTCGTCGCCTTTTCGGACACCGAGAGATTGATTGGTGATGCCGCAAAGAACCAGGCCGCCATGAACCCTGCCAACACTGTCTTCGACGCCAAGAGACTTATTGGTAGAAAGTTCTCTGACCCAGAGGTCACCGAGGACTTGAAGCACTTCCCCTTCAAGGTGATTGACGACGGTGGAAAGCCCGTCATCCAGGTTGAGTACAAGGGTGAGACCAAGAAGTTCTCTCCTGAGGAAATCTCCTCCATGGTCTTGGGTAAGATGAAGGAGACCGCCGAGTCTTTCTTGGGTACCACCATCAAGGACGCCGTTGTGACCGTCCCAGCTTACTTCAACGACTCCCAGAGACAGGCCACCAAGGATGCTGGTTTGATTGCCGGTTTGACTGTCAGAAGAATCATCAACGAGCCAACCGCCGCTGCCATTGCCTACGGTTTGGACAAGAAGAGCGAGCAAGAGAAGAACGTCTTGATCTTCGACTTGGGTGGAGGTACCTTCGATGTCTCGTTGTTGTCCATCGAGGACGGCATTTTCGAGGTGAAGGCCACCGCCGGTGACACTCACTTGGGTGGTGAGGACTTTGACCACAGATTGGTGAACCACTTTGTCGCCGAGTTCAAGAGAAAGAACAAGAAGGACATCACTGGCAACCAGAGAGCCTTGAGAAGATTGAGAACCGCCTGTGAGCGTGCCAAGAGAACCTTGTCTTCCTCTGCTCAGACCTCCATCGAGATCGACTCCTTGTACGAGGGTATCGACTTCTACACCTCCATCACCAGAGCCAGATTCGAGGAGTTGTGTCAAGACTTGTTCAGATCCACCTTGGAGCCTGTCGAGAAGGTCTTGAGAGACGCCAAGGTCGACAAGTCGCAGGTCCACGACATCGTCCTTGTCGGTGGTTCCACCAGAATTCCAAAGGTGCAGAAGTTGGTTTCCGACTTCTTCAACGGTAAGGAGCCAAACAAGTCCATCAACCCCGATGAGGCTGTTGCATACGGTGCAGCTGTCCAGGCTTCTATCTTGTCTGGTGACACCACCTCGTCCAAGACCCAGGACTTGTTGTTGTTGGACGTCGCCCCATTGTCTATGGGTATCGAGACTGCCGGTGGTATCATGACCAAGTTGATCCCAAGAAACACCACCATCCCAACCAAGAAGTCCGAGACTTTCTCCACTTACGCCGACAACCAGCCAGGTGTGTTGATTCAGGTGTTTGAGGGTGAGAGAGCCAAGACCAAGGACAACAACTTGTTGGGTAAGTTCGAGTTGACCGGCATCCCACCAGCACCAAGAGGTGTTCCACAAATCGAGGTCACCTTCGATGTCGACTCCAACGGTATCTTGAACGTCTCCGCCTTGGAGAAGGGTACTGGTAAGACCCAGAAGATCACCATCACCAACGACAAGGGTAGATTGTCCAAGGAGGACATTGAGAGAATGGTGTCTGAGGCTGAGAAGTTCAAGGACGAGGACGAGAAGGAGGCTGCCAGAGTCCAGGCCAAGAACGGTTTGGAGTCCTACGCCTACTCGCTCAAGACCACCTTGAGCGAGGAGGAGTTCAAGTCCAAGTTGGAGGCCTCTGACGTCGAGACCGTCACCAAGGCCGCCGAGGAGGCCATTGCTTGGTTGGACGAGAACCAGACTGCTACTACTGAGGAGTTCTCTGACAAGCAGAAGGAGTTGGAGGGTACCGTGAACCCTATCATGGCCAAGGCCTACCAGGCTGGTGCTGCTCCAGGCGGTGCTGGTGCCCCAGGTGGATTCCCAGGCGCTGCTGACGGCGGAGCTGCTCCAGCCAGCGACGGCCCAACTGTGGAGGAGGTTGACTAAACGATCTAGCATTACATGATAGAGCACTAGTGATGTATTAAAGAAAGCAATCAATATAATTTAGGACGAGTAAGACTACGTGTAGAAGGAATGCGTGTAGAAAAGGGGAGGATCCACGGAATGCTGTGTGCAGAACTCCGAACGGGGGAGAGTATGGGGGTCCTGTACCGCTGTCTGCAACAAGGAATGGGGTGAGCGAGCGCAGAAGCTTATTTGGGGAAACGCCGCTGTTATTGGCGGTCCGCTCGACCCGGGGCAGCAAATGTGGTATAGGAGAATAAGCGGGTCTTAAAGCCGACCACGTCACCTGCGCGTCTGCACAGTGCGCGGCCAAGGCCGCACTTAAAGAAAAGTCCGGGGTTGGCTGGGCTAAACTGCGGACGCCCCAGATTTTTGCATTGGGTTACGTTATGGCAGCAATTCCATTGGACCGCATCCAGGTCCGTCCCAGCGGCGTGTCGTATATAAGTAATCACCAGTTCCCCGGATTCGCGGGGTTTTTTCCATAGTCATAGACTCTTCTTTACAGTGAGGTCTTTTCTTAGTCTACTCCAGAAACCCAGCGGCTTTTCACCTTCCCGTATGTATTCATAACAGCGACGCCGCCACTGCCGCCACCAACGAGCCTCGCCCCGCTGACGATGCTGCCCCACGCCGACAAAGGTCTGTTTTGTGTATGCGCTGGCGCCTTCTTTTGCCGGCGGCATCTTTCTCGCAAGCTGGGAGTTTTGCGGCTCAGCGTGCCGTTCCCCAAATTCTCGTGGACCCAAAAAACGCTCGCTGAAAAAGTTGTGCGGTGTGAACGACGAAACCTTCGGCGATACGAGCGTTGCAACTTATTCACACCAAGCAAAACGTACGTGAGTGCAATTACGGCCGGGCAGCAGCACGGCGGGAGCGGAGTGTCGGGCCACGGCGGGGCGGCGGCCAGCGGCCGGCGGCCGTTGGCGCTCCGGCGGCAGGCCAACTTTTATACGACTATGCGTGGTCGCGCCATGTCCGCCGCACCACCTTTTTCTTTTCTTTCTGCTAACACCACAGACACAATGGCAAGCGTCAAGGAGCACAAGGTTGTTCACGAGGCCAACAGCATCGAGAAGATTCACACTCCCAAGGAGTTTTTCGAGAGACAGCCCAACCGCGGCCACATCACGTCGCTCCAGGAGTATGAGAAGTTGTACAAGCAGTCCGTGGAGGAGCCGGAGAAGTTCTTCGGCCCCATGGCCCGCGAGTTGTTGCACTGGGACCGCGACTTTGTCCGGACCAAGGCCGGCGACTTGGTGCACGGCGACGCGCAGTGGTTCATTGGCGGCGAGTTGAACGCGGCCTACAACTGTGTGGACAGGTGGGCCTACGCGCTGCCCGACAAGACCGCGATCATCTACGAGGCGGACCACGAGTCGGAGTCCCGCAAGTTGACCTACGCGGAGCTCTTGAGGGAGGTGTCCAAGACCGCGGGCATCTTGAAGAGCTGGGGCGTGGGCAAGGGCGACAACGTGGCCATCTACTTGCCCATGAACGCGCACGCCATCGTGGCCATGTTGGCGGTGGCGCGGTTGGGCGCCGTGCACTCGGTCATCTTCGCCGGGTTCTCGTCGGGCTCGATCCGCGACCGTGTCAACGACGCCAAGTGCAAGGCCTTGATCACGTGCGACGAGGGCAAGAGAGGCGGCAAGACCATCAACATCAAGAAGCTCTGCGACGACGCGTTGGCCGACTGCCCCTCCGTGGAGAAGGTGTTGGTGCACAAGCGCACGGGCAACGACAAGATCGAGCTCGTGGCCGGCCGCGACTTCTGGTGGCACGAGGAGGCCGAGAAGTTCCCCGGCTACATCCCGCCCGTGCCCGTCAACTCCGAGGACCCGTTGTTCTTGTTGTACACCTCCGGCTCCACCGGCACGCCCAAGGGCGTGGTGCACACCACCGCCGGCTACTTGCTCGGCGCGGCCATGACCACAAAGTACATCTTCGACGTGCACTCGGACGACGTGCTCTTCACCGCCGGCGACGTCGGCTGGATCACCGGCCACACCTACGCGCTCTACGGGCCCTTGCTCTTGGGTATCCCCACCATCGTGTTCGAGGGCACCCCTGCGTACCCAGACTACGGCCGCTTGTTCCAGATCATCGAGAAGCACAAGGCCACCCACTTCTACATCGCCCCCACCGCGTTGCGTCTCTTGAGAAAGGCGGGCGAGAGCGAGATCCCCAAGTACGACTTGTCCTCGTTGAGAACCTTGGGCTCGGTGGGCGAGCCCATCTCGCCAGACATCTGGGAGTGGTACAACAAGCACATTGGCAAGGGCCAGTGCCACATCTCTGACACCTACTGGCAGACCGAGTCGGGCTCGCACTTCATTGCGCCCATCGCCGGCGTCACGCCCAACAAGCCCGGCTCGGCCTCCTTGCCCTTCTTCGGCATCGACACCTGCCTCATCGACCCTGTCTCCGGCAAGGTCATCGAGGGCAACGACGTCGAGGGTGTGTTGGCCATCCGGAACACCTGGCCCTCCATGGCCCGTACCGTGTACAACAACCACCAGAAGTACTTAGACACCTACTTGAGACCATACCCCGGCTTCTACTTCACGGGAGACGGTGCTGCTAGAGACCACGACGGCTACTACTGGATCAGAGGCAGAGTCGACGACGTGGTGAATGTCTCCGGACACAGATTGTCCACCGCCGAGATTGAGGCGGCCTTGATCGAGCACCACGGTGTTTCCGAGGCCGCCGTTGTCGGAATCAACGACGACTTGACCGGTCAAGCTGTGGTTGCCTACGTTGCCTTGAAGGACGAGGCCGCAAGCAAGATCGAGAACCACGAGAACTCCGACGAGGCCAGCGCGCTCAGAAAGGACTTGGTCATGGTTGTCAGGTCGCACATCGGCCCCTTTGCTGCCCCCAAGTCCGTCATCATCGTCAAGGACTTGCCCAAGACCCGTTCCGGCAAGATCATGAGAAGAATCTTGCGTAAGGTCTCGTCCCACGAGGAAGACCAGTTGGGCGACATCACTACGTTGTCCAACCCACAGTCCGTTGCCGGGATCATCGACAACTTCAAGGCCCAGTTCGGCAAGAAGTAGGCGGATAGTTTATTTATGCACAGTAAAATAAGACCCACGTCAGATCCAGTAGGCCTCTCCGCGAGTCGAGTCACGTGCCGCTCCATCGAGAACCGCGTTGCGCTGCACGGCTTGATTTCCACAGACTGCCGGGCGAAAACAGGCCCCATTGCGGCGATTGGTGTATCATGGGCGGCTTGCTGGCGCACTTGCGCAACATACTACAAGTTCTTGCTGCTTTTGCCGCGGTGAAGGCGGCGCAGTTCCTCATCTTGGGCTTCACGCCTGCGCAGTTCGACATCTCGTCCCAGCTCCTCCTAGCGCAGTACCAGCACGAGACGCGTGCCCTTTGTGAGCCGCTGCTACTAAAGGGCGTGTTCGGCCCGTTGCGCTATCGAGCGTGCAGTGCTGTTTTGCACGGCTTCGTTGACAAGCTCGTGACGTGGGACGCCGTGTACTTCAGCGACCTCTTCGCTAACGAGATCAAGTACGAGCACCAGTTTGTGTTTTGCCCGCTCTGGTGGCGGCTCATAGCGCTTGTGCCCGTGGACCCCGCCACGCGGTTCTACTCGCGGCTCGTTGTGGCCACGGTGGTGGCCAACGCCAGCCATTTGGCCGCGGCCGTGGTGCTCTACGCGTACTCGTACAAGGTGTTCCGCAGGGCCCGGCTCTTCTCGCCCGAGCGCATGGCCAAGGCGTCGCTGTTGCTCTTTGTGGTTTCGCCGGCCGCGGCTTTCATGACGGCGCCGTACTCCGAGCCCATCGCGGCGCTCTTCAGCTTCCTCTGCTTGTACTTGCGGGAGTTGGGCGTGGGCCCGCGCGGGCCGTCGGCCAAGCTCGACGCCGGGCCGCACCCCCCGCTCCTGGCTCTATATCTGTGGCTCAGGACGGCGAGCTACGTGGCGAGCGGGGTGTTTGCCGCGTTCGCGTTTGGGTTCCGGGCCAACTGTCTCTTGCTCGGAGCGGTGTACTTGTACGACGTGTACCACCGGCGCGCGGCGTCGGTAGCGCTTCCGCTCGCGACGGGGCTGATTCTCGGGGCGGCGTTCGTGGGGGCGCAGGTCCACAGCTACGTGGCGATCTGCCGGGGCTCCGACCGTGGCGAGTGGTGCAACTCGACTTTCCCGTCGCTCTTTGCCTACGCCCAGTCGCACTACTGGAACGTCGGCTTCCTCCGGTACTGGACCGCCAACAACATCCCGAACTTTGTGTTTGGCGCGCCCACGGTGTTTTTGCTGGCGTTGGCGTTCCGGTACTTTGCGTGGATCCACCCCGTGGAGCAGATCATGCCCGTTCTCTGGGTCAACCTCGTGTTCTTGGTAGCGTTGCTTCTCATGTGGCACGTGCAGATCGTCACGCGCATCCACACGTTCCTCCCGGTGGTGTACTGGTTGGTTGGCGGGATGCTCGTGCACAGCAACGGCGTGGACCGGCGGTGGGCGTACGTGGCCGTGGGCTACTTTTTGGTGTGGAACGTGGCGCAAACGTCTCTTTTCGGTGCGTTTCTTCCGCCGGCGTAGCGACCCTGGCGCAGCGTGGGCCTTTTCGCACCCACTCGTTTTTTTCCCCCATGCGGTGGCTGCGATCTGGATATCATTGCCCGTTTGGGGATCCACAACCGCACCTTGATATCGGCACCGCTATAAAGCACACGGCCTTTGTACAACGCTAGACGGATCCACAAAAACACCAGCCTGGCCTCACGAACCTAAGATGGACGTGTCTATACTCGGTTCTCTCCAAGCCAAGCACTATGTGTACCTCGCCGTCTTGGCCACTTTGGCCGCCGCATTCTTCCGTCAGGCAGGCAAGAAGCTGGCGAAGCTGGCGCCCATTGCCCCACGCAAAAACACAGACAAAAACAAAAACAGAACACCCGGGTGCTGGACACCGGAGAGCTTCCAGGCGCCGGTGCCGCCGCCGTTCGAGCACTGGGACGTCACAAAGACAAAGCCGCTCCCATACCGCGCGTTCAAGCACAAGTACAGCATCACCATGGGCATCCGCAACATGGAGTGGCCCTCGTGGATCGAGTTGGACAACGAGTGGATGAAGTTCCACCTGGCCAAGATCGAGCGGCTCAACTCGTTGGGCACGGACGTGTACGGCACGCTGCCCGAGGCCCGTGACGCGGCGTTCGAGCTCTTGGACGAGTTCTGGTCCTACTTGCCCAACCGGTACCCGTCGCTCTTCCGCCAGTTGGACACCGGCTTGGAGAACCTTCTCACGGGCGAGGTGTTTGTGTTCCGCAACTGCCCGCAGTCGGAGATCAAGGAGGACCCCATGGCGATGGCCGCCAAGATGGTTCAGGACGACTTGGCCATCATGATGGAGGGCCCTGACGGCAAGTACTACTTGAAGGCCGGGGCCATTGTGTTGCCCGGGTTCTGGCGGTTCCGGGACAAGTACGGCATGTCGCTTGACCAGATCCACGAGAGCGGAGACGTCCCCAAGTACAACGAGAAGTTGCAAGCCGGCATGAACAAGTTCTTCACGCGATTGACGTGCGACAAGCCCGTGGTGCGCAACAACTACTTCATCCAGACCGACGACAACTTGGGCTGGTCCAGCTCCATCGGCGACGAGAGCTCCGAGGTTGTGGGCTGGTACACGTCCACCCCGGCCAAGACTCCGGAGCAGTTGTACTTCCGCAGCGAGCGCCAGAGCTTGAGGCGCTTGCCGCGGTCCGGCGCAGTGGTGTTCACCATCCGCACGTACTTCTGTCCCATGACCGAGATGTGTGCAGAGCCATACATCCCCAGACGACTCTTGGACGGAATCGAGAGCTGGACCGACGATGTGCGCGAGTACCGTGGCTACGACAAGTTCAAGGACGTGCTCTTGCCGTACTTGCAAGAGCGGGCCGAGGAACAGGAGGCCCGTGGCTACACCGTGGACTCGGAGCCGCTGGTGTATCCCTTCTAGAAATAAAGGTCAATCGGTCTCAACATAGTCAAAGATATCCAGTACACTAACAGGCGCAGTGCAGTAATCTTAGTCCGAATAACAGTCTACAACGCAGTAACGAGTTATCGTGACATTAACTAAAGACATAAATAATACAAGAGAGAGAACTAAAACTGCACCCTGAGATTACGATCTCTCTCCTCTCAATCTTCTGGCCAACTGGATGTCCTTCTTCTGGATGGTGACTCTCTTGGCGTGGATGGCACACAAGTTGGTGTCCTCGAACAAGGAGACCAAGTATGCTTCAACGGACTCCTGCAAAGCACCGATGGCAGACGACTGGAATCTCAAGTCGGTCTTGAAGTCCTGAGCAATCTCTCTGACCAATCTCTGGAAAGGCAACTTTCTGATCAAGAGCTCAGTAGACTTCTGGAATCTTCTGATTTCTCTCAAAGCCACGGTACCTGGCTTATATCTGTGGGGCTTCTTGACACCACCGGTCGATGGAGCAGACTTTCTAGCGGCCTTGGAGGCCAACTGCTTTCTTGGTGCCTTACCACCAGTAGACTTTCTAGCTGTTTGTTTAGTTCTAGCCATTTTTGGATATAGGATAGAAAGAAGACAGTCCAGGGCAGGGCGGATGGTTGTGTTTATATAAGAAGCTAAACAACAGGGCAGGAGTGCATACGCGGTCCGGGGCCTCTCGCAGCCAGTGTGTGGCAGATTTGAAACCACTGCAAAACCAAGAGCTTCCCCGAGTGCGCGGAACAAGAAAAGCGCCCCTGAGCGGTGCTGCAATATACACGTGCGCCCCGGATTTCACAGCACGCGATCGGGCCTCTTTTCGCGCGCACAAAAGCCATGCGCACCCGCAGAGGACGGGAAAAAGTCGCACTTTCGAGCGAAATGCCCATAGTTAACAGCTTCCCGCACCGCAGAAGAAAACGCGCAAGTCCTCTGCGCTCGCTCGGAGAACGAGAAAAGCGAGGGCAATCTGTGCGCCATTCCTGCCAGGGATAGTAAAAAAAGCGAGGAGAAGGGGACAACAAAAATTCCCTCATATATATATCTGTTTCCGCGCCACTGAGCTTGCGCTCTTTTTTTCTTCTTTCTCCCTCATATACAACTTATTAATTAACAATGTCCGGTAGAGGAAAAGGAGGAAAAGGTCTCGGAAAGGGTGGCGCTAAGCGTCACAGAAAGATCTTGAGAGACAACATCCAAGGTATCACAAAGCCCGCCATCAGAAGATTGGCCAGAAGAGGTGGTGTCAAGCGTATCTCGGCCTTGATTTACGAGGAAGTCAGAGGTGTGTTGAAGTCGTTCTTGGAGAACGTCATCAGAGACGCTGTCACTTACACCGAGCACGCCAAGAGAAAGACCGTCACTTCTCTTGATGTTGTCTACGCTTTGAAGAGACAGGGTAGAACCTTGTACGGTTTCGGTGGTTAAGCTGGTGCTTACTGGGGTTATGTATAATACAATTTACGCTATTAAGGATAGTTGATGTAGACAATCTGTAGTTTAGCGGCGGTCACTGGGCGGTGGCTATTGGAGTGGTGAAGCTGTGTGCGAGGCTAGGCTGACCCGTTATGGACCCTCCCCAGCGAGTCCCCAGCGAGTCTCCCCCAGCGGGTCTTATTCTGCTTAGTTTCTCCGGTTCTATCCTTACTCTGGCTCAATTTTCTCTGTTGATCTATTCTAGTCCTATGTTCCGTGCATTCTATCAGTGTTTATCCGTGTGTATCTACTGGGTCAACGGCACGCCTGGTCCGCCTAGCACCTTCTTCTTCTGCTCCTCGGTCATTCCGTACACAAGAACGTGGATGTGGCTGATCTCCTTCACGCTCTGGAGCGCCTCCCAGTTGCGGAACCAGACCACGTTCTCCTTGGGAATGCCCAACCACTCCACAAAGGTTCCGTCCACGTACCTCTGGATGAGGGCCCTGGTTTGGTCTGAAATGTCGCCGTTGCCCTTGCTGGAGTCCGAGGGGATCTGGCGCTTCGTCCACACGCAGAAGTGCGTCACGCCCTCCTCGAAGTGGTACGGGAAGTCGTTGAGAACGATCTTCAAGTCATCGGCGTTGCTGAAGAGCGGTGCGCCGCTGCTCGAGACCTTCACCTCGGAGTCGCTCTTGCCGGCCACGTCCTCCGCGGTGGCCCAGTGCAACGTGCCGACCACCAAGTGCTTGAACACCGTGGACCCGCTCTCTCTGAGGCGGCGCTTGAAGTCGAGGTACTTGTCAGTCAGCAGGCGAGACCGCGCAAACGCCTCGAGGTCGTTGTTTGCGACGATCTGCTTGGTCTCCTTCCACGTGTACGGACGGGCGGTGAATTTCAGTGCTGCCGGCATGTCGGGGCTGTGGATGACAGTGATGGGGACGCGGATTTGCGTATCGATACAGAGCTCTGTATCTGTCATTGCGCGGGGGTATCGGGTTTTTTTGCGGGAAACGTGGGACGGGCTCCGTGGGGGACTGGAGGAGCGGGTAACGATGCAGAACACTGACAGAGTCTCGGGCCTGTTCCTGAACTGGCCAGCCGTAGGTACACGTAGGTCGGGACGTCTCTTTTGTGCTGCTTCCGGCGCTTCCACTGCCTTTTATCTCTGTTTTTCCGCACGTTGCATTTTGCAACATGCGATGTTGCACTGGGCCTGCATAATGCGCTGGTGCCGCCCGCCTTGTTCCGCTAGTTGGGCTCCAGTACGGCCGGATACAGCAGCCGCCAGAGGCAGCGGGCTGCTCGCCCGCCCGCGTCCACGTGCCCCTCCGCGCCATCTCGCCAGGGAAGACGGGGCGGCGGTGGTGATGGGTCACGTGACCGGGCCTTGGCCCACTATCTGGTTTTCTGCACCGGTCCTGTTCCGCCCGCCTCTGCAATGCTGCACAAACTCATCGTGCTCCGCCACGGCGAGTCGCAGTGGAACCACGAGAACAAGTTCTGCGGCTGGATCGACATCCCGCTCTCGGAGAAGGGCAAGCGCGAGGCCGAGCACGCCGGGCAGCTCCTCCAGTCCCGCGGCATCAAGCCCACGGTGATGTACACGTCCATGCTCCGGCGGTCGATCCAGACCGGGCTCATCATCTTGGAGACGGTCGAGCGCATGTGGCTCGAGCACATCAAGTCGTGGCGGCTCAACGAGAGGCACTACGGGGCGTTCCAGGGCCGCGACAAGAACGACGTCTACAACCAGTACGGCGAGCAACAGTACCAGTACTACCGGCGCAACTTCCACGCGGTGCCGCCGTTGGCCACGCACGACGACTCGATCGACGAGCGGTACGAGGGGCTCCTTGACACGGCGGCCCCCAGCGGCGAGTCGTTGGAGATGACCATGGAGCGGCTCATCCCGTTCGTGGAGGCGGAGATAGTGCGCAAGCGCATCTTGGAGCAGCGGGCCACGGTGCTCGTGGTGACGCACGGCTCGATCGTGCGCAGTCTCATCAAGCACTTCTGCCACGTCAGCGACGAGGACATCAGCAAGATCAACGCGCCCACGGGCGTGCCGCTTGTTTTCGAGCTCGACGACAACGGCGCATTGCGCGGCAGCTACTACTACTTGGACGAGGAGTTGGCGCGAGAGCGCATCGAGAAGGTGGCCAAAGAGGGCCGGACTGACGTAAGCGCGGACGCAGGACAGCACTAGGTCTATCTGGTGGCGAGGCGCAAGAACTAGAGAGGGGTAGTGCTAAAATAGCACGGGCGGATTTTTGCTCACACTACGGGTGACGTCTGAGTCACAGCGCGCGTCCGAATCTCTCGGGGAAAGCCCAATGCGGAAATACGAGCAACGGGCTGGAAAAAAGATTTGGACAATACAAAACCTGCCCGCGAAGAAGCTTCTGGAACCCGCAGCCATCTCGCAAACGCGGCGGCGCTCTGGGCCGTGCGCCCTGTTGCCCCGGGTGTCCGCTACGGGCGGATCCCAGCACAATGGCCGGAAGATAGAAGTGTCCGGGTTCCACGCTCGGATCATCCGCTTCTGTCTTTTTCTGTGCTAGTGCATCCTTTGTGCATATACGATGAGACTGTGGCACGGGGCAAGCAACCCGCTACAAGCTGGACAAGATTACAAGGGTCTGGCGACGGCGCCGAGCTCGGTCCAGCCGTGACCAAGGCCTGACCAAAGCGTAAGCCAGTTTCTTAATTTGTGCTTCTGGGTTCCGCTCTGCCCGGTGCACAGCAATACGGCCGAATAATACGGCCGAAATATTACGGACTAATTAACCGAGTGTTGTAGTCGAGCTCAGTGGGCGTAGGCGGTACCCGTAGGCGGTTCCCACAAGCGGTAGCTCCGACGGAGCTAAGCCCGCGCTGAAATTCGTTGCGTGCGGCGACTGTGATCACTGCGTCCTTTAGATCCTGAGCCACGGCTGGGTGGTCACGGCCGCTCAAGATGCCACGAATTGCGGGCCGTCACACCAATTACGGTGCCCTACCCATGGTCCGCAGTGACCCGGTCCAACCCGAGACCCTGAACCGCCGAGCGGTGACGCTGGCGTTATCGCGGCTTTGTCCCGTTTAGCCTGGTCCTGTCCGCGTATTCGAGCGGAACAGCCGCATCCACAGAGGCCGCATTCCGCATGCACTTCCCGCCCTTATTAGTAATCTCACAACTGTTTATATAAAAGTAGTCGCCACCGGCTTGTTTTGCCTTCGACTTTTCTCCCTCCCACTCACTTTTTTACCTACGTCTGGTATCCCCATTCAGCTTGAACGGATCCCGGCGCCTTAAATATCGTTTTCCCACTTCCACGGTCTGGTCACGAGTTTCTTCTGTGCACTCGTACAACTTTTGCCACCGTATTTCCCAACACCCCCAGAACCGCCCCAAAAGGTTCAACAATAGGTGAAAGGTATTCTGTCCTTTCTCCGCCCGCCCGAGTTCGCCTGAATCTAGCTCCCAGCTCGTTTTCCAGTCGACTCGCCCCAACCCCAAGGTATCTGCTTTGACTTCGCAACCCAACCAAAGCCCCTCCCTCGACTTCTTCTCAGACGAAGAAATGACTTCTTTGGCAGTGTTGCCCTTGAAGAAAACCTTGACAGATCTCATGGACGAGGACCTATATCTGGCTCCCGGTGGCGGCGCCGCCCAGTCCGGCTCGCCCGCAAACAGCAATGTTGCCACCGTTTCCAACTTCTTGGAGTTCCCCGATTCCTACGCCGAGCAGTACAACAGGCGGAACGGCTCCAACTACGCGTTGAATCCTGCTGCAGGCAGCATGCCCTCTGAAACTCTTGCATCGTTTGACTCGTACTACGAGACCCCACAATTCATAAACCCCTTCAATGCATACGCTTCCCAGGACCCGTTGGCCGACAGCAATCAGCAGTCGCTTCCATCCTTCGTCAAGCCCGAGCACATGCAGCTAAATATGCGCACAGGGAGAAGGGGCCGGATCTTCACTCTCGATGAGCCCGATGCCATGGCCGGAAAAACGAAAGACGACGACTACTTTTTGTTCAACACTGATATCCAGCCCTCCCAGTTGATGGAGAACAAGAACTACTTCAACACGGAGGATGCCGTCAACAACTCGCTATTTATCGTCAACGGTGACCTCGATCCCTCCTCGAACTTCAGCAACCTTCCCGTTCCTGGCTTCGAGGGCGACTATCTCAACATAGACGAGTTCGCTGAGGACGCAGAGGCCTTGAGTGAAGACTCCGACGACGACAACTACTTCCAAGATGACGGCGACGACTTTGACTACGACACATTCGGCAACGACCAATACCCTCCCATGGAGTCTGCTCCTAACTACATGAAGATTGTGCCTGACCAGGGACTTTCCATGAACGTTGAGGACGGTTACATGAACGAGCTTCAGAAGATGCCTTCTATTGACAGCATCGACATGCAACTAGAGTCCGACGAGACTAGTATTGAAGAAAAAGTTGCATACGAACAAGAGGTTGTGCCGGATCACCGCAGGTCGTTGCTGGCGGACTTGGAATCGTCGACGGCTAACATGCATATCACGGAGGACCGCCACAAGACCGCCGCAGAGATCACAGCCACAAACCCAAACCACCAATGCGAGTTGGTCAACCCAGCCACCGGTAAGCTTTGCAACAAGCAATTCAGCAGGCCCTACGACTTGATCCGTCACCAAGAAACCATCCATGCATCGAGGAAAAAGATCTTCAGGTGTGTGATCTGTGAGGGACGTGTCAACGGCGGCACTGGAAACGGTAAGCTGAAGACGTTCTCCCGAGGAGACGCCCTCTCGCGCCACATCAAGGTCAAGCACGGCTTGGGTGGGCAAGAGGCCGTCGAGCTCATCAACGAGGCCAAGGAGAACTTCGAGTACGTGTTGGTCTAAGTTTGGCTACTGATAGTTTTTTTTTCTACTTTTTTTTTCTTCTTTGTACATAGCTTTTAAAGCAGTATGGTTAATGCGAGAATTATGTAAATGCACTGGCTTCACACGGAGCTCATTTCGTAGACAGGGAGGGTCTGGGAGTTTTGCTTGGCGTCCAAGGCGGAGAAGTGGATGTACTGCGCCAAGATGACCAAGTCGAGCGACATCTGGAACAAGGCCGCAAACACAAAAATGAAGGACACGTCGGAGGTGCCGTAGAACAAGTAGGCTAGCTTCATGAGGTCGCCGCCCAACCACGACAATAGGAGAATGGACTTGAAGTCCCGCACGCTCTGGAGGCGCTGGAGCATGAGGATCTGCGGGAGCGGGAGCAAGGCCTCGATGAAAAGACCCAAGGTGCCGATGAACGAGGCGTAGGCCGGGCTGTTGTGGAACAACACGGTGAGCACCGCAAACGTCAAGGAGTAGTACTGTAGGAACTTCCAGTACTGGAAGTCCTCGGCCCACTGCCAGAAGTGGAACGGGCGCTGGTAGTAGACGTCGAAGAAGCGCACAACATGGCCGAAGTAGGCCTCAGCGTACAGCACGGCGGCCGAGGCAACGAGCGAGTAGAACTGCGGGTTGTTGTACTGGTACAGCGAGGCCGACAAGTTGGGGATCAGGGCCAACTTCTCCGAGAGGTCGGGCAACTCGCTGAGCGAGGCCGGGTCGTAGGACGACTGGCGGAAGCGCAAGGCGGTGTGGAGCAAGATGCATTGGATGAGGACCATGACGAAGCTCTGGCGGAGCAAGGAGATCTCGTAGGGCGAGATGAAGTAGTAGAGGATGCGGAGGATGGAGGCCATTAGCATGGTTGCGCAGATGTCGATGGAGAAGCCGGCCGAGGACTTGCGGTTGTAGATGCCCCAGCATGCGGTGCCGTAGGTGTAGAGCGGGGCTATCGACACGAAGGCGTTTGTGAGCGCCTGGAGATCGGGCAATTGCAGGAAGAACTGGAAGTAGTCATCGGGTAAGAGCGATTCCAACATCGACCTGGGAAGACTCGCTTCCGGGGAGTATATGGTGCAGTTGGAAATGGTGAGGTGCGCGACAGAGGAGGTGGGGGAAGGAGACACAAGCGATCTACCAGAGAACAAAAAAAAGGGGAGGTGAAGAGAAGGCGGCCGTCTTTACTATATGGAGAGAGAGGTACAAGGCCAAGGGTGGCTTTGTGAACAGCTCGTTTGGGTTGTTCGTTGGGCCTGCGCGGCCAATGAGCGAGGATATTACTACTTTGGAAAGGGCTTAGGCCAACAGGGATTTACCGCAATGGGCAGGTGCAAGGGCTGCGAAAATATTGCGGGATTGAGGCTCTGATGGAGGGTATCCACAGAGGGCTCGGTGGAGCGGTGAGGCGGGCCTTTGGTCCTGTGGTCCCTGGTCATCCGGTCCTCCACTGGTCCTCCACCGGTGCTCTAGGCCATTGCTGCGCGTCACTGCGCTCGGTGCGTCAGAGGCTGTGGGGAAAGTTTGGGGAAGAAAGGACAACCAAAAAGACAAGAGCAAAGAGCAGAAGGCGTAAAAGAATACAGAGCAGAGAAAGAGAGTAGAGACAGTAAAACTGAAGAGGCCAAAACAGAAACTGAAATGGAAACTGACACGGCTGACACAGGCGAAAATAGAGACAGGCACGAGACAGGCACGAGACACACAGCGGCAGCGCATGTAGACAGCAGGTGACCACTAAAGCCAAGAACGTGCAAGGTCGTCGATGAGTCAGCATCGGCGAAACTCCGAGGCCGACGCTAGATCACTGGAAAAGGCACGGGCAGGTGGGCTCGGTCGACCGGATGTTCCGGAGCCGAGCCCGGCGCTCACTGTGGCAGAGGTCGCGTACGGTAGGACAGTGGTCGCGTATGCAGTCGGCGATCTGCACCGGCCAATACTGAACGTGAAAAAGAGAGCCAAGGGCCCACGGCCGCAGCCCGACACGCCCAGCGACGAAAAGCAGGCCCACTGCTGGGACTCCGAGACGTTCGGCGTCGAAAACGGGGCCACGCTCGGGGCTTGGCGGAAGCGTCCCGGAGTAAGCGCTGGGCGTCGTCCCGCAAGGGCGTCTGCCCCAGTGCGTCTGACATTCGCACTGCCGTATATCCGAGGGTCGTGTGGGCGAGCGGAGGTATGCACAACAATCTGGGGTATCGTTATTGGTATAAGAGCGGGCGAAATCCTCGCAGGAATTTCACGGTCCCTTTTCTGATCAGAGACAAAGTACTTCACTTCACTATGCCTTACACCAAAATCGACGTCGACGAAGAAGAGAGATTCTTCCAAAACCAAGTTGCTGAGATCAAGCGCTGGTGGGCCGAGCCCCGTTGGGCCAAGACCAAGCGTATCTACACCGCTGAGGAGATTGCTACCAAGCGTGGATCGTTGAAAATCGACTACCCATCCTCGCAGCAGGCTGACAAGTTGTACGGCCTCATCACCGAGCACGACAAGAACAAGACCGCCTCTTTCACCTACGGTGCCTTGGACCCCGTGCAGGTGTCGCAGATGGCCAAGTACGTGGACACCATCTACATTTCCGGATGGCAATGTTCCTCCACGGCCTCCACCTCTAACGAGCCTTCTCCCGACTTGGCTGACTACCCTTACGACACTGTGCCAAACAAGGTCGAGCACTTGTGGTTCGCCCAGCTTTTCCACGACAGAAAGCAGAGAGCCGAGAGATTGGGCCTCACCAAGGAGCAGAGAGCCAAGACCCCATACATCGACTTCTTGAGACCAATCATTGCTGACGCTGACACTGGTCACGGTGGTTTGACTGCCATCATCAAGTTGACCAAGTTGTTCATCGAGCGTGGTGCCGCCGGTATCCACATCGAGGACCAGGCCCCAGGTACCAAGAAGTGTGGTCACATGGGTGGTAAGGTGTTGGTTCCTGTCCAGGAGCACATCAACAGATTGGTGGCCATCAGAGCCTCCGCCGACATCTGCGGCTCCAACTTGTTGGCCGTGGCCAGAACCGACTCCGAGGCCGGTACCTTGATCACCTCCACCATCGACCACAGAGACCACTACTTCATTGCTGGCTCCACCAACCCAGACTCCCCAGACTTGGCTTCCTTGATGGCCGAGGCTGAGGCTTCCGGCATCAACGGTGACAGATTGGCCAACATCGAGGTCGAGTGGAACAAGAGAGCCGGTGTCAAGTTGTTCTCCGAGGCTGTGATCGACGCCATCAACGCCTCCTCCATCTCCAACAAGAAGGACGCCATTGCCAAGTTCACCGCCAAGGTCAACCCATTGTCCGAGACCTCCCACAAGGAGGCCCGCAAGCTCGCCAGAGACATCTTGGGTAAGGACATTTACTTCAACTGGGAGGCTGCCAGAACCAGAGAGGGTTACTACAGATACATCGGTGGTACCCAGTGTGCTGTGATGAGAGGCCGTGCTTTCGCCCCATACGCCGACCTTATCTGGATGGAGTCCGCTTTGCCAGACTACGAGCAGGCCAAGGAGTTCGCCGAGGGTGTCAAGAGCAAGTACCCCGACCAGTGGTTGGCTTACAACTTGTCTCCATCCTTCAACTGGAACACCGCCATGAGCGCTTCCGACCAGGAGACCTACATCACCAGACTCGCCAAGTTGGGTTACGTGTGGCAGTTCATCACGTTGGCTGGTTTGCACACCAACGCCTTGGCCACCGACTCTTTCGCCAAGAACTACGCCGAGATTGGTATGAAGGCTTACGGCCAGCAGGTGCAGAAGCACGAGATCGAGCTCGGTGTCGAGGTCGTCAAGCACCAGAAATGGTCTGGTGCTGAGTACGTCGACTCCTTGTTGAAGTTGGTTTCCGGTGGTGTCACCTCTACCGCAGCCATGGGAGCCGGTGTTACTGAGGACCAATTCAAGGAGAAGGCTTCTGGAAAGCTCTAAGTAGTTTAGTATAGCAATAGCCACAGTTTGAGAAGATCGAGTACAGCGCAGAGCGCTGGTCCTGTACATGACGCGATTGCCTCATCTCCGCCGGTTCCGTTGGAGTCGGGCCGCCACCCTACCATGGGGTTCATCTTCAACGGCCGTGGCTTCAAGAAGGCACAGGCCTCTAAACGACCGCGGAGCAAGTTGGCGGTTCCTGGGGCCGTGCGTGCCGGGCCCTCGCCGCTGACTTTGCGACGCTCCTCCGTTCACACACTTTCCGAGCACTCGGATCACCGGCCCCACGCGCAAAGGACCCGAAGCTATCCCCAAGACCCGGGCAGCCTCCTGGCACCGGCGTCGTTTGTCCGCTTCGAGGACTTGCCGCCGGAGATCCTCTTCAGGATATACTGTTACGCCGGCACTGGTGCCGCCAACTCGCTCTCGCTTGCTTGCAGATACTTCCACGGGCTCTTCACGTTGAAGCACAACCCGTGGTTCTTGGACATGCTCGTGAAGACAAACTTCCGTCTAGATTTGAACAAGAAGGTCAAGCGCAAGTCGTGGGAGAGCAGGTTTGCGCGTGTCTTCCACGCCCTTCCGGTGTCTCTCCACGGCTCGCCTGCCTTGGACCTGATATACCACACGCCTCTCAAAGTCGCCAGCACGTCTGTCGGCATCGACATGCGCTTGTTTCTCCTTGAGGGAGTGGATGCACAGCAGGTGCTGCTTATTCGCCAGCGGTACGGCGGCGTTGTGGTGGATGCAAAGGACGCCTCTGCGCAGTGGAGACTACGCGCAAAGTACTTGGAGTGGAGGCACATGGTCTTAGAGAAGTTTGCTTCGTTGGTCAAGGAGGCGACCAGCGAGGGCGATGCTGTGTTTGACGCGCCGCTGCTCGTGGCGGAAGCAGAGAGCTCTGAGCAGTGTGTTGCGTTCCAAAAGCTACATGGGCTTGGGCTGTTCCGGCCCGTGGCTGCCAGTGCGCCTCTCCCGCCACCACTCTTGAACAACTTGACTCCACGCAAGCTCCATAAGATCCTTGCGCTCAACCAGGAGTACAGAATGGGGATCGGCCGGATCTCCCTGGTCATTTGCTCTGTGTTTTCTGCCAACTCGGATGTGCCTCCGGATTGTCTCAATGCCCTCGGCTACCTAGTGCACGGCAGCAGCAAGACGGTGACCTCTGAGGACGTGGTCCAGATTCTCAGGACATTTGCGGCGCGCCAGAAGAGGCTCCTCGAGCTCACGTTCCTCGGCGGAGGGCGGAACACTTTGCAGGACTCTCTCATACAACTTTACGAGTACACCAAAGATGTGCTCACTGCATTCTACGAGAACGATCATGGCGAAGACAACGAGGTCATCTGGGAGTTGCTCAAGGAGATCCAGATCCCCGAGCTCCTTGACCATGCGATAAAGCAAGGCGCGGTGTTTTCGTTCAGCGTCCTCTAGTAGATCCTACCTGTCATTTTTCATAGAATATAGCATTTCGATTTATATGCGATTAGCATCCGTAGCACGCTCAGAACCCCGTGCCCAGAAGCACGGGGCTCTCGCGCCGTCCTAGTGTGGTTGCTGGTTTTGCTGCGACTGTTGCTGGAACGGGTCGTGCAAGTTGGTTGGTATTGGCTTTGGGTTCGTGATCTCGTGAAACCAAGGGTGCTGCAAGGCCTGTCTGGCGGTGATCCTGTCCTCGGGCCTCATCTGCAACAAGCTAGACAACAAGTTGAGTCCCAAGGAGTCCAAGCCTGGAACAATCAGCCTCAAGTCCTGAGGCACGTACACCTGCCAGTTCCTGGAGTAGTTGGAGTACTTCTCTATGCCAGGCCAGGTCTTTTCGTTGGGCGTGCCCATCAAGCGGAACACCTTGTTCAACTGGTCGTCGCCTGCGGTTCCCGGAAACAACGGTCTTCCCGTGCACATTTCGGCAAAGATGCACCCCGCGGACCAGATGTCGATGGACGTGGTGTACGATCTGGACCCCAACAACACGTCAGGTGCCCTGTACCACAACGTGACCACCTCGTTCGAGTAAGTGTTGAACGGGATGCCAAACGCCCGCGCCAACCCAAAGTCCCCGATCTTCAACTCGCCCTTCACGCTAATCAATAGGTTCTGCGGCTTTAGGTCTCGGTGGAGCACGAAGTTGTCGTGGCAGAACATGATGCCCTTGAGCAACTGGAACATGAACAGCTTGACCACCTTCAAGTCGAGTGCGCCGTTGTTGCCGTGCGTCTCCATGTACTTCTTCAAGTCCCGGTCCATGTACTCGAACACCAACGTCAACTTGTTCTCCGTGTGGATCACGTCGTATAGGGTGACAATGTTCTCGTGGTTCAAGTCCTTCATGAGCGAGATTTCCCTGATGGCCGTGGAGGGCGTACCCTCCTCGGAGTCCAAGTTAATCTCCTTCAAGGCCACCATGGCCCCTGTGGACCTGTTACGGCCCTTGTAGACGGTGGCATACGTTCCTTCGCCGAGCTTCTCGAGCTGCTGGAATCTGAATTGGTTAGTATGCGTTCGGGCGGGTGTGGCTACCGAAACTGTACGTACTGGGATGACGAGCTCGTCATTGTCAAAAGACCGGTCGACGGGAGAAACTGGTGCGTTCGTTGGAGCCACGAGGCGCGCGCTATAATGTTCCCGCGCCTCTTTGGCCGGGCAACTGGGCCCATGCCTGTAGTCGGAATGCAACGGTGCTGGAACCAATGTGGAGCATTTTGCTTGGAGATTTCGGTCCTTTTGTGTCCTTGTTGTGCCGGTACCCTCGCTGTGATTTCGTACTTCTCTGCTTTTATTCTTTGCACTTGTCGATGTTGGCCCGCTGCCTCATCGGGCACAGGGCTAGTGCGGAGAAAATCCAGACATTGGATTACCTCCGCCAGAAAGGCTTCGAAGATGCTGTTCTTGGTGTTGGTTGCTTCACTGTCGCTTGTAAAATAAGTGCCCCGCTTTTCTCTGTGTTTCTGGCGTTTTCCGATTTTTCGTGCCGTTTTTTCGCTTGACAGTAATTAGCCCTGTCCCATTACGCAGTAGCTGTGAGTAATTTCAGTCCAGTTACAAACCTCACAGATTGCAAGTTCTCATATAAATTACAATTATGCTATGAAACACCGATATAACCACGGACTAACAGCCCGCTCCGGCTTCTAATGGTTCTTGGGGCTTTTGCTCATGAGCTGCATCAGGTTCTCCACCCAGCCCTCGGCCCCGCCCTCCGCAGCCACTATATCCAAGACTCTGATTTCCGTCGCTTCTTTCAGCTCGTCGTAGAGCATCGGCAGCTTCGACATGCCAATAACCGCAGCATTCCTGGTGCTGGGGATACGTAGGATCTCCTTCTCAGCGTTCCACCCCATAAGCAAAGACAAGTCTTCGACATGGTCCACCAACGCGCCGTAGGTCGAGACGTTAGGTGCGCGAGACGCATTAGACTTTTTCCCTGGCTTTGCCGTCTTGTCGCCGTCTTTCCCTGTCTTCGCCGCGGCCGTGCGTCTCGGGTTGAACCTCACCTTGGCACCGTTGAGCGCGTGCGAGCAGCACGGTATCACCATGAACGGGTAGTTGAGGAGCGGGATCCAGCACGTGAGCTCGTCCAGGTGGTTGCCAATGATGAATGTGTTATCGGGGAAGTCTTCGGTGGTGCACACGATCGACAGCTCCAAGAGGTTTGCCGCAGAGTAGTACTTGACCAACGGCACGTTGGCGGGGTTCAGCGTGTGGTACTCGGGAACCAGGAAGAGGCGCCCATTGTCCGTCATGTAGGGCGCTAAGCGGGCCATGGCGGGGTGGGGCTTGAGCAAGACGCTGGGGATGATGATCTGCTCCAAGAGGTTCTCTTGCACCTTGGGCGGGTACGTCTTCCAGCTCTTGCGGGCGCGGGCGTCGATGCCCTTCCCCTTGTAGCCCTCCAGAATCAAGATGTGCACGAGGAGCCCGTTGCCGCAGCCCAAGTCCCGGAACTCAAAGTCCGCGTTGGCATAGCGGGAGCTCCAGAGCTCGATGAGAAACGCAGCCACGGCCAAGTCCTCGAACACGTGCTTCTTGGGGTCGGTGCTCTCGACCCAGTTGGCCACCAACTGCGCGGAGTACTTCTTCTTCAATGCAATGTACCTGTTCTGGAACGCTATGCGTGGCACCACCAAGTCGTGGTTGACCCGCTTCTCGTACCCGGACTTGACCCCGACGGAGTGCTTCGACAGCGTCTGGAGGAGCCGGAGCGCGATGCGGAAAGGGCGCTCCGAGGCGTCTAGCCCGCGGAACCCGGAGTCTTCCTTGAACGGGATGTAGTGGATGGAGAGCCTGTGCTTGTGGAAGAGAAGGCCCACGGCCTCCACCGGCGGAAGATAGAACGGCGTCTCTTCCTTGCACGAGATGTGCGGGATGTACACCACGAGCGCCGAGTCCGCGCCCTTCAAGATGGCGCACGTCTGGTTGATCACGGGGTCCTTGTAGGGGTTTCTCGGGATGATGCGGCGGATCACGCAGCTTGAGGGCTTCAAGTCTAGCGTCGACTCCCCAATGGGCACCTCCCGGAGCAGGACGTCGTGGAGGTCGCGTTGTAGAAACTCCTCTGCTTTGTCGCCGTCGTCGCCGGACGGCCCCGGGTGCGACGAGGAGTCCGGGAGCTCGGGCGTGAATACCTCGGACTTCTCCTCCTTTCCGTCCGCGTCGTACGTGGTGTTTTGCAAGACGTCTGCCCGCAAGATGACTGTGGAGTTGATGTTGGGCTCCCGAATTAAGTGCGCCATGGCCGTCTCGAAGTGGCTGGCGTCGAAGTCGGCATCCTGCTCGTATATCGGCACCCACGGCTTCCCCAAACAAGAGGCCTGGTCTGTTAGGAGCTTCATTGCAGTGGAGAGTGGGATGAGATATGGCCCGGTAAAATTCGCGATGACTAAATGCGGAGCACGAAGAGCTGCCTGTTCCGCTAGTCCACCAGTGCCCGCTTACCCGCCTGCCTCTACAATTGCCAAACCGGCCCGTTTATTTTGCTCACAAATCTATAAAGTACGCATCGCTCACCTCCAGCGGCTTGTGCTTTTTGTAGCAGTAGTGGCACTTGAACGACTCTACGCCGCCCTTGGTCAAATGGCGCACACTGTCTTTGAGCGCCAAGTGGCGACACTGGTCGAAAACAACCACCGGGTTCGACGCCGGCACCAAGACCTCCCTGGCAGACACAAAGATCTGCTTTTTCTTGCGCTCCTTGACCTCGCCCGCGGGCACCTTGGACACGGCCACTAGCGGCATCAACTGCTCCTTCGACACAGGGCACACGAAGATCGGGTGGTAGTTGAACAAGAACTGCGTCTTGTCGGGAATGAGGAACGGGAGGTCTCGCGTCGCCCACGCGGCCGCGTCGGTGTCTGTCTTTTTGAGCTTCTTCTGGAGGCTGCTGTACTTGTAGAAGTTGGGGAGGTTGACGAAGCCCGCCAACACGCTCTGGAAGAGCGAGGAGTCGCGTGAGAGCGACATGCTGGCGCAGAACTCCGCCACGAACTCGTTGGCGAGGTTGAAGAAGAACGAGTCCTGCTCGTGGATCTTGTCGAAGTGGCCGAGGATCTCCGCCACAAACTCCGTTTCTTTGGTGGCACGCTTGCTGCGCTCGCACGTGTGCAAGAACAAGTGCTTGATCTTGGCGACGAGCGCCTGGGCGTTCTGGTCGCCCTCCACGTAGTTGAAGAGCAAAAGACTGATGATGGGCGAGATCTCGGTGATGTACTCGCGCACAAACGTGGGGAAGTGCTGCTTGGCGTAGGTGTAGGCGGCGAAGTCGGAGTCCAAGTGGGACAGCGAGTCCTTGCCGCCGGCCAAGTAGAGCACGAACTGGAGCATGTGGAACTTGAACAGCACCTTCTCGTACCGCGAGCCCGGCGCGGCCTTCTGGGTCCGCAACCACTCGAGCGCCCGCGTCAAGTCGTGCTTGTTTTTGATGTCGGAGACAATGCCGTTGAGCATGCGGAACTCGGCGAGCACCTGCGCGTCGACCTCGTGGCGGATGCCGAGGTCGTCGAGCAACTCGTCCACGATGGACCCGTGCCCGATCTTCAAGAGATGTAGGATGATGCTCTTGAGGAGTTTGTGCCTGTTTTCGAGCTTCTCGCTGTGGTCGCTTGCTAGCGCCAGCGCCTCGCCGGGCCTGTCGCTTGCGGGAAACGAGTTGAGGCTCATGGGGAACGTGTAGGCGTCGTCGAGATCGACGCCCCACTTGCTGTTGGCCAGGATGTTCTTCTGGAAACGCGAGATCTGCGCGTTGTACGTCTTGAGGCCACTGATGGAGTTCTTGTACCAGTGCTGGGCGGCCTTTTCGGCCCTTGGGGCCACGTCCGGCGCCTCCGTGCCCGTCTCGATCAGGGCCTCGAGCTCGGCCTCGAGCTGCCGGAGCTCCTGGAGACACAGGTCGGACTCGTGGACGAGGCCCTCCAATGTGGAGCTGCCGGCACGCGACAAGAGCTCGACCTCCAGATTGAGTTGGTCGAGTACCTGGGACATGGTGTGGAGTGTGTCGCAGGGGTTTCTAGCACTGGATGTAGGGAATCCGGGGAATGCGAAGCAGGGCAGACGCAGGGACGGCCGAGACGGAGCGCTCAGCACGCAAAGAAAGAAGGAAAGGATGTCGATCGAGGCCGCAGAAGCCAAGGGAGCATACAGTAAAGCACGTCTGTTAAAAGTACACAGTAGTCTATGGTGGGCGAGCCAACGGCCGCACTATGTGCGGGCCTGATCTAAAATACAGCGGCGGGGGCAATCCCGCCAGCGCCACGGGATAATGGGCGAAGGCACACGGCCGGTGAAGGCCCGGCCGGTGAAGGCCCTCACCCCGTGAGGTAAGGTTACGGCCCGGTGATGGCCCGGTGAAGGGCCCGGCGAAGGCCCCGGCCATCACCCTCAGATGTCCAAAAAGTCCGCCTTCACCAAGAGCTCGAGCGCCAAGTGCGTGGGGATCTTGAACTCCGGCACGCTGTCCGTGTCGGCCTTCTCCTTGTACTTGTAGAAGTAGTGGAGGTAGTCCACCACCACCTCGAGGATCTCCGCGTCCATGTCTAGGCTGATGCGCCCCGTCTGGCCCTCCTCGAACTCCTCGGAGCTCCGGAGCACCGGCAGGATCAGCGCCACCTCCTTCAACACAACAAAGCGGTGGTTGTCCGAGGACACGAGCGTCACGTACTGCCCGCCTTTGGTGTCCATGGCTTGCCTTTCTGTCCAGACTGCGTTGGTACGCGTGCGCTTGCTGCTCGCGGTGCGAACACCTCCACGCTCCACCTCCACGCTCACGCTCAAGCCGCTCCGCCCACGCTCCACCGCTCCACGCTCCACGCCTGGCTGACCTGGCTTGCTCCCCGACCAGCGCTCCTCCCGCCGCCAACCGGCTTGCACAACCCCGCTGCACAATGCCGCACAACCCCAGCTTGTCCTGGCAAAAGCTCCAGGATGTCTACTACAACATCCGGCCGTGCTACGAGCAGATGTCGTGGCAGGTCGACGACCTCTTCTCCAACTTCCGCTGGGCGGTCTCGCCGCACACCACGCTCATTGCGCTCGCGTCGCGCTCCGGGCCCTTCATCAGCGTCATCAACGTGTACTCCATCTCCGGCGTGAAGCTATGGTCCATGGTGTACAACTCCACCGCCGCAGACCACATCGTGAGCTTTTGCTTCCACGGCGAGAGCCTCTGCGTGGTGCTCAACACCGGCAAGTTGAGGGTCTACTCCGACTTCCTCGGCACCTTCGACGAGTACTCCTACGCGGACGGCGTCACTACGCTCTCGCGGCTGCCGGAGCTGAACGGCTGGGACGGCGCCCCAAAGCCCTCCGAGCCGGACGCCGCCACGGACGCAGAGCCGCGCCTCATCTTGGACTGCTACGTGTGGGGCGACTACCTCGTGCTCAGGCAGGCCGCCAGGCTCACGCTCACCAGCTTGACGTCGTTCCAAACCTACGAGATGCCGTTCCCGCGCTGGGACAGCACCAAAATCCACTCCGCGGCGCTCTTGTCCGCCACCGACTCGTCGCTCGTGGCGTTGCTCAGCTACGACAAGACAATCTACCGCATCCTGTGGACGTTCTCCGAGCACGTGTTCCTGATGGTGGACGAGGGCCTCACCGACGGCCCGTTCTCCATCATCTCCGCGTCTCCGAACGGCAAGTTGGTGGCGCTTCTCAACCCCACCCTCCCCAAGATTTTTGTCATCACGCTGCTGCTCACCCGGATCCTCTTGGAGTACGACACCTCCAACGAGTCCAGCGTGCCGTACATGGTGAAGTGGGCGGGAAACGACGCCATTGTGTTGTCCTTGCGAGACGAGATCAAGCTCATTGGGCCGGGCCAGCGGTCCATATCGTTTTTCTACGACATCATCGACACAGACGACCTCGACTTCGACCACATCGCGCCCTCCGACGTGGACTTCTCCTTCCAGATCCCGATCCTAAATACGGAGGTCGACGGCTTGAAGATCATCACAAAGAACAAGGTCGAGTTCCTCAACCGCGTGCCCTTGGCCTCCGTCAACATCCATCTGGTCGGCTCCACCGAGCCCTCGTACATCTTGCTCGACTGCGTGGACAAGTTGGCCCACCAGGCGTCCAAAGCCGACTCCAACATCTCCCTTTTGAAGAACGAGGGGACTCTAGGCTTGGCGATCGAGGGCTGCTTGGACGCCGCGTTGGAGGAGTTTTCGCCCGTGTGGCAGAAAACCATCCTCAAGGCCGTCTCGTTCGGCAAGATATACGAGAGCACCACCTTCGACGCAGACAAGTACTTGGCCGTCGTGAACACGTTGAAGGTGCTCAACCAGCTCAGGAGCCCCGAGATCGCCCTTTTTCTCACCTACGAGGAGCTCCAGGACCTCGGATGGCCCGCCGTCATCAGCATGCTCCTAACACGCTCCGAGCACTTGCTTGCGTTGCAGGTGGTGAGGCTCTTGGACTTGGTTGACTGCAAGGCGTTGGTATACGTTGACTGGTGCTGCCGCAAGATCAAGAAGGAGTTGAATGTGTCTGACCTTGAGCTTTTCAAGATCGTTTCCAAGAAACTTCTTTCTTCCCAGGACTACCCAGTGGGCACTCCTCCAAAGCGCAACTACATTTCTGTGTCGGAGGTTTCTCAAACGGCGTTCCAAGAAGGAAGAATCCAGTTGTGCAAGTTGCTCATTGGCCTAGAGCCTTCTGCGCTACAAAGAGCTTCTCAGCTCTTGCGGATCGACGAGGTGGAGTTGGCGTTGATCAACTGCTTCCAGACATGCGACTACGACTTGTGTATATTGATCTTGCTCCACCTCAAGAACACGTTGTCTTCTGCCGAGTTATTCCGAATCCTTAACCAGAATGAATTAGTTGGCTCTCTCGACGAAAAAGCAAGCAGAGAACTAGCTCAGGACAAGGACTTGAAGCCGTTCATTCACGACAACTTGTTCGTCAGCGGCAATCTCATTGGGAATTTTTGGAAAGAAAATATTGTTCAGGGCGACAAGAAGATGCTAGAGTCCTACTTCAAGCAGGCCGACAAGGGCTTCGAGCTTCAGGTATCGAAATTGAAGGCTTCGGTGCTCGAGCTGCCCACAGACGACACTGCAATTGAAGCCGCCAATTTGTTCGAGGAGACCTATCACTCACAGAAAAAGGCGATGATGTCTGCGTCCGGTAACCGCAAGCTCAAACACATTGTGCGGCACGAGCTAAGCCTTCTAGAGCTCAAATACAAACTCTCCAACACATTCCAGCAATCATTTTTGGGGGAGAAGTCGGTCGTGGATGTCATTAGAAGATTGATCAAGATGCACCAGTTGAAGCTGGCTGCGAAGGTCGTGAAGGAGTTCAGCATCGGACAGGAGAAGTTCTGGAACCTTGTACTAGACACCTATTGCAAGAACCGCGAGTTTGAAAGACTCAACAAGTTCATCAACGACTCGAACGCGAACGAGTCTCCTTTCAAGTCCCCCATCGGGTTCGAGGTGATTGTGGAAACATGCCTGGCCTACCAGTGTCCCAAGCACCTAATTTCCACATTCATCAGTCATTGCTCGAAAAAAACGTACAGCCAAAGAGCTGCACTCTACATGGAAAACGGCGACATGATTCTGGCGGCCGAGGAGGCATACCAGAACAAGGACGGCGAGTTGCTACACGCTATCCAGAGCAGGTTGTCGCCTGAGGATGCTAATGTATTAGATGCTATTAAAACGTACTTGAACCGCCTCGGGTTGTGAGGGGCGATGCGCCAGGGGCGTCTATGTATGGGAATTAATCATTTTGGGTGCTTTTGTAGAACTTGCCCTGCCTGACTACGCCGCAGCTTTGACCTTCCTCGCCGGTAAGCCAGCCCGGGAGTTTGGTCAAGTCGATAACGGCGGTCTCAGGGTCGCTGTTGATGACCGAAAGCTCGTGAAGACCGGCGAATACGTCAGTGCCCACTAGCTTGAGCTTGACCAGCGAAACGGCATTTTCCCGTGACGCGTTTGCGAAAGGCTGCTGGATCTCAAATTCGGCGTACCTCACGGGCACGATGGATGCGTAGGGGTTTCTGGAGCGAGACAGCGAATGCGTCCCGAGCGAATCTGAAGCCGCTGCAGCTGTTTTCTTCTTCTTGGCTGGGCGCGGGTCGTCGTAGAGCCGCTCCGACCGCAATTTGCCGGAGGACGAGCCCTTGAAGCGGACATTTGCCAACTTCTGCGCATGCTCAGGGCCCGTTTCGGCCGTCTCAGCGGCCGCAGAGACGCGCAAGACCGAGCGGTGGGCGTCGAGCTTGGCGAGCGGAGATATGTCGGCCTCGCCGTCCGCGTACGGGGCCCAGGCGCCCAAGCTGTTGGCGAAGCGCGAGGCGCCCTTGAGAATGTGCATCGAGTGTAGCGAGCGCACGGGCTTTTGCGATTCCGGGGTCTCCAAGGTGAGCACGTGGGACGGGGTCAGCGGCAAGCTGGACTGGACCACCAGCAACACCAGCTGCGCCACGAGGTCGTCGCCCGGCGAGTGGATGATGTGCGGGGAGTTCACCGGCACGGCCAAGAAGAACGGGCGGTTCGACGAGATGTGCGGGCGGGACAAGCGGGCCGACGCGGCCGCCGGCAGCCGGCGCAGCGAGGACGCAAGATCAAAGACCTGGATCCGGATCAACACCAACGGAAACGTCGGGTGCGTGCACACGTAGATGTGGGCCATGAAGAGGTTGCTCAAGTGGGCGGCCAAGCGGTCCAAGAACGGCTTGGGGTCGAGCGACAACGGCACCTCGGCGCCCCACGCGTCCTTGACCGTGGACAGCACCCAATGGCTGGAGGACGGGCTGTCGACCATGAGCTGGCAGTCCACCTGGGCCAACTGGAGCAAGTTCAAGCCCGCGGGCCAGTACTCCGAGAGGATGGCGTCCACAATGCGCGCCTTGGTCCACTTCTTGTCGGCCATGGCCCTGGCCGCGTCGCGGACGGCTTTGGCGTGTTCTGAGGGCGAGACGTTGCGTTTGTTTTCGGGCACGGGCCGCGTGGCCGGGGTCTGCAGCCAGAGCACGATCAACGCCACCAAGCTGGGCTTGGCGAGCCGCGAGAGCACCGACGCCAACACGCTGCGCGTGTGCACCGGCACGTACGAGCTCGGGAGGATGTTCTTTTGCTTCATGGCCGGAGCGAGCCGATGTTGTGCTTGGTTACGCGACTAGCGCGAAGGTGGAGCGCGAAGGTGATCTGGGGCCAGAGCGAGACATGGACCTAAAATTGCCGGAATTGTCGAAATTGCCGCAGTTTTGGGTGTTTACTGGCTTGTTGGAGTTCTTGATGCTGTGCTGCTTCGAGCCAAGTGAAAAAAGCCAAGTGCCCGAGAGCCAAATGTGGAGTGGACGGGCTGGGCTGGTTTGCACCCATCTGCATGCAGCTTTTTTCCGCAGTGCGTCCTCTCCATCTCCATCTCATCGCATCACTACCCAAAAATGTCAGAGGAGCCGCCTGCCCAGACAGCACAGGAAGCACAGCCCGATGCGCTGAAGGACGACTCGCTCGACCGCCGCACGTTGTTCGTGCGGTCCATCCCGGAGGACGCGTCCAACGAGGACCTCTTGGAGTACTTTTCGCAGTTTGTCCCCGTGCGCCATGCGGTGGTGGTCACCGACGAGGACAAGAAGTCCCGCGGGTTCGGCTTTGTGTCGTTCACCATGGACGACGACACGCTCACGGCGTTGGTGGCGGCCAAGAAGCACAAGTTCAAGGGCCGCTTTCTCCGCGTGGACATTGCGCGGCGCAGGGACAGAAAGCACGGCAAGAGCGACGGCAAGAGCGACGGCGAGGCCGCCCGCAAGCCCGCCGAGCCTGTGGAGAAGAGGAAGGCACGCTTGATTGTGCGCAACTTGCCGTGGTCGTGCAAGGACGCGGACGTGCTTAAGAAGATCTTCCAGAAGTACGGCGCGGTGCACGACGCATACATCCCCACCAAGAAGGGCGGGTTGATGAAGGGTTTTGCATTTGTCGTGATGAAGAAGAAGGCCGCGGCCGAGCGCGCCGCCAAGGGGAGCGTGGGCTTGAAGATCGACGGCAGAGAAGTGGCGGTCGACTTGGCGGTCGAGAAGTCTGCGTGGGAGAAGGCACAGGAGGCCGAGAGCAAGGCCACCGGGCGCGAGCGCGTCAAAGAGGACGAGGAAGAGGACGAGGAAGAGGAAGAGGAGGAAGAAGGGGAGGAGGAAGAGCAGGAAGAAGAGCAGGAAGAGGAAGACTCCGAGGGTTCTGAGGACGGCTCAGACGCAGACAGCGACTTCGACGAGCTCAACGCCGCAGACTCCGAGTCGGAGGAGGAGACAGCACACAAAAAACAGAACAAGCAGGAGGCGTTCTCGGTGTTTGTGCGCAACATCCCCTACGACGCAGACAAAGACTCGCTCAAGGAGCACTTCGCCCAGTTCGGTCCTGTCAAGTACGCGCTCCCGGTCACAGACAAGGTGACAGGGTTGGCCAAGGGCTCGGCGTTCGTCGCGTTCAAGACCCACGAGGCCTACGAGGCGTGCTTGGAGAACGCGCCCTCGGTGTCGGCCACGTCCATGTTGATTTCCGACGACGTGGCGCCAGAGTACGTGTACCAGGGCCGCATCTTGTCCATCGCGTCCACGGTGGACAGGAACTCGGCAAGCAAGTTGGCCGAGCGCAACTCCGACAAGCGCAAGGAGGCCCAGGGCAAAGACGTGGGCGAGAAGGACAGGCGTAACTTGTTTTTGTTGAACGAGGGCCGCATCACCCAAAACTCCAAGCTCGCCCTGGTCATCTCCAGCGCAGACATGGAGGTGCGCGAGAAGTCGTACAAAATGAGGGTGCAGCAGTTGAACAAGAACCCCACGTTGCACCTCTCGCTCACGCGGTTGGCCGTGCGCAACATCCCCCGTGCCATGGGCAGCAAGGCGCTCAAGGCCCTCGGCCGAAAGGCCGTGGTGGAGTTCGCGACCGAGGTCAAGAACGGCGAGCGCCAGCCGCTCTCCAAGGAGGAGGTCAACCGCTCTATCAAGTACAAGCAGGAGCTCGAGGGCGAAAAGACGCAGGAGGAGGAGAAAAAGAAGAACAAGAAGCAGGGCGTGGTGAGGCAGGCCAAGATCATCATGGAGGTCAAGGGCAGCGGAGAAACCGGCCGCAGCAGAGGATACGGCTTCATCGAGTTCCGCGACCACAAGGCCGCGTTGATGGGCCTCCGGTGGTTGAACGCACACGAGGTGACGGTGGCCGAGTTGACGGAGGGAATGAGCGAGGACGAGAAGAAGGCCGCGGTGCTAGAGGGCGCCAGCAAGAGAAAGTTGATTGTGGAGTTTGCCATAGAGAACGCGCAGGTGGTGAAGCGGAGAAGAGACAAGGTCATGATGGCCCGCCACGGCAAGAGGAAGCGGGACGATGACGACGACGACGACGATGCCGAGCACAAGTCGAAAAAACTGAAGAAGAAGGGCCCCTCGCGCAAGGGCAACATGAACAAGGGTCCAAAGGACAAGAGCGCCAAGGACGACAAGAGCATCAAGGACGACAGGAGCAAGACGTCGGAGAACGTCAAGCACATCATCGGCAGAAAGAGGAAAGGCAAAAAGAGCAAGAACTAGGCAGTATTATTCTCATCATCCATAACTTATAAATCAGGTTGCTAGCATTACGGCTGTAGCGGGTAGAACACGGTGCGCGGACTTGGCAAGCGAGCGAACGGGCCACAGGTGAGCGGCGGAACAAGCGCCGGGACCGAGTCAATATACAAGATCGTCATCATTAGCGGAGGCGGAGGCGCAGCATCACAAGAAGTAGTCGATGCGCTGCTGCTTGGTCTGGCTGTTCTTGGCCGCCAAGTCGCCGTCTTGCACCGCGCTGAAGATCTTGAAGTCCGGGTCCAAGTCCTTGCCCACCTGCATCACACTGGCCACGTTTCCGCACCGGTAGCAGTAGTTGGGCGCGGACCACACGGTCACCACGTCCTTGTCCTTGAAGTGGTAGCGGAAGCCCTCCATGACAAGCTGGTGCGCACGCGCAATCAACTCCAAGTTGTTGATGTGGTTGAACTCTCGGCTGACCTTCGACCCGAAGAGCCAGCCCGCGCCGCGCGGCGACACCGCCCAGGTGTCGATGTTGTCGGGGTCCGACCACACCAAGTCGCAGAAGCCGCCCTCGTGGGGCACCTCCTGGGCGCGGCTGAGCACGCGGATCTGGTCCAACATGCGGATCTCCGGCGACAAGCCGCCGTGCACGCACAAGACCTTGCCGTCGATGATGGCCGCGAGCGTCAAGAAGTCAAACACCTGGCAGCAGTACTTCCACACGGTGGTGGAGCCGTACTTGGTGAGGCACTCGTCGTAGAAGCCGTAGACCTGGGTGATCTGGCGCGACTCGTGGTTGCCTCGCACCAAGGTGACCCTGTGCGGGAACTTGACCTTCAACACCATCAAGAGCGTGAACGTCTCCAAGGAGAAGTAGCCCCTGTCGACGTAGTCGCCGAGGAAGATGAAGCTGGTGTCGTTGGTCTCGGAGGGCAAGCCGCCCGAGACCTTGAAGAGCTCCAAGAGATCGTGGAACTGGCCGTGGATGTCGCCGCACACCGTCACCGGCGACTGCACCGGCTGGATGTTGGACTCCTCCATCAAGAGCTCCTTGACCAACTCGCAGAGCTGCTTCATGTCGGGCTCGGCCAACGCGTTGCACTTTTTGATCAGCTCCAACCAGGCGTCGGGGCCGCGTTCGCTCATCTTGTGTTGTGTTTGTGCCTGTTGTGCGTGTGTTGCAGTGGGGCGCTGCCTTGTTACCAGCAGCTCCTTGTAATCAGCCCCTATCCAGATCCAGACTGCGTAGCAGGCGCTTGATCAGGTGGGTGGTGCAGGGTTCCGGGGTGCAAGCGTAAAGCGTGCTGGTGGTGCTCCGTGCAAGGCCGGGTCAGAAGGGCGGAACAGCCTGAGGGCGTGTTGCGTTTTCCGGATGGGAGTGTGTTGCAATCTGGGCGCCGCGTAAGCCACCAAAATACAAAGACGTAGGGAAAACAGAAAAGCGCCGGCTCTGTTGGGGTGCCTTTACTACGCCGTTCGTGCTCTGGACTGGACCGACACCAGCATGGATACCGTCCTGCAGACAGCCAGATCGAGGGCTTGCTCTGCCCCGGCCCGCCGGAAGGCACACGTCTGTCGAGAAAGGAGTGCTACACCAAGCCGGGACCGCAGAGCGGCGGCGCGAGGGCTACGCTAGGGCGCCGTTCCCCGTCGGCGGTGCTCCCGTCCGTTTCGCTGGGCGCCGAAGGGACCCGTAGCGCACTGCACACAGTGCACCACCATCGCCGCGCTCGTCAACGCAACGAACAAAGTCTTCACACCCAGAGCCATGCTAAAACAGATTGCCAGGACGGCGCCCCGCCAGCGGGCGTTTGCCACGATGCTGCGCCGGAGCCAGGACGCCAAGAGCGCGCTTCCCTCGGACCCCGAGATGAAGGCGCAGCCGTGGGCCGCCTCGTCCCCCGCCGACAACGCCATCACCAGCAAGGTGGTGGGGATCGCCAAGTCGCTCCTGGAGCAGGGCCGGCCGCCCGTGGAGATCGACAAGGCGTACACACGCAACTTCCCCGCGGGCAAGATCTACGACCCGTTCGACTTCTCCATAACGCGGGTGGAGATGGACTCGCGGGCCACGCGCGAGCACTTCAACGCATACAAACGCTACCAGCAGGGCAAGAACAAGGACGTGTTCGAGCAGACGGGCGTGGACCCGCTCGACTTGTACACGATGCCCGAGATCTTGTCGCGCTTCTTGTCGCTGACGGGCCAGGTGTTGCCGCGCGAGGTGACGGGGTGCAACGCCAAGAACCAGAAGAAGTTGGGCATTGCCGTGAAGCGCGCCGTGAGCGTGGGGCTCTTGTCGGGCACCAACAAGCACTCGCGGTACCTGCCCAAGAGGCTCTTGTGAGGCGGGAACGGAGCTAGGCAGACGCATAGGGGAGCAGGAGACGCAGCGGACACGGCGCGAGGCGCCGCTCGCGCGTGAGCGGCCCCCCCTGTACATAGGTGCCCTCGTGGCTACGCTAATCGACACGAATCGGCCGTGATGGCGGCGGTGGGCCACCCCGTAGACCCCAGCAGGCCGGGCCTGCACACAGGGCTCGGCCCACCTCGCTCTCAGTATAAATATCGGCGAATCCCCACGTTCAGCCCCCACCACCACCATGTTGAGACAATTGACCACCCAGAGAGCATTGGCCGTGAGATCGTTCTCCGGCAGCAGAGCCATGTTTTCCGCCGGCGGAGGCCCCGGCAGGGACCTGTTCAAGGAGAAGGAGGCCGCCACCGAGAACGCCTACATCAGAAAGCACGAGGCCGAGCAGTTGAAGAAGTTGAAGGAGCAGTTGGAGCACCAGAAGAGCGTCGTGGACAAGCTCGAGAAGGAGATCAAGGACTACAAGAAGGATTGATTGCGAGGCGGCGGTCCAGAAGTAGGATTCAGAAGTGTGTATTCAATCGACAGTGTCTGTGTACGGGTGTAGAGCGACGACGGCGTAAACGGCCGGCGCCGGGAGGCACGGCTACGGGCCTCAGAGCAGCGGAGGCGCACGGGCGGCACGCGGTGCGCTACGTGTGGTGTCGGCGTTTTGGCGGTCGGAGTTTTGAGCGTGACCCTGCCAACGGGTGGACTGTGAGGGCGCGAGGCCATTGGCCAGTCGCGGGCCGGGACGAGAGAAGCAGTAGACAGCGCAGAGGTGAGCGCAAAGAACGTGAAATGCACAGTAGAAAGCAGGCACCAGAAGCGCACCGGCAGCACGAGGAACCGGTACAGCAAAGCGGTGCAAAAACGCAGAGCCAGTGCAAACAAAGCACGAGCCGGAGGCTGGAGGGACGGAGGCAGTCTCAGCCACGAGCGCGGCCATCGCCGGCCAACGCAGCACCAGCGGCGCCCAGCGGCGCACAAGCGGCGCCCACTAAAGACATACAAGCGACGCCCAGCACCGTTCGCCGCACAGCGGCGATCCACCGGATCGAGCCTCCCCTGGCTTGGCCCTGGTGGCGGGCTTTGGCGGGCTTTGCCGTCGCTGTCTAGTGCGCAGCCTGCATCCGCCAACCCAATGATGCCATAGTGCGCATGCCTGGGACAAAAGCTCATGTCACTGCGACAATCTCCGCTAAGGTTCCACCAGCACACTAAGTGACCCACACAGCGGCGTCACCCGGCTCACAGCTCAGCTCTTCCCACCGAGCACAGAACACAGCGCACACAGCGCACAGCACACAGCGCACAGCACCGCGGAGCCAGACCAGCCGATCGGCCCTGGCCTCGCACCCATCTTGCCCTCGGTAACCAGGCACATCGCACGCCAGCACCATGGCACAAAGACGCCTCTTGAAGGAGTTGAAGCTGCTCACAAAGACGCCCGCCAGCAGCAGCAACCCGCAGATCCTCGAGCTCGCGCCCGTGGACGCAGAAAAGTCGCTCTTCCTGTGGGCGGCGGTGATCGCCAAGCCCACGCGGGCGGACTCGCCGTACTACTACAACGGCCAGTGGCAGCTCGCCATCACCGCGGACGAGCTGTACCCGCGCAAGCCGCCCACGATCCGGTTCGCCGCGGCCACGCCCATCAACCACCCCAACATCAACTTCGACACCGGCGAGATCTGCCTCGACATCTTGAAGGACGAGGCGTGGTCGCCCGCGTGGACGTTGGAGCACTTGGTGGGCGCCATCCTCATGCTCTTGGACGACCCGGAGCCCGACTCGCCGCTCAACGTGGACCTGGCCAACCTCTTCCGCTCCGACAAGCTTGCGTTCGAGTCCGCGGTCCAGTACACCATGTGGAGGCACCGCACGCTCCACGGCCCGCGCCTGGACATCGGCCTCAGGCCCCCGGAGCTACGGGTGGGCCCAGCGAGCGGCAGCGACAGCGGCAGCGGCAGTGACAGCGAGGACGCTGGTGACGCTGACGACGCCGGCGACGCACACACCGCCGGCGACGCACACGCCGCCGGGCAACTGCCACAGCTCCGAGCCCCCGCGCCCGCCCGCGCGGACGTCAACATCCACGACCTCGGGCGCATCGTGACGCAGGAGTTCTTGAAGAAGGCCACCGAGGTGGAGACCAGCGCGCCGTCCAAGAGCCCGAGCCCCGACTCCACCGAGCACATGGCCGCGGTGCACCAGCACGTGTCCAACAACGTGGCCAAGCAGATCGAGCAGATCTGCCTGAAGTCGGGCGCCACGAGCCCGCAGCCGCTGCTGGACGTGGACGAGAGCGTGTCGGAGGTGGGCCGCGTCAAGGCGCTGTTCCTCCACCAGATCGACGACCAGGTGGAGAAGCACCGGCGGGCGCAGGAGCGGCAGTGAGCGCCCACAGAGGCACAGAGATAGACGGAGAGAGCGGCGACGGCGGGATCCGCGCGGAAGCACGCCGGCGTTTTGTATTTACTTCTGCTTCACATAATACGACATACTATTCTAAGGCGAGAACGCGCGGCCGCACCAAACATAAACACCACCGCACCCCCACCAGCACACAACCATGGCGGTCGGAGAAAGCCGCAGCGACCTCCTCCTGTGGCTCAATTCCGTCTTGAGCCTCGACTACGCCAAGGTCGAGCAGTGCGGCACCGGCGCCGCGTACTGCCAGCTCATGGACTCCATCTACGGCGGCGTGCCCTTGGGCAAGGTCAAGTTCGGCGCCAACATCAGCGAGTACGACGCCCGCAACAACATGAAGGTGCTCCAGGCCGCGTTCAACAAGCACCGCATCACCAAGCAGATCGAGACCGAGCGCCTTATCAAGTGCAGGCTCCAGGACAACTTGGAGCTCCTCCAGTGGTTCAAGCGGCACTGGATGGACCGCAAGGACGTCAACGTGGCGTACGACGCCGTGGCCCGGCGCCGCGTCAGCGGCGGCGACAGCGCCTCCGGCCCGTCCTCGCGCCGCAGCACGTTGGGCGCCAACCCGCCGCCCGCCAGGCCGCTCTCCTCGGCCAGCAGGCTCAGCCGCGCCGGCAGCGCGGGCTCGTCGCCGGGCCACGCGCCCGGCTCACTCCAGATGCCCAAGCAGCGCTCGGCCACGGCGCTACCGGCGGTCAACCGGCGCACGTCCAGCTCGGACCTCTCCCGGCAGGTGGCGGAGGCCACGCAGGAGTTGGCCCAGGTGCGCGACGAGCTCAACGAGTACAAGATCATGACAGACAGCCTCGAGACCGAGCGCAACTTCTACTTCAACAAGTTGCGCGAGATCGAGATCCTCTCGCGCAACATCCAGCTCCAGTACGAGCGCGACGACGCCGAGGCCCGCAAGGTGCAGCAGACCACGGTGTTGGAGGTCTTGGCCCAGGTCCAGGACATCCTCTACTCTACGGAGAAGGGCTTCGAGATCCAGGATGAGCACGACGACTCCTTCTGAGCGGCCAGCACTCACGGCGTGGGGGCTCCGGCTGAGGGCTCCAGCACACGCGACCAGGGCTTCGCGCCTCAGCGCGGCCTGCGAAAAACACTGGGCGCCATGAAGAAAACGAGCAGAGGAAAAAAATAAAAACCTCCTCCAGTCTGCAGCGGAATACAAAGCCGCAACACAGCTTCGGATTCTTTGCCCAGAGGACGCTCCCGATACCCCGCAGCGAGCCGGCCCGGAAAAAATTTTCGCCCGTTGTTGCGCAAGCGAATTCCACTTTTGGAGCTCATCGCAAATCATTTGTGTCCCGCCAAGCCCACTCAGCCGTGCACCCGATGACCTCTGCCTCCACGCAGCAGTATAGGAGACGGCACTCGTCGGCGTCGCCGTACCCGTTCACAGCCAAGCCGGGCCCGCACTTCCCGGCCCACGGCAAGTCCGACTACTCCTCCATGGCCCGGAGCCTAGCATCGCGGAGGTTCTCCGACGAGGAGGGCGGCCGCGTCAAGGAGCTGTTACGCTGCCAGTACTGCGGCAAAGCATACAAGCACATCTCGTCCCTCGCCAAGCACTTGTGGGAACACACGCCCGAGTGGACGATGACGAAGAAGTTGCTCATCTCCAAGCACCAGCAGGTCCAGCTCTTGGAGGCCGCGTCCATCCTCGTGGGGATGAACGAGCCGGGCTCGGACGAGCGAGACTCGCAGCTCATGCCCCGCTCCCCCATCTCACGCTCGCTCCCACCCTACGAACACGACCACGACGCCTTGCTAATGCCCGGCGAGCTGATTCCGTCCAACTACTCGCCTATGCCTGGATGCGTAGGGGGGTACATAGACGTGCCGAGCCACAGACACAGGCGCTTGGAGTCGCCGGAGGAGGCAGACGAGCTAGACCAGAAGTACGAGCAGCAGTACGGGCTGGAGTATGGGCAGAAGAAAGAGGGGGGTGACGACGACGACGAGATCGTGGGCAAGATGGAATAGTATATATTTAACTACGTCTGGTTCCAGACAGCTTTGATTGGATTTAAAACAGGATTTTCCAAAGTGCAAAACGACCGTATGTACAAGTGATGGCGCGATGCCGGTGGTGCAATGCGACTGCTCTGCTCTGGGCTGGGCTGGGCTGCGCTGGCCACTAGACCAGTGCACCAGAAGCGAGCAGAAAAATCCTCCAGGGCTCTGGCTAAGCGTCAAGTCTCCCTCTCAGTCCTGGCGTGGCCCTGCACGGCCTGAAACCCCCATCCAGAAGAGCCGTATTGGTGATTCTTTTGGGGCAGGACTAAGCGAGGATTCATGAGGCTCGCACAGGAAAGCGGAGCAAATCCCCAGTGTATCATAGTACATCCAGTGGCGCCCTCGGGCCATACCACGGGTGTCTCCAAGCGCACAGACATTCGCGAGTAGAAGGCGATTCCACACGAATCGGCCTCATAGTAGCCTTGTCCGCATTGAAGCCACACAACGTGGCGGCCAGAAACGCCGCCGGGCTCCACTCTCCCGGGAGACGCGGCGCTAGTCCTCGCCTCGTATGACGGTCTCGTTGAGCGGCTGCACCTTCTCGTACTGCTCCTTCATGGCGAGCTGCTCCCTGTGCTCCAACTCGTTGGCCGCCTGCTTCTTGGACAACTTCAAGCGCATGCGCTCTGCGTCCTTGATGGGCCCCTGGCGCAAGCTCTCCCGCTCGAGCCGCTGCTCGACGTTGATGTACACGAAAGAGCCCACAGCAAAGAGGCACGATGCAGCAAACGTGACTTTGGACGCGGTGGACATGGCAGATGACGCTTGGAATCGGCCGGATGATGCACCATCAGTCGAGTGTCTGGGCTATATGCACGCCGCACCGATCCAACAGAAACACTTGCAACACCACTTTTCCTCCTGCCACGTACTTTTCTCTTCTTTCTACCGATTCCCACCGTGTCTCACTGTGCCACGGGCCTCTCCATCCATGTTTGCGACACCACAGGCTACAATCTCTGCCCGTGGCCAGCCGTGGCCCTCCCACTCAGCCGTTTTTCCCGTTTTTGGTGGCCACCGGGAGCACCCAGCACAGGGCGGCAGACCCCATATATATACGACCAATTGCCACCGTGTTGCTCCAGCTTCTGACGTACAGCCAGCGACTGCAATTCCAGTTTGCAGCCCCGAGCTGCGACCGGGGCCCCCGTTTGCGCGGGTGCGCAGACACCCGTACATCCATCACCGGGGTGCTTTTGGGTTTCGCCAAACCCAGGCCTGGCCGGCTCACTGTTAGCTGAATTCCCTGACGCCAGACGAGCCTGCATTTGTTGGACCAGTGCACCACCCACAGTCTATGCTAAAGCGTTCTTCGCTGGATTCCTTGCAGTCTTCCACCGCTTTGCCGAGTATGTTATCTCCCAGTCTTACTGCTAATGGTCTGTCAGCACGTTGTGCGCTTCTATTAGCACGCCGCGGCACGTTTTCCACGGCCCCCCAAGACCCGCTTCTGCGCTTGCACAGCCCTGCGGACGCTACACTGGTGTGGGGGCCGTAGCCGTGCCGTTCGAGGCGGCCCCAGCACCAACACCGAGTGCCCGATGATACCCGGGGCCGCATCTCGGATCATATTGAGCACAGTTGCCTCGACGTGCCCAATCCGCCCCCGCTGCCCTACGACTCTCTGTGTCAGTACTAACATCCAGAACAAATGAGCTTTCCGGACTCGCGGCCCAGCTCAACGCCGCAGCCCGACGAGCAGAACTTCTCGGGCGCAGTGTTTCCGCCGTTCGTGGCCGGCGAGCCACAGCACAAAAAACTGTCGGTGTCGAACTTGACGAAGAACTTGATGTCTGCAAAGTACGTCCTGGGCTCTTCCGAGCTGGACTCTGCATTTGGCCGGCCGCCGCCGTCGTACTCAACGTCCGTTGGGAACCAGAGCCAGTACGTGCCCCCGGGGCTGTTTGGCTCCCAAGCCAGCCATCCAAACTCCATCTCATCCTCCTTCAACCACGGCTCGGCTAACCAGTTTGCACCCAGCTACACGTCGGCGTCGCTGTTTACAGGCGGCAATGTCAACTACATCCCCAGCGGCCATAACATCCCAAACGTGGTGTCGTCCTCGTACAAGTCAAACAACTCCTTCACGCCGTCGTTCCAAAGCGCCTCATTGCAGCCCGAGAGCCTCCTGGGATCACACAAACCCAACAACCCCTCGACGTTACCGGGCCTATACAAGCCGCCCGGCATCCCCACAACTAACATCTCCATGGACTCTGCAAACCCTCAAATGTCATTTCCAAATAATAATAACGGCGGCGGCTTTGCCCGCACGCAATCAGGCTTTTCCTACGAAAACAAAGGCTCCTCGTTCCTACAAAACTCCTACGCTGACACGATGGAGAGCGACTCGTCGCACAGAACGTTGGGCCCAATGGACTTGGACAGCTCCTCGCAGTTTCAGCAGCAGGCGCCCAACCAGTACATCCGTTACGCCACGAATGACCAGAGCAAAACAGGCAATGCCGGGTTTGCGACGGATCCATCATCGCACGCGCAAGGACAGTTTTCCATGGAACCCGATCATTACATGTCATACAATGAGTTTCTCGAGTTGCTTAAAAACCAAGACCCGGCAGAACACGATGGCGATCGCGGGTACGAAGAGCACCTCAATATTGTTGAGTACCCCGTGGGCGAGTTGATTACGATGTTGGCTTGTCTCTTAACAAAGATCATACAGGCCAACGATAAGCTTCATCCGAACCATTTTGAGTCCACGCTCGCGGTCAGACAGAAGCAAAAAGAACAGAGAAAAATCAAGAAGGAGAAAAAGCAGACGCCAGCCTCGCGCGAATCCACCAGCTACACGAGTGGCGGCATCAGCACGACAGTGTCGCATGTGTCCGACGACGAGAACAGCGACGAGTCGTCGGACGACGAGGAGGATGAATTGAAGAACAGGTATCTCGCGAACGTGCTAGCGTTTCACGGCACGAACGTGCCGGGTATCTCATTGCATGCATATCTCACCAGAGTGCTCAAGTACTGTCCTGTGACGAACGAGGTGTTTTTGTCGCTCTTGGTTTACTTTGACCGGATTGCGAAGCGAGCGAACAACCTCCAGAAGAAGAAGCCCAACCAGGACGGCACGGAAAGCAAGGAGGGCGAGCAGCTCTTCGTGATGGACTCGTACAACATCCACCGGCTCATCATCCTGGGGATCACAGTGAGCTCGAAGTTTTTCAGCGACATTTTCTACAAAAACCTCCGGTACGCGAAGGTCGGAGGGCTCCCGCTCGAGGAGCTCAACTACCTAGAGCTCCAGTTCCTCCTCTTGCTCGACTTCAAGCTCATGATCTCGGTGGAGGACCTTCAGAACTACGGGGACCTTTTGCTCAAGTTCTGGAAACGAGAGCAGTTGGCGAGCGAGTTCAAGGACCCGCAGGGAGACGAGGCGGCAACCCCGAGCCAGTAGCCGGAACAACATCCTTTAGCGACTGCACGGGCCGGCTCTTAGAGCATCGCACCAAGAAGCACTTCCTGAAGTAGTAAATCGGGCTCTCGTAAAATAGACTTATGTGCAGGCAAATAAATGGTACATTTCTGGAATAGGCAGCGTTTTCTCAGTTGGGTAAGAGGCTGCGCCATGGACTGTCTTTGCTCTTGATTCAGTATATAGGTGGGGAAGAAGGGCGAAAATGCTGAAGGGCTTGTTTTTTACCCACCACCCCCAGCACAGTCGCTCGTTCCGAGTCCCGTATACCCTTCCCGATGTCGTCCCAGTTGATGAAGCTCACTGGAGCGTGGAGCACGGACGTGCTCCCCACGCAGACAACATTAACCCACATTGATCCCACCCACATCTCCGGGGTGATCGAGACGCTTTTGTCGGCCTCGTCCGCATACCCAACGGTGACCAAGAAGATCGACTTGTACCACCTTGCGCGGGACGCCAAGGGGGCCAAGGCGTCGCTCTCGGTGATCTCGGCCCAGCACTTCATCGCCACGGCCACGGCCACACAGGAGCTCCCCAGAATGACGCAGATCATCTGGAACGCCACGATGGAGCTCCAGGACTTGGAGATGGGCTTCAACTTGTACCAGATGAAGTTGAGCACGGTGGCCAACGCGGTGTTTGCGCTCATCTTCGCCATCCTCCTCTTGTCGCACACGGGGCTCTTCATGTGGAAGCAGTACCTCTACTTCGGCGTGTGCTTCATGCTCGGCACGGGGCTTGAGTTTGCCGGGTACGTGGCGCGGCTCATGTCCATCGACCACTACTCGGACAAGGCCCGGTTCTTGTGCCAGATCATCTCGTTGACGTTGGCGCCCGCGCTCATCATGGCGGGCGTGTACTTTTTGCTTGCGCAGCTCTTGGTGATCTACGGGCGGCGGTTCTCGAAGATGAAGCCGTTGTGGTACTCGTACATCTTCATATTCTGCGACATCTGCTCGTTGTTGATCCAGGCCGCGGGCGGCGGGCTCGCGGCCATCAGCCTCCAGAACCTCGAGAGCACCAAGCCCGGCACGTACGTGATGCTCGGCGGCATCGTGGTGCAGGTGATTTCGATGACGATGTTCATCTTCTTCCTCTTGGACTTCGTGTGGCTGATCTACTTCCGCGCCAGCCCGCACGTCAAGTTCCTGTTCTCCAACCTCTTTGGGTTGTTGTTCCAGACGCGCCACGGGCGCATGCTCCAGGAGGACTACTTGTTCGGGCAGTACAACCTGCGGTACGAGTACATCTGGTCGCGGCGCGTGTTCGGGTACTACCCGCTCGCCATCTTGACCGGCGTGTTCTTCGTGTACGTGCGGTGCGTGTACCGTGTGGCGGAGTTGGAGGAGGGCTGGACCGGGTACTTGATCACGCACGAGGAGTACGTGATGACGTTGGACGGCTTGATGGTGTTGCTCGCGTGCGTGCTCTTCATCCCGTTCCACCCCGGGTTCATGATGGGCAAGGGCGCCAACATCTCGGTCTCCAACATCTCGCACAACGTGGACGAGGAGCGGGCGCTGGTGCGCGGCGACATGCTGCCGGGCTACGACGAGAAGAGCTCCGGCTCCAGCTCGTTCAACGAGAAGACCGGCTACATCGACAGCTCGTACGAGACCGCGTCTCAGCAGAGCTCCCCGAGCCAGCACTACTCCGCGGACCCCAAGAACCCGTACTTCATCCCGCGCATCAGCGTGGTTCCCGACTCGGGCGCACAGTCGCCCAACCCGTTCGGCGATGCCAGAGAGAACCCATTTGAGGCCAGAGAGAACCCGTTCGGCGCCAGAGCGAACCCGTTTGAGGCCAGAGAGAACCTGTTCAAGGCCAGAGAGAACCCGTTTGAGGAGAATCTGTTTGAGAGCCCGCTCGCTTCGCAAAACCACTTTGCGTCGCCCGGCTCCAGCTCGCCGCAGCAGGACGGCCACAGGAAGTGGCCCGGCTTCGGCAAGGCCTCCAGAGACACGCTGGCCGGCGAGACGGTGGGCATTCCGTACGACGCCATGGCCGAGCAGCCGCAGCTGACGCAGAGCTCCATCTACAAGAAGCTGATCAGGAAGGCCAGCGCAAGCAAGCGCAGCAGCTGGGCGGACATCTCGCTGATCCCCGAGAACCCCTACGCGCGCAAGGCACCGCAGCACGAGCTCGCCACGTCCGGGCCGTACGAGCTCTACGGCAAGGAGGTCAAGGTGCACTCTGCACACGAGCTAGACAGGGTGTTTGACGCGGGGCGCAACAAGTTCCTCGCGGGGGTGTTCGACGAGGCCGCGGAGGAGCTGGACTTCAGTGACGACGGCGACTTCGTTTTTGAGTTTGGCAAGAAGAAATAGACATGCATAATGATAACGACAGAACGCCGTAGATAGAAAAATACAAGCAAAATAGAGGCAAAATAGAGGCAAAATAGAGGCAGGAGCAAATAGAGGGAGCAATAAGCAAAATAGAGAGCTGACGGAAGCGCGCCCGCGCAAACAGTGACCGCGCCTAATCTGTGTTTTGGTTCTCCACTCCAACCACTTCTTCTTTTTCCACACCCCCAAAATGCCTCCAAAAGCCAAGGCCGTCGTCCCCGCCGCCAAGATATCCTACAAGGGTGCGTTGAGCTCCGCGCAGAGGCGCCCGCAGCAGCGCCCGCCGCCTGGCCCGCTGTTGCTGCGTTGTTTACATCGCGATACTAACCCCCAGACATGATCAAGTCCGCCATTCTCTCGTTGAAGGAGAGAAACGGGTCCTCGTATGTGCTCCGAATTCCGTGAACCGTGTTCAATACTAACGTCCAGCCGCCAGGCAGTCAAGAAGTACGTGCAGTCCAACTACGACGTGAAGGCTGCCAACTTCGACTCCTTGTTCAACACCGCGTTGAGAAAGGGCGTGGACACCGGCGACTTTGCCCAGCCCAAGGGCCCCTCCGGCCCCATCAAGCTCGCCAAGAAGGAGAAGGTCACCGCGCCCGTGGTGGCCAAGGTGGCCAAGGTGGCCAAGGTCACCAAGCCCGTCAAGAAGGCTGCGCCCAAGAAGGTCGCCAAGCCCGCTGCCGCTCCCAAGAAGGCCGCCAAGGCCGCCCCCAAGAAGGCCACCAAGGCTGCTCCCAAGAAGGCGGTCGTCAAGAAGGCCGCCCCCAAGAAGGCGGCTGTCAAGGCTGCCCCCAAGAAGGCCGCTCCCAAGAAGGCCGCGCCCAAGAAGGTAGCCGCCAAGGTCACCAAGCCCGCTGTCAAGAAGGCGGCCCCCAAGGCCGCCGCCAAGAAGGCTGCTCCAAAGGTGGCCGCCAAGAAGGCCGCTCCCAAAAAGGCAGCCACCGCCAAGAAGGTGGCCAAGCCCGTGAAGCGCACCGCCAGGAAGTAGGCGGCTTTTGTTCTCTGTACACTAGATTGTTCGGACCCCAGACACTGTTTTTGTTTCCCGACAGGATGTTTGCCGGCCGCGGCGTGCGCCGTGCCGGCCTTTGTGTAATAATTGATGCTCTTGTTTACCACCGCCCGGCTCATAGTCCGGCACAATGCGCCGGTCCATCTCAACGCGCTCGGCCGCGTACTCCGCCGTGCAATGACCACCACGCCGCCCCGGATCTCCATAATCGTAGCCGCGCTCCTGCCGGGCTTTGGCATCGGCGCCCTGAACAAGCTCCCGTGGCGCCTCAAGCAGGAAATGAAGTACTTCCGCGACGTCACCACCCGCAGCAGAGAGGGCTACGTGAACGCGGTGGTGATGGGCCGCAAGACGTGGGAGTCCATCCCGCAGAGGTTCCGCCCGTTGCCCGGCCGCTTGAACGTTGTGCTCTCCTCGTCGCACACAAACCAGGCCGCCAACGGCGTGTTCTACTTGAACTCCACCGACGCCGCGGTGCTGCTCCTCCAGGACCCGGCCTTCACCCACGACAGCCGCAAAATCGACAAGATCTTCGTCATGGGCGGCGCGCAGCTCTACAACGCGTTTGTCAAGGACGCCCGCGTGGACCGGTTGCTCGTCACGGACGTGAGGTTTGTGGGCGACGCGTCGCGACAGCCCGTGCTCGACTCGTTTTTGGACTGGGACCTCTCCGCGTGGCAGAGGAAGCCCGTGGCGGACTTGAAGGAGTTTGTGGGCGTGGACTTTGCCGAGGGCCAGATCGTCGACGGCGACTACGCGTACGAGTTCACCATGTGGGAGAGAAAGAAGTAAACGATATATGGAATACGAAAACAATAAACGGCGAGAAGTGAAGGGCCGGTCACTGGGTGTACTGGAAGTTCAAGCGGTAGATCAGCTCGCAGGCGATCCACCAGCAAGGCTGAGGCGGCAACGTCCGGCGCTGCTTCTCGGTCTTGCGGAGGTGCTGGTCGAACAAGAACAACTCGTAGAAGAGACGTAGGTTGGGCTGCACAATCACGTTGAAGCGCCACACCCGCACGTGCATGTAGCTCTCCAACACGCCCATCTGGAGGTGCTTCATCACCGACGCAATGGCTAGCGTCGCCGAGCGGGACACCCCGATGCGGCAGTGCACGAGCGTGCGGGCAGGGTCATGCGGGTCCACCAAGAGCTTGCTCTGGAGCCACTCGGGGCACCCGACCAACAACGGGAGCATGGAGTCGCGGCCGTCGTCCTTCAAGTTGTGGATGTAGATCACCGAGCGCACCTTGGGCACGCGGGCGGCCGTGCGGCCAAAGAGCTTCTGCCGCATGCTTTCCGACGTGATGCTGATCTCGTACACCAACGACTGCCCGCGGTTGAAGGTATAAATGGGCTTGAGCACCGCGGTGTCTGCGGCGGCGTCGTCGCCGGCCTCGTGGTCGAACCGGCAGCTCAAGCCGTCCAACCAGCGCGGCTTCTCGCCGATCGAGATGAGCTGCGTGATGCTCAACGCCGACAACACCGTGGTGGACGACGCGTGGTCCACCGACCCGAGGAAGAAGTTGTTGTATATGCGAGAGGGGAAGTTGATCTCCTTGTCCAGGCGGAACCAGTCCAACAGCTGCGCGGGCTGGCGCCACGACGAGAGGATCTTGTTGGTGGGGAGCTCGTCCAAGAGCTCGCGGGGCTTCACCGGCTGCCGCTTGCACCACTGGATGTGCGGCTCGAGGTCCTTGAGCAAGGCAAAGTCGCCGTCGTTGACCTGGAACCGCGGGCCGCCCTTCCGGAAGAGGCAGCCCGCGACCTCCTCCAAGTGGTCCGAGCCCCAGAAGAGCCCAAGGCTCATGAGCAACATCGTGGTGCCCGTGTAGCCGTCGTGGCAGTACACTAGCACGTTGCGCCGGCACGTGTTGACGGCCAAGTTGATGACCCGCAACACATTGAGAAAAGCCACCTCGTCGGCGGTGCTGTGCAAGCCGCCCAAGCCCACCAAGGAGCTCGGGAACTCCAAGTAGAGCGGCGTCTCGAGGTTCTGCTGCTCGATGCACGCCAACACCTGCGCCAAGGTCTCCTTCGCCGGCAAGCGAGCGTGCTCGTGGCAGTAGATGTGGAGCTTGAAGTCGTGCTGCGACGCCTTGCTGGGGCACGAGATCAACTGCTGGTAGTCAAACACGTTGCCCGAGTACAAGCGCGGGTACACCTGGGTGAGCGGGTTGGTCTTCCACACCAAGTGCTGCTCGAGCGCCAACACGCTGTCGTAGAAGGAGCCGCCGTCCAAGTGGAGCTGCTTGCCGACCGCGCCGCCGAACCCGTGCCCGTCTGCGGCACTGTCTAAATAGGGGCGCATGAGCGGCCATTGGCTCTCCTCAAAGTGCACCACGTACACGAACTGCAGCGACTGCGGGCCCATGAGGTGGTCGATGAGCTGCGCGGCCTCGAAGTTCGTGGAGAAGTCCATGGAGTTGTTGTAGATGACGAAGCTGGACACCGCGGCCATGAGCTTGATCTGCAGCTTGTAGTTTCTGTTGATGTGCGGCGACATCTTGCTGCACAGCGTGCCGAGCAACTGGTGCGGGTTGCGGAAGGGCTCGAAGTCCAGGTAGTCGAGGTGCTCGGCGTCGGGGCTCAAGTTGACGCCGCTGCGCACCGTGAGCAACTCGTCCACGGTGACGGAGTTGACGAGCCTGGGGCTCGCGTCGTCCAACGTGTTGACGGCCATGAGCTGGAAGCTCTGCTCGATTCTCTCTGTGGAGTCGAGGTGCGGGAACCGCTCTGTGATTTCCCGGGCGCCCTTGTTCAAGAGGCCCATGTCGGTCTCCGGGTTGAACCGCTCGTCGAAGTACACGCGGTCTTTGAGCGACGTCAACCCATGCAAGTACGGGAACACCGTGCTGGACGGTGGCATGCTGTTTTCGGGGCTGTAGTTCAAGTCTAGGAGCGCTCGGAGCTGGTCCGGCGATGAAATGAGATGCACGTTGGTGCCCGGGAGCCGCGAGAGACCCTCGTTGAGGTCCGCCAAGCGGCTGGCCACGGTCACCTTTTCTGCCGCCTTCAAGCTGCCGAGGTCGCTGTCCAGCCATATGGGCGACGACGACACACTGCCGCACTCCAAAGGGCTGTCCACCAACGTGGATTCGGAGCACTTGCGTGGGCTCCGTGTGTCGGCGATGGGCTTCGCCGTCATGCGGGCGGCAGCGAAGTCCGCTGCGCTGGCCACGGCGGACTCCTTGGTTAGCAGGAGCGTGGACTTGGACTTGTTTCGGTGCTCGGAAAAGCACGACACGGCAAACATCTTGCTATACCTGGCTCAGCAGGAACGGCCAGGCGCAGACTAGCCAGAAGGAAGTGAAGGAGTGACTAGAAGGAACGGACTCCTATTTGTCTTGGCCGTCTTGTGGCAGCAATCAGCCAGTCCAGTCAGTCGAGCAAGTCTAAGCAAGCCGTCAAAGCAACAATGCGTGCGGCTCAACAACACTGAGACCGAAGAAGCAACACAAATTGGGCAGCCTCGAAAAAAGAGCCGGGTGGGAGCAGGCGGAGTAAAAGCAGCGGGGATGCTCGCAGAGAAAACAAGTGGGTGAAATTCCTTGGGCCTGAGTGATTTTATAGCAAATACCAGGCCCACGGATTTGGAGCGCAGCCAGTGACGACTTCATGCATGGAGTAAGCACTCACTAGCCCGGCGCGTCTCGGCTAAAGTACCTTAGTGCGGAACACGCTGCGAGTGGCCCAGCACGGAGGCAGTCCAGCCACGCCAGACAGAACAAGCAGAGACGGAAAAAAGAGGCAGAAAAATCACATTCGGCAGAAGCAGGGCCGCCCATTCATGGCGGGGGCCCTTGGCTCGTAGCGTGTTGTAATCTCAGGCCACCCCACGCCCCGTGGCCCGAGCACAGCGGACGCGTACCGGTTTCTTCGAAAATGCCCCCATTGGGCCAAGCGACGCCCGTTGGGCACTGCTCTGGCCCGTCACGATTCCGGAAATGTGAATATATGGCCATGCCTGAGCGGCCGCGTTAGACGGCGCGCGGCGAAGAACCTAGACTTTAGACGGCAGTCTCACTTTGGCTGGGCGTTTTCCCAATGCGGCATGCTACTGAACCTTATCTGGCGCGGGCCGGCTACCCCTGCGTCATTTGTTCCGGATTCGTTATATTCGGTGGAGCGCCTTACGCGGTCGTCGGCTCTACACGCGGCCTGCGATCCGCCGCCGTGGAGCCGGGAGCGCTCGGGCACGGCGGATGCCAGGGCATGTGGCATGGCATGTGGCTGTTGTGGGTGGGAAATGTCGCGGGTGCGACCAACCACTTCGCGACATGGCCCGTGCCAAGCGGTGGGAAATGTCGCGCCTCCACCACCTACTCAGATCTGCCCGCATGTTCGCTACAGCCAGACGCTTCCAGGCCTCCGCGGCCTACACCCAGGCGCTCGGGGCGCTCAAGCAGGACTTGAAGCAGGCCATGCTTGCCAAGAACAAGGTGGAGAAGAACACCATCCGCTCGGTGTTGGCCACGATCAAGAACAGCGAGATCGACGGCGCCAAGCAGACCGAGTACGACTTGTACCGCGTCTTTGGCAAGATGTTGAAGCAGCGCGCGGACTCCGAGGCGTTGTACAAGCAGCAGAAGCGCGACGACTTGGCGGCCGTCGAGGCCCAGGAGTCGGGCATCATCCGCAAGTACCTCGAGGCGTTGCCGCTAGCGTCCGACGACGAGGTGTCGAGCCGGTTGGAGGCGTGGATGAAGCAGCTCCACGCCGAGGGCGGCGCGGCCGTGGGCAAGAGCGACATCCTCCGCAAGGTCACCCCGGAGTTTGCCGAGGAGTGGAACACCGTGACCGCTGCGATCCGCTCCAAGATCCCGGCCTTGTACAAGAAGATCTGGGGCTGAGGCGCGCACCTATGGGAACCGTACATAGTCCAGGCCCTGCCTGCCTCCCTAATACCGTCGCCATAAGCCAAACACTGTAAGCTACGGAGCGCTGCGGAGCACTGACAAACCCAAGCAATCTGCCTGGCCACCTCCTGCAATCAGGCGTGCCCAGTCTCTGCAGTAGCCATTCCAGGGGCCCTGCCGCGCCCAGGTGCTGACTAACACCGGTGCTGGACGGCCTATTTCTCTTTTCGGGCCCTCTACTCTCTGCGCGCCATGCTATGCTCGCCCCACGCCACGTCGGGTGTTGCGTTCCTCCTCTCCTTGTCCTTCCACCTGTACGCAAAAGTCTGTGCTCTCACCAAAAAATTGGTCGGCGGACGCACTCGACCAGGAAGCAAAGACGAAAACTCAACGCTGGAGTAGCCGCTGTGTCTTTGTTGGCTGCATCAAAACAATATGTCGGAGGTACGTTTCAAATTTGCTGTTTTCTGGCGCCGGCGCCGTGCCGGCGTCGTGCCGCCGCCTTTCCGGCCATGCTACGTGTGGGAACAATAGCGCAGGAGGGCGCCTGGCAGCCGGCGTTTCGGGGGCGTTCCGGCGTCGTTTCGGGGTCGCCTGGAGCTCGTTTCAAAGCCGTTTCGCCCATTGCCCACCGCCGCCGCCTCGCCCCGTCCCGCCTCTGCTTCGCAGGCGTCCCAGAAATCCCGCAAGCCTGCCGCCAACATGTTTACTAACGAACCGCAGGTCAAGAGAACAATCAGGATAACCACGCACCAGCTGATCTTGAAGGATGTGCCCGCGGTGGAGAACTACCCCATGAGGCAGTGGTCCATCGAGATCACCATGCTCAACGAGCAGGGTAACCCGGTTCCCGCCAACATCCTAGATCGGGTCACGTACACGTTGCATCCCACGTTTGCCAACCCAATCCGCACGTTAAAGCTGCCCCCCTTCAAGGTCGAGGAGCAGGGCTGGGGTGAGTTCGACATCCCCATCGCCGTGCACTTGGTCGGCATCCCCGGCAAACTGGGCGAGCGCAAGTTCAACCACGACTTGAATTTTTTGCAGGAAACATACACGGTCGACCACACGATCCTGGTGCCGTTGAAAAACGCGCAGTTGAACAAGCTCTTGGCGGAGACAGGCTCCGTGCCCGCCGAAGGCGACGGCAAGCGCAAGACGGACTCCGACGTGCTGTCCAAGCTGAAGAAGTTGAAGAGCGCCAGCAGCGCCACAAAAGGCTCGGTGGACTTGGAGAAGCTCGCCAACGGCTTGACCAAGTTGAGCGAGGACGACTTGATTGTCATTGTGCAGATGGTCACAGACAACAGGACGAACGACATGAATATCAAGAACGACGTCGACAACGGCGAGTTCACCATGGACTTGTTTACGTTGCCAGAGCTGTTGTTGAAGAGTTTGTGGGATTACGTGAAGAAGCACACCGCCGAGGCCTGAGTGCTAGACTAGCAAAACAGCTGAGAGTTTGTAGAGCCGTGCTAAAATACAGAAAGTTTCTATTACGTCGACCAGATCTTGATTGTAGAGTCCCACGACGCCGTGGCAAGCCCCTGCCCGTCCGGGCTGATGCTCACCTGCGAGATCCGGCTCTTGTGGCTTCCGTTTCCGATCCCAATCAGCTCGACTATCTCGCGGCGTAGGAAGTCCCACGCCAAGCACCCGTAGTCTGCGTAGCACGCGTACAATATCCGCCCGGACGTGCTCAAGTCCAACGACACAACGCCCGGAGCGTCGAATTGCGACCACATGCTCCGCGTGCTGGTCGGGGAGCCCGTAGACCGCGAGCTCTCCAACCGCGCAGGCTCAAACTGCTCTCGCAAGTGGTACAGCTCCAACTCGCAAAGCGACCGGAAGTCATACGCCTTGCACACACCGTCATCGTCCCCGGACACGAAGGAGTACCCGTGCGGAAGCTGCGCCACGCAGTTTATGTCGACCTTCGACATTTGGCACGACGCCGCCGGCGACTTGCTTCTCAAGTCCCACAACTTCACCGTGCCATCGGCTCCGCCAGAGAGAAACGTCTGGGGATGGAGCCGTTCCTTCGCGGCAATCAGAAGCAGTAGCACGTCTCCGTGGTGGTCCAAGAACTCCCGCACTCGGCAGTGTTTCTGCATGTCCCATAGCGCTATCGTCATGTCGCCCGACGCCGTGAGCACCTCGTTGTCGGAGAGAAATTCACACGCCGACACATACGCCGCGTGTGCCCGGGGAACCACGCGGCCCTTCTCGCGAAGCTCGAGCGAGTCGCTGCGTGCTTGGGTGTAGCTCTGGTGCACATCCTCCACCTTGTATACCGTGCACTTGTTGTCCAAGCCAGCCAGCGCCACATACCTTCCAGAGGGAGCAAACGCACACAGAAGCACCCACGGGCTCTCCAAGGCAATGGCCTGGAGCTTGTTGCCCGAGAGAACGTCCCAGATGATCATGAAACCATCCTGGCACGCGGACAAGAGCCGCACGGAGTCGCTGCTCCACTTGATCTGGGCGATTTTATCCTGGTGGCCCTTGAGGGTGTTGTACTGTCGAAGATACCGCTTTGGAGGGATTTGTGCTATGTTCTGGCAGGCCCGACTTAGGGTGGTGTCCTGGATGGATAGGTTAGACTTCTGGAGCTCAGAGTAAAGAACGTGGCAGGTTTGTTTCGCAACCTGTAGCCGTGCGGCTGTCGCCTCGGACGGGTCCAGCATATCCATGAGGCGTTTTTGCCTTCCTGGGAAGAGATGAAGTTGACGTCGAAACGGGCGAGAGCCGCTCTATGTAACTTGTATAAAACTGGGCGCCCTGTGTGTGAACATGGATGCAAAACGTAGTCAAAATGTGGTACTCTCCTGCACACTAAAGATACGATGCAACCTAAAGAGCCGCCTATTTTAACGACAACTTTGCCTTACCGAGGCCCGTGCTTTTGAGCCGGGCGATAGGGCGGAGCCGCAAAGGAGCCAGCCTCAAAAGGGCGCCCAGCAGAAGCGGTCCGCGCGAGAAGGGAAAGTGAAGCTGCGTTGCGGGCAAGGTGAAACACGAGGGTCCTGCCTAAACCTTGCGTCTTTTCGCGCTGGTCCCGTCATGCGTCCCCTCGGAATTTTCCTGGTTGTCGCTTTTCGCAACCGCTGGAACCGGCGCCGCAGCAGCCTTCCTGTTGCGGGCATTTTTGGCCCGAACCTTGTCATCTCTCTCCAAGTCACCCGTGACCTTCTGCAAGTACGCCGGCACCGGAAGCTCCGACTTCAAAAAAAACATCTTCCAGTTCCGCGCCTTGTCCTTGAGCTGCACCTGGGTCCGGTTCTTGAGCGCCTCGTTGATTCTGCCTCCCTGCCCAAACAACTCGAGGATGGTGGACCACTGCGGGCCCTTCAACTCGAGGGCGTGGCGCAAGGCCTTCTCCTCCTCTCGCGTCCAGGGGCGCCTGCTGGGGCCCTTGGCCCCCATTCGTGGGTTGATGCGGATGTGGATCTGCTGCTCCTGGATCTCGATGGGAAGCAACGCGGAGGTGATTTCGCTGATTTCCTGGCTGGACGCCGGCTCGCCGTGGCTCGCTGCCTCGGGCCGGCTTAGGATCCGCTCGGGCGCATTGGCGCCACTCGACAGGTCCTTGAGGTAGTCGTCATGCGGCGACAATGGGACCTCGGGCGCCAGCCGCTCGGGGCGCTGCGGCGTGGGCTTGGTGCGCTTGCCCCATATTAGGAAGCTCATGTTTTTGGACACGTAGTCGAACAAGTCCTTCAAGAACGCGAACCACTCGTACTCCTCGTTGAGGCTAGCGTCGGGCGGATAATGCAAGAGCGTTTCTTTTCGGGACCGGCACCGGCTCACAAAGTCCAACTCGGTGGGCGAGAGCGACTTGACGCCGCGGCGCTGGAGGAGCACCTCCTCGATGTTGCTGGGCAAAATGTCCTCTAAGATCTCCTCCCGCGACCGCTCGCCGGTCTCCACGGCCGAGATGTACGCCTGCGTCTTCAAGTCGAGGTAGAGGCCCGCCTGCGGCTTGAGCACCTTGCCCACCTTGTCGCCGATGACGGTGTTGACGCCGCTCTGGAGACTCATGTTGGAGGACGTCATGTTGGACATGGAGTTGGCCGGGTCCAAGTTGTTGGCCGGGCAGAACACGCTCAAGAAGGACTCGTTCAAGTGGAAGAAGCCCACCTCGATGGTGCCGAGCGTGGCCGCGAGAAACGTGGCCAAGTTCACCTTGCGCAACGTGGACTCGATGGTCTGCTCCCTGCTGCGGAACATGCTGGGCGTCTTGTCGCCCTCCTTCCAGATGCCGGGGGCCAAGTGCTCGACGCCGAGGAACGGGTCTTCCTCGGAGTAGAGGCGCTTGGTGAACTCAAAGAGCGACGTCAAGTCGCGGAACGCGGCGCCCGGCGCGGTGTCTGGGTTCGACGCCAAGTCGATGATCTTCTGGTAGGGCCCTGCGGCAAACACGCGGAGCAACTGCGAGGCCAAGTTGTCCAACACCGGGAGCGTGCTGATGAGCAACTGGATGCGCGAAGGCAAGTAGTCCGGCGCCACGATGGGGAGCGGGAGCGCGGCGAGGTGCACACTGGCCAACAGCGCTGCCGGCGGCACCTGGCTCGAGAGGGCGTTGTAGGCCGCTAGCGCGGAGTTGGTGGCCAAGAGCTCCAGGTCTGGCGGGATGTGGCCCGCGTGCGCGGCCAGGGCGGGCTTCTCGGGGCCCTTCAGTAGGCCCTCCGGCTCAGCCGAAACATGCACGGGGGACTGCGCACCGTTTCCGGACCCGGCGAGGTCGCCAGACAGCTGCGCATGGTCTGCGAGCTTGCGCTCGCTGTTGCCGGAGTCCTCGAGCTTCACGCCGGGGTCCGGCAGGCCGGAGGCGGCGCGCTGGAGCTCGTCCGCGATCATCTGGAGCTGTATTTTGTCGCCGGCGGAGGCCTTCTCTGCGCCGTCGCCGCCGGCCGCGGGCTCAGAGGCGCCGACCCCGGCCAGAGGCTGGGGGAGGTTGTGGTTTTCGCTGTCGTGGGGCTCTTGTAGGCTGTGGGGATGGGCGTCGTGCTGGGCCGCGAGGCCGTGGCCGGAGGCCAGCTGGCTTTCAAGCTGGCGCTGCTCCAAGTCATGCTGGGCGATTGCACGCTGGATCTCCTGGTCGAGGCCGTCCTCGTGGGAGAAGTTGGGCGACTTGTCTTGGGTGTTCTCTGGAGCGAGGTCTTCGGGGTACCGGTCCAGCGAGGGCATCTTGGCTAGCAAGGCAACTGAACGAACGAGCTGGTGTGCTGCGGGGTGGAACACGGGAGCGCACGGGAGCCTTTGCTTTCGGCTGGGTGGTTTGGCGATTATCGCTGTTTGCCGATGTTGTTGTGATGAGCCGCGAACGTCTGCACATACGGGCAAGAACAGAGGGCCGCCGGCCCAGCACCACGAAACACCCTGGAGGCCGTCCGTGGCGGCCGGCGCCGGGCCAAGCCAGCCAGACATGTAGTTTTGCGGTTTTCTATAAACTTTGGCGTTTGCACCCACAGCGCACGGCGCAGGCGCAACGCAGTGCCGTTCCCCACGGACCGCGCCAAACTCCACGGCAAACTCCACGCCCGCTCCGCGCCGCCTCCAACCGGCCGCAACACATTTAGGCCGGAGCCGGTGCCGCACGACGAGGTCGGGCCCGCCGTGAACAGCGTGGCGCCGCGCTGTGGCGGCCCTGGCTGCCGCAGCCCGAGCAGCGCTCGCTTGCCGCTAGGGCCGCCGCAACCTCGCACTAAATTCCATGGCCCCACGCCGCACGGCAGATCCGCTAGCAGTGTCCTAATGCGGAAGTTGGCGCCTAGCGCACCAAGCTCCGAAGACAGTATAAAACGGCCCTGCGTTCCACGGGTCCTGCGCCATCGCAGAAGCATATTATCGGAGCGTTCATGTCTGTGAGTGAGCAGTACTTCCCCAACGAGCCGGCCAAGCCCACGGTGGCATCGGCCATCCCCGGCCCCGCGTCCAGCGCCGCCGCCAAGGCGCTCGGCCAGGTGTTCGACGCCCGGGCCGCGTACTTCGTCGCCGACTACGAGAAGTCGGTGGGCAACTACATCGCCGACGTCGACGGCAACGTGCTCTTGGACGTCTACGCGCAGATCGCGTCGATCCCGTTGGGCTACAACAACCCCGCGTTGGCGCAGGTGGCGCGGTCCGATAAGATGGTGCGGGCCATCATCGACCGCCCCGCGTTGGGCAACTTCCCCGGCAAGGACACCGAGGAGATCCTCGCGGAGGTGTTGAAGGTGGCGCCCAAGGGCCAGGACAAGTTGTGGTCCGGGCTCCTGGGCGCGGACGCCAACGAGTTGGCGTTCAAGGCCGCGTTCATGTGGTACCAGTCCAAGAAGCGGGGCTACGCCTCGGCCTTCTCGCAGGAGGAGAACGAGTCGGTGATGCGCAACCAGGCGCCCGGCTCGCCCGAGCTCGCGGTGTTGTCGTTCAAGCGCGGCTTCCACGGGCGCTTGTTTGCGTCCGCGTCCACCACCTGCTCCAAGCCCATCCACAAGTTGGACTTGCCCGCGTTCAACTGGCCCAAGGCCGAGTTCCCCTCGTACCGGTACCCGTTGGACGCGCACGCCGCGGACAACGCGGCCGAGGACAAGCGCTGCTTGGCCATCGTGGAGGACTTGCTCAAGACGTGGGCCGTGCCCATCGCCGCGGTGTTGGTGGAGCCCATCCAGTCGGAGGGCGGCGACAACCACGCGTCCGCCGCGTTCTTCCAGGGCTTGCGCGACCTCACGTTGAAGCACGGCTCGCTCTTGATCGTGGACGAGGTGCAGACCGGCGTGGGCGCCACCGGCACGCTCTGGGCGCACGAGCGCTTCAACCTCAGTCCGCCCGCGGACATCGTCACCTTCTCCAAGAAGTTCCAGAGCGCAGGCTACTTCTTCCACGACCCGGAGTTGGTGCCCAACCAGCCGTACCGCCAGTTCAACACCTGGTGCGGCGACCCGGCGCGCATGATCCTCGCCGGCGCCATCGGCCACGAGGTGGTGAAGCACGACTTGGTGCGCCAGGCCGCCCGCGTGGGCGACTACTTGTACGGCAAGTTGGAGGCGTTGGCGCAGCGCTACCCGGACTACCTCGCCGACTTGCGCGGCAAGGACAGAGCTACGTTCATTGCGTGGTCGTTCAAGCGGGCCGAGTTGCGCAACAAGTTCTTGGCCGACATGAAGACGGTGGGCGTGAACATCGGCGGGTGCGCCGAGGACTCGGTGCGCTTGCGCCCCACGCTCGTCTTTGAGGAGAAGCACGCGGACATCTTGGTGGCCGCCGTCGACAAGGTGTTGTCCGGATACTAGCCAGCTACAGCGAAACCACAGCATAAGCCACAGCATTCAGTAAGCATTGTATGTGTAGTTTTCCGCCTCGCTCGGTGCGCCTGCGCGCTGCGACCAGACCTCGGTGCTAACCCCGGCGCACTTCTCCACCACTTTTCACCCCAGCACGGTTCCACGTGAGACTCAGTACATGAGACGTCAAGCACAAGCACAAGCACAAGCACCAACCAGCACCAATTAGCGCCAATTAGCACCAGCACAACCAGCACCAACCAGCAACCACACCAACCACACCAGGCACACACCAGGCACACACACGCACCATGGCAGACCGAGCGCAAGACAGGGCGCCCATCCACGCCCAGGCCGCACCCGCCGGCGCCTCCAGCAGCGTCGAGCTCTACTACTCCGCCAAGCGGTTCCTCAAGCAGGACGCCAACGCGTCGCTCCTCGCGGGCGGCGTGGCCGGCGCGGTGTCGCGGACCATCGTGTCGCCGTTCGAGCGGGCCAAGATCTTGCTCCAGCTCCAGGGCCCCGAGGCCCAGCGCGCGTACCGCGGCATGTTCCCCACCATCTGGAAGATGTACAAGGATGAGGGCTGGCGCGGGTGGTTCCGGGGCAACACGTTGAACTGCGTCCGCATCGTGCCGTATAGCGCGGTGCAGTTTGCGGTGTTCGAGGAGTGCAAGACGTACTTGTTGAGCCGAAAGGCGCCCGGCGACCAGCACTTGACGGAGCTCGACCGGCTCGTGGCGGGCTCCATGGGCGGCATCTGCTCGGTGGCTGCCACGTACCCGCTCGACTTGGTGCGGGCCCGCATCACCGTGCAGACGGCGTCGCTCAGCAAGCTCAACAAGGGCAAGTTGGGCCAGGTGCCGGGCGTGTGGCAGACCTTGAAGCACGTGTACACGCACGAGGGCGGGCTCGCCGCGTTGTACCGCGGCATGATCCCCACCACCATGGGCGTGGCGCCGTACGTGGCCATCAACTTCACGCTCTACGAGAACTTGCGGGACACCATGAACGCGTCCGCGCGCGACTTCAGCAACCCGCTCTGGAAGCTCGGCGCGGGGGCCTTCAGCAGCTTCGTGGGCGGCGTGTTGATCTACCCGCTCGACTTGCTACGCAAGCGCTACCAGGTGGCCAGCATGGCCGGCGGCGAGCTCGGCTTCCAGTACAAGTCCGTTGCGGACGCGCTCATGACCATCTTCCGCGAGGAGGGCTTCTTGGGCGCGTACAAGGGCTTGAGCGCCAACTTGTACAAGATTGTGCCGTCCATGGCGGTGAGCTGGCTCTGCTACGACTCGCTCCGGGACGCCCTCGCGGCGTGGTAGCAGGCCAGAGAGCTACAGCACAGAGAGCTACAGCACAGAGAGCCACAGACGCAGAGAGCTACATATAGCCAGGCTCAAGAGAATAGAGCAGCAGATAGACCAATAGAGCAGAACAGCGACGCAGGCCCGAGCGATGCACAGCCGTTTGTAGCCACGTGCACGCGTCACGTGACGGCCGCGCGTGATCCGCGCGCCAGCCAACCACGGCTCCTGGAACTCGGGGCAACGAAAATCTCCTCCAGACAGAGTCACACCACAAGATGAGAGCCGCCCGTGTTTTACAGTATGCCGCCAAGAAGAACGCCAAGCCGGCCGGCATCGCCGTGCCCCTCGAGATGTACCCCTTGTTCGCCGCCGTCGGCGTCGCCGTGGCTTCCTTGGGCTACTTCACCTACAGACACTTCGCCTACGACAAGCAGTTGAGGTTGTGGCACAACGCCAACTTGTCCGGCTTGGACGACGTCTTGAACAAGGCCGCCCAGGAGGAGCAGAAGAACGACGCCTCGGAGTAGGCATACGGGCCCGTGATGGGATGTGCATTGGTTCGCCTCAGGGCAGTTAGCAGCAATAAACAACATAACCAGATCTGGCCAATTGTCTTCGCTTTCTAGTCTCTTTTCTCTATTTACAGTCTACTCGCGGATGTTGGTGTAGTAGTTGGTCACCTCGTCCACCTGGTCCAAGAGCTCCACACACTTGCGCATGGCCTTCTCCTGCTCCTCGGGAAAGTCCACCTCGTTGTCGGGGCCCGCGATGTACACCGCCTTCGAGTCCCGGAGCTTGTACCCGTTGGCCGAGAGGCTGTTGCTGACCGCGTGGAGCTCGCCCACGTCGGTCACCATCCGGAACAACCTCTTGCCGTCGTACTCGTTCTGCGCGTCGTCAAACTCCTCCACGTCCTCGGCGCCCACGTCAATCGCAACCTCGAGCATCTCCTCGAGCAGCTCGTCCTCGCTCTTGGGCTCCACCACGATCTCGCCCTTGCGCTCGAACATGTACTGGCAGGGGCTGAGCGCCGCGTTGAACTTCGACAACGCGTGCTTGACGAGCCCGATCGTCCGCGTCTTGTTGTCCGTGGACGCCTCCACGATGAACGCCACGCCGCCGGGGCCCATGAACTCGTACGTGGTGTCGAACGTCTGCGCGCCGTCCGCCGTGAGCTCGCCCGTGCCCCGCTTCACCGCGTTGTCGATGATCTTCTTGGTGATGTTGGCCTTGCGGGCCTTCTCGATGAGCGTGGCCAACTGCGCGTTGCCGTCCACGCCGCCCTGCTTGACACTGGCGGTGATGCGTGTGGCCATGGCGTACGCTTCCTTGGACTTCTTGGCGTCGTTCTTGGCCTTGTCGTGCCGGATGTTCTGCCACTTGGAGTGGCCCGCCGCACGCACGCTGCTGCCGTGGAGGAACCGCACGCAGCTCGGTCCCGTTGCTCTGCTGAAACGTAGCATGGCTGACATGTATTCTGGCACCGCTGATTTCGGCTTGTGAGAACATGCAGGCCGCCGTCGAGACCTCACCACACCACGCCAGAGGGATCCGGCGGACACCGGCACAGCGCCCAGACCACGCCAACCGGCGCCAGCCGCAGCGGGACGCCTCCGACGGGAGCACTGAGGGACAGCATCGACAGACGGGAGTTGATGTTGTGGTCACGTGATCTGGCGCCGGCGGCGCCCGTTTCTCTGGCAATTGCAGCGGGGCCCGCTGGGGCGGCGGACACGGGCCTGCCACGGCGGCGTACTGGCGTTCTCCGGCCTTCCCTGTCTCGCCCTTCACTGCTGCCTGCCCGGCTTTGGCTTCTTTCCACGCCTTTCGCACCCATTGGCCGCAGCGGGGCGACAGCACAGACACGACGCAGACACGGGCAGACAATTACAAGGGACGGAGAGAAAACGGATTAGAGCCAGGGTTTGTTCGCCGACGCCGCCGTCCACGAAAAGGCCGTGGGCACACGGTGGCTGGAGCCTCCGGAGTGTGCCGCGCACGACCACCACCTATCTCAAGTATTGACCGCTCCCGCTGCACCACAGCACACAGCAGACCATGAGCGCCAACGAAGCAATGGCCAAGCGCACGTTGCTTGCGGTGATTGCCGACGAAGACTCCGTCACGGGATTGTTGCTTGCCGGCGTGGGCCAGGTGTCCAACGAAGCAGGCAAGGAGACCAACTTCCTCACGGTGGTGCCCGGCAAAACCACCGAGGACGAGGTGGAGCAGGCTTTTGACAGGTTCACCTCCGAGAGGGACGACATTGCGATCTTGTTGATCAACCAGCACATCGCAGACTTGATCAGACACAGGGTGGATGCGTACACCAAGGCGTTCCCCGCGATCTTGGAGATCCCCTCCAAGGACCACCCGTACGACCCCGAGAAGGACTCCATCTTGAAGAAGGTCCGGCGTCTCTTTGGCGAGTGAGCAGCCTCTGGCTGGCGAGCTACAGTGCCCGTGAAGGCGTGCCTCTCTTCTGGGCGCATTCAATTACTCCTCGCTTATAGCCTAATAGAACACTATTGTTCGGGACCTAGCCCATTGAACAACTTCATAGCCAAATACAACAATCGTGCTGCAACCGTACATGGTGTAGAATAGTGGGCCGCTGCCCGAGCGCCATCTGTGTTTGACCTGCCCGCACAGTCTTCTGGAGACCTAGAGCGTGACCTCGTCGAGACTGTCGGACGGCGTGGCGTCACCTGTGGCCTCCGCCGGGAGCTTGGGGAGCTCGGGGCTCTTTGGGCGTTTGTTCTTCTTTTGCTTCCTCTTCTTGTTTTTGGAGGGCGCACCCGCATCGGATACATGCTCTTTCGCAGGCGCTTCCTGCTCCTCGCTCTGTGCGCTGGCCAGGTCTTTTGAACTGCCGAGCGGGATATCCTCTTTGCCGAGCTCCTTTGGCAAGGGCTTCTCTGTCGCTGTGGCATTGGAGGTTTCGGTCGAGGAGACTCCCAAATCGAACGCGGCATCTGCCTCTGGAAGGGTCTTTGCTGAAGGGTTTTCAGAAGATTTGACTTCAGGTTCAGTTTCTTCAGTCTTTTCTTCAGCCTTGGGCTCTTCGGGCTCTTTGGCCTTTTCCTCGGCCTTTTCCGCAGTCTCGGGGGCTTCCTCCGGCTTTTCCTCAACCTTCTCTTCAGTCGTTTCTACAATCTTTTCGTCAGGCTTTTCAGAAGGTTGGTCCGCAGGCACCTTTTCATCGAGAGGTTTCTCGGCACCAGTTTCTGGCTCCTCTGGTTCCTCGGGTTTCTCCTCAGATTTCTCCTCAGATTTCTCAGATTCCTCAAGTTTCTCAGTTTTCTCAGTTTTCTCAGATTTCTCTTCGGGGGTTTCCAGGGTTGGCTCCTCGGGTTTCAGGGATTCTCCGTCCTCGGGCTTCTTGGCCTCGGGCTTAGCCCCGGGCTTAGCCTCGGTCTCCTTTGGCCTGTCCCAGTAGTTCTGGGCGAAAATGTCCGGCAAAACGGCTCCCTTCACGTAGAAGTTCCGCACGCCCACTATTCTGCGCTCTCTTTGACAGGCCTTGAGCCACTCGGGCCGGATGATGGGGATGTTCATCTCGTTGGCCTTGATGTACTCGGGGTTCTGCTTGTTTTCCCTGGTGGTCACAAAATGGGTGGTCTCCACCTTCATTTTGTTCAGCGCAGGGTAGTGGGCGCCCATGTTCTTCAATGCCTCCTGGATGTCGTCGACGGTGAAGTGCTCGGCCGGCGAAATGTCGCCCAAGCACACGTGGATGCCCGACAAGTCGGTCATCTTGTGCGTCGTCACCTCAATGGTGTCGGAGGTGTAGACGCCAGCCGTGGAGTCGAGCTTCAACTGGAACTTGAACGATTTGTCGATGGGCAAGCCCGAGAGCTTGGTCGTGCGGTTGGTCAAGGGCTGTGGGATGGCGCCGAGTTTCTTGCCGTCCTTGAAAAGAACCAAGCTCTTCAAGGACGCCGTGCCAAGATCCAACGGGTCCCACTCCAAAACACACGATGTTTGCGTGACGTTCTTGATGTGCAACACCGGCGCCTTGGGGAGGTTCTTGCCGTACGTGGAGAGGATCTCCTCCTGGATCGCCAAGAACTGCTTCTCCTCCTCCTTCTCCGTGTCCAAGTCGCGTTCACATTTGATCTTGACGATGGAGCCGGCCCGGACGCCGTTCGGCAACAAGATCGTGGGGAACTCGATCAAGTGGTGGTCCTTGGTCAACAAGAGCGCGAGCGACGCGTCTAGCTTTCCGATCGTGAGCGAGACTTCAACCATGGCGGCAATTGTACGCTTCTGTGTGCTCGTTGATGGTGTCGTAGCAGGCTGGTTTATTGCGGGGAGGTACGGGTGCGCCTCCCTCCGATTGAGGTCTGCGCCGCGCGCTACGGCCGTGGCATGGCACCGGTTGACTACCTACTGTATAACTAGGAAATATGCAAAGAGAAGAAAAGCGCTAGAATATGCCCATCGCCTGTAGGTCCTCGTTGATCTCCTCGGGGGTGGCTTTTCGGAGCAAGAGCTCGTCCACAGGAAGCACGTCGTCGTCCAACAAGCTGCTGGCGACCGCGGACGGAAAGCCGTGGAACTCCTGGAGCCCGTTGAGCACGCCCAACTCCGCATTGAGGCAGTTGCGCCGCTGCACGAGCTCGTACAACGCGTTCTGCTTGAGCACCTTCTTGTTCGGGACGGCGTTGTCCATGTAGTACTCGGCGCTGCTGCCGCCCGCAACCACCGGGAGGCTGAGGTAGTCGGGCGTCGTGGACGGGATCGCGGTGAAGTTGTAGTCGGCCACCGCCAGATCTAGGTAGTTCCACTCGCGGTTGATCTTGTACCACATGGACGTGGTGTCGGTGATCAACTCGTTCTTAGCGCCCAACAAGTTCTTCATGAAGTTCTGGTGGATCGCGGTGCGCGTGGCCACCGTCTCGGTGTTGATGCACTTCAAGCTGTAGTTCAACGTGGCGTTGGCCATCTTGATGTTCTCCTGGTAGTACTCGTTCACGCGGTAGTAGATCTGGAGGAGCTCCGGGTGCGCGCCGTCGAGACAGAGCTGCAACTCGTGCTCCAAGAGGCTGAGCTTGTCGCGGTAGAGCTTGTCGCGTAGGAACGAGAAGTCCTTTTCGATCAGGATGAGCTCCTCCACCGCGCTCTTGCGCTGCTCGTCCAAGTCCAAGTCCGCTTGCTCCGACTCGTGGTCCAGCGGCTGCTGCTCGAGGTCCGCCTCGATCTCCTTCTCCTCCTTCTGCTCCTGCTTCACCGTGTCCTCGACGTCGGCCGCGTCGCCCTCCTCCTCGGCGTCCGCCTTCTCGGACGGGTCGTCGGCGTTGCTCGTGGCGCCGTCCTCGGCCTCTGCGGCCAGGCCGTCTTGCGCGGCATCCGCGTCAGCGTCGTCCGTTGGCTCGACCACGGGCGAGCCAGCCGCGCCATGTTCGGCATCCTCTGCGCCGGAGCGTGTGTCCGCGGCGTCCTGCTTCACGGCGTCGCCGTTGCTGAGGTCGTTTTCGTCCGTGGTTCGCGACACCTCGTCGCCGCTGGAATGGCCGTCGACCTTCCTCTTTTTGCGAGCGCCCTCGGACGAGTGCTCGAAGATGTCCTCGGACGAGTCTGCGGGTTTGGGGTCCGCTGCTCGCAGTCTCTTGGGGAGCGGTGCCTTTTCTGCGGCTTCCGCGAGCCCGTTCTCCGCGAGCTCGCCGTTCTCCGGCGCGGGCGCCAATGGCAGGCCGCCACGCGAAAAGTCTTTGTCGGAGTCCTCAGAGTCGAGGTCCTGCAACTGGGGCAAGTCGGAGAGCTCCGAGAGCCGCTGCAAATCGGACTCCTTGTGTGCTGAGCCGGCGGTGGGGTCGTCGTTCAAAAAGTCCATCTTGTCGGTCTCGGCCTCGGACTCGTCGTCGCCCAAGTCGCTCAACTCCGAGCTCTCGTAGCTGTCTCGCGAGCGGGCCCGCTTATCTCGGAGCGACGCGATTTCAAACGGCGGCGGCGACGTGCCGATGTCGGTCAACGGCGAGTCCTTGGTCTGCGGGAGGTCCGAGGCAGACAGCGGCGAGGGCAAGTTGGCGGGCTGCGGCGGGAGCCCGGGGTCCTTGTGCTGGGCGGGGTCGCCGCTGGGGGTTGTGGCGAGTGGCACGGCTTCCGGGACCGGCTCGAGGTCCTGGGCGGGCATTCTTGGTGAGCGAAAGATCACGTCGGTGGGCGAGCGTTGGCCGGGGCGTCACGTGCGCGGGCGCCTCGTTGATACTGTTGGTGGCGGCGGGTGAAAGGGGCTGTGTGGAATTCCCGCCTGGCCCTGAAGCGGTTTGTGGGTCTGTTTGCTTTGTCGGAGGGAGAAAACTGGGGTGGATGAGACTGATTACCTTCGCAGATGGAGCCGGTGTGCAGGAGCCGGAGAACCGAGCGGGCAACGCTAGCCGAGGGGACGAAAACAGAGGCAGAGAAAGCGGGGAGCGGGGAAACCGCCCGCGAGAAGCCATTGCACGGCCCAGCAACGCCTACGGGACGCGGCATGCCCGGTGGCGCAGGCGTGCCAGCACGGCCCTGCGCCGCTGGCTGAGGCTGCCGCGCAGGTGGGGGCGCGCCGATAAACGGTGGGAGGTTTCGTTTGGTTTCGCTTCGTCGCGGCGCACCCGTGCACCAGGCGGCGGCATCTCATCTCGATGCCTGGATCTGGCCGGTCCTCACCCGACCCAATGTCTGTCTTCAGCTCCCTATTTGGAAAATCAGAGCGCGACAAGGACGTCGAGCTGGTCTTGGGAAAGGTGGCCGGCGGGCCTGTCGACAGGCTGAGCGTGCGGGCGCGGACCGTGGTGGAGGTTCCGCAGGAAGAGTCTTCGCTGCAAGAGTCTCTGCAAGAGTCGCTGCAAGAGTCGCTGCAAGAGTCTGCCTCGCAAGAGTCAGTCTCGCAGGGCAGCTCGTTGGAGGACGAGCTGGAGGGTTCGGAAGACGAGGATCTCGAGGCCAAGTACTTGGCCCGTGCAGAGCCCAAGAAACAGAGCGATCTACAGAGCGATGCGCTGGACGACCTGGACGACCTGGAGAGCGAGCAGGGCGAGCAGAGCGGCTCAGAGGGAGAGAGCGGTTCAGAGGAGGGAGAGAGCAAGAGCAGCCTGGCGGAACAGAAAGAGAAGGAGAAATCCAAGCCGGAGCAGGCCAAGTCCGTCGACTTGAAGGAGCAGGAGCTCGAGAAGGCCGAGCGCACGGTGTTCGTGGGCAACGTGTCCAACAAGGTGATCACGTCCAAGTCCACGTACAACGACTTCAAGAAGAAGTTCAAGCATTTGGGGGAGATCGAGTCGATCCGGTTCCGGTCCATCTCGTTCGATGAGGCGCTCCCGCGCAAGATTGCCATTGCAAGAAAGTCGCTCCACAGCAGCAGGGACACGGTGAACGCATACGTGGTGTTCAAGGAGAAGGAGGCGTCGTTGAAGGCGCCGCGGGCGCTCAACGCCACGGTGTTTGACCACAACCACATCCGGGTGGACCATGTGGCGCACCCGAGCCCGAAGGACAACAAGCGCACGATCTTCGTGGGCAACTTGGACTTCGAGGAGAAGGAGGAGGCGCTCTGGCGCTACTTCAACGCCAAGGTCGACGACGACGTGGAGTCCGTGCGCGTGGTGCGCGACGCCAAGACCAACATGGGCAAGGGCTTTGCCCTAGTGCAGTTCAAGGACACGCTCTCGGTGAACAAGGCGTTGCTCCTCAACGACAAGCCCATGGCCGAGGCCGACGGCAAGAAGCCCCGCAAGCTCCGGGTGATGCGGGCCAAGGCGCACGCAAAGCCGTCGGTGGTGTCGCCCAACCACATCGACAACGTGCGGGCCGCGAAGAAGCCCAAGGTGCGGTTGACGGACGAGCAGAAGACCAAGGTGGGCCGCGCGAAGAAGCTCCTCGGAAAGGCGGACCGCAGCGGTGCCGGCAAGATGGTCGCGGAGGGCGCGCGGGCCGCCAAGGGCCAGAAGATCGCGGGCATCAAGGGCTTGAAGAGCGCCAAGGGCCGGGTCAAGAAGCCGCGCATCACCCAGAGATCGGCGCAGTTCAAGAAGGACAAGAAGCAGTTTCTGAGCATCGCCAAGGAGAGAAAATAAAGGGCCGTGCACGCACAGGTGTAGCATTGTAGGTGGAGAGAACTACGGTGGTGTCAGAGCGGGCGCACTGGGTGTGGCTGATAACGATAAGAACGCGCTCGCACGCGCTCGGACTTGCTCACACGGCTCTGCTGACGGCACAGGCTGCGGTGGGCGGCCCGGCCGCTCCATGCCTGGCGCCGGAGCGGTGCCGTGGAGCGGTCCAAAGCGAGGCGCATGCCGGCACGCAATTTGGCAGGGGATATCGATTCCGCTCCGCATGCACAATGATTGTGGAGGTTATGCACCTGCGAGCCGCACGGGGAGTATAAAGGGCCCTAAAATAGGCCCAGCGCAGAGGGGCGATCAGTGACTCACGGGCGGAAACACAACCACTTTTTTCCTTACAACATGGGAGCAGCTTCCTCAAAACAGAACAAAGTCGACTACGACAACACCGACAGCGACGTCAACGAGAGTGTCCTCAACGAGAAGGTGCCGCTCGAGACGGTGCAAGCGCAGCTCAGGCACTTGAGGGTGGGCGGACCGGTGTCCAAAAAACTCTCGGCGCAAGACTTGGAGGCGTGGGAGGCCGAGTTGTTGCAGGACCGCAAGAACCGGTTGGTGCAGAACGCATTGGCCAACAACCCCATCTCCAACATCACCGCGGGGTCGGGCTCGCAGTTGGCGTTGAAGGACCGGTACTTCTTCAACGTGGAGGTGGACCAGGTGGGGTCGCCGTCGTTCTTGAACGACCAGAAGTCGTCGGGCAGGTGCTGGATCTTCGCCACGTGCAACGTGTTGCGCTCGCACGTCATCAAGAACTACGCCTTGGACCCGGCGTCGTTCCAGTTGTCGCAGAGCTACTTGTTCTTCTACGACAAGTTGGAGAAGGCCAACTACTTCTTGGAGAACGTCATCGACACCGCGGGCGAGCCCTTGGACTCGCGCCTCTTGCAGTACTTGTTCTCGGGCTCCGTCAGCGACGGCGGCCAGTGGGACTTGATCGTCAACGTCATCAACAAGTACGGCGTGGTGCCCAACGAGGTGTTCCCGGACAACGCGCAGGCCATCTCCACGTCCGCCTTGAACTACATCTTGCTGAACAAGTTGCGCGAGTACGCGTTGGTGTTGCGCAAGCTCATCAGCGAGAACGAGTCCAAAGACCGCGTGTACGCCGTGAAGAACACCTTCAACCAGGAGATCTACAACATCATCGCGCTCTCGTTGGGCTCGCCCCCCAAGCCAAACTACCAGTTCAAGTGGGAGTTCCGCGACAAGAACGGCAAGGTGTCGACGTACCACGTCACGCCGGCCCAGTTCTACCGCGACCACGTCCGCTTCGACGTGTCCCAGTGGTTCTCCTTGGTCCACGACCCCCGCAACCCGTACGACACCTTGTACACCGTGGAGCGGTTGAACAACGTGTACGAGGGCAGGCCCGTGGGGTACGTGAACGTGCAGTTGCCGCTGATCAAGCGCACGGCGATCGCCATGTTGAAGGACAACGAGCCCATCTTCTTCGGCTCGGACGTGGGCAAGTTCGCCAACCTCTCCACCGGCGTCTTGGACACCGGCGCGTACGACTACGACCTCGCGTTCAACACCTCGTTGAAGCTCAGCAAGGCCGAGCGGTTGCAGACCGGCTCGTCGTCCATGACGCACGCCATGGTCATCACCGGCGTCCACTTGGACTCCACCACGGGCCGGCCCGTGCGCTGGAAGATCGAGAACTCGTGGGGCGACAAGGTGGGCGACAAGGGCTACTTTGTCATGACCGACGCGTGGTTCGACGAGTACGTGTTCCAGATTGTCACCAACCGCAAGTACGTGAACAAGCGCACATACGCGGTGTGGAAGGGCAAGGAGTACAAGACGCTTCCTTTCTTTGACCCCATGGGCGCATTGGCCTAGCGGACGCCGTTATCGAGTTTAGACTGTTTACGAAATGTGAGTTGTATGAAACTGCTGTAGTACTGGTCGGCGGCCGGTGACCAATTGGCTGGCGCAGTGGACCTGCTTAACCACTCAGGAGCACCGCTGTGGTCTCTTGGCCTATGATAGACTGAAAATTGGTGGTATTTGCTCAGACCTTTTTTTATCGCCGTCTAGGGTTTGCGCTTTTCGCAAGGGTGCTCACAACTTTGCAGATTACCAGCCCAGAGGTACAGACAAACAAAAATAACTAAATAAAATTGATAAAACAAAATAATCAAATAAATAAACAGGACATAAGAAAGTAGAACACCAAACTAGAATTAACATATACAGCAGCAGCAATACCGCAACGTATACAAAATAAACCACCACATCGTGCCAGCCTTCTCCGCAGCATAAGCCGCGCGCGGCCCACCTCTCACCTCAGCCAGCTCCAGCACAATGGTGGACGGAACAAGCAAAACGTCGGTGAGCTCGCTATTCCCGGACCTCGCGGAGCCCGTGCTAGACGCGCAGTACGAGGCGCTCTTGCAGAGCTTCAGCAGCGCCGCGTCCGCCGGCGACTTGGCCAAGTTGGTCAAGCAGATCGACGCGGGAACAAAGCAGATCGACTTGCAGTTGGCGCAGTTCGTCGAGGTGGCCACGCGGAAACACACGCAGGAGCTCTCGGCCGTGGAGCTCAGCAGGGCCAAGTTGTCGCGGGCCATCTTCAACTCCAACGAGTTGACCAAGGTGTTCTCGGGCGCCAGCGACTTGGGCCACACGCTCACGTCCAAGATCCGGGCGTTGGACCACGAGATCGGCAACGTCAACTACACCTTGTCGTTTGTCGCCGACACACAGTCGCTCAAGAACAACATCCGCCAGACGCTGTACGCCATCGAGAAGCAGAACTGGGAGGAGGCCGCGCGGTGCATCCACACCATCAACCACAAGCTCAGCCCCAAGTTGGTGGGCGGCCAGTTTGCCTCCGCGGTGATCCCGTCCGCAGACATCCCGGAGTTGCCGGCGGTGACCATCAGCAACTGGGTGGCCATGCTCACCAAGGAGTTCGTGGCGCTCTTCGACGACGCGGCCCGCCGCCGCAGCGTGCCCGAAATCACAAAGTACTTCCAGCTCTTCCCGCTCATCGACCAGGAGGAGGTCGGCTTGAACTGCTACGCGCGCTTCATCTGCTCCATCATCACTGACACGTCGCGGACGCTCATCAACTCCGCCACCCAGAGCGATGCCCGGCAGGGCATCTACGCCAACGCCACGTCCAGCTTGTTCGAGAGCATCTCCGTCATGCTCTCGCAGCACTCGCCGTTGATCACAAAGTACTACGGCGAGTCCTACCCGCAGGCCACGGTGTACGTGGTGAACAAGATCCAGCGCGAGATCGACTCCCAGATCGGCACCATCGCCGACACCTTCTACGACGTCAACCGCGTGGACAAGGTGCTCCAGGACATCAAGCTCCACAACTTCACGCTCCTCAAGCGGCACACCTCCGAGCAGACCCTGGAGTACTCCGCGGGCGTGGACGTCTTGGACAACGACGTGGCCTCCTTGGTCGAGGTGGGCGACTTGGCCAACGAGTTTGCCGCCATCTTGCACCACTGGTCTCTCTACTGCAAGTTCATTGCCATCAAGTACTTCAAGAACGGCGCGGACGATGCGCTGGAAAAGGAGGAGGGCCTTAGGTTGCCCGACCTTCTTGCGTCCTCGCACTTCAACAAGAAGATCCGCTCCAAGTATCTTCCGGCCTTCGAGGCACTCTACTCGTTTTACTTCCGCCGCTCGCTAGAAAAGGCCATCACCATCGAGGAGCTTCCCTCCCTCGAGCCGTACTTGGTGGTTTCTAAGGTGTCCAACTCACCCGAGCAGCCCCCGATTTCCTCCGTCATAGAGGACGTCACTTTGGTGTTCAACAACACCCTTCGCAACGTCCTCGACTCGGCACAGATCACCACAGTGAAGAACTTTGTGTCCGAGACGTTCAAAGGCATCCAGGACGACTTGGTCAACGGCGTGTTCCAGAAGGTTTTGAACGAAAACCAGCCGCGCTACAACAACGTCTTGTCCTTGTCTCTTCCGCAGACCAGCGCCTCTGCGAACGGCACCCCATCGATGTCGCGGTCCGGAACGCCTGCCCCGGAGTCTGTGGGTGGCTTTTTCAAGGGCGCCTCCAGTGCGTTTGGTAACGTGGTAGGCACCGGCTCCGCCATTGTTTCTGCGGCCAATGCCGGTACAGTCATCAACAGCCCCAAGCTCTTGCATTTTATTGTCTACTTAAACACTGTTGCGGTCAGTCAGGAGTTTTTCGAGCAGATTGTGTCCAACGTCACCGACAAGAACCCCACCTACTTGAAGTCGAGCTTTCCCTTTGGCATAGACGAGGAGAAGGTGAGCCACACGATCAAGGAGGAGCTTCTCGCGCCTTTCCTCGAGGCCACGGATGCACAGATCAGGCAGTCCCTCCTCAAGATATTCAACCAGTCCATCAAAAACAAGCTCGCGTCCATGGTCTTTGAGTGCTTCTCCGAGACAAGCGAGGAGGACTACATGGTGTACTCGTCGGCAACTCTCAACGACAACACCACCATCTTGAAGTTCAAACATGCATGGGACTCGATCATCCGTCCCTACAAGCAGACAGTCCACCGGGAGTTGATCTACGAGAAGCTCCTCCGGCTTGTCGTGGTGAACCTCGCCAGTATGTTGGAGAAGAAGTTGAACACGGTGTTGAAGAAGTTCAAGATCAACGAACTCGGCGCATTAAAGCTCGACAAGGACTTGTCGTATATGATCAATGAGATCTGCGAGGACAACTACGACTTGCGCGAGAAGTTTGTGAGAGTGACGCAGTTGGTGCTTCTTGTCGGCATGGACAACGACGAGTACGAAATGAGCTCCTTCCGCGGGGACGACGAGAATGAGACGGCCATCAGCTGGGTGTTGACGCCGCTCGAGAGAAAGCAGATACGCAGATTCCGGGTTTAGATAAAAAAGCACATTTTTAATGTTAGCTACCTATATATTGGTGTATATAATATTATGCACAATGCTAAAAGACGCGGCCTACGCCGTTCTCTTGACCTCCGTGAGCGGCTGGTCGTAGGAAATCTTCTCCACCTCTCTGGTCTCGCCCTTCACGAGACGCTTGTACTCCACACGCAACTTGGGAGGTAGGTTGTCGAACTTCGGGTGGCTGTAGTCGCACTCGTAGCCCTTGGGACAGAAACCCGTGAGAAACAAAGGGCACATGATCTTCCGAACGTGTCTGTTGGGACACAGAGGGCCCTCTGGGCAAAAGCCCCTTTCGTATTGCGGACACTCAGGGATCTTCTGCTGTGGATCCACATGCAAGTATAGGCACTCGGGCGTTTGCGTGCAAAAGCCGTTCTTGGAGTAAAAGAGGCACTCGGGCATCTTGCGTAGGTTGTACTCATGGAGAAACTCGCAGTGGTCGTTCTTCTTACACAAGCCTCGGAGCCAGTGCTTGCACACGATCTTGTTGTTGAACAGCGCTGCCACATGCTTGTTGGGGCAGTACGGGCCATTGGGGCACGAGTCCGGCTGGTGCGGCTTGAAGAACTGGCACACGGGCCGGTCCGGGTCGAGGCCAAAGCTGTACTCCTTTCGGAGGAACGGCTCGAACTTGAGCCGCTTGTTCCTTGTGTCGGGGTGTATGACGGGGTTGAGGCTGATCATGGCGACGGTGGTGAGAGGCCAGACTGACTAAGCTGGGGCCTTATGTGCGATCGCGGAGGTACGGGTGTCTACAAACACGCATCACGTGACTATATATTTCTAGTCAGGACTATGCTGCCGGGCCAGTGGCGTGGGTGCCGGTGCTGCTGTGCAGGCGTGGCGTTGGGCTATCCGCTCGCTGCCGCCAGGGCTTTTGGAGCGGTGGGCGCAGCCACGGCTGCAGCACCAGTTGCGCGAGACTCAGTTGTCGGACACGGGCTCCGAGTGCAAGCTGTTGAGCTCGGTCAAGTTGTGCTCGGTCAAGTCGTGCTCAGCCAAGTTCTGCTCGCTGAGCGACAAGGGCTGGGCGGCGGGCTTGCGCTTGCGGCGCTCCTTCTTGTCCTTGCGCGTGCCCTTCTTCTCCACGTCTTTGCGGGTGAAGTCCAACAAGAGCTTGCGCCTGCGGATGCCCTCCTTGATCCAGAACTCGTCTCTGTAGAGCTCCCAGCCCTCGCGGATGTCTGTGTTGAAGCTGCGGGGAATGAGCACGAGCTTGACGTCGTTGAGACCGAAGCGCGGCTGGCAGCGCAGCTGGCCCGACACTAGCCACACCTCCAACTTGGACGAGGGGTTCTGGATCATGGAGGGCCGCGCGGTGTGGCACACCTTCAAGGCCATGATGCAGCAGAACAAGCCGATCTCGCGGATGGCGTCGGCGGCGCGGTCTGTGAACGAGGTCTTTGTCTTGACCAAGCGCACGTTGAGCTGGCGGATGCCCTTGTTGGTGGACGAGAGGAACTTGCGCGGCAACACGATGGTCTTCTGGTACTCGCCCGACAAGTGGTAGAGCAAGAGCGTCACCAGGAGCATGAGAAGTAGGAGCTGGAGCACCACGCGCGTGGCGCCGCTGCTGGTGCCAAAGTGCAAGTGGTAGCAGATGGACGCGATGAGCGAGCTGACGGCCGCCAAGAACGTGAGGTACTTGCGCCGGAGCGTGCGCTGCTGGATCACCTGCTGCCGTAGGCTCTCCTCGAGGATGAGCAAGTTGCGGAAGATCTTGCCTGTGGCGGGCGTCAGCGTGTAGCCGCTGCCGAAGTGGTACTCCGAGCGGTGGGACCTGTCGGAGGCGGCCTCCGACGCCCGCGACTTGCGCCGGGGCGTTTTCTTCTGTTTCGTAGACGCGGGCGACGCAGCAGAGCCGCCGCCTGGGGGCAGCTCCGGCGCCTTTCGCCGGCGCATCTTGGGGCGGCCCGCGGGCATCTGCGACTCCGACTCCAGCGCGCTGGAGTACACGGCGGCGCCCAGCTTCTTGCGGCCGGACTCAGACTCGGACGACGTGCCGCCGGGGGCGCCGATGGAGGGGACCGAGCGCAACTTGTGCGATTCCTCGACGTCGGAGTCGTCGAGTGCACCCGAAAACGGCGAGCCCAACGGGCTGATGGAGCCGGTCAGGAGGCGCTTGGCGGAGTCGCTCATGATGCTGTCGACTCCGAGCGGCGACAGGCCGGGCGACGAGGAGGGGTTGGGCGGCGGAGAGTCCATTGTGGGGAGCAGGGCATGGAAAGCGGAGATGGTAATGCGCACCAGCGCGCCTACAAAGTCGCCATACTGAACACCGGAAAACCGCCCACCACCAGCGCCATGTCTCTCAAGGAACGCAAGGAGCAATTTGTGTCGGGGCTCAGCGGCGGCTCCATTGCGGAGGTCTACGCCGTCACCGGCGTGTCGCTAGCCGGCTTGTTGGCGCACACCGCCGTGCAGCGCTGGGTGTCGCCCGACGTGGCCGCGTTGGCCGCGTTTCCCGTGCTGTTTGTGGTGGAGTACCTCTTCGACGTGCTCCTCCAGCTCCAGGCCGTCACGCTCTTGAGCAGCAGCCCGGCGCGGATCTACGGCGGGGTGCTTGCTGTGGTGCTTGCGGCGCTCGCGTACACGGCCGCACGTGGCGGCGGCCGGGGCCGCCGGGGCCGGCCCAAGAAGAAGCCGGAGCCGCCGTTGCTCGCGAGGGTGCCGTTCATCACCGCGTACCGGGCGCAGATGATAGCGCTCACGAACTTGGCCATCTTGGCCGTGGACTTCCACGTGTTCCCGCGCCGCTTCGCCAAGGTGGAGACGTGGGGCACGTCCATGATGGACTTGGGCGTGGGCCTGTTTGTGTTCTCGATGGGCTTGGCCAACTCCCGGGCCGTCATCAAGAAGGCCGTGCTGCCCGCGCAGCACAAGCTGTCGTACGCGCAGTTGCTCGTGAACAACACCGTGAAGGCGCTCCCGGTGCTCTTCTTGGGCGCGGCCCGCTTGGTCAGCGTCAAGAGCCTCGACTACCAGGAGCACGTGTCCGAGTACGGCGTGCACTGGAACTTCTTCGTCACGCTCGGGCTCTTGCCGGTATTCTTGGGGCTCGTGGACCCGCTCTTCGCGTACGTGCCGCGGTTCTTCGTCGCCTTGGCCATCGGCGTGCTCTACGAGGTGGCCTTGACGCATTTGGGCCTCTCGCGCTTCGTCTTGGACGAGTCGAACCGCAGAGACAGCTTGGTGACCCTCAACAAGGAGGGCCTCTGCTCGTTCTTCGGCTACTTGAGCATCTTCATCTTCGGCCAGTCGTTCGGCTCCTTCGTCCTCACCTCCCGGAAGACCCCCAACAACCTCTTGGGCATGTCCTTCACCAAGCACAAGAAGTCCTGGCTCACCGTCACCGCCACGCAGGGCTTGCTTGTGATGTCCGCTGTGCTGCTCGTGTTGTTCGCCGTTGCAAAGGAGTCCACCTACACCGGCAACATCTCGCGGCGCTTGGCCAACTTGCCGTACATCCTCTGGGTGGTCAGCTACAACGCGGTGATGCTCACAGGGTACAATTTGATCGAGCGCGTGTTCGGGCCCGTGGAGTCTGCGATCTTGGAGGCCATCAACAAAAACGGCCTCGCCATTTTCTTGGCTGCAAATCTCACCACCGGCTTGATCAACATGTCCATGAGCACGTTAGACGCCTCCAACGCGCTTGCATACGGCATCTTGGTCGCATACTCGTTGCTGTGGGTGCTCTTGGCCCTTGTGCTAGACCACTTTGGCATCTACATCAAGCTCTAGGGCCTTTGGAGCCTAGTCTGCGAAAACCCGAATGTATATAACCGCATCTCGTTCTGCGCATGCAAAAAGCTGGCCCGCTGTGTGCAGCATCAATGAGCCGCAATTGGTGCGCCCGGGCAGTGCGGCAGCGGACCGGTCCGTAATCCCACCCTCGTTTCTATACGACCTTGTACCACTTCGGCTTGCCACACAACTTCCGAGGGAAATTAGTCGTTGAACCCGCCAAAGCCCCGGTGAATACCAAGACATCTCTACGCATCCGCAATGGCTCTGACTGCTTCGTGGACCTCGTTTCTCAAGTCCATCGCCTCCTACAATGGTGACTTGTCCTCGTTGACGGCTCCGCCCTTCATCTTGTCTCCCACCTCGTTGGTGGAGTACTCTCAGTACTGGGGCACACACCCAGACCTTTTGTTGGACCCCAATTTCTTGAACTCCGAGTTGTCCGAAGACGAAAAGAAGGTGATGGCCTTGAAGCGCATCATCGCTGTCACCAAATGGTTCATATCCACCTTGAGACCCCAGTACTGTCTGAGAAACGAGACAATGGGCACAGAGAAGAAGCCCTTGAATCCGTTCTTGGGCGAGGTGTTTGTGGGCAAGTGGCCCGACAAGTCCGAGAGCCAGAAGTACGGGGAGTCCATCCTCTTGAGCGAGCAGGTGTCCCATCATCCCCCCGTGACGGCCTACGCCATCGTCAACGACAAGCTCAAAACGACGTTGCAGGGCTACAACGGCATCAAGGCAACCATCAGCGCCACGCTGATCAACGTCAAGCAATACGGCCACGCGCTTTTGGAGTTCTCCGACCTCAACGAGACGTACTTGATCACCCTTCCTCCTTTGCACATCGAGGGCCTTCTCGCTGCGTCGCCATTCGTCGAGTTGGAGGGCTCGTCGTACATCCAGAGCTCGTCCGGCTATCTCGCGGTGATTGAGTACGCCGGCCGCGGCTACTTCAGCGGCAAGAAGCACTCCTACAAGGCCAGAATCTACCAGGACAAGTTGGCCAGCGCCAACAAGGAGAACGCCTTGGCCACGATCAGCGGCCAGTGGACGGGCAAGTCGTACATCGCCAAGGGATCGCAGACGCCCTCCAGCTCGCTGGAGCTCTTTTACGACGCCTCCATCTCGGCAGAGCCGCTTGTGGTCAAGCCGATCGAGGAGCAGTACGAGTTGGAGTCGCGCAAGGCATGGCAAAAGGTGGCGGAGGCCATCGCCGCCGGCGACTACGACGCCATCTCCGAGGCCAAGTCCCGGATCGAGAACGCACAGCGCGAGAAGCGCAAGGAGGAGCAGGAGTCCGGCACGGTCTGGAACACCCGGTGGTTCGAGGAGGTGAACTTGGCGGAGTTGGACGTGGGCGAGGACCCCATGATCAGCTTGGCCAACGTGGCCAACTTGAGCATGGAGAACGTGCCTCTGGGCACGACGAAGGGCTCGAAGCACTCGTCGGACTCGATGAAGCACTGGAGGTGGAAGAGAGAGAAGTGGGAGAGCGAGGAGGAGGTGAAGATATGAGCAGGTATCCACACATCGTTGACGGGCAGCGCCCACCTAATTTACAGTCGTTCCACGGGACACAGATGTAGCAGTAGAGCCAGGGCTTGTCACATGACGCGACCCAGGGCAGGACGTGCGGCCACGTGACCGCATTTCGCGCCCCCCAGGGCCCTCCGGTGGTGAGTCAAGGCCCGCGCTCTGGGAGCGGGCCTGCGTGTGCAGGCACGCGCAGAATTTTCTACTCACACTGACGAAAAAATTTGAGTCTTCTCGCAAAGGTTTCTTCTTCATTTCGAACCGATCCACAATGGCTGAATCTCACAGATGTATGTACCATCCCGACACACCGACAATGGCCGTGGCAGACCCTCCCGCGACGGGCGCCAGAGCTCACGAGCATGACGACGAGATTGGCGTCGACAAGCACATCCACGAGCACAACCCCCGGATAGATAGCGCCCCGAGGCCCGGGACCCGAGGGCACGGCACCAAGCGAGCAAATACTAACATAGCAGTGTACGTTAAGGGTAAGCACTTGTCCTACCAGCGCTCCAAGAGTGTCACCAACCCCAACGTGTCTTTGGTTCAGATTGAGGGTGTGCAGACCCCCAAGGACGCCAAGTTCTACTTGGGTAAGAGAATCGCCTACGTGTACAGAGCCCACAAGGAGGTCAGAGGCACCAAGATCAGAGTCATCTGGGGCAAGGTGACGAGAACCCACGGCAACAACGGTGTTGTCAGAGCCAAGTTCAAGAAGAACTTGCCTCCCAAGACCTTCGGTGCTTCCGTGAGAATCATGTTGTACCCATCGAACATCTAGATATGATTCACTATTCACAACCACAACCCCATAGTTGTGCTGGACCGGGGGCGAGGGCCCGCGGCCGGTGCGGCGTATATAAAACGAAATCTTTCACTTAATAAAGGAAAACAAGATGACAGGAGACTCTTGCGGCCCGCTGCGGCCGCCCCGTTGCACCTTTTGTATTTTCTCTTGATTTAGTTTGCTTTCCAGCTCCTTTACTATCTCGCTTCTCTCATCACCTTAATTTGGCGCAGCCGTTCGTGGACTCCACATAGTGCGCACTGATCTCTCCACGCCCACCATCAACACTACACCCCAAAATGGCGGAGAAAGGCGACTCGTCGCCCACGTGGTCGAACGAAGACGCAGAGGATTTCTGGGACGACGACGTAACGGACTTCGACCCTAAGCCCGTGGCTGCGCCGCCGAAGCGGAATGGCTTGTTCTCGAAACCTCCCGCCGGCGTGGCCAGAGCGAACGGGCTCGCCAAGGCGAACGGGCTTGCCAAGGCAAACGGGCTGGCCAAGGCCAAGACCGCAACGCCCAGGGCCCCCAAGGTGCTGGCGCCCGTGAAGACGGCGCCCGGGAAGACTGATGCTCCGGGGGCTGCGGCAGAAAAGCCAGCGAACAAGGGGGCTTCGAAGAACGGACCCTCGGAGACCGAGCAGAAGCCAGATAATGCCGAAATCAAGCCGAGCGAGACAAGGAGTATCGAGCCTACAATTGTGCCCATCCAAGGAGAAGCGGTCAACAAATCGGACACAGCAAAACCGGTTGCAGAAAGCCCAATAGCAAAACCAGACGCACCCACGCAGGTATCCGAGGAGACAAACGAGAAGTCAGCCAAGGAGACAGCCAAGGAGACAGCCAAGGAGACAGCCAAGGAGACAGCCAAGGAGGCAGCCACTCTGGACGGCCTCAAGTCAGACACTACCAAGCCGAACAGGGAAGTAGTAGACACACCCGAAATCTCTAAGTCAGGGGAAGTGGCTGGTAAGCCGCAGGAAGCAAATGGCCAGGCACAGGAAGCGATTGGCGAGGCACAGGAAGCGGTGGCAGAAGCGTCTGAGCCCAGCGCACAGGAGACAGAAGCCCAGCCCCGGAGCAACTCCCTCACATTCACCGAACTGGCTGCAGTGCCACGGGTCGTGAGCGCCGTCAGGTTGGAGCAAGTCTCCTCCGCATCAAAGCTCTCGGAGTCTGACTTGCCGAACCAGACCACGCTATCGCAGCCAGAAGCTGCAGAGGAGGTCGCAGCGTTGAAGGAGCAGGTCAAGGCCTTGCAGGAAAAGCTCAAGCAAAAAAGTGCCGCGCTTGAAAGCAAACCCGCCCCAGCGGCCGAGCCGGCCGAGGACGTTCAGCAGCTCCGGGAAAAGCTTGCCGAGACGGAGGCTGAGCGTGACCACGCGCAGGAGCAGCTCGAGGGCTTTCTCAGCAAGATCTCCAGCATGAAGACCGTGTTCCAGAACTACAAGGCGTCGCAAGTTGAGTTGGAGGAGACGCGCCAAGAGCTCGCCGATGTGAGCGCAGAACGCGACGCTGCAAAGGCAGAGGTCACGCGTCTTCTCGAGGACTCGGGGGCAGCGGCTGCCCAGAGCTCGAAATTCGGCGAGGAGAGGGCGCAATGGGCAGCCGAGCGCAAAAAGTTGACCGACACCATCGACAGCCTCAAAACAGAGGCCACGGACCTCAATGCAGAGTGCGACCGCGTCAGCCAGCAGCTCACGTCTTTGAGGCGAGAGTTCCAGACGAAGGAGGAGACGCTCCAGGACGAAAAGTACGCGTTGGAAAACGAGGTCAGCAGGTTGAGCAAGAAGCTCAGCGAGCAGAAGAACCTCTGCAGCGAGCTCGAACTAGAGAAGGAGGAGTCCGCCATAGACAACAAGAACTTGAACTTGGTCATCGAGGAGCTCAAGGAGCGCATCGAGGACAAGGACAAGGAGATCGCCGGTTTGCGCTCACTGGCAAGCGACCTCCAGACCCAATTGGAGTCGAAGCTCTCGGAGCTCAGCTCCTCGTTCAGCGACAAGGAAAAGGAGCTACAGGAACGCGCGGCTGAAGTGCAATCGTGGAAGGCCAAGCACGAGACGCTAGAGAAGGAGGCACAGGACAAGCTTGCTGAAATCCAGAGGCTCACCGAGGAGAACACCAAGATTGCGGCCCTCCAGGAAGAGATCCATAGCAAGCAGGTGATCATCGGCAAGTTGAGGCACGAGGCCATCATCCTCAACGAGCACTTAACCAAGTCCATCTCAATGCTTAAGCAGAAGCTGGGGGACTCCGAGCACACCGTCGACAGAGATTTGGTGTCAAACATGATCTTGAACTTCCTCCAGATCCCCCGTGGCGACACCAAGAAGTTTGAGGCGCTCCTGCTCATTGGTGGCTTGCTCGACTGGGACGACGAGAAGAAGATCCAGGCCGGCTTGTTGCACAGCGGGAAGTCCGAGGATGAGAAGACCCCGCGGCTGAGTCTCATCTCTCTCTGGACCGAATTTTTGGACAAGGAAAGCACCAAAAAGTGAACAGCCCAGGGCTTTGCATATGCGCACGCCGTAACACACGCCAGCGCACCAATACGAGTTACAAGAGTCCGAGCTTCGCTAGGCGTCGCCGTGGCCTCGGACATATTTTAGCATCTAGCAAAAATGTAAATTTCAACACTGGTCTGGCACTCCTCTGCTCCAGGTGCAATGGCCTGTAGATGATGTCGCGCGCCTGGTGAACTCTCGTTAACCACACCGCGTCTCAACAGCAAGGGCCCACGCAGAAATGGTCGATATCCGTCAGTTTTTCGGAAATAAAGACCAATCGGGCAGCGTATGTATCAGAGAAAGGCATTCTTGCGAAATTTGCTTCCAGAAAGACCTACTAACGACCCCAGGCCAAGAAACGCCAGGCGGTGCCGCCAAGTGCGAAGAACCTGGATCAGACCACGGCAAAAAGGCAGAAAACACAACCGAAGAACACGAGCAAGTACTTTGATGACGCTGACAACGAAAGTAAAGCGAGTGTGAGCGGAGGCACGAAGCAAGAAACCAAAAATAGCGGCGAATCAGTTGCCAAGAAGAGTCAACAGGCTGCGAGCCCAGCCCGCTCGCCCAAGAAATCGCCACGGAGAGCCGCAAAACAGACGTACGTGAACTTGGACTCGGACATGGAAGACTCAGAAGACGACTTCAAGCCCGAGGATGACGCCGAAGACGACGATGACGAGTTCGACGGCGATCTCGAGGACGAACAGGAAGACGAGCAAGAGGACGTGAAGGAGGAGGAGGAGGACGATTTGAGTCTCATGGAGATCGAGCCGCCCAAACCAAAGCGAGCAAAGACCACGGCTTCTCCGAAGAAGGCAAAGAGCGCAGCTGCTAAAGAAAGCGCCCTGTCTGGCACCGGTGTGCAAGCTGAGGACGTATTGTCCACAATTGCCGATGCAGAGCTTCCAGAGGCGCCCGAATCCGACGGCAAGATAAACTACTTTGCGTTGAAAAGCAAGCAACAGAACGTCGCCCCACCTAGTGGCAACACGGAGATCCCTGAGGCCGCTCCGAACTGTCTTGGTGGGCTCACCATAGTGTTCACGGGTGTCCTTCCCGGCCTCGATCGGGACACCGCAGAGTCGGTTGCCAAGCGCTACGGAGCCAAGGTGACAAAGAGCATCCTGAAGAAGACCAGCTTGGTCGTCATCGGGGCAGAGGCGGGACCCTCCAAGGTCAAGAAGATCAAGGACTTCGGAATCAAGGCGATCGACGAGCAGGGCTTCTTGGAGTTGCTAAGCAAGATGCCCGCCGACGGAGGAGACAGCCAGAGCGCACAGGCTGCCAAGAAGAAGCGCGAGGAGGAAGAGAGGGCCATTCTAGAGCAGGCAATGGCGGACGAAAAGGCAGAACAGGAGCGCGAGGCAAAGAGAAAAGCCAGCGCTTCTGCCGCCGCTGCAGCAAAGAGCAAGGCCGAGCAAGGAGGCAGCCGGCCTGCGCCCGTGAGCACGCAGAGAGAGATACCCAACAGCGAAAAGTTGTGGACCGTCAAGTACGCCCCCGCAGATGTGTCGCAGCTTTGCGGAAACAAAGCGCAGGTTGCCAAGTTGCGGAGCTGGCTAGCCAACTGGTTCGACAATGCCAAAAAGGGCTTCAAGGTCCCTGGCCCGGACAACGCGGGTATCTACAGGGCCGCTCTTATATCTGGCGCCCCCGGAATTGGCAAAACAAGTGCGGCCCATCTTGTTGCCAAGGAATTGGGGTTTGACATTTTGGAAAAGAACGCTTCTGATGTGAGATCCAAGTCGCTTCTCAATTCGGACGTCAAGTCGGTCCTCAACAACACGTCCGTGGTGGGATTCTTCAAGCACAAAGACGATGCTACGCACAACAAAAACGAGCGCAGGTTTTGCCTCATAATGGACGAGGTGGACGGAATGTCGAGCGGAGACCACGGCGGAGCGGGAGCGTTGTCAGCGTTCTGCCGGATCACGCAGATGCCGATGATTTTGATCTGCAATGACCGCTCGCTCCCGAAGATGCGGACCTTCGACAAGGTCACGTACAACTTGACCTTCAGAAGGCCGAGCGAGGTCGAGATGAGGGCGAGGTTGCTCACAATTGCGCACCGAGAAAAGCTCAAGCTCGAGCCGTCGGTGATTGGGAAGTTGGTTCAGGCCACGGGAAACGACATCCGTCAAATCATCAACTTGATGGCCACGGTGTCCAAGACACAGAAGGTCATTGGGCACGAGAACTCTCTGGCCATTGCAGACAGCTGGAAGAAGCACGTCATGTTGAAACCTTTTGACATCACCTCTACTCTTTTGGGAAGCGGCATCTTTAACCCTAGCTCCGGCAGCACCTTGAACGACAAGTTGGACCTCTACTTCAGCGACATCGACTTTGCGCCGTTGATGATCCAGGAAAACTACCTCATCACAAGGCCCAATGTTCTGTCGCAAAAAGAGCATTTGAAGCGCGTTGCTGCGGCGGCAGACGCAATCAGCGAGTCGGACCGCATCAACACGATGATACGGTCGAGCGAGCAGCAGTGGAGTCTTTTACCGTTCCACGGAGTGATGTCGACGGTGTTGCCCGCACTGGAAACGAACGGCGCTATCATGGGCCGGATCAACTTTGCGTCGTGGCTAGGTAACAACTCCAAGGCCACGAAGAGCCAGCGGTTGCTCCAGGAATTGCAGTACCACGCGCGGCTCAGGACGTCCACCAGCAAGAGCGAGTTCCGGTTGGACTACGTGCCGGTGTTAAGGGACCGGATGACAAAGCCTTTGTTGACGGAGGCCGAGGAGGGCATCCCCAAGGTGATTGACATCATGGACTACTACTACTTGACCAAGGACGACTGGGACAGTGTGTTGGAGCTTGGGGTGGGCCTGAAGAAGGGCCCGGACATCACCAAGGGCATTCCCAGCAAGGTCAAGTCTGCGTTCACGCGGAAGTACAATGGCGCGTCGCACCCGGTTGCAATCTACAAGACCGGAAGCTCCGTCGGCGGCGGTGGTGGCGCCAAGCAGAAGGTGGACTACGAGGATGTTGTGGAGGACGACACCGCCAAGGACGAGGACGTGGAGGCGGAGGACGACAACGACGAGATCGATGCCAAGAAGGACAAGCTCATCAAGAAAGTGCAGAAGAGCGCGGGAGCCAAGAAGAGCAGGGCCAAGAAGAAGTAGGCGAATATTTAGCCGGGTCAATGAACATCCCAATGAACGTCCCGTTGAAGTAAGCCGGCATGTTCAAGGTCTAAGCCGAGACATGTCTAAAAGCGATTGACGTGCTGCGGCGCGCCCATTTTGCATCCAGGGTCCTCCAGCTCGCAGATAATGCCAAGAAAATTAGAAACGTGGAACGTTTTAGCGCTCTGTACTGGTAATTAGTTGATCGGGCCACACGTAAGTTGAAAAAAAAGAAAAAAAAATATAATGCAAATTTCACATCGTAGGTCCACCTAGAGGCAACACGCCACTGTAAGCAGCCCGTCCCACCGGCGGGGCCGGGCAACGGCGACAGCCAGCAACCAACGGAAAGATACACACATACCGCGATTGCATTGACTCGGAACACGGCGCAGCAAAGGCCAAGACAACACGCACGGACAACGGCAATTGAGCGCCAGCACGCGGCGCCGCCAGACCACGGCACCGCCAGACTGCGGCACCGCAGCGGTCGTCCGCGGAGGTTTGCGGCCAAAACGGCTTTTCCGCGGCCAGAAGGCTTTCCGCAGCCGGCCCGCACCAGGCAGCGGCGGCAAGACCACGTGTCAAAGCCGGCTCAGACCAGGCTTACTGGGCAGCAGCGGATCGCCAGCGATCAATTATCCCGAAGCGGAGCGGCTGGAGACCGCAGGCCCGAGCCACAAAGTCCGATGCGGCAGCTGAACCCTTCCACGACCAATTCGCACTAACGCGCAACTGGGCATCACCTCGCCTCCCGCTAACAAAGTCAATGGCCACAGCAGGTGCGCTTTTCCTCCACTTGCAACCCCCATTGGACCAGATCCAGCCACGCTGCGCCTCGACACAGAGCATTCTACAAGAACAGCCCTGCCGCCCCACAGTCCTTTACCCACAGCAACCGCCTCCAGGCCCAGCACGCCATGGCAGACAACAACGCCATGTTCAACGTGCCCGAGACAAGGCTGCACCCGCAGAACCTGACGCTCCTGCTCCTGATCCCGCAGCCGCCCGGGCTGGGCGACGGCAGCGCGAGCACACAGCGCGGCGGCGCCGTGCCGTTGCCCAACATCCCCAAGCCCAGCAACGCCCGGCGCAAGCCGTTGCCCATTGACTTCACCAAGGTGGACGGCTCGCACTCGTACGCGCCGCGCAGCTCGTCCGCGTCGGACGACGCCAGCGCGGTGAGCCAGGCGGTGTACTCGGCGCACCGCAGCCGGGGGCCCGGGTCCATCAGCACCGCCAGCACCAGCTCCAGCGAGTCGGAGCGCAGCTCTGCGGCGCGGGCGCGGGGCCAGCGCAAGAGCAGCTTGCCGGCCATCGTGCTCGAGCACTTGAGCCCGGACGACTGGAACTTCCTCGCCAACTCCAACGGCATCCAGCAGCTCAGCAAGCTCGGCGAGGGCAACGGCGGGTCGGTGTCCAAGTGCGTGCTACGGCGGGGGTCGCCGGTGTTTGCGCTCAAGCTCATCAACGCGGACCCGGACCCGGCCGTGCAGAAGCAGATCATCCGCGAGTTGCAGTACAATCGCCTGTGCCACTCGCCGTACATCGTCAAGTACTACGGCACGTTCATGGTGGAGAAGCAGTGCATGATCGGCATCGCCATGGAGTTCATGGGCGCACGCACGCTCGACGCCACCTACAAGCGCGTGCTCGACATGGACCCCTCCAACCGCGTGAGCGAGAAGGTGCTCGGCAAGGTGGCCGGCTCCGTGCTCAAGGGCTTGAGCTACTTGCACCTGCAGAAGATCATCCACCGCGACATCAAGCCCAGCAACATCTTGTTCGACAAGCACGGCAACGTCAAGATCTGCGACTTTGGCGTGAGCGGCGAGGTCGTCAACTCCTTGGCCACCACCTTTGTGGGCACGCAGTACTACATGGCGCCCGAGCGCATCATGGGCAAGCCCTACAACGTCAGCTGCGACGTGTGGTCCTTGGGCCTCTCCCTCTTGGAGGTGGCCAAGGGCCAGTTCCCGTTCCACACCAACACCGGCGTGCCGTTGGGCCCCATAGAGTTGTTGTCGCTCATCCTTGAGTACGAGCCCAAGTTGGAGGACCTGCCTGCGGACGGGATCCTCTGGTCCGAGTCCTTCAAGAACTTCTTGGGCTACTGCTTGAAGAAGGAGGTCGAGGAGAGGCCCAGTCCCCAGGAGATCCTCAAGCATCCCTGGTGTGTGGGGCAGGCGCAGCTCGACGTGAACATGGAGAAGTTTGTGCGCAGACTATGGGGAGACAATCTAGACTAGGCGTGCGGCGACACGCTTTTTTTTTTTTTTTTTTTTTTTTCTTTGCGATATAGTCAAGCATCTAGCAAGAGAGCAAGAGAGCAAGCAAGCATAGTAGTCGCTGCAACGGGGCCGCTGCAATGGCAGATCAGCTCCACTGGCGGATCTGTGAGCCAGTGCGCACAGGTAGTATCTCCGTTATGGGTCTTGCACGACCGCCCGCGACCAATCAATTCCACCTCATTGAACATCCAGGCCAGTAAATACCACCACTAACATGCCAGTTCCATTTGAGGGCTTGTTGCCATACGCAATCATGACCGCATTTTTCGGGCTCGCGGGCCACGGTGTCGGGTTCGTGCGGTACTGGGACAACGGTTGGAAGAACGACCGCTACAACTTGGACGAGTGGGACCAGAGGATGATGGCCAGAGACTTTCTCTTAACGGGCACAAAGCGGGGCCAGATCTCCGAGGCCGTCGCCCCCGAGCATTTCAAGACCGCACAGATCTCCGAGAAGGGCTACTGGTCGCCATACAACGGACAGTACTTCTCGTTGAGAGAGCGGTTGTACAGAGGGTACGTTGCGGGCGATTGGGACTTCAGCTAGACGGATACACGAATAAACAGCATTTGACACATTAAACAGCGTTTTCGTCGCAACCAGTAGTACTCTATAAGACTATAACCCTTACTTGAAATCTTTGTAGCTCCACTTCTCGGTGAACTTCTGCGCGTAGCGTCTCTTCTGCGACACCGGGACCCTGGCCTCGATGCGCCCCGACACCTGCAACTTGTGCATCTGCTCGTAGTAGGGGTTGCCCTCGGGGCGCACGGCCCGCAAGTTGTTGGTCAACTCGTCCGACAACTTGACCTCCAACGGGCGGAAGATCACGTCGTGCTTGCCGTGGCGCTTGTACTTCTTGGGCGCCGCGCTCTTTGTGCTGGCCAACTTGCTCTCGACCTCCTGCTCGATGGTGTCCAAGCGCGAGAGGTCTCGGAGCTGCTTCTTCAACTGCTTGAGGTTCTGCTGGAGCTCCTGTCTCTTCTTGTGCCTGGCCTGCTTGTTTCTCTGGGTCTTGGTCTTTTTCTTGCGCTCCGTGCGCTTGTTGACCGAGAGCCTGTACTTGTCCTCGTCGTTGTCGTTGTCGTTGTCCTCGGCGTCGTCGCTGCTGCCGGCGGCGTCCTCGTCCAGCTCGTGATCGCTCAACGTCTCGATTAGATGCTGGATGCGCGCCTTCTCGTCCTCCATCTGCTGCTTCTTGGCCTGGATCTCGGACTCCGTGGCACCCTCGCGGTCGATCAAGCTCTTCCACGCCTCGATCGACGGGTTGTAGGACTTGCCCGCGTGCACGAGGCCGTCGTCGGGCGTTTGCTGGTGGAGATGCAAGGGCGCGTGCTTCAACGTGGCAGGCGCGGTCGAGGCGGGCGTGTAGGGGACGGAGGTTGGCTCTGTGACCGGCTTGGCGGCGTCGTCCGCCCAGATGTCCTTGTTGGAGCCACGCACGAAGCCGTCCACGTCGCGCCTGGTCTTCTGCTTGGGCGCCGTGAGCAGGCGGCCGGCCAACGCCATCAAGGTCTCGGCGCGCGGCTTGCTGATGCGGCGTTTGCGGGACCTCGACACCAAGGCCGGCACCTTGGACTTGTTGGCGAGGATCTCTGCGGTCTTGAGGACCTTTGTGGGGGCGCTGGCGGCGGAGCCCTTGTCGTCGATGACAAAGTCTGCGTCTGCGTCGTCGCCGTGCAACACGAGCCGCTCGCGCTTGGCCTCCAAGGCGGCGGCGATGTCGTCGACGGCAATGTTCTTTCTCCAGGCCTTCTTGCCCTTGCGGGAGGTCTGTTTTTTGGGCTGGTCCATGGCGAAGAAAAGGTGCGATGAGAGATGAGATGAGCAGTGCGCGACATTTTGGGCGGATCTGGGGCGCTCGCACATCGCGGGTCGGCCTGATCCAGCCGCGAAGAGCCCAGAGCGAGAGCGCTCCATGGTGCCCGGAAAGCGAGCACGGCGGCGGTTAGTCTACGTATCTGGCTTCTCTGATTTCTGGAAATTTCTGAATTCTAATTCTGAATTCTCCTTTGTAATCTCTGCATTCTTTGGGATCTCTGAAATCTTCTCTGGATTCTCTGAATTCTCCTTTAAATTCCCTGAATTCTCTGAAGTCTCTGACTTCTCTGAGGTCTCAGCTCTCTGCTGTCTCTATCCCTTGCCTACTTGTCTCAGTCTTCCGCCCCGCTTTCCGGAGTGACCTCCGCTCCGCTGGCTCCGCGCCGTCGCGGCTAGGCACTTTCACATGCCTGGAGCACCGCCCGCGAAAGTTCCGCGTAGTCAGAGCCAGGCAACAGCCCGCTTATGCACACGTACGAGGGGCAGGCGTACTTTTTCACGAGCACCCGGCCCACGTTCGTGGCAAGGTCCTGCAACGCCGCGTTGTCGCCGCGCTGGAGCACGCTTGTGAATGTCTCCGCGGCGTGGCCGATGGTGTAGACGTAGCAGCCGATGCCCCGGTTGCCGGCCTGGTTCACGTACACCAACACCGGCGTGCGCCGCGTGCGCTCGCGCGGCGTGTGCACCAGCACGTCGTAGTCGCTGCTGCCGATGCTGACGGTGGTGTGCTTCATGCCTGGTGGGCGAGCGTGTGCACGGAGCGTTGAGCGTTGGCGCTCGTGGATGTACGGGTGGCTGGCGCGGCCGGCGGAGTACGGCTGACGGCGGGTGGAACGGTTGGCACGCGCAGGGCCCGTGCGACCTAGTCACATGGTGTCTGCAGGGCACCGTCTCGCGAGCACATGGAAATGTTTGTATCCCGCGCCGGTTGATAACACTTTGCCGCACTACTGGACCCACAAGCCATGGCCAGACCGCCGCCGCCGGCCGGGCGTCCTGGGCACGGGGCCCGCCGCCGTGCTGCTGCTGCCGCCTGCGGCGGCGCCGTCACGCTTTGGTGCGCTGTGCGTCCCCTCTTTTCCGCTTTCCCTGCCGGGTGTGTACCTTTCTTATTCTTAGACATGGGTGGGGCTCGCTTAATGTGGAGCAACGTCCGCGATCATTCGATGAGGTTCACTTTCACGTTCCGTTCCACTGGCGGCTTCGAGGCCTGCTGGAATACGTACATTTTCTCTTTTCACTTCTTTTGCCCGGCCCCTACTTTTCCTTTGCTCTTTCGCCAGCTGCCCTCTCGTGTTGCAACCTCTTTTGCAACTGACCCCGCCGGGCTGCCCATGCTGGCCGGAACCATCACACCCTACCCAGCTCCGCTCAACCAACCCGCAGCCACCCGCCCGGGTCCTGCCCCCAGACCCTTAGACCAAAAACTCTAGAAACACTTATAGACGCCCGCTCCCGCCATGGTGGAGAAGTCCGGGCCCCAGAACATCATTGCCGCCTTGAACGCCGTGGTCCTACCGGGCCTCGGCGAGCAGCGCAGGCTCAACACCGCGTTCCCCGCCAGTGTCCGCGTGGCCGTGCCCGAGAACAGCCCGGCCCTACCGTCCTTGCAGGACTTCTTGCGCTCCAGCAGCCGCCTCTCGTGGGAGCAGCGCCCCGGCGCCATCGACGTGGCGCCCTTCACGCGAGCTGCGGCCGCCCGGCTCGTGGCGTACTTGCGGGCCCACGCCTGGGAGTACGCCATGGACTACTCCCGCTTCAAAACGCATCCGGCCACCTACACCGTCTCCAACGTGCTGCCGGAGACGCTGCAGCTGCTGCTCCAGGCGCTCTTTGACGCCCAGCGCGCCGGCCCGCCCCGCTTGGACGCCGCCAGCGTGTCTGTGAGCGGCGCCGCCGCAGAGGTGGTCTTTGCCAACCACTTGGACGTGGACGACTACCTCGAGCGCCTCTCGCGCGTGCCCAACCCGTTCCACCCCGAGCTCCCGCTAGCATTCGAGCGTGTGGTGGGCGCGGAGGACCGAAGCGGGCCCCAGCCCGGGGCCGCAGACAGCGGCTCGAAAGACCCGGCCGGCGCTAAGGAAGACAAACGCTCGCCCAAGAACAGGAGCCCCGACAAGCTGGGCAAGCTCGCCGTGGCCCCGGAGGACGGCTTTGTCTACGACTCCATCGTCGTGGAGAACATAGCGCAGTTCGCCAGCAACTCCCTCTGCATCGACAAGCTCCAGACCTTGTTGACCAAGTTTGCACTCTTCCACCCGATAGACACAGTGTGCTTCCCGACAATAGACGGCGCAGCGTCGCCACTCAAGTTCAAGAAGATGGGCTTCATTCTGTTCGCCCGCACCCCGGGCCTCAACGAGAACTTGCTCAAGTGCCTCTACTACTTGGACGGCTTGACCTTGGGCGAGTTGCGCCAGTTTTCCCAATATGACATTTATGACTTGCTGCTCGACATTGGCCGCTCAGAGCCCCGCAGGCCCCCGGCCAGCGTCGACACGCCCCGATTGAAGCTCTCAATCTGCCAAAAGAAACACTCTCATTATCTTTTCGAGAACATCTTCTCCTCTTACGTTGCCCATGATGAACAGTCCCCGCAAAAACTCAAAATGTTCGGCCCGAGCCCCGAACTCTTCGAGCGCAGCTTCATTTCCCGTTTTGTCAAGTACTCCAACTACCAGGAGACCAACGTGTATGTCAACAACTTGCCGTTGTTGTTCCAGAACGACGACGAGACCTGGCAAAAGTTCTGGGACCAGTTTGCGCAGAACGGCATCAAGTCCGCCAAGATCATAAAGCCCCAGTTCTATTCCAAAAAGTCAGACACTGCGTTGGGCAAGTTCGGTTTTGTGTTTTACGAAGAGTTCCATATGGCGCTCCGGGCTATCATCCTCACCAACAACAAGGTCGTCAATCTAGACGACCTGTCCGGCAGCGTCGTCATCCAGACATCCTTCGCCATTCAGAAACGGAGCTCCTCGCAGTCGGTGGGTAAACCCGTTGCAGCCATGTATCCCCAGGCACCCCCGCTCATGAAATACGGCAACGTTTACCAGGAAGGCACGTCCCCCAATAACCCGGTGCTCATGCCTCCGCACGAGTCGTACTTCTCCAACCCAATGTACGTGATAATGCCACCGTACCCCGGGGTTGGCCCTTGGGAACAGGGCTCGAGCCAGGAGACCAACCAGCAGCAGCCTTCGCGGAGGTACTCCGACGCTCCATTCGCTGTGCCGCCAATGATAAATGGCGCCTTCGGCCACCCAGGTCCATATTACTACTATCCGTATCCTGGGACCGGGCCCGGCCCAAACCAACGAAGCTAGACTTGGCACATGACTGTGGAGCATCGAAGGACTGTTAGATTATGCCACTTGACGATAATGTGAATAGGTACGGATACTTAAAAATTTACATCTGACGAGTATTAAAGTAAAATAAATGCATGTGTGATAGTAATGTTATTGGACCGGGCCTCACAAAGATGGGGGTGCGGAGCCGGTGGGAATGTCGTCGGATCTTGATCTGGGGATCAAATTTGCAGCTTCAAACTCCATCTGGGGCTTTTCCTCAGACGCATCAAAGTCTTCAACTTGTTTGACCTCCTCGACTTCGTCAATGTAATGTTTGAGCATACTTTCTATACCGTTTTTTAGGGTGACGGAGGACGAGTCGCAGGATCTGCAAGCCCCCTTCAACCTCAAGTGAACCGCACCCGTGTCCTCTTCGAATTTCACAAACTCTATGTCGCCTCCATCGTCTTGGATGGCGGGTCTGATCCGCGTGAAGATGAGCTCCTTGATCATGGACACCACTTCGTCATCCTCCTCGTCAAAGCCCATGTCGTTCGAGAGTTCCGACTCAGACAATATTGGAGTGCCGTTGGTGAGGAACTCGGTCAAAATTGAAAAGATCTCTGGCTTTAGAAGCGACCACTGAAAGTCATCATCGTGCTTTTCGATGGTTATGAAGTTGGATCCCAACATTACCGACTTGATGCCGTCGACGGCAAAGAGTTTCATGGCCAAGGGACTCACGGCGGCCTCTCTCCCACTCAAAAACTCACGCGTTTCATGCTCTGGTAGAATGTTCATCGATGGCAAGAACTTCAAAGCGTTCTCATTAGGGGTGTCTGCCGTCTGGATGAACAAACTTCTCCACGAGCTGACCCGTGCAGCCGTGTTTGAGTGTGCGGCGACTGGCCTCGTGACTCCCAAGCCTCTGAGTAGGGATCTGGAAAACATGGGTAGGACTAAACAACGACTAGCTGAATTGCTTCATCGCGATAGGCTTCGGGTGGAACCGCGCGGGATACACACACCCGTGCCTCCCGGCACAAAAAACTCCGAGCCGCGTTTTGCAACCCATTCTCATGGTGTGAAGCAGACGAAAACACGCGAGGAGGAAAGGGCCGCTTTATTTTTCGAATAGAATATTCTCAAACATGGACGCAGCTTTCTCCTCAAACTTTGAGGCGTTCTTTTCGTCACTGATGCTTTGATCGAGCTGCAACTTGTTTTCTGCAAGCATCAAGATGTTCTCGTCTATGGTGTTCTCGGAGATTAACTTGATCACCAAAACCTCTTGCGTTTGCCCCACTCTATGTGCTCGATCTTCTGCTTGTTTGTCGTCATGCGGGTTGAACGACTGGTCGAAGATAACGACATTGTTGGCTGCCACCAAGTTAATTCCAAATCCACCCGCCTTTGTAGAAAGCAAGAAAACAGGAATGGTGTCATCGTCGTAGAAACGATCTATGATGTCTTGACGAGTGTCCACGGTTGTCTGTCCATCCAACCGCAAGAATGAAATGTTCGCGTAACTCAAGATCTTCTCGAGAATGTCTAACATTTGAGTGAAAAGAGAGAACACTAGAATCTTCTCTTTTCTCTCTACCACAGCCTTGACGATCTCCAACAACTTGACAACCTTGCCACTATCGTGCCACTTGTCCTGGTCTAGCTGATAGGCGCCCAAGGACTTGGGGAACTTCTCGCACAACGCATTCAACTCGTAGTCGCTCATGACCATCATGTCCTCCAAGATGTAGCTCTGATTTGCCTCGACATATGTGGGCTCCAGCATGATCTTTTTGGCCATCTCCTTCAACTTTGCATCGTCGTATATTCTTCTGAACAACAATGGATGCATGGAGGCTTTTCTCAATGACATCATGACATTCGAGCTGGATGCTGCTGGCGAGTCCCTCGCTTCTTTCGCTTTTCCATTCAGAGCTTTTTTGCTTTCTCTTTCTAGCCTGGCCTGTTTTCCCTGCCGGATGTACTCGTCATAGATTTCCCGCTGCGTGGGCGTCATGGCGCACTTAACGATCTCGTGCAGTTTGCCTGGAAGGTACTTGAGCACCTGCGCTTTCTTGCGCCGCAAGACAAAGGGCGTCATCATTGTTTTTGCTTTGTTGATTGCTTGCTGTGACAAAAGGGGGTTGTAGTCGCCCGAAGCATCAACACTCGCCTTCTTGTTGAAGAGGCCCTGCAAGTCCTCGCGCTTTTCAACAAACAACCCGGGAAGCATGAACGCCAAGAGCGAAACCAACTCCTTCAAGTTGTTTTGCAAGGGTGTACCGGTGAGCAAGAGCCTGAACCCGGCCTTGAGGCGCATGAGCTTGTTGTATCTCTCGCTGGTGGAGTTCTTCAACATGTGGCCCTCGTCGTAGACTATCATGTCAAAGTTCTGGCTCTTGAGGAACTTGAAGTCCGGGGCCGCACCTGTAGCGAGGTTGTACGTGGTGACGAGAACGTCATATTCGGTTTCCTGCAACTCGTAGCGCAAGTCCTCCCTCTCCGCTTGCGAGCCATAGTACGCCTGAACCGTCAAGTCGGGGCAGAACTTCTGGAACTCTCTCAACCAGTTCTCGAGAGTCGATGACGGAACCACAACCAAATGCGGGTTGTGCTTATCGGAGGTGGACTTCAAGTACGCCATGAAGGAGATGACCTGGCACGTCTTGCCGAGCCCCATCTCGTCTGCGAGTATGCACGAGAGCTTGTTGTGGTAGAGCAAGTGCAACCAGTTGATGCCCACCTGCTGGTAGGTCTTCAACTCCACGTCGGGCGCAAGGAGCGTGGGCTTGTGTTTGATGTACGGCAACGCCCTTTTCGTGGAGGGCAAGTCGTCTTCTTCGTCGTCGCCGGTGGCCGTTTCGCCCACCTCTACCATGTCCAACTCGCCCTCACCGGTGACCTTGACGCCCCACCGGTCCATCTGCTGCGAGATCAAGCTGCCGTACTCGGAGCATTTCTTCACCAACGAGTCCACGGCTTTGTAGCCCTTCAAGCTGAAGGCGGTGCTCTCGATGATCTTCATGCCCAACGCCTTTCTCTGGTTCCGTTTCTTCGTCTCCGGCTCGGGCGTGGCCTCGGCGAACCTGTCCTCGGAGAACAGATATATGGAGCCGATGGGCCTCTTGGCGATGATCAAGTCCGCAATCTTGGGCGGAACGTTGCAGATCTCCGAGAGGTCTTGAGCGGACGCGTGGTTGAGAAAGTCGACGATCTGGTCGTCGATGGACGTGAGCCCGGACAGGTAGCTGTCGTCCTCCTCCTCGGACATGTCGTCGCTGAACATGTCGTCCTCGAGCTCTGCGTCGTTACTGGCCGTCTTCCCGGCCCTCTTGTTCTTGCGGTTTGCCCTGATCCGCTCCTCGAGGATATCCAACTCGTCCACCTCAGGCTCCGGTTTGAGGAACTTGGGCCTGGGGACGGCGCCGTCCGCGTATCCGAAGACCTTAGTAAGCGTGCCCGGTGCAGCTAGCGAGGATAACGTGCTTTCTGCGGGCCCAGGAGAGGCTGTTTCTGGCACGCCGGGTCCGGGCAGGGTTCCGTCAAGGCGGTCCGCACGCACCAAGCGGCGGCGCTTGGCGTCGTCCTGGGCGGGCCGCGGGAACATGTGGTCGATTCTGGGCTGCTGCCTGTTGCGGTACTTCTCCAAGATCGACACCTTGGGCTTCAGAAGATGCACCTTGGTGTCCGGAGCGGCCGGCAACTCCAGGAGCGTGCGCTTCTGGCGGGCCTTGCCTGCCTTCTTCACCGGCGACGCGTCCTCGTCGTCGTAGGGCTGCGCAGGCGGCGCGATCGGGGGCTGCTGCACCTCAGCGACGGGCGACGAGTCCACCGCCACGACCTCGGCCACGGGAGACTCCTGGCGGAGGCTGGCGGCTGCAGCACCGCTCTGGGCCGCGGCACCGGTGTCGGCGAGCGGCGCGGGGGTTTTGGGCTGGGGCTGGTCTCTGGCACGGGCCTGCTGCTGGGCATTGTACTGCTGCAACCGCTCGTTGAGCGGGATGTTCTCGGCGAGCCACAGGCTGATGTCGCGGAGGTTGCCCCTGCCCTTGACCATGGCGCGGAACAACTCCAGCTCCGACAAGTAGTAGAAGCGCTTGCTGATGATGGGCCAGAACTTGTGCGAGTAGAATCTAGTGCGCATCTCGGCCCGGTGCCTCTCGTCGGCGGCGGCGTCGAACGGCCGGGCCGGCTCCCGGGCGGCGGGCGACGAGCTCGGCACCTGCAACACGTCCTCGCGCTTGTGTGGCGTTTGCTCGGCCATGTGGTGGTTGTTCACTGAGCGTGCAGATGTAGATTTTCGAGCGCGTCGAGATCAGACGCCATAGTGCGATGAGCAGTCCTGTTTAGCTACGCAGCGGTGTTTTGCGCCCTTCATTAGAACGGCCATTGGCCAATTGGTCTATTGCCAATTGGTCTATTGCCCATTGGTCTACTGTCCATTAATCTATTGGTCTGTTGGTCTATCGATCTATTTCTCTGATTTGTTGGAGATTCTGGTAGTTGCCGGACTTCACGGTTTGCGCTTTTTGGTGGTCGCGTCGGGGCGCTACCGAAGTCACAGGCTAAACAATAAAAACCAGGCATCACCTATTACAGCATCCCATTTCGGCACCCAATTCAACAAACCGTGGTGTAGCACTGTTACCAGTAACCGGGATCACTGCCTTCACCGGCCGTAGCAGGTGTCCCGGCTGCCTCTAACCTGGCCCGCTCTCTGCAGTCCGATAACCATGGCCTACCAGCTTCTAGCGTGTGGGTCCAATGGCGCCGCCCAACTCGGCTTGGGCAACGACGACGACTACAGCGTGTTGACACCGGTGCCGCACCTCGCGCCGCTCGCGCACGCGCCGCCCAAGATGTTTGCCTTTGGCGGAAACCACACCTTGGTGCTCTTTCCGCTGGGCGCCCTCTACGCCGCGGGCAGCAACGAGCACGGCCAGTGCGGCGTGCCGCTGCCCGACCGGCTCGTGCACTTCGCCGCGGTGCCCGGTCGCTGGAAGCTCGTGGCCGCAGGCTGGGCCTTCTCTGTGTTGTGCAGCTTCGACGACGAGCTCTACGTGTGCGGCCACGGGCCCCGCGGCGAGCTTGGCTTGGGCCCTAGCACGTTGCAGGCGCCGGCGTTGCGCCGGCTCGCGGTCCTGCTCCCCGAGAACGTGCACGTCGCCAGCATCCACGCGGCCGTGGCGCACGCCGTGGTCCGGCTCTCGAGCGGCGAGCTCTTGGGGTGGGGCGCGTGCCGCAAGGGCCAGCTCGGGCCGCAGCGCGACGTCACCACGGCCTCCGGCCGCCGCAAGCCGCGGCCGTGCGTGTGGGAGCCGGAGCCGCTAGACGTGGCGCCCGTGCGCTCGGTGTGTGTGGGCCGGGACCGCACGGTGTTGGTGCGGGACGGGCGCATCGAGGTGGTGGGCACCGAGCCGCTTGCGGTGGACGCCGACGCGGCCAAGGTGCGGGCCATGTGGTCGTCGGTGCACTGGGCGGAGAGGGGGCCCGGCCACGGCGCCATCCGGTCGCTAGGCAACAACCTGCACGGCCAGTGCTTCTCGTACGCCGCGGCGGCGCCCGTGGTGGACTTCGAGGTGGGCAGCGAGCACGGCCTAGCGGTGCTCGCCGACAACAGCGTGTGCGCGTGGGGCTGGGGCGAGCACGGCAACTGCGGCACGCAGCCGGCCCCCGGCGTCACGTTTGCGTTCTTGAACCCGGTCTACACGGGCAGCGACGCGGTGGTGATGGTTGCGGGCGGGCAGGCGACGACGTGGGTGGTGACGCGAGCGGCGGAGCGCCCGCGCCGGGACTACGGCCCTGCTACGTAATGTAACGATGCTTCTTTCCCATATTCATCTATGCGAGCACAAAGATGGAAAATATGTCCAGCGTACTTCTTCTAGGACGGTAGTATCGAGGGCCGCCGGTGGGGAGCCAGGGGCCCTCTTCGAAAATCATCCAGACAGAAACAGAGTGCCACCCAGAAGCAGCGCAGATGCCGCCGCCGCACCACACGCATACGGCCCGCCGTGGCGCCTGCGCTGCTTCTGTTGTGTCTGTTGTGGCCGCGAGATGCGATGGAAGTTTCTCAGTTTTTCTAGTGCGGTCTCCTGCACCGCATCGCACCAGCTCCGGTGCATCACATCACGGTGCCCCAGTCTCTCTCCACCACCATGTTTGGCGCAGTGTGCTCCGGCAGACCCATCGAGTTGGCGCAGCAGGTGGAGCCCAACAAGTTTGTGTTCAGCTTCGCCAACGCGTCCAGCGTCAACCACGTCGCCATCTTCCTCCTACCGCAAACAGACTTCACAGACCCCGCGTTCACCGCGTTGGTGTACTTCCAGATGCCGTCGAAGCCGGACTTCAAGTTGCTCGGCGCCATCAGCCCGGCCAAGCCGTCGGCCATCTTCCGCTTGAACAACGCCGCGCCCAAGACCTCGTCGCACTCGTTGGACGACGACGACGAGATGAACGACGCGGACGCCGAGCCCGCCCCGGACGCCGTGCTCAACATTGGCATCTCCATTGAGCCCACCCCGGCCGCAGAGGCCCTTCTACTGCAGGAGCGGGCCGCCCAGAAGACCATCACGTTGCCGCCGAAGGCCGCCGCGGCGCCCGCGCCCCGTGCGCCGCTGGAGATCGCCGCCTTGGCCAACAAGATCGTCAAGCACGCATACAACTACCTCGGCGGCTTCGTGGACGCGTCCGGCAAGGTCCCCATGAAGGTGTTCGACACCTGGTGGGACAAGTTCCGCGCCAAGTTGGCCAACAACCCCAACTTCTTGAACGAGCTAGACTAGACACTCCACCCACCACCTTCTTCACTCCCGCGGAAAGCAAACGTCAATATTAAGTCTAACTAGGTTACTTAGTATTTAGTGGACACCTACAACAAAACGGAACCAGCAAGTAGCGCGCCGGCCAACACCGTCCAGCCGGCCAGCGACGCACCGCTCGCGCCAGCAACGGAATGCAGCGACGTTGCGTTCTTCGCAGCCCGGGTGGGCACGCTGCTCGAGCTGGTGATGTTTGCGGACAAGCTGTCGGCCACGCTGTGCGCCTGGCTCTCGCTGAGCACGCTGGAGGTGTGGGCCGAGCTTGTCTCAAGCACATGATCTAAGTCAAAGTCGTCGAATGCTTGCGTCTCCAAGCTGTATGGCTCCAAGTCGATGGACAAGTCCGTGAAAGTGGCGGAGCTGTGGCGGATGATGTCCGCAAGGTCGTAATCACGGGCGTCTTCATGAGCGTCTTCATGGACGCTGTCGCTGTACTCATGAGCCTTGTCTTCATGAGCGTCTTCATGGACACCCGTGGCACTTGGGGCCTCTGTTTCCGCGGGCAACTCAGAAGAAACGGACGTTTCCTCTCCGAAAGCGTCTGCCGCATCCACGGCGTCCTGAATTTCCGGCTCAGTAGCCTGAACACTAGGCGCAGCGTCAGTACCGGCCTCAGATTCAGCCTCTTGGTCCGTTTTCACCGCATCAAGCAACCCAGAGTCCTTGATGAGTGTCTTGAACTCCTCCAAATCGTCGGAAGGCACGCCCATTTCAAGTAGGTCGGCGTCGCTAAGGTGGCCCCAGTCGATGTCTGCGATGTCGACCAAGCCTTCAGAATCGCCGTAATCATCCTGAAACCCGCTGGAGACCTCGCCGGCATCCAAACCCCCGGCCTCTTCGCCAGATCCTGCAAGAGCATTTTCTGACTCAGAGTGTATGGCCGACACCAACACAGCTGCAGAAGCAAGAGCGAGAATGAACTTCATTTCTGGTGTAATGAAGAGTTAGCGACTACACCGGAACTGGGCGTTGCTGCGGTTCTTATACTGTCTTGGCCGACAAGGCGCCATTGTTTCGTGGTTTGCAACAATAATTGCGATCGGTGGACGCGAATTTACTCTTGCAGACATCATTGCCAACTGGAATTTCACCTGAAGTTCAACCGAGAGCCACGTCAACCCGTCTCTGGTTTTATGGCCCCCAAGTCAGGGTCATTTCATGTCCTACAAATCGACAGTAAGCCAACGCGGCGAACCCTGGCTGGCCTGAGCGGTCCAGACCAGAAAAAGGGCAATAACACACGCTTGGCCAAACGGGGCTATTCTTGCTCCGCTTTTGTCGGTCATGGTCCGAGAACAATGGCGGAGAACAATGCGCGGCGTCCCGCGAGACCACAATCCGGTCCGCCCCGCCAGCGAAGGAAGCAAAGGCAGATAAAGCCGAACAAGGACGACGCCGGAGAAAGCGAGATACGCGAGCACGTTTTTGGTTGCTTCGTACGTCGCAGAATATACGGTTCCTGGTTTTGGTGCGTAGCATACAGATTAGCCGTATGTTGCCGAATACGCGAACACGAAGATTTGGTAGCAGACTAAAACAGACATTACCGGACTGAAGCGGTAGCATGTAGCCTCAGAAGCCAAAGGGTGCTGTTGACCTAGGCGAACCGGCCTTCCTTTAGTTCTACTCTCGAAGCTTGTCCACTGGCTGCAAAACTTGTCGACAGACTCTGCCACATAGCAACAGACGAGCGAGGAGTTGAACAGAGGGGTCCTTGTGATGACATTTTGAGAGTTGAAATACCCCATAGCACTTTGTTGTTGCTCGGATGAGTCACTGTTTGCACTTGGAGAGGTGCGAGGTAGGTTGAGCGAAAAAATTACAGATCCGGACCTAGCCTCTTGCAGTAGTAAGCAGTAACATCTGTTTCCATGGTAAGGAACCCTATAAGAGTGTGCCTAAATATGAAAACCCGGGCCTGGTAAGGTATATAAAAGCCGCATCATTTTTTCTGAAAAGTCCTCTCGGTGGCCAAGCTGGCTAAGGCGCGAGACTGTAATTGTGTTGTAATCTTGAGATCGGGTGTTCGACTCACCCCCGGGAGACTTCTTTTTTGCACCAGCCCAAAACACAAGCAAATTACACAACTACTACATCTGTTTGGGATCGTTTTTTTATTTCTAGATATGTGTCGATTACGCGTAGTAGCCTTTCGCTTTTAAGCTGGCGTTCACGGTGTCTCTCATGAAGTCGATGAGCTCCACAGGCTCAGGAGCAGTGAAGCACGAGGTGCCCGCCACAATGACGTTGGCGCCCGCGCCGGCGGCCGCAGGAACCGTCTCTCTGCCCAAGCCGCCGTCAACCTGGATGTTCAAGCGGGGGAACTTGTGACGCAACTTCTCCACCTTTGGCATCATGGCAGCCATGAACTTCTGGCCACCGAAGCCAGGCTCGACAGTCATGACGAGCGCCATGTCCAAATGCTCTCCCAATTCGTACAAGACGTCAACCGACGTGCCGGGCTTAATCGCACACGCAGCCTTCATGCCGTGGTCCTTGATCAACTTGACCAAGGCCACTGGGTCCTTGGTGGACTCGTAGTGGAAGGTATACTGGTCGCCGCCGGCCTTGGCGATCTCCGGCACCCACTGCTCGGGGTTGGACACCATCATGTGGCAGTCGAAGAACGACTTGGTGTCGGCCTTGGGGATTTCTTTTCGCAAGCTGGAAATGATCGGAGGGCCTAGCGAGATGTTTGGCACGAAGTGTCCGTCCATGACGTCGATGTGGAGCCAGTCGGCGCCGGAGTCGTACATCTTGTGGCACTCGCAGCCCAACTTGGCAAAGTCGGATGCGAGAATCGAGGGTGCTATGATTGCTTTGACCATTGTGTGAAAGAATGCAAGGTGAAGAAGCAAGGTGGAGCAACGTTGAGCATGCGCGCGCGAGCGTGGCCGGCTCCGATCAGACTGCGATAAGAGCACTCTTTGCATGATTCTGATCTGCTTCTGATCTTCACCTTAATTTTGGGGTTTGGGTCTTTTTATTGAAACAGCTCTTTGCTGGTCTCGGGCCAGGAGCCCAAGAGGCCCCTCACGTGGTTCTTGAGTTTCTGGCGGCTCACATTGGACCGCTTCATCTGGGCGTAGTCCTCGAACGGGGGAATGCTGGGCTGTGCCTGGGCCCAGAGGCTCCTGCGGCAGAGGATGCTTGCGCCCGAGGCCTTGGGCGGCCCGTTCTTCACGTAGGCGCCGTTTTTCACGCCGTTATTCAACACCTGGGTGGTTCCGGAGTAGCAGCAGTGCACGATGCTGAGCGGCAGCGGCACGGCGGCGTCCGTCTTGGGGAAGGCAAAGCCGTTGGACTCGTACGTGAGCACGCTCACGGCGTGCGGCGGCTTCTCCGCGAGCCTGCCACGGAAGCACCGTGCAAAGTCGTCGTCGTGGTGCTTGGCCGCGTCCAGCACAATGTAGTCGAGGTACACGGGCTCCACGCGCAAGCTGGTGAGCGCATTGAGGACGCCCGTGAACTGCTTCACGCAGAGCTTGTCGGAGCACGACTTGGAGTAGGTGACTAGGCTGTGGGACTTGCCCGGTTTCGTGCGCACCACGCCCACGGCGCCGAAGCCGGCACGGCCACGGACCCATTTGGGTCTCTTTGCGCTGGGCTGCCACGGCTCCTGGTCGCCTTGCACGAGCGACATGGACGCATCGCCGCACGGCGGCTCCGACACGTATAGGGCGAGGCGCACGGCCGGTCGTAGACGGAACCTGGGCCGATCCCGGCGTTGGCTGTCCCCAGCGCCGGGGCCTTTGGAGCCTTTGGAGCCTTCGGGGCCTTCATCGTGTCCCTCATCTGTGTCACCTCCGGCCCTCTCGCCGCCCTCTCCGGGCCCCCGCGGGCACTCCTCAAGAAGCCGGCGCTCCTGGCGGCCGCCCACCTCCTCCATCAAGTACCAGTTGAACATGCGCAAGCATAGAATCTCCGCGTGGTTGTCGTGGACCACGAGGCCCGCGGAGTGCTGGCGGACGGCGTCGGGCATCGCCTTGACGCCCGTGGCCAAGCACACCACCGAGACGTGGCCGTCGTCGATGGCCACTAGCGCCGCAAGCACGGTCCACTCCAGGGTGCCGTTGGCGCGGCGCTGCGGCTTGCCGGACTTGAGCTTGAGCCGGTCAAAGGTGGCCGTGGCCTCGTCTGCGACGCGCTGGCCCAAGTTTGACATGCCACCGAGTAGCGCGATCGCGCAAGACCAGATCGGCCGGTCCGCCGCGTTGTTCCGTTTCTTGTTGTAGCTACACTTTTTTCTTAGTCCTTTATTCTCCGTGTCTATTACCTGCGCTTGCGCACCAACGCCCCGATCACGCCGAGCCCCACCGCCAACACGCCGCCGGCGATGCCCAAGCCGATGAGCCCGTCCTGCGTGACCTGGTCGTCAATCGCCTGCTTGAGCGCCTTGAACTGCGGGTTGTCCGGCTCCTTGTCGAGGAGCGTCTGCGCGTAGCGCCGGGCGTTGGCAAACTCGCCGGTCTTGACGCTGCCCATGGCCAAATAGTAGAGCGCCTCGCGGCGGAGCTCGGGGGCGTCGCGGTAGAGCGTGGCCAAGATGGCGAGAGCCTCGTTCTGGTTCTTGAGGCTGGACGTCTTCAAGAGGCCCCACGCGTAGTTGAACAGCGACTGCGGCGACGGCGGGTTCTCCGCCTCGAGCTGGTCCTTGAGCACCCGCAACTGCTCGGGCGGGATCGTCAAGTTGAGCTCCTCGATCTCGGGGTACGATCTTCTGAACATGCTGTGGCTGCGCTGTGTGTGCTGTTTGTGTGTCTCAGGTGTGTCTGGGATGTGTTTGAGAGTGTTTGAAATGTGTTTCAACTGTGTTTCAGTTTGCCCTGTTAGCTGTCACTTGGAGTGGCGGCAAACCCGCGCTGCTGCGCTGCTGGGCCTGATGGCCCAGCGCGCGCCCGACTATCAACAAACACCAACATAAACATACTCCACACTCAATGCTGGCAGATCCCCGCTCCCAGCGCAAGGACTACGCGCTCCCCCGGAGCTTGCGGCCCAACGCACGCAGCCCGAACAAGGTGGCCTTCTCGGTCACGCCCAAGGTGCTCGCCAAGGACGCCAGTCTGCTCAGCGCTCGCGACCCCACCAGCGCAAGCAGCTCTGGAAGAACCTCGCCCGTGCGCCGAAGCGCTGCTGGCAGCGCCGCGCCCGGCGCCGGCTCCGATGCTGCGTCGCCGTCTCCTCGTCCCAAGCAGAGTGCGCCCCCTGCCGTGGCGCCATTGCCAAGCAAGCTTGCCCCGGCCCCGGCCAAGCCTGCGCACCACGTGTCGCTCCTCAACGTGTGGATCGTGTCGCTCTTTCTCAAGGTGCTTCTCTTTGTGGGCTACCACTCCACGGACTTCGACGTGCACCGCAACTGGCTCGCCATCACACACAACCTACCGCTCTCCAAGTGGTACACCGAGAAAACAAGCCCCTGGACGCTCGACTACCCGCCGTTCTTTGCCTACTTTGAGTGGGCGCTCTCGCAGCTCGTGCCCAAGGTCGTTGCCGACGACGGCTGCCTCGCGTTGGTGGAGACGGGCGTGTACGGCGCCCCCACCATCTACTTCCAGCGCCTCTCGGTGCTCGCTACCGAGGGCGTGTTGTTCTTGGCCTTGGACTCCTACGTCAAGAGCTTCCCCGCGTCGTCCGAGCGCACGCGTGCCTTGGTTGCCGCGCTGAGCTTGCTCCTTTCTCCCGGCCTCTTGATCATCGACCACATGCACTTCCAGTACAACGGCATGATGTATGGCCTCTTGGTGCTTATGATCAACAGCGCGCGCCTCAAGAACTACTTGTGGTGCGGCTTCTACTTCAGCGTGCTTTTGTGCTTCAAGCACATCTACTTGTACTTGGCCCCGGCCGTGTTCATCTTCCTTCTACGCGCATACACCTTGAACCTTGTATACGACACCAACAAGAGCGCCTACCACAACGCCATTCGCTTGGTCCGGTGGTCCAACCTCTTCAAGTTGGGCTCGATCGTCGTCTTGGTGTTCTTTGTGGCCTTCGCGCCGTTCGCCTACTACGGCCAGTTGCCCCAGCTTCTCACCAGGCTTTTCCCCTTCAGCCGGGGCCTCACCCACGCCTACTGGGCCCCCAATGTCTGGGCCGTTTACTCGTTCTTGGACCGTGCTCTCCTTTTGGCGTACAAAAAAGTGCCGCTCGCACGTGTGCTTCTCCAGAGCTTCCTTAACTTCAACCCCAAGTTGATCGAGGTCACCAACCTGTTGAACGCTTCCACAAGAGGCTTGGTCGGCGAGGTGGGCTTCATAATCCTTCCGAACATCACACCCAAGCTCACTTTCTTGCTCACGCTCTTTTACCAGGTCAATGCACTTATCCCTCTCTTCCTTCAGCCAAATTTCCAGAGATTCATTGGCGCTTTGACGCTCTGCGGCTACGCCTCCTTCCTCTTTGGCTGGCATGTGCACGAGAAGGCCATCTTGATGGTCATCTTTCCGTTTTCCTTCTTGGTCACGCGAGACAAGCGCCTTTTGAGCTCCTTCAACCTCTTGGCTGCTTGTGGATATGTTTCGCTTTTCCCGCTCATTTTCACCTGCGATGAATGGCTCATCAAGGTGCTTTACACCACCACGTGGTACTTGGTGTACTACTTTGGCTTCCGCAAAGCGGTGAGAATCTCGTCTTCTCTGAGCACCCCTCAGGAAAGGGACTACTTTCTGTTGGAGAGGGTGTCCTCGTTGTATGTGTTGGGCCTTGTACCGGTCACGATAATCGTCACGTTGATCGACCTCTTTGAGCTGAAGTTTGAGCTCTTGAAACAGTTGGAGTTCATGAAACTAATGATTGTCAGCGTCTACTGTGGCATAGGTATTATTGGGTCTTGGAACGGGTTCAACTGGCTATACTTTGTTGATGAGAGTATCTGGCTCTCGGATTGAGGTTCCATGGGCTAAAACACTTAAAATATATACATTTCCATTATTTATGATACAAGAGATTCAGTTCGTTATTGCAGAGCGCCGAAGCGTTGGCTGAAAATAGAGTCCGGGAACAATGCTTCCCAGTCCTCGCTGAAAAGATCCGACGTCATGAGCACAGGAGGACCACCCAAAAACTCGCTGTTTGCATCGGAGTTTTGGTCAACCTCGTTTTTGCCAAAGAGAGCATCTTCCGACGGCACATTGATGCCGATTTGGCTCTCCACAGAAGGTATGTCTGAACTCAACGAGGACGTGGAGAGAAGGGCGGGTGGATCACCAAGGTAATCCGTCGCCTGGGACTGGGAGTCTGTGCTCAGCACCAAGTCAGCGACAGGAATAGTCTTTTTCTGCCGTTTGACTTTGGGCTGCTTCTTTACGGCATTCGAATCGGAGCTGAAGTCCGGGTCATCGCTGAACTGGACCATAAGCTTCAACTCGATCATCTTGTGGGACTTCTCCGCCAACTTCCAAGTCTTTGAGCAGCCCGCCAACGTGGCCATGAAGAGCTTGAGCTGAGCCTTCCTCTTGGGGTCGATGGTCTTGGAGGTGGACGTGAGCAAAATCACGGAGATGGAGAGAATGCTGCAGTAGACAATGAATATGGAGGCACGGCGCAAGCCGTGGGAGTCCAGGAACTTCTTGATGGCAACATAGAGGTCCTCGATTGCGTTGGAGCACACGGCGACGGGCGAAAGGTGCTCGTCGTAGCGCGGGTCACGCACCATGCCGACGAACGGGCGGTTGAGGCAGAGCAATAGGATATAGTAATAGTAGCGGACAACCAAGATGGTGGGGTTGTCGGAGGTCTCGTTCAAGTTGTCCCTGTCCCAGTTCAAGTCCGGGGGCAAGTTCTCCTTCCACTTCATGATCTGGGCGTTGTAGTCGTAGAGCTTGGAGCGGCGCGACATGAGGTCGTAGTCGTCGTTGCCGGCCGTGCCCGCGTCGACCTCCTGGCTGGGCATGCCCTCGGACTTGGAGAAGATGTCGTTCAACATGTTGTCGGAGATGCTGATGAGGTTGATGATGTTCTTCAACGGGTCGGAGATGTTGGTCTTGTTCTCGGGGATGTACTTGTAGTCGTCGATCCAGTCCAACTCGGGGAGGTCCTCTGTCTCGGGGATGGAGGCGTCCAGGAACTGGAGGAGCGACGGGCGGCCCAACACCAAGCTGATGAAGCGGTCGGCCATGAAGCAGCCCCAGTATATGCGGCTGCGGATGGCCACGTCCAAGGTCTGGAGCGCGCCACGGTGCTTCAAGAACCACACCTCCGGGTGGAGCTGGAAGCCCAAGTCGAAGCCCATGCGCATGGCGTTGCCCAGGAGCATCCAGCCCGTGGAGTTGTTGCCGTTGCAGATGTCGTAGAACGCGAGGAGGAGGAAGCTCTGCACGGAGGTGATGGAGGGGTGCTCCAAGTTGGAGAGGAGCGAGCTCTTGGCCTCGTTGTAGTAGGTGAGCGAGCGCAGGTAGATGGTGTCGACGTCGGACATGCGGGCGCCCAACGCACAGAGGCTGAGCACCAACACCAGCAGGCAGTAGAGCGAGCTGGGCTTGGGGTTGAAGAAGTCCTTGAAGAACGCCTCGCGGAACACAAACATGTTGTGGTTGGGGTACTGCCACGTGAAGAAGAGCTTCAAGCAGTGGAGCACGTCCGCGTCCGCCGCGAGGCTGCGGATCGTGGCCACCTCGCGCACCTCCTTGCGCTGGGTCAAGCTCTTGGGCATCTCCGGCTCGTTTTCGTACACGCTGGTGGGGCCGTACACCGGCTGGATCTTGGACGGCGGCGCCGGCGACGCGGACGCCTTGTCGCGGGCGGCGCCCTCGTCAAACTCCGGCGCCGGCGTCTGCTCGCGGGCTTCGCCAGGCGCTTCCGGCGCCCGGGGCCGCCGCAGGCCGTCGGAAGGCGCGGGGGCGGGCTCGGCGGCGGGCGGCTCGGGCCCGAACTGGGCCGCGTGGGCGTCTATGAAGCGGCTGCGCTCCGCGGGCGTCGAGAGCTTGCGGAGCTGGGCAAAAAGCGTCTGGTAGGTGTCGACGCGCTTCTCCAAGGCCAGCACGTAGGTGGCGGGCGGGCGCTTCTTGCGCAAGTCATTGGGCACCTTGATGCACTCCACGCCGAACTTCACGCAGCTGGAGCAGGGGTGGGCGAAGTTGCACTTGGTCTTTCGGAGGCGGCACCGCTGGCACGAGAGGAGCAACTCTTTGCCGGAGCGCGGGGGCGACGCGGCCTCCGCCTTGGGTCTCTGGGATGGGGGGCCCGGCTTCAGTTCTGGCATGGCATCGGGGCGCTGGCGGACGGGCCAAGGCAGTCACCGGATCACAGAGGGGTCAACTGCGGCTGGTAGGAGCGGGGCAGGATTAGCGCGCGATGCCATGATAGCTCGATGCCAGAATAGTGCGATGCCAGAATAGTGCGATGCAAGAATAGTGCGATGGTCTGTCTCGCCTACATCTCCTGTGGAACTATCCTTCCTTCCCTAGAGTCTATAAATATGTCTACTGCAACGCAAACAAGATCTGGTACGTGGTGTAGACGACGGCCACCACGCCCACCACTATGAGCACGTAGTCGAAGCTGCGGAGCCACGGCACCTGGGTCGCGCTCTTCTTGTAGGTCTGCAAATGGATCAACGGCGGGTAGATGTACACCAACGGGATGCACGCGAAGCACCCGTTGAAGCTGACAAACTTGTCGATGTGGTTGGCGTTGGCCCACGCCAAGGTGGCCACCACCGCCACGAACGCCGCGCGGAACAAGTTCTTCATCCACTTGACCTGCGGGTTGTACTTGCCCGAGGTGTGGTACAAGCGGCCCTGCTCCGAGGGCTTGTTCTCGCCCGGCGCCACGAACAAGCGCGAGTTGAAGATGGCGCTCTCGCCGATGCGGATGGCCGGGAACAACTGGAGCGGCGCCGACAAAAACACCGCGGCCGAGTAGAGCACGAGGATCAGCTGCACGGCCACGTTGGACTGCGGCAAGTTCAAGATGATGATGGACCGCACCGTCTCGCCGTACGCGGAGTAGCCCACGATGCCGATGCACACGAAGAGCGTGGTGATGGCGGCCATGCTGACCAGGAGCACGAGCGGGAACTTCTCCGGGCGCGCCATGGACGCCTCGATGGGGAGCACCAAGCCGATGCCCTCGAAGGACGTGACGGCCACGCCGATGAGCAAGCTCCACGACGAGTTGAAGTTGACGATGTTGGGCCCGAGCCCGTGCTGCGCGAGCTGCAAGCCGGAAAAGTAGAAGATGATGACCAAGCCGATGACGATGAAGAGCGACGACACCACCGAGATGAACGACAACTTGGTCAAGTTGCGGATGAGCGAGAGCGGGATCAAGAGCACGCCCTGGGCCACGAAGATGGCGGTGCGGTCGAGCCGCACGCCGAACACGTTGTCCATGAAGGACGCCATGTTCTCCGCGGTGAAGAGGATGTAGGTGGCCACGAAGCCCACCTGCGACACGATGATGGACACCATGATGCAGTACTTGAGCGGCTGGCCGTACGTCACGAAGCCCAACTCGCCGTACGACGACTTGTGGAGCACCTTTCTGCTCTCGATCAACACAATGTAGCACACGTACGTCAACACGCCGAACGTGGTCATGGTGACGATGGAGAAGAGGAGCCCGCCGTTGGCGAACGCCCGCGGCAAGAAGAGGATGCCGGAGCCCACCAACGCCTTGAACAAGAGGAAGAACGTCTTGAGCAGCGACGCGGTGCCCGGCGCGTGGGCCCGCTGCCGCTTCGGCTGCTTGCGGGGGAGCGACGGCACGCCGCGCTCGTGCATCAACAGCGCCTCCTCGTCAAACACGTCCACGTAGCGGGGATGCGCGTCCTCGGCGTAGGAGTCGTCGTCGTCCGCGTCGTCCGCGTCGTCGTCGTCATCATCGTCAAAGTCCTCGCCCGCGAACTGGCCGTATATGCTGAGGAACTCCACGAAGTTGCGTGTGAGGAAGTTGGGCGGCGCGCGGTTCTGCTGGATGGACTTGTTGATCAAGAACTCGCGGCGGAAGCCGCCCGGCACGTTGATGTCGCTGGCCGTGGACTCGCGCCGCTGCTCGGCCTGGAACTCCGAGAACGACGACGACCGCGTGGGCCGCCGGGCGCCGGCGTTGGCGGTGCCGAGCTGGTGGTGCATGTACCGCGAGACGTCGCCGCCCAGCATCTTGAGCGAGTCCTGCGGGCTGTTGAGCTGCTTCTTGATGGACGCGTAGTCCACGTTGGGCAGTCCGAGCGTGTTCAAGAGCGACACGTGCTCGTCGTAGGAGCCCGAGTTGGAGCGGCCGGAGCCCGGCACCGGCCGCCCGTCGGGGCTGGCTGACACCGGCTCGTGCGAGCCCACCGACTGCGCCGGCGACGCCGACTCGGCGAACAACAGGTTCTTGGACAACTTGTTGGGCGAGCTCTGGTACGGCGACTGCCCGCCGGAGCCGGGCCGCGGCTCTTCTCGCGGGTTTCGTGACGCCATGTTGAGCTGCTGTTGGTGGTTGGAGCCGTGCGAGATGAGGTAAGCGAAAATGGTGGTGCGCAGCCACAGCGCGAGCGGAGCGAAAAAGGCCCACCAAGAGGCACGCCAAAGCGGCAGAAAGAGCAAAATAAAGGCATCCAGCCAAACAGGAGAACTCACATAAGCGCCCGCCGCCCGCCCGCCGCCCGCCCGGAGCCACACCGGGCACAATAGCTCCACCAATGCCCTACACGTGACCCGCATCACGCGCACATACCTCTCATCTCCCCCACATTTCGGCCCGCCAGGCTGCCTGGCCCGCCCATGCTGTCCACGCTGTTCCTCGACGACGTGCGCGAGCCGCGCAACTTCAACCCGGTGTCGCCGCCGTTCGACCTCTTGGTCGCGGACTTGTTCCTCAAGTTGGAGGCCGTCAACTCCGAGAACAAGGCGCCGTACTCCTCCGTCAGCGCCAAGAAGACCAGCATCATCGAGGCCTTCGTGCAGACGTGGCGCACGCACTTCGGCCCCAACATCTACGCGGCCGTGCGCCTCGTGTTCCCCAACCGCGACGGCCGCAAGTACCACATCAAGGACGTGGCGCTCACGCGGTTGGTCACCAAGCTCCTCAACCTCCAGAAGGGCCTGATGGACTACTCCACCATCCGCAACTGGAAGCGGTCGTACCACCAGAAGGCGCGCTTGGTCGGCTCGTTCGAGCGCCGCCAGTTGAGCGACTTGCCCGTGGTGATCTCCCGCATCATTCTGCGCAGGCGGGACCCGTCGCAGCCGGTCAAAAGCTCCGTGTCCATCGCCGAGGTCAACGGCGTGCTTGACGAGTTGACGCAAAAGACGCTCACCGACGACCAGGTGGCGCTCCTCGGCCCGTTCCTCGCGCGCTTGACCATCCCGGAGGTGCGCTTCTTCTTCCTGATGATCCTCAAGGAGTCCATGCTCTCGTTCTTCGAGCGGGCCTTCTTCGTCGCGTGGCACCCGGACGCCTACGACCTCTACAAGGTGTGCAGCGACATGAAGCGCATCTTCTGGCTCCTCACCGACCCGCAAAAGCGCCTCACGCCCGACCAGCTCTGCGTGCAGCCCATGTACCAGTTTGTGCCGCAGTCGTCCAAGAAGCTCGACATCTCCTACGACTCCTTGTGCCAGAAGATGACCGTGCCCATGAACACCGCGGGCGTGGACCCCAAGCTCGTTGAGCTCTACGAGGCCGACGACATTGGCGGCCACTACCTCATTGAGGAGAAGATCGACGGCGACAGGATGTTGATGCACATGGTGGAGGGCAAGTTCCTCTGGCACACGCGGCGCCGGCGCGACTACACGTTGGTGTACGGCGAGAACGTCCACGTGGGGTCGCTCACCAAGCACTTGGCCGGGGCGTTCAACAAGAACGTCAAGAGCATCGTCCTTGACGGCGAGATGGTGGCCTGGAGCAAGGAACGCAATGCAATCTTGCCGTTTGGCACCTTGCGCTCGGCCGCAGTGCAGGAGGCGTTGAAGCAGTTCGACATTGTCGACGTGTACGAGGGCAACAACAGCTGGCCGCTTTTCATCATCTTCGACATTCTCCACTTGAACGGCAGGGACTTGACGCGGCTCCCGCTCTTCTACCGCAAGAACCTCCTTCGCAAGGTGGTCAACGAGGTGCCGCACGTGTTTGAGATTTTGCGGTGGGTCAAGGCAAAGTCGCCGGTCGACTTGAAGGCCAACATGCAGCAAATCGTCACGGAGAACAACGAGGGCATCATGGTCAAGTCGTTGTTGCTGAACTACAGGGTGTACAGCCGCGACTCGACGTGGATCAAGGTCAAGCCGGAGTACTTGGAAAGCTTTGGCGAGAACCTCGACTTGGTGGTCATTGGCAAGATCGGCCGCGTCAAGACGTCCTACATGTGCGGCTTGCGGGACGATGAGAACGAGGGCACCTTCAAGCTGTTTTGCTTGGTGGCCAACGGCTTCTCGCTCTCGGTGTACCGGCGCATCGAGGCCAGGCTCGGCAACTTCTGGGTGGACTACCGGGAACGGAAACCGCCGCCCGAGTTGCTCCAGTTTGGCACCAAAAAGCCGGACTTCTGGATCAATCCAGCCAACCTGATTGTGTTGGAGATCAAGGCGCGGTCGATCGAGGTTACGGCAGACACGCCCTATGCTGCTGGCAGCACCCTCCACAACTTGTGGTGTCGCTCGGTGCGCACCGACAAGGGCTACGACGAGTGCATCAGCTTGCAGGAGTACCAGGACTTGAAGCAGCGGTACTCCAAAGACATATACAAGAGCCAGGCGGTCAACCGCAATAGGAAGCGGGACCACGAGGCGGGCAACTCAATCTACGAGAAGTACGACCGGTCCAAGCGGACCAAGTTGGGCGCCAAGACGGAGTTGTTCAAGGGCCTCAAGTTCATTGTCGCCACCGAGTACTGCTTGGAGAGCGGGGAGGTCATGACCATAGACGACCTCAAGCGCACAGTGACAGAAAACGGCGGAGAAGTGTGGCTCGACCTCCGCGCCGAGGACCCTGCTGTGCTACGCGTGATTATAGTCGGCGAGGTGACGACGCCGCGGATGAACCGGTGGATTCGCCAGGGCTTTGACGTGGTGCGACCGGGGTGGGTGGTTGCGTGTGCCCGCGAACAGCGGTTGGTGCCGCTCGAGCCGCAGTTCATGTACGTCACAAGCAGCGAGGCCCTACGGCAAAGGTTGTGCGAGCGGACTGACGAGTTTGGTGATAGCTACACACGCAACGCCGGTTCTGCGCGAGGGTGGCTCCGGTCGTTGGAGCAGCTCACGTTCGATAAGCAGCTCACGCGCGAGTGCGTGGAACAGCAGGCTGCGAAATTGCTGTACGAGTACACGCCCATCAACCGGCGACTATTCGAAAACGTGAAGTTCTACATCGCCGAGGACGGGAGTGCGGCCAGCGACAGCGACCGCAGGCGGCTCCGGCTAAGAATCGAACGATTTGGTGGCAGCGTGGTGCATAGCGTGCTCGACGGAGCCGGGTACATTGTGGTGTCGCGGAGAATCCAGGCGAGCGGAGGAGCCAAGGCGCTTGTACAGAACTTGCTAAAACAGGTCGGGTCGCGATACGACGAGCATACGCAGCTCGCTAGCATTGTGAGCGAAAAGTTTATTTCCGATAGTATTGCAGCCAAGGACGTGGCTAGTGACGGTGCAATTATCGGGGAATGTTGGTAGTTGAGTGCCGGAGCGGACAAATTGGAGAAGTCCGAAAAAGAAACGAAGTATCATAACGAAAGACAACCATAACAAACAGGACATGGAAGACAGATTTGTTGTAGATAGGCCCGATTTGGAGATTGACGGGTCTCGAGAGGCGTGGGTGCACGCTTGCGGCTCCGCCCAAACGAGCCTGGCCCAGGCCCGGGGCCACACCTTGACGTGGACGGGCGGCCTCTGGACGGACGGCGCTAGTCCTTGCGGCACGTGCATGCCGGCTTTTAGCACCTGATATTTTTTTTTTCGCCCTTCCTCGCTTCCCGCAAGTACAGGCCCCCGTCTCCGCGGGTTCCCCGGGCCTGTGCGCAGCTATTTCCAGAACCTCCACTGAGACATCCGTACAAGTAGCCGGGAGGGGAACAATGGAACAACTACCGTTCCCGACCACAGCCATGCGGGATGCGGAGGGCTAAGCGGGCCAATGCTGCCCCGGGGGTGTTTCTACGTTGACATAATCCCCATAGCTTCTTTGCTTTTACCCGCCTTGCGTTCCGTTGCGGCCCTTGGTCCGACTTGCTGTTGGACCGGAATCTGGGCGGTTGCCCGGAGGGATGTGCGGGTGCGGGCCCACTGCCCCGACCCAGTGTACGATAGATCCAAATATAGTAGCTGAGTGAGTGGTTGCTCCAAGCCTTGTACGCTGCAGTACCCATGACATCAAACAATTTCTCGTGTGTGGGCTTGCGGGGCCGACCTGGAAGCAGTTGGGCCGACGCCTGCAGTTCCCGCGGAAACGCTGTAACAGGGGTCGCACAGTGGAGCGCCATGGTGCGCACCAGGTTGCAGGGAACAATCGGGGAAGACGTTCCTTTGTCGCGGCAGTGGTTGGCTGGGGTAATACGCAGCCTGGCAATCTGGAACGCCCAAAACACGGGGCAAAGGAAGCGGGCGCCCGGCGGGCAGAGAAAGGTGACTACGTGGAGATTCCAGCACCGCCGGTAGCACAGGGGTCCGATCGCACGCTCCTGGCATTTTTTGCTGTTTGCTGAGTCAGTGTACTTCCTCCGGGGGAAAGAACAAGAAAAAGCCAAAAAAAAAAAAAAAAAAAAAGATGCGCTGCCCACTTTCTGCATGTGTCGTGAGCACTCGCATTTACTGTACCCGCACATGCACGCTCGGGCTCCTCCACCCAGATGACTAAGTATTAAAACCATGCTGTCTCTCCGGGTGGCTTTCTGCTATTCATTTTCAACGTCAAACCCACACACCGTTTCATAATAGCATCACACATGCGTGCACTCTCCAAGGACGACTGCTCGCTAGGCAGAGCCAGCTCCTACAAAGAAAACATCGACTACATGGGTGACTGCAACATCTCCAACTTCCACTTGTTTACGTGCTGGAGAGAGAACAACTCCACATCCGTCAAGAACTTCCAGGACGACATCTGCTCCAAGATCCCCTCCACCGTGTCCAAGCGGCTAGAAAACATCTCGTGGAGACGCTGGGACAAGCAGATCTGGGACTTGAAAGAGATCCTGCCCGCACAAATTAACTGGAACAAGTCCCAGGACGTGACGTGGTTGTACGGCCCCAAGTACACCCAGCAAGACCCATTCGACAGCGGGCTGTCCAGCTTGACGCTGAGAAACTTGTCCATGTTCTCGGAGGACGTGCCCGAGTTGGTCACCGACGAGTTGTCGTCCGTGGGCCTGTGCCTGTCGTCGTCCTGCGACGAGCTTGAAACAGACTCCTACGACAAGGAGCACGAACACTCGGGCTTGAAGCTGGTTCTCAAGGTCAAGGTCAGGTCCAACCCCTTCGCTTCCGAGGACAGACCGCGCAAGAAGCTGGTCAAGTTTAATTACATTGTCAACTCCAGAGAGTACATGAGCGGGCTCTCAATTGACTACGACTTCTTGGACACTCTGTGTTTCTAATTGCATCACCATCTAATTCATACCCCGGAGCCCCCTGGCGGTGCTCCGTGTCGGCCCCAGTCGTTTTGCTGGCCAAACATAGTTGACACTAAAAATATGGTTTATATCTAATATCATACACAGACACTGCAAACATAGTATTCCAGGGCGTTGTGGCTACGCGAGCAGCGTTTACAAACTGTAATTCGCCTCTACCCCAGGTCTAGGCTCTCCCGGCGGTCCGACCTCGCCTAACCTGAGACACTGAATATCACATGAGCCGCGTCTCACATGTATGGAAAACTAATCCTTTTCTCCGGAAGCAATGTTGCTTTCGTCAAATGAACCAGAAGCGAAAGGTCACAGCCTCTGGGCACATTCTATGTTGTCTGGCATTGACCCTTGATGGCGTAAGGCGTTTGCAATTTTTGCGGGTGGCTTAGAATCCACAGACGTGGACGGCGCCGGGACCCTTTTCCGCGGAGGCTCGCCCGACACATACGGCTGCTCGATGCGACGAGGCCCGTCCGCAACCAAAATAAGCTTTCGAACGCCCCGAGAATTTACCCCCAGCAACAGCAAGCGTAGAACGGCATTTCCGAGACTGCGTAGCTCTTCTCCACTCCCCCGGTTTTGCAATCTGGGGTCCGGGGCAAATACCCGCGGGCCTAGTACCTAGTGGGAAAACAAAAAACAAAGTAAAAAAATAAAAAAAATGCAACCTCCCAATGCGGAAGTCTGACGACGTGGGGGCGGGAGCCAGACATGGGGGAAACCTTCTCTGCATGAGCTATCGGCGTTTAGCAGCTCCGCGATATGCAAGATCGTGACATGCAGGAGGCCGCTCGTTTTGGCAGCCATAGGCATCGGGCTGGTGCGCTCAGATCAGCACCATAGAAGTGCGCGGAGCACACAGAGCCGCACACAAGGCACGCCAGTGGAGCACCACGGGTACAGCTGCTGTAGCACGCGTCCCCACACCGGGCACAGCCACGCCCGAACCCCACGTCCGCAAGCAGCGCCACGCCCGCTCAAAACGGCACCGACGCGCCGAGCGGAGAAGAATCCTATTCATGCGTGGTCACGTGACGCGGCTTCCCCACGCGAGGGGACTATGTTTCGGAAAAATAGCCAAGCTTCAGACGTGGCTCGTAAAGTTAGTTTGTTTCTCCGCCTCCTGCTGCTACTGCGCCACATCTGCGGAGCAACATTCCAACGTTCTTGTTTTGGGTTCACTTTTTTGTGCCGTCCCCGTTGGCCGTTGCCACCAGCCTCTCCGCCATTCGCCGTACGGTCTTTAAGCTCCGCACCTGCTGAATGAACCCAATGTTCTGCACGACGAACCGGTCGTGCGACTCCAAAACGTCCAGCAACGGCTTCTTCATCCGCCGTAGTGCTGTGCTGAGCTCGGCGTACGGCAGCTCAGGGCCCTGTGCCCCGCCCGCGTGAGCGTCCGACAACCGCGAGTGTGTTTGCTGGCTGGCGCCCGTGTCCTCCACGTGGCTGCCACCATCCGGCGGCGTGCTGGTCTGTCCGCTCATGGCCTGCGCTGACTTGGCGTGTTGTGTTTGTTGTGTTGTAGAGTCTAGTCGCCGAGTGTTGACATCTGCCTGGTGCACGGGTGTGCGCCCATGATGTACGCGACCGCGTTGGTGCGCGATGCTTCTCTCAACCACACATGGACGATGATTTGAGCGATGATCTTGACCCGCTGGTGTTTGAGCGTGGCTTTGCGGCCGCGTCGCCGGTCCCTGTGGCAGAGTCCGAGCCGAAGTCTCGCTCAGAGCCGGCCCAGCCCACGCACCATCGCATGGACGAAGGCGCACTCGCCACGTACCTCTACCCTACGAATCTTCCGGTCAGAGACTATCAGTACAACATTGTTTACAGGTCGTTTTTCCACAACGTGCTCGTGGCATTGCCCACGGGGCTCGGAAAGACGTTCATTGCCAGCACGGTGATCCTCAACTTCTCGCGGTGGTTTCCCCAGCTGAAGATTATCTTTATGGCGCCCACAAAGCCGCTCGTGGCACAGCAGATCAAGGCGTGCTGCGGCATCACGGGCATCTCCTCCACAAAGGTTGCCATCCTCCTCGACAAAAGTCGCCGCAACCGAAGCGACATTTGGCAGGACAAGCAGATCTTCTTCACCACGCCGCAGGTGGTCGAAAACGACCTCACCGCGGGCATTGTCGACCCCAAGCTGGTTGTTCTTTTGGTGATTGATGAGGCGCACCGTGCCAGAAAGAACTATGCGTACAACAGCGTGATGCAGTTTTTGTTGAGATTCAACCCGTCTTTCCGTGTGTTGGCAATGACCGCCACGCCTGCGGCGACGGTCGAGGGCGTGCAAGAAATCGTCGACAATCTCCACATTTCCAAGGTGGAAGTGCGCCTGGAGCGCAGCATTGACACCTTCAAGTACCTCAAAAGAAAGTCGGTGGAGCGCTTCACCGTGGACATTTCCGACGACGTGCAGCTCGCGATCGACGCGGTCAGCGAGGCTGTGGCGCCAGTGTTGAAAATCGCCAACGATCGCAAGATCTACGAAATCAAAGTGCCCTCCCAGGTGAATGCATTCACGGCGTTGGACGCCCAGCAGAAGCTTTTGGCAAACAGAAGCATTCCCGAGGGCTTGAAGTGGGCGAGCTACTTCATCTTGCAGGTTCTCATTGTGGCCGGCCAATGCTTCCGGCGTCTCAACATCTACGGTGTGCGATCTTTCCTCAGCTACTTCCGTTCGAAGCATATCGAGTTCATAAAGAAGTACGAGAGTGGCAAGTCGAAGAACCACATGGCTGCAAAATTCTACTGCAACCCAAACTTATCGAAGTTTCTAGAGCGGTGTGAAGAATGGGTGAAGCATCCCGAATACTTGGGGCACAAAAAGCTAGAGTTGGTGGTATCGGAGTTGAACTCTTTCTTCAGGTCTACTGAAAACCCGGACTCGAGGGTCATCATATTCACCGAGTTCCGTGAGTCCGCCCTCGATATCGTGCGTGCAATCGAACAGCAGAAGTCTAATCTCAAGCCTCACATTTTCATTGGACAAGCCAAAGAGAAGGAAAAGGATGAGGCAAAGCTGAAAAGTAAGAGCGGGGGACCCAAAAAGGCAAGGGCCTCCAAAAAGTCAAAGTTGGATGAGTTTGCTGCGGAACATAGTTCATCTGAGTTGGCGCAAGCAACAGGAATGAACCAAAAGCTCCAGAAAGAGATTCTCACGAAATTCAAGAAAGGCGAATACAATATCTTGGTCGCCACTTCGATAGGAGAAGAAGGCTTGGACATTGGAGAAGTTGATCTTATTATCTGCTATGACTCTACTTCCTCGCCTATTAAAAACGTGCAGCGTATGGGTAGGACCGGAAGGAACAGGGACGGAAAAGTGATCCTACTATTTTCATCCAATGAAGAGCTGAAATTTGATAAGGCCATGAGTGGTTACGAGTATATTCAGCAACTCATCATGAACGGCACAAGCATCCAGTTGTATTCCCAGAATAGAATAATTCCTGCCGAACACGATCCGAAGGTGGAAAAGATTTTCATCGAAGTTCCCGAAGAGAACGTGGCTCTCAAACAGGAGGAGGATGATGATGAGATCATCAGAATTGCTACAGCGTACATGTCAGGCTCCAAAGGCTCTTCCAAAAACAAAGCAAAGGCGCCGAAAGGACGAAAACTGGAAAAGATTATAAAACGATTTTTCATGCCTGATAATGTCGAGCATGGTTTTCAGCTGGCCAGCACAGTGATGAGAAAATCCGAGGAGAACAATGCAGATCATAAGCGTCGTTGTCTTGACCAGGACCGCAGCCTGGATTTTCTTGACTCTATTCTCAGCTCTGGTGACGAGGCTGATGATAATGTCTTGATCCGCAAAGAAGACGCTAAGCCAAGTATGTCTTCTGGGAAGCCTGATCATCTGAAAGTAGGCGATCATAACCAGAAGTTGCCAAATGTACCTACAATCTCCAAACAGTATGCTCCAAAAGTCCAGCGCCCAAAGGTGCTGGGTCAAGCAGAAATTACAAACTTCATCAGACCCGCAGCTTCCAATAGCAACACAGGGAGCCTGTTGGGTGTGGGAAAACCACGCACGGCACAACAGGGGCCTGCCAGCGAAGCTGCTGGACCTGCTCCTGAATCGGTAAAGGAAGATATCCAATCCGATAATGATGACTTTGGCGACGACGACGAAGTCATGGCCTTAGTGCGCAAAACACCATCGGAGAACGACTTTGGTGATGACGACGAGATCATGGCCTTAGTGCGTCAAACCCAATCGGAGAATGCTGTCAACGTCAGGCTGGATATTCCCACCGACAACAGCTCTACTGGTCGAGTCAAGGAAGAGCATGAGACCCGCACGGCTGCGGCAGAACGGAGTAAACCATTGGAAGATCTGAATTTTGTGATTCCCAAGGATGCAGAGATCCTCACAGCGGACGAGAAAACAGACTTGTACATGAACTACTTCACGCCCTTTGAGGAACATAGTTTGGATGACTGCTACGTTCCTCAAGCCACATCAGCTCTCGGAGGATCGTTGCATGGTTCTCGGAGCAAAAAGTTTTTGGACATGATTGCCAAAATGAAGTCTGAGCACCATTGCTGATGTGGATTTTACGATATAACGAAACAACTAATAGAAGAATAGAGTAAATGAAGAAATGCCACTGGCAAGCACTGTCATGTGTGTTTTATTGCAACTGAGTTCTTTGTTGCAGCCGCCTGCGCGCCGCGCGGTTACCCGGCCAGCGAACAGACTATATAAGCAGCGCAGGATTCCCAAGGCTCGCTCCGGTTTTTCCTCTATCTTTATGCAGGGGCATTACGTGTATCAGTGAGGATTCGTCCGAGATCATGTTTTTGCTGGTTGAAAACTATAACCTGACAGCTTCTTGGCCGAGCCGTCCTTGTGGTGGATCGGTCAAGGGAATTTTTGGAGTCTCTTATCTTCGTGTGCTAAGCGGTACTTCTTGAAGACCACAGCCCTCTTCTCCGTGTGAGTGAGGACATTCACCCCGAGTAGAATGGCGCCTCTTCAAAGCAAGCGGCCGCGTGTGATCCGACAACGCGGTCTTTCTGGTAGTCTGCCTCGTGCCTCGCTCGGTGTAGTGGATGATGACTACACCTCGAGCTGGATACATCGTCGCACCGAGGTGCAAACTTTGTAAAGGGCTAGAGAAAGTTTCCAAGGTATTTTTTGAGTGCAGTGACACCAAGGGTGACCGGATGGTGGCACAGTAATTATAGACCTTGACATTATCGCCAAATGTAGCACCTGTAAAGGCGGCGTGCTCTTCGTGCACACACCGCACATAGCGCAGCGCACACCGAAAGCGAAAAACGGCCGAGACGGAGAAGCAAGCTACTGGAGCACCATGTTCAAGAAATTCGGCAAGGCCGAAGTGCATTCGCGGTCGAACATCAAGTCGTCGGCGCAACGAGGATTGAAGAACAATTTCGTGGCACAGTACGAGAACTTGGAGCCGGTCATCGACGCCATCATACCCAAGAAATCGCAGGCCATCTTGATCAAATGCGAGGACAAGATCCTGTTGTACGCCGTGGACTCGGAGGTTGTGGTGTTCCAGACCTTCGATGACTTGGTGCCCACGTTGAAGACGGTGCACAAGTACCCCGACTGCTTTCCGAGGGTGCAAGTGGACCGGGGCGCCATCAAGTTTGTGTTGTCTGGCGCCAACGTCATGTGCCCGGGGCTCACGTCGCCCGGCGCCAAGTTGCCGGAGGAGAACATCGAGAAGGACGCGATTGTGACGATCTACGCGGAGGGAAAAGAAAACGCGTTGGCGGTGGGCCGGTTGAAGATGAGCACCGATGACATCAAGGCAAAGAATAAGGGGGTGGGGATCGAGTTATTGCATTATTTGGGAGACGGGTTGTGGCTGTTTGACGACAGCGCCTAGGGTGGTATTATCCTGTAATGAACATCTTGTGGTTGTTAGAGAGCCCGAGGCTGTGTAGGCTGGCGATGTCGTCGTGGAGGTACTCCTTGCAGGCGTCCGACGGCGTGCCGTTCACGTAGAAAAACACGTCGAACTCGAGAACAGACTTGCCGATGGCGGCGGCGACGACCCCCTTGAGACGTAGCACAGAGTTGTTGTGGAGAAACGTCCTGGCGAAGAGCTCGCGGTCGGGCTCCGCGGCCCGCCGCACCAGGAGCCGGATTTTGTCGCCGGGCTCCCCAGACGGGGCGGTGGGCCGGTCTGCAATCTTGTGCTTCGCTAGGAGCTGCGCCCATCGCGTCTGGTTGGCGGTGTGCCAGGCTCCCGAGCGCACCTTCGCGATGAAGTAGAGCTCCGCGTTGTCTATTTCCAGCTGCCGCAACTCGGAGCCGTTCAACTTCCAGATGCCGGCCGGCGCGTTCTTCACGACGCAGTGGAGCCGGCCGATGAGCTGGAGCGCCACCTCCTCGGGCGAGAGGCCGTCGAAGAGCGGGCAGTGGTCGATGCGGAGCTCGCGGAGCGCAGGAAACTTGGCCGGGATGGCGTCGATGGCGTCAAACGACGCGATGGGGTTGGAGCGGAGGTCGAGGCTGGCGACGCTCGGGAAAACCGGCAGGCTCTCGAAGCCTGCGATCTTGTTGTGCGAGAGCACAAGCTCCCCCACCGCGGAGTCGGCGAGCTCCCGCGGCACCTCCGCCAACAGGTTGTACGATAGGTCTAGCGTGTGCACGCTGGGCGGGAGCCGCCAGCTGTAGCCGGCGCCGGAGATGCCGTTGCCCGCAAGCTCTAGTTTGCGCACGTTGAGGGCGCATATGGCGTCGAGCTCGCGGGGCGAGATGCCCGTGTCAGAGAGCGAGAGCTCGCGGAGCGACGGCGGAAACCGCAGCACGCACAGCCCCGAGGCCCCGTACATGGTGGCCGGCACCAAGCGGTTCCCGTTCAAGTTGAGCGACACCAAGTTCGGGGTGTCGTCCACCACCAACGCGACCTCTGCCCAGGACGTAAGCAAGTTGTAGCTGAGGTCGAGCGACGCTGCGTTGTGCAACCACGCGTGGGGCTGCGGCGTGTCGGCGGCCGTCCGTGCACAGCAGATGTTCTGCTTGTCGACCATCACCACGCGGAGCCGGGCCACGTCGCTGGAGATGGCGTTGAGCTTCTCGAAGCCGTAGCTCTGCGCAACCTTGGCGCCAAACGCCACCACGCTGTCCAACGCCGCCGCGTTCTCGGGCCCCGCGTAGCGCCGGAGCACGGCCTCGCGGAACGACACCGCCGGCTGGATCTTCCTGCTGGACGCCTTGACGAAGGAGCCCGCGCCGGGCGTCTGTGTGCGGAAGTACTGGACCCCGCCGTGCTCCCCGCTGTTCTTGCCTCGCGACGGCTCGTCCCACTCAATGCCGTACACGGTGGTGCTGTCGCCCCACGCGGGAAGCGTGCCCACGTACCGGACGGTGCCGAGGTCGCCGGCGACGCATATTCTGTCGGACACGGTGAACATGGTGGGTGAGATGGAGCGCGGGGGCAGAGATGCGCGCGTGGAGTGGGGGCATTTTGCACCCATCACCAAGCGTGCCCTCTGCCGTCCTACTGTCTCGTGCTAAATGCATCATGTACTAGCTACGTACCTCGGCGCTGCCACGCGCCACGTATACCTACTCAAGCCCAAAGTCGCCGCTCAACAAGCCGCCCAAGTCAAACTCCTCGGCCCACGCGCTGACCACGGTGGTGTTCTCCACCCTGGCCGGCTCCTTGTCACCGCGCAACGCGCTCTTGGGCCCGTCGGGGTCGCTGGCGGCGGCCTCGGCCCGCGACGAGTTGGGCAACACCCAGCCGGTCACGCGGCCGTCGCGCCAGTCGTTCAACACGTTGAGCGCGGCGGCCTCCAAGTTGGGGATGCCGCCGCGGCTCAAGCGGCCGCGGGCCCGGGCCACGTGGATCAAGAAGTGCTTGGTGAACTCCTTCAAGTCCAGCGACGGCAACGACGGGATGGCGTAGTACTTCTTGACCGCGTCCGACATCGCGTCGTCCTTGGACAACCGCTTGAGGAGGTACTCCACGGTGCCCACCGGGTCGGTGATGTTCTTGGGCAGGATGGCCGACAAGAGCGCCAACTTGGCCTCGCTGGTCTTCTTCTTGCCGGAGAGCTCGTCGGGGAACACAATGCCCGGCGAGTCCAAGATCTTGAGCTTGTTGTCCACCTTGACCTCGCGCATGGCGGTGGTCACGCCGGCCATGTTGCCCACGGGGCACGCCTTCAGCTGGCCGTGTCTGTTGGTCAAGGCGTTGATGACCGAGGACTTGCCCACGTTCGGGTAGCCGATGACGCCCACGACAATGGACCGCTTGAGGTTCGACTTCGTGGCGTATGCCTTGAGGGAATGCATCAACGCCGTGCTGGTGGCGGCGTTCGAGAGGTTTTTGTTGTACAAGCTCAGGCCAGCTGCGCCGCCGGACGCCTTGATGGGTATCGTGGGGAACGACAGCTGGAGGAAGTCGAGCCACTTCTTCAACACGTCCGCGGGCACAAGGTCCACCTTGTTCAACAACAAGATGAGCCGCTTGCCGCCCGACTGCAACACCGCCTGCTCCACCTTCTTGGACCGGGTCGACTCCGGGTCACGTGCGTCCAACACGTAGAGAACCACGTCCGAGGCGTCCACCACCGCCTTGAAGATCTTGTCGTACGCCTTGCGCGACTTGTCGACGTCCGTGCCGTCGAGCTCCGCGTCGCTGATCTCGTACTCCACGTCCTCGTCCGAGTCCTCGTCCATGGACTCGCCGTCCTCCGAGCCGGCGCCCTCGTACCGCCTGGCGGCTTGCTGGGCGGACTCCATCAAAGCGGCCAAGCCTCCCTGTGCGTCGTCGTCGCTCTCGATGTCCTCCTCCATGGCGTTGGGCGCCTCTTCTCCCCTCTCCAACGCGGCGGCTCTCTCCTGCTGTCTCTGTAGGCGCAACTGCTCCTTTCTCTCCTTCTCCACACGCCTGCTCTCTTCTAGCTCCTCGATGATCTTCTCTTTGTAGGGGAAGCTGGCGGGGATTCCCGGGTCCTTGTTCTGTCTTGATCTCCAGGTGACGTCCTTCTTGGCCAACTTTTTGTTTTTCCTTCGCTGGGCGGCGGCCTTTTTCTTGATGCCCTCACGCATCCGCGTGGTTGCTCTCTTCGACGTTGGCTTCTTGACCCGCATTGTTTGTGCTACGCCGTGGAGTGTTTTGTTGCACGGAGCAAGTTGGTTTGTACGTAAATCTTTTTTCTACTGTGTTGCGATGAGCATCTGGGGGTCTTGCATGTAGACCGCGAGCGCTGAGACTATCAACAAGGGCCACTGGAGGTGAGTCCGGACCGATCTGACGTCTGTAACGAATAAACGGACAATATGTCTGTTGTCGTAGCATCTGCATTGTGTATTATTCTTTCGCAATCAACGTTTCGTCATCGCGGTCGGCCTTCACTCAATCAGATCATAAATATATTTGGGTGCGAAATCGCGCTTGGGAACGTGGCTAGCACACAAGCACAAAAGCAGCAAGGGCGTTCGATATCCCTAGCTCACGGTTTTTTCTCGATGAAGAGTCCGCAGATACGCGGGGGCCTCCTCGGTTTCTTCGGCGTGCTCGCGCTGCGTGTAAACTGTCGCTTCAACTTCGCCGTCGAAACCGGCGCCCTGATCTTCGTAGTCATCAAAGAACTCCTTCTCTGCTTCAAAGAAGCATTCGTCGTCGCCATCCACGCAAAGCTGATCTTCGCGGTCGGTCTCATAAACGTCTTCCTCGGAATCTGTGTCGCCACCCCCGTCATCCTCGGTCTCTTTGCCTTGTACTTCGTCGTCTTTGAGCTCAAAACGATACCGCGCCCTGAAACCCACGCGGCCAGCGTCTGATTTGATCGCGGTCGGATTCTCCGGCACCTTGGGGTTCATCTGCTCGACAAGCTGTTGTTTTTGTGTAAGCAGACCGGTGCTTTTGTCAGGCCGGCCGTTTTCGTCAAGCGCAAACTGGGAGCTGGAGGAGGGAGGCAAGCCCGCAGGGTTTCTGGGCGCCTTTCCGAACTGGTTGACGATTCTGTCTGTGCGGGTTTCGTCCGTGGGACCCATTCTGCTTTTGATGCGACTGATAAACTCCCGGTGTGCCCGCGTGTAAGCTCCCGGGTCGTCTTGTTGCAAGTTGTCGAGTAGCAAGTCCTGGTCGAGCTGCAACTTTTTCGCCAAGATCGCAGCCGCTTCCGTGCCGCACAAGATCATGAGTACAATACTGATGCAAGTGATATATCTTAGCAAAGATGAGCTAGTCATTCGAAAGACAATTGTCGAACGTGAGAATTCAACAGGCTTCTTTGAGTGCCTGCCAAAAACCAGAAAAGAAGAAAAGAGAAAGTTGGCAGATGGGCCGCAGCGCTTTGTGCTTGTGTAATGCGCGGCGCGCTACTTTGGATTTCGAGAGGACGAGCCGGAGCTGCTCACTTTCAGCAAGGACTCCCTGCTTTCCGAGAGGTGGCTGTAGGACACGCTGAACTTGGGGTTTGTGAATGGCTTGTTCAAAAAGTCGACGGACTTTGTTTTCCTGTCGTCGTTTAGGACCTCGCCAAAATTCATCGTGGAGCGCGTGCGTAAAACAGATGCGCCGGCCTTGGGCTGCGGCGAAGAGCTCAAGTGGCCCTCCTCCAAGCTGATGCTAGTGTCCTCGTGGTCCTGCAGCTCCATGTAGTTGATGACCTTGCTGATCTGCAGCCCAAAGAAGCGCGGAGCCCGGGTCCTGGCGCTATGGAGCGCCCCGCGCACGGTGGGCAGAAACTTCATGTTTGTGGACTTGTTCGCCGCGCTGAGAAGACGCTGGAACGAGCGTTTGCCGAAGCGGTAGACGACGAGGGCTATGAGGAAAAGCACGAGTAGCGTGACCAACGACGACAGGCCCCGTGCGGCGATATCGTCGGAGTCGCTGTCGGAGCCCGCGTCCTGCGAGATCTTGCTGGGAATCACGCCCACCGGGCCGCCGTCGTCACGGGGCGCGATCTGCGAGGACGCCTCGAGGAGGATCTTGCCGAGCGTCCACGAGAGCTCGCTGCCTTCGACGGAGTCGGCGGACTTGAACGGCACGTGGGCGCTCAGGGCCTCCTTCGACTCGGGCGACGTGCCCTGGTCCGCGACGTCCACGCCGAGGCGCGGGAGCTCGAAGCCCTCGTGGAGGATGTTGATGACCCAGGAGGCCTTGAAGCATGCGTCGAGGAGGAAGTTCTCCGGCAAGTTGGAGAAGGCGCCGGCCTTGGACTGCTGCACAATGACGTCCCACAGGCTCTCGCAGTAGGCCTTGACCTTCTCGTTGAAGCTGTGGAAGTTGTACTCGCCGCCGCTGTGGAAGACGTCGTTGGCCGTGTACCAGTACTCGGAGACGCCCACAAACTTGTCCAACTCAAAGTCCATCTTGGGCCCGTGCACGCCGTTGAAGAGGCACGGCTCGTCCTTGCACGGCAAGTGCTTCATGAGCAACGGGTAGATCTCTCGTAGGCAGCTCTCGTAGTTGCCGGTGCCCTGGACGGTGTAGCGGCGCAGGCCGAGCTCGTAGTCCTTGAGCACGGCGCCGGCGGGCATGCACGGGTCGAGCACCTTCTTGAGCGGCACGCCGCGCAGGCTGGACGCCTCCGCCAAGCCGATGAGGTGGTTGAGGTAGCGCTCGCGGCCCTTGTTGGCGCCGAAGCCGAGCCAGGTCTCCACGAACACACGCCACGTCTGCAGGCGGCCGTCCACGGAGCGGAGCACGACGGTGGTGAGGTCCTCGTCGTGCTTGCGGGCCTCGTCCGCGGACGGCGCAAAGGCGATCTGCGCCAGCGCGCCGCCCATGTCCATGAAGCCGATGGACTTGGGCAACGCGTCGCCGGGGCTCTTGCGGCTGAACAGCCCCATCAAGTAGTTCAACGCCAACCAGCCGTACACGCCCTCGGTGGAGCCGTCGATGGTCTGGATGTTCTCGGCGCAGCTGTGCACGGCGAAGCCCGTGTGCTTGCGGAGCGCCCGGCACGTCTCCAGCAAGAGCGCCTGGCGCTTCTTCTCCGGCAAGAGCCGCATGCCTGCGGTGGAGAGCACGTACACCGGCGTGTCGGCGTGCTTGTCGCGCGGCACCACGCGCTCGGCGAGCTCAAAGAGCGGTTGGTAGTGGAAGCGCCACACGCGCTTGGGGATGGCGGCGAACGACGACACGCCCGGCGACATCTTGCTGCTCCAGCCGTCCTCCTGGGTGATGTGCGGGAGGCTGGCGAGCACCTCGGGCGCGGCGCCGTCCGTGGCCGCCGTGTCCCACCGGTAGATCTGGATCCGCGACCCCAGCGACCCGGAGTCCACGACGATGCCGTACTTGGCGTCGGTTTTCATGGCGTGGACGGAGGTGATGTGGATGGAGGTGCGCAGGCGTAGCGCAGGCGATGTAGTGCAGAGCGCGCACCGCGCCGTACGCCTCCACAGTACCAGAACCATGATTGTCCTCCCGAACACGCCGCCCATGCCGCGGCCGCTCGTGCCGCCGGAGCAGCCCGCGTGGGTGTTGCCGCCGGAGGTGCTCGCGCTCCGGGCGTCGCTCGCGGCCGCGGCGCCGTCGTACGCGGAGTCCGCCCAGTACGTGCTGCGGGCCGAGCGCTACTTCGAGAGCGTCTTCGACGCGTTGGTGGCCCACGCCGGCTCGCGCGACGTGCCGCAGTTGGTGGCCGCGGCCCAGCAGTGCGTGCTCTCGCGCTCCGTGCCGTGGGCCGACGTGGTGTGCGGCAAGCAGCGGGCGTTCCGCCCCAGCGCCGTGCGCTGGACGCTCTGCGCGGAGATCCAGGCGCTCACGGCGCTCGTGTGCTTCGCCTACGTGAACTTCGCCGCGGACGTCATCAACGAGCTCATCGACGCGGAGGACGCGGGCGACGACCAGAAGTGGCGCCTGGTGGCCGGCTACTACAAGACGGCCGTGGCGTACTCGCTCTTCGGCTCGCGCTTCGCCTCCCCGCTGGCCGACACCGTGCAGCTCAACCCGGCGGTGTTCACGCTCGTGCGCCAGGTGGGCGACATCGGCATCCAGATCGCGTTGTTGTGCAAGGCCGCGTGGCTGAACCGCGCCAGCCTCTCGCTGCGCGACGCCGTGGTGTCCACCAACAACGGCGTGCTCTGCCGCGTGGCCATCTGGGTCTTGAACGAGGTCACGCTGTGCCAGCGCGTGGTGGCCGAGCTCGCGGCCGCGGCCCCGGGCCTGCCGTACGCCAACCTCAACTACGACCGCTGGCCCAAGTACTTGGACGTGTTTGCGCGCTACGTGTCTGCGTACGCGGGGCTCTTCCTCGCCATCGAGTACTACCAGCAGCAGCGCTTGGGCCAGGCCATCGGGCTCCTCAACTTCTCGTTGCTCGCGCTCCAGAGCAAGAACTTGGACCAGGGCAAGAAGCACGGCCTCGGCAGGCTCCGCAGCAAGTACGCGGGCCGCAAGAACGAGAACTACGTCGCCAGCCTCCAGTCCGTCACCGCGCTCGACATCGACAAGTCCGTGTTCGCGAGCCTGGCCGGCGCGGTGCTCAACGACCTCTCGCTCTTGTTCAACCAGCTCGTGCACTTGCACTTGCGCTTGACCAAGGAGAACGACAACTTGAAGTTCGACCCCGTCACCTCCTGGCGCGACTGCCGCTCCGACTCCAAGTGGCCGCTCGGCACCAAGATCCCGGTGTCTGCCGTCGAGGAGCACGTGCCGCACGCCATCCGGCCCGCCGACAGCCCCGACACCCAGACCCGCCAGTACTACTGAGAAACCCAAAATTCCGCGGGTTTTCGCACCCACCGCTGCACTCCGGTCGCTTGTCTGCCATCTTATCGGGCGCGCGCCGCACTGATTCGTTCGCGCACCTATCTATCTCCACCTTCCTGGTCACCAGCAAAATGACGAAGGTGACACGAGTCCGCACTGGCTGCTGGACTTGCAAGAAGAGGTATGTGTGCGCGGTGCGAAGCGGTCCCAATGCGCTTTGGCCCGGTCGCACCTGTTTTCGGCATTCGCTTCTTTCGTGAGACTAACCCAACAGACACCGCAAGTGCGACGAGGCACGTCCCAGCTGCAACAATTGCCTTCTGACCAACCGCAAGTGCGAGGGCTACCAGTTGAGGCTCCTGTTTGAGCTGTCGGGCTGGAGCCCGGCCGACGGTTCGGCGGTGAAGAAGGAGAAGAAGCCTCGCAAGAAGGACCCGGGCTTGCAGAAGCAGGCGCTACAGAACAACACGAAGCTCTCGCTGTCGACGCCGGACCCGCTGAGCAAGCAGGCGATGTTTTCGTTCGGACGCTTGTTTGGCGACGTCATGAACTCCCACTCCGACGCAGACAAGCAAACGCCGGAGTCGCTCACGGATCTCGCCTTGGACGATCTCCTTTCCAAGCAGGACTTCCTGGTGCTGACGCACGAGCCGCAGCCCCAGATCCACGGCAATCTCGACGTCGAGCTCCTCCAGATGATCGAAACGCCGGGACACGTGTTTGACGATAGTGTCGACTTGGACACGCCCGACTCGCTGCAGTCCCCGCTCGTCATGTCGTACCAGGAAGAAAACCAGATGTTGAAGCATTTCTTCCAAAACCTTCTTCCGTTGCTCGACGCACATCCGCAGTCGCCGTGGCCCGCATTGGCGTTGCGCTACTGTGACTTCGAAGTGGCCAGAAGCTGCTTCATCTCGTTGGCGTGCATCCACATCTACGAGAGCAGGAAGGGTGGCAGCGAATACTACAGAAAGGGCATGGCGCACATAAACAGCACCATGACCCACCTCATCGAATCCATTTCAAAGACAACCACCGAGGACGAGCCCGCTGCCAAGGGTGAAAGCAAGGAGAAGGTCCAGCTCCAGTCGCTCGTCATTTTGGTGTTGGTCAACGTGCATATTCTCTTTGCCGTGTTGGAGCAGGGCAAGTCCTCGCTAGCGAGATACTTGTTCAAAGTTTTTGGCTCGGTGTGCCAGGACAGAGAGTTCCACCAGTCATTGATGAGCAACGAAAGCAAGGCATCTCTTGTTGTCGTGCTTTCGTGGTACGACACGGTGAGCGCAATGGTGTCTCCCGACTGCAGGCTTCCGTATTGCAGTCCTGACTGGTACGGCACCTACACGGACGTGATCTCCACGCTGCAGATGATGGGCTGCCCAGGACAGATATTCAGAGCAATGTCTGGGGTCTGCTTCCTCCGGCACGAGTTGCACACAGGCCGCAGCTACGAGGATCTCACATTTCGTGAGGAGTTCGAACTGATCAAGACTCAATTGTTTGCATACAGGGACTACGTTGATTTCCGGGACGGCGCCGACTACGAGCTACGGCTAAAGGGCGCCCAGTGTTGGAGCTTGGCAGTGTACATTTCGTTGCTCCGGCTCTCGCCCTCGGAGGAGCACCGCCTCGGCATTCGGGCTGCGGTGCACGAGTTTATAGACATTTACGGCACCATGCCCAGCTCCGCGCCCATTGTGACGCAGATGGTGTGGCCGGTGTACGCGGTGGGATGCGAGTGCAAGACGGAGGAGGAGCAGAGCAAGCTCCTCCACTTCATGAACACGCTATACGAGACAGCCAAGATGGGCACGCTTGCGTCGTTGCGGTGGATCGTGCTCCAGGTGTGGAAAAGAGGGATTCCTCAGGAGCAGGTGTTGGAGAGGTACTTCTTGGACAAGGGCGTGGACTACCTCCCGCTCTGAAATAAAAGCCTAGGTAATAAACGATGTGGTTGCGCATGAGTATTTATTTCTATACGAGAAGCATAGGGCACCGCGAGCTTACAACTTCAGGCACGGCAGCTTACAACTTCAGCATAGCAGCAATGTCGGTGGACTGGACGTGGTCCTCGTCCTCCTCGATGGTCTGCTGCAATTCGTCCAAGGAGACCTTGTCGTCCTCGACAACCAAGTTGATCTGCAACTTCTTGATACCGAAACCAACAGGGATCCACTGGTGGGCACCCCAGACCAAACCGTCCTGCTCGATCTTCTTGACGTTGGCCAACAACTCCTCCAAGTCGGTCTCGTCGTCCCATGGCTTGACGTCCAAGGTGACAAGGGACTTGGCGGCGGGCTTGGGGCCCTTGGCGGCCTTCTTGGCGGCGTACTGGGCCAATCTCTCCTGCTTCAACTTCTCGGCCTCCTCGTCGACCTCGTCGTCGTCGGAGCCGAACAAGTCGACATCGTCGTCGTCCTCCTCCTCAGCGGCGGCGGCGGCTGGGGCCTTACCAGCAGGCAAGGACTCGAACTCCTCGGAGTAAGAGGCGATGTGGTTGAACCATCTGGCGAAGTTGGGGTAGGTCTTCTGGAAGGCCTTGTAAGCAGACACGTCGGCTTGGGTGGCGGCGGTGCTGGACTGTTAGTAACAAATTGGCGGCGGCCAACGCTGGAACACGTGCACTTAGGGTCAGCGATTTTATTTAAATCTTCTTTGTCACTCATGCGGTGGGTCTTGAGGCCACCTCATAAACACGGACCAAAGATTGCGATCATCATTCTAAGGGGAGGAAGCGGCGGAGGTGTTCCAGAGCCACAGTGGGCGGTCGGCGTCGGGGCAGCGCAGGCAATTCAGCCGGCACGCGGAGTAACGTACCCGTCAATGTAGGACTTGTCGGCCAAAAGCTCGTTCAAGGACTTGAGGGACTCGACTTTGGAGAAATCGGAGAAAGACATCTTGGTGAGGAGGGAGAAATGAGACGGAAAATTTTTTTTACTAGTGCTGTTGGCAGGGGCACGACCGGCACACGGGCGCTCCACACCAGCAAAAAACGCGGGCGGCGCAGAGAGGCAGCGACAGCGGCAGCGAGGGCCGGCCGCGTGGCACGCGGAGGGCTTTTATTTTCGTACGTAGCTCTACGTCCGCCCGCTGTGGACGGCCACCACAGTGGTCACAGCGCCGCGGCGTGCGCGCTAGATGGAGTCGTCGAAGGTCCAGTGCGCGCACTCGAACGACGCATAGCAGCGGAACTCGTTGCTCAAGCCGTTCTTGTGCTCGGGCAAGAACGACGTGAGCCGCGTCTCCGGGTACGTCTTCTTCATGATGTCGCGCATGCGCTCGCCCGTGGACGAGATCAACTTGACGCGGACGTCGCCGGAGGCGGTGCGGGCGCCGTCGTTCTCCACCAAGAGGTTGCGCGCGGCCCGCGCAGACTGGGTCTGGCACTCCTCCTCGAGGAACGGCGGGTCGATGAGGAGCCGGTGGCACCGGTGGCGGAGCACGGCCGGCACGTCGTCCGGCTTGTTGTAGTCGTAGACAAAGAAGTGGTCCTTGGCGGCCATCACGCGGAAGCGCTCGTCGTACTCGAGCAAGTAGATGTGCGGCGTGCGCACCTGCTCCGGCGCAAGCCTCGTCACCGCCGCGTACACCGACGGGGCGCTGGCGATGCAGATCACCGTGTGCTCGTCGGCGCCCTCCACGAGCGCCCGCGCAAGCGTGTCTGCGGTCTCGTCCGTGTACCAGAACTGCGAGAGCTGCCAGTCCTCCTGGAACGCATCGATGCTCACCTTCTGGAACCGCTCCTCCAGCTGCTGCGCGAGCTTGTCGAACTGCTCCTTGCGCTGCGCCTCCTCCTGCTTGAACTGCTGGAGCGCCGCGAGCGTGCTGGCCGAGAGCACGAGCGGCTCGTCGTCGTCGCTGTCGAACGCCATCTTGGCCGGGTGCGGTGGGGCTGCGATGCCCGACCTGCGATGGCCGCGCGGACGTGCCCCCACCACCACTCCACCAAAACAACCCCCACACAATAAGGGTCCGTCTCCAGCACTGCACCAGCCCACATACCAGCACGCGTACCAGCCCTCCCCGTTGACGCCATGCTGTTCACCTGCACGGTAGGCGTTCTCGTCAACCGCATTGTCTCCGCGCTCGCCGTCTCCGACAGCCTCACGCTCGCGGCGCTCTGGGAGGCCGCCCGCGACGCCAACGGCGCGGCGCTCGACCCGTTCCAGCGGGCCGTCGTGTGGCGCGGCTTGCTCGCCGCCTCCGCCCCGCCGTTGTTCACGCTCCACGCGCCCGCCGGCCCGCTCCTGCCGCTGCACAGCCTCGCCTACGACGAGCTCCTCCGCCACGGCTCCGAGCTGGAGATCTTCCTTGCCCCCACCGAGCAGTGCCAGTTCCAGTTCCTCACCAACACCGAGAACTACCACGCGTTGAAGGCCAGCTTGGGCGACTTGCCCTTCCAGTTGTTGGTGGTCATTGCGCGCCACGGCTCGCGCGGCATCTTGAACCCGGACTTGGCCCGCGAGTCCGGCCAGGACGCCCGCTCGTTGCGCTTGCGCCTCCAGAAGCTCGAGGCCGCGGGCTTGATCTACTCGCGCAGCGTCTACGTCGACAAGAAGCATACCACGCACTCCGTGCTCGTCAAGTTTGCCGACCTGTCGTGGCTCCAGCGCGACCTGGCCCAGGCCGACGACGACCTCGACGCCTCACGCGACGTGGCCAAGCTCAAGCAGTTGATCATGGCCGCGTTGAAGACCGCCCCGAACCAGTTGCGCGGCTTCTCCGACTTGAAGAAGGAGTTCAAGCTCGACGCCTCCCACTCCGCGTCCAAGTTCTTCCGCAGCGTGTGCCTCAAGCTCCACCAGAGCGGCTATGTGGAGAAGCTCCATGTCGAGCTTCCCGAGACAAACCAGCGCGTGTACGCCATCCGCTTCGTCAAGGATCTCCCCACCGACACAGACGACATCAACGACGTGCTTGTGCCGCGGGCCGGCGACAACGACTTTGGCGACTCCGACGACGACAACGACGATAACGACACGGCCGACAAGCAGGACTTCCCCGTGTTTAACCAGGTGTTTCCTGTGTTCCACCAGATTTTCTCCCAGGTCCACGCCCGCGGAGACCGCGGTATCACGTCCGGCGAAATCGCCAAGAACCTCGTGGGCACAGAGTACCGCCCCTTCACCCGCCTCTTTGAGCTGCTCCCGAGCTACCTCAGCAACTCCAAGACCTTGAAGCCTTCCAAGAAGTACGCCGAGCCGTACGACGACTACTCCGTGTCCAAGCTATACGAGAACGAGGGCAAGCTAAAGTTCTACAAGTACTTTGTCAAGAAGTTCTGTCGCGAGGAGTGCCCCAAGCCGCGAACATACAACTTCACCCCCAAAGCCCTGTCGAGCTCCATTGTCGCTCTCAATAAGAAGCTCCATTCCAGCCTAGGGAAAACGTCCAAGGAGTCGTTGAGAGAAAAGAAGCGCCGGTTGGTCCTGGTTCAGGAACAGCTGACCAAAAAGCCCAGAGTCACAGCCACGGATCGAGAGCCGCTGGAGCCCTCCGAGCCTTTGCAGCGGCAGTCTCGCTCGCGTCGTGCGAAAGTCCCGCTTTCGTCCATGCGTGAGGATGCCATGGACGTAGATGAAGAGCCCGAGGATGACTATGTTCCCCCCACTGACATCGATATTGCCCTCACCGCAATAAAGGCAGAGGAATATGACCCGAGATCTTCCACATTATCTGCTAACAACCTACCTACCTTCGTGGCAGCTCCGAAATCTGACAAGAGGAGGCGGACACGGGTGGCCCCACACAAGTCTGAGAGCTCACTCAAGTCAATCACCAGACGAAATCATCTTTTGGACATCATTAAGGAGGAAGGAGGTGCTGTTTTCAAGAGCGCATCGTTGTGTCGCAAGCTAGACGAGCGTTTGAAAAGCACAACGCTCACCGATACAAAAACTCTTGCCAGAGACATTGCATTCTTGACGAACTCCGGGGAGCTCAAAGAGGACAAAATCAGCGTGGATGTGGAAGATAAGTCCATCGAAAAAAAGATCCTCTTGTTAACGAGTCCCGAAGGGCGGCCCTCGGAGCAAAGGATCAAGAGCCTCGGAAGCACATACGCTGAGGTCATGAGCAAGAAGAACATGAAGATTTTCAAGCGCCGGGTGATTCAGTCCGATATGAAGCTATATGTTGAGTCGCCAGTTGTGAAGATCTCTGGCACAACGAAAAGAAAAAGAGGCAAAAACAGATTGCTGGCTTTACGTGATGGGAACGACGCAGCTGACGAAAACAGCGCTTCTGGTGATGGTAGCCCCGTCGGCGATAGTAGCAATGAGCCAGCGGATGTATTTTCCAACCTCAAGAAGTCACGCAGAGCCAGGAGAGTGGTGTCGTCGCAAGCGCAAGACGTCTCAAGCTCCAGCGGGAAGCGTGCCAGAAGAAACATTCGTTTGGAGAAAGCAGACGCAACGACGCTTTATCGATGCGTGGTTATTTCGAAAGCGTTTTCAAAGCTGGCTATTGATTTCGATACGATCGCCGAGTTCTTCGATGGCCTCGATGGAAAATTAGTGAAGCAGAAGTGGGGAACTTTGAGGAGGCTGTTCGGTGGAGCCGGTGCGGTCAGCAAAGGTGTCGAAACTTTTCAAAATATGGTGATGCAAGGAGTAGAAGATGGTGATATCACAGAGCAAGATCTTGTGGATGGTTCTCTTGGCTTCTTTTTGGAATTCTGGAGGGAGTTCGATCCGAACACAGAGTTGATCGTGCCCGATGAAATGCCATTGTACTCTAGCTACCTGAAGAACTCAGCGTCATACACTGTCCGCCCGGGTTTTGTGGACAGTCATTATAGTTTGTCTGACAAGATAGAGGATATCTCTATGAGACAGAAAGAGAGTGTTCTAAGTCAGATTAACTTCACTTACGAGCCAAATACTTCTATGCAAGGAAGAGAAAACGATGAGCTCCGGTCAATCCTTAAGTCGATCTTTTCCACAAAAGAGGGCAACTTTGACCCAAGTATTGTGAAAACCGTCTTGAGTAGGTACGGCGAAGCTGCGGTGCGCCAAGCTACCGATGACCTCCTACAAGATAAAGAAATTTTGTATGTTTCGTTGGATGGTGCAACGAAATTTATCATGAGTGATCGTTTCAAAAACACCCTTGAGCAAAGACTTCTCACAACTAAATTCTTTCACCAGGCAGCTTACTTCAGGGACGTTTTAAACGATATCTCGTCCGCCAATAAGGGTTTGATCTTGTCCCAGGGCATTCAGCCAGGAGATATGGCAGCTCTCTTGGAGATGATCTCGGAGAACTTGATCGATATCACGAGAATCGACCGCACATTCAGCTTTGAGAACTACGAATCAAGACTCATTGACAAAGAGCAAATCGCGTGCGACATTGTTATTCAAAGTGTGGGTGATGAGGCAAAAAGCTTGAAGCCTGATGTTGCGGCAGTGCCTTTTATAGGCCCTTGCCAGCCAATATGGGTGGATTTGAACGCGGACATCAACAAGGAATTGTGGACAAAGATCATCACCACCTTACTCTACCATATTGTGTTCAAGCCGGGGTCTCCTGAAGCGCAACTACAGGATCGCATGCAGGCTGTCTTAAGCGTTCCCGATTTTCAAAAGGCTGTCAAGTGGCTTGAAGAAACCAAATGCATCAATAAGTCTCCCAACGGAGGCTACGTGGCGTCGAATTGTTGGCAATTTATTTTAGGGTGTTGATTTATGGGGCCTCGTCTTATCGTGTTATGCAGGTCCATCGCATGTTACATCCTCAATTTTTTTTTTTTTTTTTTTTCCCTCTGAGCTATAGTCAAACATGGGCTTGGCAGGAACAAAAGTCAAACAAAGATTCGGGCTAGATCCTCGAAACACGTCATGGTCCAACAACACAGAAAGGTTCGGCCACCAGTACCTTGAAAAAATGGGATGGGCTCCCGGCAAAGGATTGGGGTTGGTGGACCACGCCACAACATCGCATATCAAAGTCAGCATCAAGACCGACAATTCCGGTCTTGGGTCCAAACTCGCCAAAACAACAAAAAAAGACGAGTTTGATAGCGGAGAGTGTGCTGGTCTTGATGTGTTCCAGCGAATTCTCGGGCGACTCAATGGGAACGAAGCTCAAGTCAATAATGAGTTGGAGCGCAAAAGATTAGACAATATAATCAACGGGAAATGGGGAATGCATTTTGTCAAGGGCGAGACACTTGGATCAACCTGGGACACTGAGAGGAAGGAGTTCAAGGAGTCCACTCTGTTGAAGAGAAGGGCCTCAGAAAAGGATGAGCGCAAGTCGAAGAGGTCAAAGAGTGAACGTCATGAGGAAGATACCTCAAAGTCTCCTAAGAAACCAAAGGGTGACGGCAAGGAAAACAATCTGGAGATAAAGGAGAAGAAGAGGAACAAGAAAGAGAAGAAGGACAAGAAGGACAAGAAGGACAAGAAGGAGACGAAGGAGACGAAGGAAAAGAAAGAAAAGAAAGAAAAGAAAGAAAAGAAAGAAAAAGAGAAGAAGGAGAAGAAAGAAAAGAAAGAAAAGAAGGAGAAGAAAGAGAAAAGACATAAGGACTCTAAAGACTCCAAAGACTCTTCTGCTTCTAGTCCAGACAAACCTGCCAGTTCACCCTCCACTAGAGAAAGCATGCTTGCCCCACGAGAAGGTAACAAAACCATCGCAAGCCATTTGTCCGCAAGAAGAAAGTGGATTCAGCAAAAGCGAGCATCGGTCATGGATGCAAAGTCTCTCAACGAGATCTTCATGGTGACCAACTAGACCATAGTTACGAACGCCTTAATCATAAATACAACATTTGCATTACTAGATTACACAAAGAAAGTAGTGAATCCACCCAAGACACACACCAACATGGCACCGATAGCAACCATCTCACCCTTGGAAGCAGGACGAGCAGCAACATTACCGGAACTCTTCTTCGAGGAAGTAGAGCTGGAGGTGGAGCCAGAACCGGAAGAAGAGCCAGAACCGGAAGAACCGGAAGAGCCAGAGCCCGAAGAGCCGGAAGAACCAGAACCGGATGTGGCGGTCTCAACAGCGTGAGCAGAAACAGACGAGATCACAGCACTACAAGACTTGGCGACACCCGAAGCAGACTTAACAAGGGAAGCAGAGCCATCGAAGTCACAAGCGCTGGAGTGCTCGTCGTTGTCCTCGTAGTAAGCGTTGAGGAGGTAAGACAACTTGTCCTTGTCGGAACAGAAGGAAACAGCACCGTAGACACCTGACGTACCGTTGGAAGAAACAGCAGAACAGTCAATGTGACCGCAAATTTCTCCGTACAAGTCACCGTAGTCATCCTCGTCAACCTTGTCGTCAAGGACACACTTCAAGGACGAAGCGACACAGTCACAGAGAGACTTGTCGGGGGTTGGAGGCAAGTTGGAAGAAGCCTTCCACGTAGGTGCGGAGGAAGGACACTTCAAGGTCTGGGTGGAAGAAGCACCGAGCTCCTTGCTCTGAGCCAGGGAGGGGCTGATGCTGTTCATCTCCTTGGAGTAGTAAGAGTAGTCGGCCAAAGTGCTGACACTGCTGCCCTTGACGGAGACAAGACCGTAGTCGTTCTCCTCCTCGAAGTACATGTAGACAATACCACCGGACCAAACATCGGTCATCTCGTCGCTGAAAAGAGTACCGATCTCAGTGAACTTTCTTGGTCTCTTGGCGTTACAACCGTACTCAGAGAAGAAAACGGGAATGGTCAAGTTTTGGTACTGCTCGGTTCTGTCCTTGTAACCGGAGGCCTGGAAAGAGGAGTCTCCACACCACTCGTACATGTTGATACCGAAGAAGTCGGCTCTCTCGTCGAGGTCACCGCACGAGAAGTAGTCTGCAATGGCAATTCTGGTGTCCTCGTCGTCGTTGGAGGAGTAGCCAACAGGGAAAGTCCAGCCCTTGTCCTTGATGTAGGTCTTCATGTCTCTGACAGCAGCCTTGACGAAGGCGGAAGCGTCAGTGTTACTCTTGTTGTTGGTGACCTCGTTACCGGCAAAGAAACCCAAGACGTTGGAGTAGTTGGCGAACATGTCAACGACGGAGGTGTATCTGTCGTACAAGTCCAAGTTCCAGCTTGGCGAGTCTCTGTTGATGGACTGGGATGGCTCGGACAAGTCGGCGATGATGTAGATGCCGGCGTCGGCAAAAGCGTTCATACACTCGTCGTGGTCCTTGGTTGGGTCCACGGCGTAGACTCTCAAGACATTGGTGTTGGACTTGGCAAAGTACTCGACGTCTCTCTTGCAGGCATCTCCGTCGGCAAGAGGGTCGGTGTAGGTCTGGTCACCGGAGGAAGTGGTGTTCTCGGTGTTCTGCTGGTATGCGATACCGCGGATGTAGAACTGGGAACCGTTGTTGGCGTAGAAGAACTTGTTACCCACAACCTCAATGTGAGGCAAGTCTGCAGCCGCTGCGAGGGCAAAGGCAAAGAGAGCCGAGAGAAGGGCATAAACTTGTCTCATTGCGGATACGGGTATAAACGAATGTGACAATGAGGGGAAAAGCCTATGAAAAAGAAAAATTTCCTGGGCGCTTTTTCCGGGTGCCGGCGGATATATATGGAATCAACGTCGGTGTATACCTGAAATCAAGCGATGCGTGTAGAGAGCAAAAAGAAACATAAACATGCTTTTCAGCACGGAGAAGAATTGCGAGCCCGGGCTCCCCGCGCAGGCGGCGTGCCAATTAGCGTGATGAAAAGGGGGGAATCAGGTGCGAATGCAGTAGCGCTACCTGCGCGGTTGGCGATAGAGGCCCCCGTGCAGGAAGGCTGTGTTGGAACGCGCGCGCTGCTCTGGGCCTGGGAGACGATTTGTGCGACGTCTGGGTCGGCCTCTGCAGGTCGCCCGCTCAGTTGGGGAACTCGGCGGTTCAGCTCCAGTGGAATTGCTTGTTCGGGGCCTGCAGACGGCGTGGCCGGGCCCTGGTTTGTTAGGCTCGCTGGCTCGGCGGAGTTGCTCTGCGGCCGGGCCTGGGCTTGCGCCGTGCTCAAGGGAAGTTTGCAGGGGAAGTTGACGGGTGGAGTAGGGCGCGTTGCTGCCCTGTTGCTATTTTTGGCGGCGGAGGCTGGAGCGCGGAGGCTTTTCAGGCACCGGGGGCTGCTGGGCAAGCCGGCGCGCTCCAGAGCGGAGACTGGGACGGCTGGAGACGGCGAGTGCAGCGACGCGTGCGGCCCGCCGTTGCATGGTGGCAGGCGTGGTTTCGTTCTGTCAGCCGGCTAAAGCCCAGCTGCCGGAATGACGTTGGCAGGGGACGCGGAGAATTAGCTGGAAGCAGGCTAATTGTCGCGACTGGCGATCCGGTGACGAACCCTGGCCAGGCACCGCCAGACGTAAACAGACGGGCACAGAACGGGCACGTGCGCGACCGAGGCAGGGCCCTGGCTCGTCCACCGAGACCCTGCCCGGCAGTGGCCCCGAAGAGCCGTGGCTACCTGCTGCTCGGGTGTAGTAGACGGATGGTAACTGTTCTGGCGATTTCTGCCCTGGAGGCTTCTTTTTTTTATTTTTTTTTTATTTTTTTTCTGGTTTTCTACGGGCGTTTTGGCCGCGTGGTGCTCTCGTGCTCTGTGGCCTGTAGGTTTGTGTTCGCACTCTTGCCGCGTTTTGCAACTTCAGGTGCAAAAGCGCAGAACCACTCTCCCCGTACACAGCAACCACAGCATGTTTCCTCTCGCCGTCTTGGCCACTCTCGCCCCGCTCGCGGCAGCCGCCGAAAGCGCGTTGGTCGAAAACGCAAGCTACAAAAACCTCAACCCTCGCCCCTACGACAACTGCGAGGCCAACGACTTGATCAAGCTCTCGGCCTGCTGCAACGACGTCTTGGCGGACTTGGACGACTGCAAGGCCGGCGACTTGGCGTGCGAGTGCTGCGCGCTCCAGAGCATGGACCCGTCGTGCTACAACTTGTGCCCGGGCAACCCGTCCACAAACTTCTTGTCGGTGTTGTTCGACGACTGCACCCTGCTCAACGACGTCAACGCCTGCAACGTGCCGTTCAAGCGTGTGGACGGCGACCGGCCCGCCAGCTTCAAGAACAGGAAGCACGGCGCGGACGCCATCCACACCACCACCGCGTCCAGCTTGAAGTCGCAGATCATCGCCGACGCAGGCACAAAGAGCAGGGCTCTCGCCGAAGACCCGCTCCCCGACGACGAGGCCGGCGCCCACGCAAAGCCCAAGCCCAAGTTGCGCTTGATCAACACCGAGGCCAACTTTACAGGTATGTTTGCGCACTTGTTCTATTCTCTGTTACTGCTAACACCACAGCCTCGCCCAGCGCGTCCTCCAGCACCACCGCGCGCGCGGCGCTCGTGCTCGTGGCCGCCGGCGTCATGGCCTACTTCGTGTGGTAGCTCAGTCTGTGTGGGTCTCGTAGATCCAGTCGAGCGTGTGCTGGATGCCCTGCTCAAGCGAGACCGCCGGGCGGTACCCCAACACGGTCTTGGCCTTGGTGATGTCGTGGTATCGCGTGGCACAGGTGATCTTCACGCGGAACGGCGTCAAGCCCGGCTCCTTGTTCAAGAGCTTCGACACAAACTCCGACAAGTAGCCCGCCAACATAGCCACTGGGTAGTTCAATTTGATGTTGTAGCTGTCGATGTGGCCGTCCGCCTTCCACACGGTCCGCGCCAACGTCCAGAAGTACGTAGGTGCGTCGTTGGTGATGAAGAACGTCTCGCCGCCGAGCTTGTACGCGTTCTGCGGGTCCAAGATCTTCTGCGCCGCCAACACGTGGGCGTCCGCCACGTTTCCCACGTATGTCCAGTCGAACAAGTTGTTGTTGTCGCCGAGCTGGAACTTCGACTGGCCCAACCGCGCAGCCGTCCGCAACCCGGGCACCAACTGGCGATCCCCCGGCCCGAAGATCCCCGCGGGCCGCAAGCACACCGTGAGCAACGTCTTGGGGTCGTTGGCGTCCATCACCGCCTCCTCCGCGATGGCCTTGGTCTCGTTGTACCCGTCCATGTGCACGTCCGGATACGGCCACGTCTCGTCCGCATTGTAGATGTCTCCACCGTTAAAGACAACGCCCGCCGACGACGTGTACACAAGCGCCTTGACGGGGCTCTCCTTGGCCACCTTGAGGAGCGTTTTCGTGCCCACCACGTTCACCTTGTGGTAGATGCTCTGCGCCATGCCGTGGATGGGCGACGCCGAGTGCACAATCACATCGCACTTGGACTTCTTGATGGCCGCAAGCACGTCCGCCTCTGACGTCAAGTCGCCGCTGTGGAACGTGACCTTGGACTTGTCGAACGTGAAGTACTTGGAGATCTGGTCCGGGATCGGCCGGATGTCGAACACATGAATTTCTGTTTCCGGAGAGTGGTCGTAGAACTGCTGCACGAGGTGCAACCCCAAAAAGCCAGCGCCTCCTACCAAGAGCACGGAATTGAGCGGGGACATCTGGTGAATAGTGTGAACCTAGTTGCTCGTATAGAGATGCGTTGGTTCGCACCGCGCGATCGCGCCGCCAGGCGCCGGTGTTACGACTATATCATGCATTGGTATTTAGCTAGTTCGAATCCTTAAAAATCAAAAAGCTTTTCGTAATCCTTCACCTTGCTCTCGTCAAGTTCGGCTGCCTTGACTTGAGCCGTAGGAAAAACAAACTCGGCTTCTAGGCTGCTTCCGTTCCCATCGCTGACGCCGTTACTCTTGGCAGGAGCCGTCTCGCTGGACCCAGATGCCTTTGAGTCGGTGCCCGCAGACTGCAGGCCAAAAGAGAACGTGGGCCCGCTTTTAGCTGCCGACCCAAAACTGAACGCAGGCTTGGGCTGGGTGCTGGTGCCCGCAACGTTGGCCGAGCTTCCTGAAGCCCCGAAAGAGAGCTTGGGCGCCTCCTTCGAATTCCCAGAGGAGTCTTTGGCTGGAGCACCAAACGAAAACTTGGGAGTCTCTTTTTCGGCTGTGGAGCCAAACGAGAACTTGGGAGTCTCTTTTTCGGCAGCGGACCCAAACGAGAACTTGGGAGTCTCTTTTTCGGTGGCGGAACCAAACGAAAATTTAGGCGCTTCTTTTTCAGTGTTGGCACCGAAGGAAAACTTGGGAGTTTCCTTTTCAGCAGTAGAACCAAACGAGAACTTTGGAGCCTCTTTTTCTGTAGAGCCAAACGAGAACTTTGGAGGCTCTTCCTTGGGAGCTTCCTTTTGAGCGGTGGAACCAAAGGAGAATTTTGGTGCCTCTTGTTTGGGAGCCTCTTTTTGAGTGGAAGAGCCAAACGAAAACTTTGGTGTCTCTTTCTCGGCGGCGGCGCCGAACGAAAATTTCGAAGTTTCAGTTTCCTTAGTAGAGCCAAAGGAAAACTTCGGCGTTTCCTTATCAGCGGCAGAACCAAAAGAAAACTTTGGAGTAGCCTCAGCAGAGGAGGCAAAAGAGAACTTTGGGGTTTCCTTGACGCCATTCAGCACGGACTCTGTAGTAGCGTTGGCGTCAGAACCGGTAGACGTGGATGCAAAAGCGAAAGCAGGCTTTGTTGGGTTCGCGGACTTGTGATCGGAGCCATCTTTTGGCACAGTCAGCCCATCTGCTTTCGAGCTAAATGAGAAAGCCGGTGTAGTGTTCGAGGAGGATCCAAAGCTGAACGCCGGTTTGGTTTGGTTTTCTGACTTGCCAAAATCAAACTTCGGCGTATCCTTTCCCTCTGTATCGGGCTTTTCTTGGCTTCCCAGCTTGCTTCCGAAGTTGAACTTCGGCTTGAGTTTCTCGTCCTTCTCGTTTTCAGAGCTCGAAAATGTCTTTTGGACACCTGGAGCAGCGCCGAAACCGAAAGAAGGCTTGTTCACATTGGGTTCATCCTCAGCCTCATCCTCAGCCTTTCTCTTTTTGTTATTTGCTTGAGCACCAAAATTAAACACCGGTTTTACTTGCTGCGGTTTTTCTTCATCGGGCTTAGCTCCGAAAATGGACACAGGCTTATCTTGGCTTGAAGCTGTTGACTCATCGGCGTTCACACCCGTTTTCTGGGAGAAGGCTCCAAAGTTCAATGCAGGCTTTGCCGCGTTGTCCGTCTTAGCACCAAAGTTGAACACGGGAGCTTTGTACTCATTCAGTTTAGCAACGTGGTCAGAACCTGACGATTCAGTAGCAGGTTTGGCTCCAAATGTAAAAGCTGGTTTTTCGTTGCCTCCAGCCACAGGCCCGGCGGTGGCCCCAAAGCTCTTTTGGGTTTCGGACTTAGCGCCAAAATTAAAGACAGGTTTTGCCAGGTTTTGCGCTGCATCGCCAAATAACAGCGGAGCCTTTTGCGAGTTCAGGTCGGTCTGCGAATCCGGCTTAGTGCCAAATGAGAATGCTGGCTTGTCTTGCGTCAGAGTCGTAGAACCAAAATTGAAAGCAGGCTGGTGGGCGTCGCTCGTCTTGGTCGCGGAGAAAAGGGCAGGTTTCTCTTTTTGCGAGTCAGTTTGCGCCTCTTCACTCTTTGCACCGAAGTTGAAAACAGGCTTGCTTGCAGTATTGTTCGATTTTTGAGCGGCCGGAGTCCCTGTGTTGAAGCTAAACGCGGGTTTTGACAATTCACTTTGTTGTGCAGGCTCAGAGCTTTGTGGCTTGAATGAGAAGAGAGGTTTTGCGGCCTCTGTGGTCTTTTCAGTGCTCAGGGAGAAGGGGGCACTAGAGTCTCCAAACTGGAGAGACGAAGTCTGTGGTTTTTCAGACACATCGTTCTTCTTGGGCACTCCAACATCTGGTACTTCGTCAGAAGATGGAATACCAAAGAACGGCTTCTTTTGTTTAGGTTTGTCCAGATTCTGGACCACTGGCTTCAGCGAGTCAGTCTCTTTGGAAGCCGGCTTGACTGCCTCCAGGCGTTCGGAGTCAGCATCGTAGAGAAAGCCGAACCCGTTCTCAGCGGCAGCCTTCTCGGGTGCCTTGTCGTCATTCAACTCCTCTGCTTTGCTGTACGCCACTGTCTTTGTAATTTCGTCGTTTGCGGGCACCGAGGCCGACTTCTTTTGGGGAGCAAACGCTCTGCGTGGCTTCGAGTAAGGGTTATGTAGTGGCCTCACAGGGGCGTCTGACAGCGCAGTATGGTCGAGCTGTTCGCCGTCCAAAGCGGACAAGAGAGACGCAGCGGTTTTGCTCTTTGGCTTGGAGGGCGGCGGCGTGAAGGTGGCGTCAGCCTGCGAGTAATCGAGCGTATGGGTAGATGGGGCAGCCGAGGCGATGCGCTTGGCCTTCCTGGCGGCGAAATCTGGCGCCTTGATTCGCGTCTGGTACGGCGAGGGCAACCCCGAGAACTGGTACACGCGTTTGAGCGGGGGAGCAGCAGAAACCGAGCGGGCCAGCTTCGAGTGGTTGTTGAGCGTGTGGTAGACCGGCTTGTAGTCAGCAGCGACGAGCGAAGAGGTGTTTGCGCCGTAGGAGCTAGGCTTGCGTAGCACCTTTTGCGAGTAGTGGTCGAGGGAAGTGTTCTGGGCCTCGATGGCGGTGGAATTGGAGCGGGGCACGTGCGACGGCTCGTCCTGGAGCGGGAGCGTCACGTTGGCCTTGGACTTCTCCAAGAGCAGCATCACACCTTCGTACTCCACCTGCGTGAGCGGGGCGTTTCCCTTCTCCTGGAAAAACGACGAGAGGATCCGGTTCAGGTCCTCGTTGCCCTGCGCTAGCGTTGTGTTGGCGGACACGAGGGAGTCGGGGAGGAAGAAGGAGGCATCTCCCCTGGTGCCGTTGGCGGCGCCGGCCGAGGAGGACGCCGAGGCGTCGGCCCTGAGCAGTGCCACGCGGGACGGGACCACGCTGCCCGAGAAGTAGCGCTTGACTTTGGACAAGAGCCCGTCACGCGCCGGGTAGGGCAACACGTGAGTGCGCGACCTGTCGCGGTAGACCTTGGCGACTCTTCTGTTATCCATTGATGGTGGATGAAGTTATGAGAGCGAGGATGAGAAAAAGAGAGGGTGTCACGTGACACGCCAGGCCACGCCAGGCCAACGACAAGCCCAGAGCTAAGGGGCAGGTTCGGAGGACAGTTGCAGTGGATCGGGCGAGCTTGGGCACCACGATTGCCTACGTTCTGCTTTCTCAGTATGGTTGCGGCTGTTCACTGGCCGTTGTCCGCCTTGCATTGACCGGTAGAGTGAGTAAATAGACAGTAAAAAGGGTAAATAGACAGTAAAAAGGGTAAATAGACAGTAAAAAGGAGTAAATAGACAGATATTTTGATTGAGAGGTAAATTAGTCAATTTTCAATTAATGAATAAGCGGCAATCCAAGAAAGAAATAGCTCTGTTTCGACGTTGATGTAATAACCTGCGGTCTCTCGCTCTGCCTTGCTCACATCGATGTGCCCGCGCATCAGACGCGATCAGACGTGGAACACCACTATCAATACAGACGGCGCCAAAACAAACGCCACACAGACGGTGCCTACACAGACCTTGCCAGTACACGGTACCAATACGGTGACAATAACGACACTCCTTCGACCGCTGTTTCCCCCACACAACCGCCGCTGCCTGTTCATGACGACCTCCGATGGACCTCGTCTCGGACTCTGACGCAGAAAACAGCCTCCCGCCATTGGCCCCTTCTGCGGTGGACCGCGAGCTTCTACGAGATGTCTACACCATTTTCTCCACGGATACCAGGCGCCGGCTCCGCGAGGAGGCCAGAGGCTCTGCGGTGGCCGAGATGTACGACGCCTTTGACGCGGACTTGGCCCTACCGCGTCCCGCGCATGAGTCCGGGCCAGAAACGGCCCTAGATCCTCCTCGCTCTGTCCAAGAAGCGCCGGCCCAGGAACCGGCCCAGGAGCCGGCCCGAAATTCTCCTGAGCCCCCGCGTGCTGCGCCGTCAGGCGGCTCCACCTCTAGAAGCTTGCGAAAACGGACCTTTTCAAGCAGGCACCCGTATGTCGCGGACCAGGCCGACTGGCTCGGCATTTGCACCGCTGACAGCATCAACGAGATGTTCTCTGCGGACGAGGACATCTCGTCCGTCATCAGGGCCCTCAACCACCTCTACCTCCAGAAGAAAAAGCGGTATCCGGACGAGGACCGCTATCGCTCGAAGGACTTCTACACTCACTTGGGCCACAGCAAGATGCTAGCGCTCCAAGGCGACGCGGAGAACGGGTCCCAAGCAGGGCTGTCCCTCGAGAGCGCGTCCCAGGACGCGTACCAGGAGGCCGAGCCGAACTATGCGTCGGACGACCAAGGGCCCGCGCCTGGCGCCTCTGACGACGACGATCTCGAGTCGCAGCTAATCCCGTACGACTTGTTCGATATCCCCGCGGCAGAACCCGCTCGGGCCGGTCCCAGCACCGCCATGAAAGACCCACATCGTGCCCATGGCCGCAGCCAGGTCTACTCGGACAGCGAGGACGACGAAAATGACAATAGCGACGTCGAGAGCGATGTTGGCAGAGAAAGCGAGGCAAGCTCAAGCGATGTTCTGGACGACGAGGCCGAGGAAGAGCAGTATATCAGGGTCGGCGGAAGATACCGCAAGCTCTCGACGATACTACGCGGCGTGTTGCCCGAGTCGATGAAGCGGCGCATGGAGATCCAGACCCCGGCCCCACGAAAGCGTTCCAGGCCCCGTCCTCGCGAGATCACTCCACGCAAGGGCTTGGCCATCAGAAAGCTGGGCTCCACCACCCTGAAGTCTGCCGACTTGGAACGCGAACTCTCTTCGTACGCCAGCCGCAACGCCGATCCTCCATTGACCCATAATGCTCGGCAAAGCACGATCCAGGACTTCCCTCTCGCAAAAACAACCCCTTCACTCTCCAGAAACTCGTCGTCCCTCAGTTATGCGCTGCCCACTCCAGAGCCCCAACTTTTCACTGTTGACTCCGCATCGGAGTCCGACGAAGGCATCTCCACGGAACGAGCCTTGCCTGAGACATTGCTGGCAATCACTCCAGGCTACACCACCAACCGCGACCCTATAGTGTGGGACGTCTCCGATGGACTGGAGGTGGAAGAAAGCGACCATATAGATCGCCTACTTGCCCCAAAACATACTTTGCGTACACCCGCTGGGGCACGCCCAAAAAAGCTGCTGCTGTCTAGTCTTCCAACAACGAGAAGAAGTGTGTCGAGAAACTCTGGATTCAGCACTTTGCGGCAACCAACACTGTCGGCGTCTCGGCGCACCTTTTCAACGGTTCGGCGTAGAACAGGCTCCAAGACTAGTCGACGTTCCACCGGAACCTCGAAAGGGATAAGGAAAATACAGTCCAGGTTCCTTATGTCTACATCCGAGCCCACCTTGCTTGGTCCTGCCAAGAAGGTCAATCAGAAGCAGAACGCCCCTCCGCAAAAGCAGCAAAAGCGACTCCACTCAGAACATTTTAGTGTCAAGAAATGGCCGGAAGACCAGTATAGACGTGATCCGGTCAAAACAACCTCCGCGATCGAAGTCGAAAGCACCACACATTTCACGCATAGTCGCCCGTCTTTCCGGAGCTATGCAGCACAGCCACCTCTGTTTTCAAAGGGATCCCTTCAGTTCACAGTCGCTGGCAAGTCATTCAATTCTTTAACCTGCTTGACTGACCTCAGTCTACTAAAGACGATCAGAGAAGGGCGGATTTTCTTCCCTGGTGTCAGCAGTGTGGCAGTTAACCTTATGGGAAAAAACTTCTACCTCGACTTGATTCTGGTAAGTGACTCGCTGTTACAACTCAATGCATATTTCAAATTGATGAGGAAAGTCATCAGTACTCCGAGCTCCCTTTTGAAAGCAAGCTTAAGAAATGATTTGCTGAACTCGGCAAGGGGCCTTATGAAGTGGCTTCTCATTTGCCGTGAGCCACCTTCGGATAGCATTTGGAAAAGCTTGCGTATGGTTCTTGACGATTTCTCGAAGTTCCAGGCCAAAGACATCAGAAAATGTCAGCTTGAGATCCACAGTCAATTGCTTTGCATATACTACATGTGTGTGCAGCTCGAGCTCAGCATCACTTCGTTCAACGAACAGAAGTACTTGGAAGAGCTCAAAACTTACGGCAGTGACTATTTTTCAATCTTTTTCCAAGCCTTCACCGCCTCCGAGGTTTCTGCGGCATGTGCAGAAGATTCTGAAAGCCACAGATTAATCGAGTCCGTTTTTCTTGTTTACTCCATCTTTGAAGCTCTGAAAGAGTCATGGTGGTCGCCAGTAAATCAAGCTCTTGCCGAGGTCGTGTTGCTTAATGGAAACACCCTGAACTTGCTCGATCTAGACTACATTTTGGCTGCAATTGTTCCGAAGAATAGCAGGAGCTGGTCACCCTTCTTATCAGTTTTCACGAAAGCCCGTTCTTCGGATAGCTCGCAATTTCTTCATTACTTCATTGACACGTGTGAGTCAGTTCACCAAAGGCTTGATTGGCCGATTGAAGAACGCGTGGTTACTCTGATTTACGGATTGTTCGCAGCACGAAAGTTCGCCAACTTTGCGAATGAAACGAATATCCCCTCGCTAGTCGAGAGGATACGTTCAAAGTCGGATATACCTGACCAAAGTGCGTTTGAGCGGTTCTTGATTTTGCTCTACCTGTACATCTCAGGTCTTTCTTCACCAAAGGAAGTGAAAAGATTGATTTCGAAGTTGCTAGCATCGAGCCAGTATCGATACGTGAGGTCGAGAACAAGTCAAATAATGTTTTGCAACCGAATGAACCTCATTGTTCTTTTGAGTCAGGTTTCAAGTGTTGATTTCAAAGGTCAATTCATGAACCTTTTGGACCAGGTTACAGAGTCTGGCGATACTTTTGTATTCGGAAGATCTCTCAGTGCTTTATTTGTGCTATTTGAGACCGCAAAACAGAAGAACCTTCCTGTTCCTTTGCAGGCGTTTGTCTCTCTTTTTGCCTCTCTCAGCCGGTTGAATTCCGAAGACGCTGGTGTACTCAATCTTTTTCAGAACTTGATAGACTTCTGGGGCCACAGCTTCCAGGGCCCCGTAAGTGATGGTGGTGCCGGACCTATTGGCCTTTTCAACATATTAGCAGCAGTGGACATAAGTGCAGTTCCTGACTCGCTAAAGCTGAGGTTATTAGGCGTCGTGATGCTTTCAGCCAATGAGACGTATCTTGAGAATCTGGAGTTGAGCCAGGATCAAATTCTGACGATGAATGCATTTCAGAAATCAATTCTAACATTCTTGAGCAAACAGATGAACAGATTACCTCTAGCTAACAGCAATACCGATGGTGTGATCGAAGAAGTAATAGAGATGACAATCCAAATCTGGATGATGGTGAGCCGTGTTTGCGGTACCCAACACTGGAATATCATGATGCTCCAGAAATTTGCATACATTGGCAACTCGATTCTGCGTGAACGGTTCATCATGTTCTTTTGCCTTGAATTTGCGAACTACGCAGAAGTTGACCGGTTTGTGCAAGAAGAAATTGACAAGATTTTGCTAAAGAGTCTCATTGCGCTGTCAGTGTCCAAATACGCGTATGAGCTTTATAGATCGCTATGCTGCAACCAGAACTCCATTTTCTGGACCAAAACACTGACACCTCTGGAAGTCACATCGCCGTTCACATTTCGAACGTTCAAAGCTCGTATATTGGTCAGGACTATCGAAAGCGTTATAACCTCCTCAAAGATACACTCTGGCGAGAAAACAATGATTCTATCAACATTTGTGCGGTCACTACACGAAGAGTACACCATGCATTCTAGTGAAGAAGGTGTTGTTGACTTGTGCAAGCGTATTGTTGAATTATTGCAGCAATCCGCAAGAGCATATGTCTACGGCCTTGATGACTTCTGGGAGCTTTCAACGAAGTTGGGATATCCAAATCGAAGAATGCAGAGCTTGTGGGTCGATTCTGATGAACAAGGGAGAATTCAAATTCTTAATAAAGAGTTTGTTTTGGCTTTACACTACAACAAAAATTACACACAAGCAATTGATAATTGGATTACTCCACGCAACACAAACGTGTTGTATTCTTTGCTTGAGATCTACGTTGGTGCGCTCAACACCAGCGACATCTACTGGTCACACGTGTCGTTCCTCTTAGAATACGTCTTCCAGAAGTTGACGAGTTTTCGGATCGCTACCAAAGACATTGACTTCAAATATTTCCTTCGTTTGTTGAAAGATGTCGCTTTGTTGTCTGGGCGCTTTGGCAATTCCCGATACGTTTTGTTTGAGTTACGTTCAATCTCTACATGTGCCAAAATATTTCAACACGCTTTAGTGATTTATGAGGGGTACAAAGACCAAAACGACTTGCGGAGCCTTATACTTGAATTTATCTCCAGCTTGGCCACGCCAGCCCCCAAGCTGTATAAGCCCGAACAACATTTCACTGATGCTAAACTGGAGATCCTCCGGAGTGGGCCTCCCGTCACGTACCATCCGAAGCACGAGCATACAATCGAAGAATACACTGCTGCCATGGGCGAGCAGAAGCAGCAGCTCAATGCACTCGAGCAGTCGGCGGTTGGCGAAGAAATTGCCCAGCACGCTGAAACGCTTGACTATCAGTTTCAGTTTTGAAATCTGCAACATTATACCAATAAGCATTACGTGCGTATATCCGGCTTCCGCTTGAAGCATTTTTGCGCATTATCCCCATTGCATTGTCCTCCTAGGATACATATTAAGTACATAGCATTCCGATCCGGCGCGATCCTTCAATATATTCCAGATCCTACTGTACATTGGCTTTTTCCGGTGCCAATCAGAGGCCACGCTGACTCTTGATGAGCTCTATCTCGGCCTCAAGCTTGTCCTTGCCCTTCTTGACTTCGAGAAGTGCCACGACCGTTTTAATCATCTCGTCATACTTTGCCATGGTCTTTCTCGTAGGCATGTTAGGCTTCCAGGTTGTGCCCCCGGACGTGGGGATGTCAAGCTCCTGTAGCATGCTGTTGACAGCCTTGAACACCGACTGTCTTTGCTGCAAGCCCGAGAGCTTCTGCGATGACCGGAGGATCACGTTTGGAGTGAGACGCTCGTTCTCGTGGTAGTAGAGACCATAGGCCTCCTCCTCCTTCGTGGTGAGGCGCTTTGACAAAAGCTGCTGGATGGGACTCGGCTCTCCCTTTTGCTGTGGCGGATGCTGCTTCAAAACGCCCGCCAAGTAGTTCTGGAGGTGTGTCTGGAAGCTGCGGTCTCTCTTGTGCGAGGACGAGGCCGCCAGAGGGATGGCGGGCGGCACAGGGTCTGCAGCGGCCTGCGCCGCACGCTGCTGCTGCTTCTTCTTTTGGTGCTTGTCCAAGATCATCAAGTTGTTGTATAGGTTGGTGAGCCCCTGGGACGACTGGTACTGCTGCACGGACTGGGAGGTCTGCGGGGAGTCCAAGAGCGTGAGGAGGTTCGCTCTTTCCGCAAGCATCTTCTTTGCCGCAAGCTCAAAGCGGCGGGCCTCGATCATCAAGCTCTCCTCCTCGGCGATCTCCGCGGGCGTGCGCTTGAGGAGGTTCTCCAAGTACCGCTTGCGGTCGACCTCCGCGGCCTTCGAGAACGCGTCGAGGGACTCCAACAAGCTCGGGTTACCTGCTCCCTTGTACTTGAGGATCTTGGAGCAGATGCGGTAGAACTGCTCCTTGAGGTCCTCCATGCTGCGGCCGTACTTTGCGGGGAACCGGTCGTTGATGACGTGCCACTTGAGTTCGTAGTCCTTGCAGTACTGGAAAAGGAGCTTTGTCTCTTCGTACGTCCAGTCGCGCTGCTCCTCCTCCTCTTCTTCCTCGTCCTGCTGGTTGTCGTCGGCCCGCGGCTTCTCTACCTCTGCGCTTTTGGCTTCCAGGGCCGTGCTCTGGCCGTCCTTCTGGGCAGCCGCTTCTCCGCCTTTATCCTTTTTGGCCTCGGCCTCCTCGGACTGGCCCGATGCCGCAGCCGCGGCCTTCTGCTTTTTGGCCGCCTCCTCGCGGATCTGCTTCTCGCGCTCTTCCTTTTCCTTCGCTAAGCGCTTGGCCTTGGCCCTCCGCTCCTGGGCGAGCTCCTCTTCCCGCTCCTTGATCTCCGCCATTATGTTCTCGAACTGCGCCTCGTCCACCATCTCCGGGATGTCCACCGACACCAAGAACTCGTCGAAAGCGTACGGCTTGTCGGCGTTGCTGGCCTCAAGGAGCTCCTTGGACCCCTTCTGCCAGTGGTGGAACGTGGGCGCCGTGCCGCGCAGCTTGTTGGGGGTAAACGGCATGCGGGTCCACGGCGAGACCCTCTGGCGGCGGTCCTTGATCCTGCTGTTGCCCATGTTCATGCTGACCGGCGGCGTGTTGGGCCCTAGAAGGTTGTAGAGCTCGCGGGCCAAGCCGCCTTTCTGGAGCTGCGGCTGCTCCACCTTCTGCTTCTTCTTCTGCGGCTGCTGCGACGCATCCCGCTGGATGTTGAGCACATCGAGGATATCGTTGGCAGACATCGCTGTTGGGTGTGCTAGGTGGTGGCAGGTGTAGATGATTTTTTGTTTCGCGCACTTATGTCGCACCGAGCTACATGTTTATGAGTATGTAGTGAGAGCACGAGAGTGCCCCAATTGTAGCCATTGCGCCCGAAACCGGCGGCGCGGCCGGCTGGGCTTGAAGAGGCCGGGCCGGCATGTTCTCTATCTTCTGTTTCTACACATTCTGCGACTCCTCCACCCAGTCGGTGCTGCCCATCTGGGTGAGCCGACTCAAGGCCCGGGCAAACGCAAACTTCTCCTCGTCGTTGACAAACATGGACGCCTTCTTGGCCACCAGCTTGTCGAAGCCGTGGCGCACGACCAAGTCGTCGTCCTCAAACGTCTCTTCCGCGCCCATCTCCTTCTGCTTACTGAACAACTGGTAGTTGTCCTTCTGGAGGTCCTCCGGCTCCACAAACAAGTCCTTGAACGGGGCTGCGCTTGTGGTGGCTATGCATCCGTGGGCGTCGTACACCGCGTCGAGAAACGTGATGAACCGCCGCACCATGTCTCGCGCGTTGATCGTCAAGTACGGGATGTCTGTGATGATGAACGACTTGTACGTGTGGGCCAACGAGAGGTAGTCGCCCGCGCTCAAGTTGTTGCCGCAGAGCTCCTCGAACGTGAACTGCGCCACGTACGGCCTGTTGCCCACGGGAATGTGGAGAGTGCGCCCCCAAACAGTGATCGTCTCGCTGGTCAGGTGCTCCTTGACCTCGTTTTTCTGGTTGAAGTACTCGTACCACTTCGCAACGTGTTTGCTGCTGGCGGCCAAGTTCAGCTTGCTGTGGTACTTGACGCCCGGCTTCGGGAAGTAGTACACCGACGACGACGGCCGCTCGATCTTCCGGTAGTCCGTGGGCGAGTTCAAGTAGATCACCTTGGTCTGGCGCTTGATGAGCTGGATGCATGGGATGAACAGAACCCGCTGTATTCCGTTCAAGTAGAGGTCGTCCGGCGCACGGTTGGACGTGGCAAACAACACCACGCCGTACTCGGGGCTGAGGAGCATCGTGAGCAACCGCCGCAAAAGCATGGCGTCCGCCACGTCCACCACCTGGAACTCGTCGAAGCACAACACCGTCGACGTCTGCGCGATCTCACTGGCCAAGAGCGGGATCACGTCCAAATCGAGGTGGTTGTGCTCCTTCTTGAGCTGGTACGACCGCTTATGTAGGTTTTGCATGAACTGATGAAAGTGGAACCGTCTTTTGGCCAAATGCAGAGGAACCGTCAGGTAGAACAAGTCCATGAGCATGGTCTTGCCGCACCCGACATCGCCCCATAGGTAGATGCCTTTGAGGCCGTGTTCTGCGCCGCTGGCGACTGGCTTCTGTTTTCGGCCAAAAATGCCCGACACGAGCAGCGAAAACCCGCTTTTGGGCTTCAACGACTCCACCTCGGGTGTTTCTACCTTGGGCGGCTGGTAGTCGTAGAGCTTGCCGTGGAGACTTCCGAGGCTCAGAAGAATCTTCCTCTGATACGGGTCGTCTCGCAACCTCCCCTGGGCAACTCTATTGTTGTACTCTTCGAGAGGCTTGGTGCTGGCAAAACGGAGGTGGAGGAGAGCGCCTTGCCTCGAAACTCTCGAGAACTTGGCGATCGCCATGCGTAACGGTAGCTATAAGCGAAAGATAAATAAAACAGGCAATAAATAGGAAATCGGAAATGGCAGCAGGCGTTAAAGGTGACTGGGGCTGCTGAGAATTCTGTGTGGTGCTCTGGACATAAGGTTCTTGGCTCAACGACGGACGCTTCTTCTCGGAGGTTCAGCTCAACACAACCAGGCCTCGGTTTCCTCGGAGATGTTGGTGTGCGGATGTCAACACGGCCGCTTAGACCCCAGTCGCGCATCACATCGCGATTAGGCACCCAATCAAGGACACTGTCAGCGTCAGCTGGCATCCCAACCCCATTCCTATTTAATTATATGTACAATTTTGACGAATGGTATGTTTGTTGCTTCTATTCCTTGCTAGGAGTACGGGCTGACGACTACCGCGTATCAGTCATTTCGAAAAGCAACTCGTCATTATCGAAGCTCATGTCTTGGCTAGTAGACTCCAGGCGTTTGTCTTTCTGCAGACGCGCAAAGTAATCGACGCCCTCGTCGTCCTCCTCAAACACGTCTTCGTATTTGATGCCCTGCTTCACTGTGTCATAAATAGAAGGTGTGGTAGCAAGCCCGCTGGTAAACTCTTTCTGCTTTGTTTGAGGATTGTGGGATGCATGTGCCATGGTCGTGGCAGTCAGTGGTGAAGAAACAAGCTTAGAACTGGCGTCCCGCATGATATTGCCACGATAGTCGCCATGAGTATCTATTTCGCCATGATCGCCGTACTTGACGTCACCTTTGCTGAGCTGTGAAGATATGGACGGCAAATGGGACTGTTCATACGATCCGATCGGTAACAGTGGAGCTGGAGAGGTCGTTGAGCGGGATGACTTACGCGTGGGCGGCTTGAGGTCCAGATGAGAGCCATGCTTCAGGCCACCTTGATTGTGCTGCATGATTAAACTTGCACTCACGCTATCACCAAGATGTTGATACTGACTCTTGAGCAATTGGAATCGTCCCAAAGCGTCATGATGCGAGCTGTTTTCGTTGTTTGGTGTATCCGGCTTCGCGTCATGGGTACTACTGCTCAATCGAAGGTCTGATGTCCCATCGATCATCTGCACAAAGGAACTGATATCATCGTCCGCGTAAAGACCACTCAACGGCGCTCTGGATGAGTCCAGCTCAACACTAGTACTGAAGTAAGAGGCATTGTTTTCTTGATTCGACCCCACCGCAAACCGACTAGATGTACTGCTCAAGCGACGACTCTGACGAGAACCAAAGGATGAAGAAAATCTGGGCGTGCTTGAGGTGTAGTCATGGAAGTTTTCCTCTGCCGGAAGCTGTGATCCGTGAGAGGAGGAGATTGACCGTGGAAGCAGTTGGTTCTGGGGATTCGAAATGGCAATGGTGTTTGGGGTGTTGGTTGAGGACATGCTTCCGCGCGCATTCCTAAGCAATGCCACTAAGGAAGCGTTTGATCCGGAGCGGTTGCTTGTGATGGATATTCTTCTCTCGAGCGACGAGCTATTTGTGCTTGCAGGATTCGGTCCCACAACCCCCTGTGGAGGAGGTGATGAGCTTCCGATGGAACCGACCTTGAATGGTTGTATGCTGGGTCTCTTATTGGTCGTATGCAGTGGGACAGTTGTCAGTGTAGTAGGTTTGCTTCTGGTCACCAGCTTCAGAGAGCCTTTTTCGTGCAATTCTGAAGTGCAAGGCAGAACAGAGAACCTTTCCCGGAACTGCTCGAAGGAGCCGCGCCGGAATTTCGTTTCGACATTGTCAGTAACGGAAGATGACGATAAGTTGGCAGTCTGATCTATTGGCTCGCCGAGGTCAGGATTTGACACGACGGCATCCACATCTGGAGGCACTGCATCCCCTCCAGTCAACAGTCTCGCATCCTCGGCTTGGGCCTTGTCTGTGATGAAGAAATGGTTTGACAATCTCTCTTCCTGGTCCTGGGCGTTGAACTTGTAGTGGTTGCGGTATGCGACAGACACTTTCAAAGTGCCCAAAGATGTCAGGATTGGGGTGAACTCCTGCTGGGTCATGTGCGATTCAGAGACGAGCACTTGGTGAGGAACGATGGACTTGGACAAGCCGATCCTGCCCTTGGACGAGACCTGCTTGCCGTCGATGAAGCGATTGCGTATAGATAAGTTTTTGTTGGACAGCTTTCCCACTATCTTCTTTGCTTTGTATGCCGGTAGCAAGCGTACCGTAGCATATATGACTCGTATTAGGACAATGGCCTGTTTGTACACGAGAGGGAGCTCGTCGACAGCGCTGCTCAGCGGCGCGGACCGGTCAAACTCCACGAGCCAGCGCTCCAACACAACCTCTTGTTTCTTGGATCCCGCCTCCGCAACGGGCCACGAGTGGCCGTGGTCGTCCTCTAACATGACCATTTCAGAAGGGCCCAACTGGCGGAGATCCAAGTAGGTTTCGATGATCATGGGCGGAAGCTGCGAGAGGTCGGAGATGGACTTCCAGGGCTTGAGCTCCTGCTTGATCCAGTCGTTGTCCAAGTTGGCCATGTGAAGATTGAACCACTTGTTGATTTTGGACGACGCGCTGTTCTCGGCAGCGCTGAAGAGCAGCGACTTGGGCTCCGGCACCGAGCGGGCCTGGACAATCACCTGCAGAATCTTGGTGAAGAAGTTCTGCACCACCTGGGCAAGCTTGGAGCGCTTCTTTTTTGTGCTGGCTTCCGAGGCCAAGTTTGTGTCCAGCATGCCGCGAGAGTGAGTGGTTTCAGATGCTTTGGATTGATTGGAATGCAGTGGCGAGTCTCAAGCGTAGTGGGTTTGCTCTAGTCACGAACGTGTGGCGTAGACTGATGCCACGCGGAGCTGGAGCGCAAACGCGTAGCAAGTATCAAGTGCTTGTCCAATAAAAACCAGTAAATGCTGGTTCAGGGACAGATCACTGGTAGTGAACGCGGTGAACAGCCGCCAACAATCCAGAGGAATATGCCTGGCTATTGGCGATCCACACTTGTGTTCTAGTGCAGTTGTACGGGGGCGGCTAATAAGCAACGATAGAACAGGGGGGCAGAGCACGTGACTTCTGCTTGATCTCAGGCGTCGATGTCAATTCCCTTGCCGTTTTATCGTCCTGTCCCGAGGTGTATGAGTTTCCGAGTTGGTGGCGTTGTGACTCTTCTGTGATACGATCACGGTGCTTCGATTCCATGTTATCTGGATCGACTGCATACAGAATCGCACAATGGTGGGGAGCGTATACGTCAATGTCATTTTTGCCTGTGCTCTATTAGTCTTATATACTCTTCCTTTAATTTTTAATCTATGCATTCGTTTCTGTGCTGGATGCCAACAACACGGTCCTCGCGGCTTCGTTGTCTGCGCAGAGAAGGAGGGCACGCTGCAACTCTCGTTTCGTAGACATTCTGGAGTACGCCTCGGACACCTCCATTGCCGTGCTCTTTGACTCCGTCAAAAGACTGGTGGAAAGAGCCACGTGCGAGTTGAGTTTCTTCCAGACGTTGAAGTCGCTGGGAAACATCAAGGCGAACTTCTTCCAGATGTGCGAGCCGTCGGTCCCGTCAACGTGCGCACTGAGCACCTCGAGAAGCTGCGGCACAAGGCGGAAGTTGTCTCCGACGAGCTCCTGTAGCGAAAGGCTCTCCAATTCTTCCTTGACCGGCTCGTAGTACTCGGTGAACTTGTTGACCACAGATATGGCACCTAGGGTCAAGATCACCAAGAGCGACGACCCGTTGTTCTCGATGAACAGGAACAACAGATCGAGCGCAGCCTGCTTCGAGTCCTCGGTGCCGAGGGCCGCGAGCACCTGCGCCACCAACGTGACTGCGGACTGCGACAGCTGGTGGTCCTCGAGGATCTTCTGGAGCTCGCTCAACGCCTCGTCGTACTGCTCGTTGAAGAAGAACGCGAGCCCAATGACAATCCGGGACGAAAGCACCGCCTGCTGCACATCTGGTGTCGCGTCTTCCTCGGAAAGAAGATCCAAGGTGAACTGCGCGTTGTCAATCGCAGCCTCGTAGTCCTCCATCCCCAAGTACACACGGGCCAACAGGGTCTTCGTCTTGGCCACATCGAGCAACACGGCCTGACTCTCTGTTTTTTCAAACTTCTCCTCGAGCAACTGCACCAATTTTGTTCCAACCTCAACACTGGTGTCGTATGTGTAGCAGCGCTCGCTCAAGAGCAAGGCGATCTTGAGACCAGTTTCGTTGTTGGGTTGAGCTTTGAGGAAGTTCTGAATAGCAAAGTTGGCAATACTGAACTCCTGCGCCGCTTCAACCTCTCTCTGGTCCTTGGCGTTTCCGATTCTATTGTTGACCACAGAAATGGCGTAGCACAACTGCGCCAAAGGACTGCGTCCGTTGGAAAGAACATATGCGTGCGTGGCCAACCTGGTGGATTTCTCGTTGTCCCCTAGTATCTCTGCCGTGAGCGAGTTACCCAACCATGGCGTTGAGATCTCCGGGGCGAGCGAGGTGGCTCGGTCAAAAGCCTCTTGGGCCAAATCTGGATCTCCGTACCTCAAGTAGAGGGCTGCCAAGTTTGACCAAACAGAAACGTCTCTGCTGTCAAACACGCTGGCCTGGATGAAGCAGTGCTGTGCAAACTGTGGATCGAAGGACACACATGCATTGCCCAACGCCACCCAATACATGGCATTTCCCCCTTCGAGACGAATGGCCGTCTTCAACTCCTTCACTGCGAAGTCGCGGTACTCCTTGTGTCCTTCCTCGCTCAAGTTGAACGCGTCCAAAAACGCCAACCCAAGATTGTAGTGGGTATATGACCGAATGAGCTTGTGTGACTTCTGGTCAGTAGTAGCAATCGCAGCTCTCGCGGCCAAAATGCTGAGCATCGCATAGCAGTCAGCGGCACTACCGTCATTGTGCTTCTGGCGTGCGGCTCTGACGGAGGCAATATCATCGTCAATGTCGGTGATTTTTTGGAGAATACCGACAATGGCGTCGACCGTCAGCTCTGAGCTGTCCTGCTGCACTTTGCAAAGCATCTTGAGGCAGTCGCCTAGCGCCTTCCACAAGCTGAGCGACAGCCTGTTGACCTCCACTGCCTGCGCAATGTAGTCGATTGCGGAACGGTTCACAACGAGCGTCCGCTTGACAAACCCACCCAGGAGCAATTGTATGCTGTACATGAGAGAATGCTCGTAGAGCGCATTCAAGATACACTCTGCCCCCGGGTTCATGTCAAGTGCCTTTCGCAAAACCTCAAGCCCCGAAGCATAGTCGCCCACGGTGCAGACGGCTTTCCCCAACATGTACCAATTTGGCCAGGACGTCGGGTCAAGCTTGGTTGTGTGCTGAAAGACCTTGATGGCAGCGTCGACCCTTCCACAATTAAAGTAAGCTTCGCCCAAGCCCACCCAGCATTCCGTATCCATTGCCTGCATTCTGAGCGCCGTCTGAAACCACTCGATTGCTTTGGCATCGTCTTGTTTGTTGAGGGCAGAGCATCCCAAAACCCGGTAGGGCCAAGATTTGTCCGGGTGGTCGTAAAGGTTACTGAATAGAACCCTCTTGCTCTTTTCTGAGTTGACGACCCTTTGGCACAAGATCTCCGTTATGTCCCAGTCTTTCTTGTCGGCTAAGTCCTGGACGAGGTACCTAGCAGCAGAGACCTCGCAAACATCGAGCTCAAAAGCCTTGAAGAAGCACTTTTGCGCTCTGACCTTATCGTCGTAGTGCTCGTAGTAAAGCTCACCTAGCAAGGTGTACGATGGCGCATAAGACTTGGAGTCCTTCAACGACAAGAGCAAGAGGTCGTATGCGTTCTTTAAGTTGCTTTCTTGCGTGGGATCCTCCATCATGTAGCTCTTCGCCATTCTCCACCGCACATTCGCCCGTGTCGTGTACGACGTGAAAGACGCGCCTTGTATCAATGGGAGCGCCTTCGAGAGTCTTTCCCGGCCCTGCTCAAAATTGCCCTGCAAAATCAAACACCAGCCGAGTTCCACAAGGGCCCTGGCGTCGGAGGGGAAGTCGTGCACCACCTGCGAGAGTAGCGTGTTTGCGTGTTCCAAGTCTCGCTTGGCCACCAAGATCAAGCCTTTGCCGATCAATGCCATTTTGTTGTCGGGGCTGTCGCGGAGAATCTTGTCGTAGAGCTGGAGCGCCCGGCCAAAGTTTTTGGGCGCCTCGTGATAAGTGTACACGGCCGCAAGCAGGCACAAGATATCTTCTTTGCAGTGCACGAGGTCAATGCCGTAGGTGCGCTGTAAGTCCGCCAATTGACGCACCACGTTTGCACACTTGTCTGCCACAGCCTCGTACTCCTGGAGGTAAATGTGGTAGTTGCAAACTATGCGGTGCGCAGTCATGGAGTTGGGGCACTTTGCGTAGCCCTGGAGCATGAGCTCGAGAACCTCGCCGGGCGAGAGCCTGTCAGAAGACAGGTCGTCCTCCACGACCAAGTCGGACTCGATGGCTTCAGCGCTCGAGGGTTCGGGAATCCCGTCTTCTTTTCCGGGAGCATGCTTCCTGAAGGCCTCCTTGTCGAATGCAGACAAGTCGCTCATGGCATACAGATAGAGCACCGTGCTGAGCCCCTCGTTGGGGAACTTCTGGATGAAGCGCAAAATCAAGCCTTCGTCCAAATCTTCCAACGTTCGGGGGTCTGCGAGGTCCATGTGCAACGACCAGGTGAACAAGTCGGACGTGCCCAAGAGCACCATGTCGTCGGCCATCTCCTTGATGTCCGCCAAAAGAGTACCCTTTTCTGGAATAACCTTTAAGATGGTGTACTTGTACTTCAAGAATTCGACCTCGTAGTGGCGTCTCAACTCGTCGTCGTCGCAGTGGTCAAGGAACATGGCGTAGAGCCGCGAGAGGTCCGACTTCTCCCTTATCGACCACTCGAGCCTGTTGAGAACAGCCTTCAGCTGCGGAGTCAAGATGCGGGGCAACTTGAGCTTCTCCTTGGCCAACGCCTGCCGCACCTCGAGGTCCTCCTGCGATTTGATCATGTTTATTAGCTTTCTGACGTTCTCGTCAGGCTTGCCCATGGCGCCTCCTAGCAACTCGCTCAATTCCGTCCCGGGCAAAACGGCCCGGAGGAACTTCTCGTGGAGCGCCGCCTTCGACTGATACTCGTGCGCATTGAGGTAGTTGTACGCTTCCTTCACGGTCTCGGCAATGGGTACTTCCTGCGCCACCATCACCTTCAAGTACTCCGTCAACACACGGAAGAAGAAGTCGAAGTCGTCACCGCTCCGCGCAACCTGGAAGTATCCCTTCCACCCTAGCAAGTTGTCCGGCTCGAGAGCCGTGGCCTTCTCGAACGCTTTGCCCGCCTTCTCCAACTGTGAAAGAAGCTGGTACGACTTGCCTTGGAAGATGTACGCAAAGTAGCAGTTCTTGTCGAGCGCTAGTGCCTCCTTCGCAAACTCCAACGCGTCCTCGGGCTCATTATGCTCGATAGCGGCCTTGGCCGACTTGAGCTGCTGTTTGAGAGACATGCTGCTTGCGCTAGAACCATACGCAACGCCTTTGCCTCGCACTGTACCATTGATGCGTCACGTGACCATCTTGATCCGAATCCACGTCGCTGGACTGCCCAGGGACGGTGCATACGGAGGTCGAGAGAGGCCGCAGCGTATCTGCCGCTCAGCCGCTCCACCTGCCGAGTCTGGCAGCCACCTGGGGTGCCACCGTAGTGACATGGTGTGTGTCACGTGACCGGCGCATCTCATCAGCGCAGTGCTCACAGAAGAATTTCAGCCGAAGCGGCACCAGAAAAGGCACAAGGCACGCAGCGTCACAGGTTCTGGTGCAATGACCGTTCGTTTGTCCGATGCGTCGAAGACGCAGTCGCCGCAGTCGTATCTTTACACACAGCTAACGTTGACTCATCTTGGGGAGACGGCGGCCATCGTGGTGTCCACGTTGATCAGTCACGGCCGGCTCACAGCCAAGGAGATCAGCACACGCAGCCGTCTAGGGCTCCGAGAGGTGCGCAGGGCGTTGGTCTCGTTGATCCAACTAAATTGCATCCAGCACTGGCACGACTCGGCGAAGTCGCCGGCTCACTACACATTCCACGAGTACGGCATGCGAGTGCTCTTATACGGTGGGGACATCATAGCACACGTCAAGTCTGTGTACGGTACGGAGGAGGCCGAGGCCGTTCAAAATGTCATCGAGAACGGCAGCATCGCGGTGAGCGAGTACTTGAGTGCATTTGCGGACGAGCACGTGAGACTACAGCAGAGCAAGGTGCTCCTCAAGCTCTTCGGTGACGGGTGGCTCCGCCGGGTGCAGCCAGTCGACTTCCAGCCGGTGGACGACGTTTGGCTCAAGGTTTACCACGAGACGTTGAAGAACACGCCGCGCAGCGCCACCACCAGCGAGGTGAAGCGCGTGGCCGAGGCCAAGGAAAAGTCCAAGATCAAGATGGAAAACTTATATGCATCGGGAAACTCCCACCAGGACTGCTTGTGCGTGGAAAACGGCACCCACCAGCTACGCCCGGACATTGTTCTCTCGCTCAACTTGTCGCGCTACGAAAAGGCGTTGCGGTCGCGAGCGTTGGCGGACTTGGCCAACTCACGCTTGGGGCTCGTCACGTCGCTGGTGTACGCGACATGCTGCTCGTTGCTCGAGCAGAGCTCGCCGGAGTTGCACCCACGTTTCTGCGCAATCTCGGGCCTCATCACCGACATAGAGGAGAAGCAGATGTTTTTGCGCTCCATCGAGAACAGGTTGGTGGACAACAAGCTGACGGTGTTCACCATCCAAGACGTGGCGCGGGCATTGCCGCACAACTTGGACTTGCGGAACTCCATCTTGACCCAGAACTTCTTGAGGCCCGGTAAGCGGGCCGCCGGCAGCGGTAGCGATCTGGACGGCGCCGCACCGCCCAGCAAGAAAGTCAAGCTCGAGGACCGCGCTGCGCCCTCGCAAAACGGCCACTTGGACGCGGTCGACTTGGACGCCGACGAAACGCCAAACGACCTCCACCCATTGAGCTTGTTGGCGGAGCACTTGCGTCTCTTGACGTCCGGCAGCATTGCCTTCTTGTTGGAGGTGGCCCCGGGCTCCTACACGATTCCATACTTGCAGCTCTCGGAGCAGGTGAAGCAGCACAACTTCGACGCGCTCGTGAAGGCGACGTTGGGCGCCAACGCGCACCGCATTCTCCGATGCATCAAGTCGTTGCGCTTGGTGGACGAGAAGGCGATCTCCAACCTGGTGTTGCTCAAGGAGAAGACGGTGAAGAACGAGGTCTACAAGTTGCTCACCAACAACGTGATCGAGATCCAGGAAGTGCCCCGCAGCGCCGACCGCGCGGCGCTGAAGACCTTTTATCTCTTCCGCCACAAGGAGTCCACTTCCTACCGGTTCCTTGTGTCTTCCTTGGCGTACGCGATGGCAGAGGTCCTCAGCAACATCCAGCGCTTCAAGCTGGTGCACAAGATCCTCTTGGACAAGTGCGAGCGAGAGGACGTGAAGGGCCACGAGGAAGACTTGTTGTTGGACGGCGAGCTACAGACCCTCGGCGAGCTCAAGCGCCGAGAGTTGGACCACATCGGGCGCTTCAACCGCGTCAAGTGGCTCCACTTTCTCTTTGGTGTCTAGACTCTACTTAGTCGCCTGGTATGTAAGTACTCGCAAATATAGAAACAACAAGATGCGCCGGTCACGTGACCCACGCTACCTATTGTTCTACGGCGTTCATCACCGTCTCCACAAGCATGTCTCGCCGGAACTTCCCTCCACCGCCCGTTGTGGAGGAGCACAAGGTCGACCGGAGCGCGCTCCGCTCCGTGAACAGCACGTCATTGTCGTTTTCGAGCGAGGCGCTAGACGAGAAGAGCAATGATAACCTCATCAACTGGATAGACAGCCTCAAGCAGCGGGTCTCCTCCACCCTCGAAAAGCAGAAGAGCGAGCTCCAAACGCTACGAGAGGAGTCACGTCTGGAGCAATTGCGGCGCAAGTACCGCGAGCAGATTGATCTGGAGCTGTTTGATAGATTGGGCCAATACCTCCAGCAGGGCACCGCAAGCGAGACGGGCCTGCTACTAGACGCCCAAAGCAGTGCTCTACATCAGCACGATAGCATACGGCGCGCTCATCTGGGCTCTCTGTACGACGTGTCTGCAAGCGACAAAGAGGCGTCTGAGGACCAGGTCAGTGAAGATGATGTGATTGAGATTCTTTCGGACGAGGAAGAAGAAGAGGAAGAGGGAGAAGAGGAAGAAGAGGAAGAAAGTGGTGACTATGATGGCATTCAAGAAAACGACGATATGGACCTTGACGAGAATGGATTTTCAGCGGATGATCGCCTGGACTCAAATGAAGCAGGCTTCGAGAACATTGCTCAGGCCGCTGTCCAAGTCACGCAAGGGGTCGCGTATCAGCTCAAGAACGGCCGTCCACGGCTCTCTGACATTGCGTCGCACACTCGGGATATCGAGTATAGCGAGGGCGAGCAGGACCTGGAGGAGGACGAAGAGCAAGAGCAAGAGGACGAAGAGGATGAGGATGAGGATGAGAATGAAGACGAAGAGGATGAAGACGAAGAGGACGAAGAGGAGGACGAAGAGGAGGAGGCCGAAGAAGCTCACGCTGGAGAAGTTGAAAGCGAAGAAAATGCGTCTCATCTCTATGAACGTGGGCTGGAGAGCGTCCCCGAGGAGTCCGACCTCGAGATTCTCGAAGAAACGACTGAAATTGCAGTCGGTACTGGTCACACCCCCTCTCATGATGAGGACCAGGACCACGCAAACTATTTTGAGGCCCATTCTGCATACCCTGAACACATAGCCGATCAGATTGGCGGTGACACAGAGGCCCTACTGGATCAGCAAGCTGCTGAACATGCCATTTCCGCCCTCGTTCATGAACTAGTGGCGCAAGGGGAAGACCTCAACAATATCTCCGAACCACTCCCGGGTGATGATGGCCTCTCGTATCTAGCCAGAACCTCGCCCGAGCCCTCTGACGCCCTGGGTGACCCAACTTTCGTTTCTGTGCCCGAAGACTCAGATGGAAACAACCAGTTGTTTTCTGACTTGGCCAAGGCTGCCATGATCGGCGCCGACATTCTTGGGCCAATTGAGGATAACTCAGATACGGAAAGCCCTCAAGTCGCACAGCCTGATACGCACAAACTGGAGAACGAGGATGAGGTAGAAGTGGTCTCTGAGACCGAGGACAGTGGCGACGAAGAAAATCATGTAACTGAGAATACCGGTCCATTGCTTACCCCAGTGAAGCGGCCCGTGTTCAGGACCATTCTGCCCGAAAGCCCCAAAGTTGTCTTCAAACAATTGAGGCGCACGGAGAAGAAATTCCACATTCAGCTTGACGCCGTTCAGCAGTTGAAAAGCGAGCTTGGTTCTGACGCTGAGTCGGACTCCTCCATGGACTCGGTGGGCAACCCGTTCTACGATGCTGAGTACCATGAGGATCTTCTCTCTCAGGATGGAGATAATTTGAGTGACAAGATCGCAAGAGTACTCTCTCAGAAGCCAGATGTTCCACATCTCGACGACATCACTGACATCAGTTCTGGTGAAGTCCTGGGTTCAGGCGAGGAGCTTGAGCTGGAGTCAGAGGGTGTTTTGATTGAAGAGCCGACAGAAAGTGAAGACGTTCTTGTATTCTACGACGACTTCACTGAAATCGCCAATACAGAGGTTCTTTTATCTCCCTCATCGGTGGAGGAGCCTCGATTCCTGGTCCCTCCGCAAGAAGAAGAAGAGCAATCCAGACAAGCACCGGAAAGTGAAGAGGCTGGCACGCCAGCAACTCTAGAGTTTGTTGATATTGCTCAAAGTGTATCTACGGAGGCTTCGCTTGCACCAAGTGAGATCTTGGAACCCCCTGAAGATGATGGTGACGTTCTTGTGGAAGTTATCGACGAAACCAGCGAAGTTGTATTGCCGTCTTTAGTGATCGAGACTGAAACTATTGCACAAACTGAAAAACCCGGTGTTGTGAAATTGAGCGTTCCTCCCCCTGCATTCGGCTTCGCCTACAATGAAGTCAAGAAGCAGAGTCGGGAGAGCCTGGAGCGCTTGTCGGCTGAACCAGGTCCCGAGGAGGACGATGATTCATTGGCCCGCCCAGAGGAATCGGAAGAATTGCCTCAGTTGGATGATTCAGCAAAAGTCACAGACGCAAATGACTTGTCGGAAGAGGTAACTTTAGAGCTGCAAGAAATTAGTGAGCTACCTGATGATTCGAACGCTGAGGACCCTGAGCCTTTACCTGCAGTTGAAGTCGATGTTGAAGAAGAGATCCAAATCAAGCATGCAGAGGATATTGAAGTGGACAGGCAACCTAGCTTTCCGGCTGATGAGGCCAGTGAGACTCATATCGACACTGACGATATCCCACAGCATTTGGGCGATGCTGATCACGATACTGTGGGGGCTACTTTAGTCGAGGAGGCCGAAGTTACTCTTGTCGAACCAGAAATGAGTGCAGGCCTGCCGGAAAACAGAAAGAGGAAGTCGGACGAACTGCATGAGTCGAGCTCAACCGTGAAACGCTTCAAAAGGATGGCATCAAAGCTTAATCCATTTCATTGGATTCCAACAGCGAAAGATGCTGCCGTGGATGAACAATCTCTTGAAGGAGGTGTGGCTGCAAACGCGCAATCCGAGGACGGTGCTCCTGTGGAAGATGCCTTTACCACAAATGATGAAGCAGAGAGTGGTACCGTTGAGACTCAATCCGACAACGAGCCCACACAAGGTGAGAACTCGTTAACTGAAGTTCTTGCTGAGGCAGAACAGGTACTGCATGTCCCAGACAACCAGGAGTCGCCTTCTGAGGTAGCAAGTCAAGCTGTTGCCGCTGAAGTCCCAGGAGAGTACTCAAGTTTGTCTCTTGGTGTTCATCTTTTGTTCAATACCGTTGTGGAGAGCCCTTCTACTCCGTCTGAAAGCACGCAGGTACCTCTGGCGCGTGAATTCTCTCTTGAACTGTCAGATGGAAGGAAAGACCCTGCTGATTTAAATGAGGAACGAGAGCCGGATGGGTTAGAGGCTGAGGTCGCAAAACTCGAACCTGAGGAGCAAGCAGATGAAGGTCAAGTGGACGCACCCTCTAGCGACACACAGAACACTTCAAGCACTTCTATTGCGGAGGCTCTCAAGCCACTCTCTGAATTGTTGGATTATGTTGAGGATGTGGTAGAAGAGCCAGCAATTGCCGGATTGGAAGATTCTGCCGCGGATTCTGTCTCGGAAGCGAGAAAGACACTGGATGTCCGCGACATTGCAGCCGAAGACATTAACGTCGAAAAGCACCTAGTCGACGAAATAGTCGCGGAGGTGAAAAATACCAGCGTTGCACATGAAGACGATTCAAGCGCTTCTAAGAAGAGTTCGTCCCAAGCGGAGAAAACAAATGAAGAGACTGGACAGGAAGTCGACGAGTCATATATTCGTTTGATGCAATTTTTGAAACAAAAGACGGAAGATGCTCTTGAGGCCAAAGGAAAGGATTCAAAGGAGGTAGAGGACAACGAGCCAGATCTCACGCATATCGAGCCCGCCACAGTGTCTGGCGAGAATGCTGAAGCAGGATCGGGACTGCAGTCGGATGACGGATCGAGCATTTCTCCAAAGCCCGTCACTGGTGAACAGAAGCAGGAAAATGAAGAGATGGGAGACGAAATAAGCCCCCCAAGCGGTCGCGTCTTGCACAGTCGGGTGGACGATCAGGCCGCGGCCGAAACCCACATCGAGCAAGACGATGAGGCTACAGCAGTGATGCCCAAGTTGAATGTTAGTGAGTGGATACAGAAGGTTCTCAAGAAAGAAGATACTTCCTCCCTGTCTGCTAACTTGCACTCTAACTTGGAACCCGATGCGGCGAAGGAGGTCAAATTGGGAAACTCGCCAAAAAAGAGTTCCGTGAAGAGACCTGTGGCTGCTTTGGCCGAGCCCGCATCTAGGCATACCAGGTCCCATGACAAGGCAGCAGCAAACAGCTTGAAGCCAGAACGCAAATTGGCGGGGGACGAAAAAATTAAAACAAAAGACTATCCAGCGCTACGCACGAGGTCACGGTCGCCTATCAAGAGAACTATCCAGGAGCTATCCGAGGACATTGAGGAAGAGCCAATCAAAAAGAGGCGGATTACGAGACTGAGAGCCAAACTCGATCAAAAAGAAAAGGAAAAGGAGGAGGAAGAGCGTGGCCGGACACGGAGGAGGTAGCAGTTGGGAGCCGCGGAATGCATTAATGATAGAGATCAAACATACAAACTAATAAATGTCTGTGGATGTGATAAATAAATAATAGTAAGGACAATGCACAGGTCACACAAAGTGTTTCATGGAAAACTCAAAGGTGCCAAAAAAGACCATGTTGACCAAAAACGACCGCGTCATGGAGACGCCCAAGCCACGGTACATGCGCCGGGTGATCACCACCTTCCGGTTCTTGGGTGGAAGCTCCTCGAGGCCGTCGTCCTTGCGCAAGATGTTGGTCACCACGTCTTTCTGGATGAGGGACTTGACGGTGTCAAAAGGGTAGATCACCGCCCAGCATGTCACTCCGGACATGCCTCCGGCAATCAAAATCGACAACGGCGACGACTGCGACGGCTCTCCGTTGATCAATGCATTGCAGGCCCACTTGAAGGACTCGTACACCGCAAAGTACACGCCGGAGCCCGTGGCGTCCCGGATCATCTGGTACTTAAGCCCGGTGTACAAGCCCAAGGGGCCCAAATGGGAGTTGATGGACTTGACGGTTGTCCATGTGGACTGGCTGGCGGTGCCAGCAGCGCTTGCGGCTGCGCTGGACGCTCCGGCCAGCGTCAGGCGTTGCGCTACCGACGCAATCTGCGAGTACACCTTGGTGAACTCGAACGGGCACGAGAGAAGCGAGGTTCCCGCGCCCGAGGTGGCGCCCGCCAAGAAGCAGACCGGGAAGTTCATGACAAAAGGATGCAACTCTGCGGAGGTCGAGGACCTGTTCCAGCTGAACAACACGTCGTAGCACACGGGCTTGACGTTGGTGTATATGGAGACGCTGACCGAGCGCACAAAGGACGTCGACAACAACGGCGCCCAGATGCCGCGGTAGAAGCCACGGATGCCCTCCGTGCGGTACGACGTGACCACGCAGTCGTAGACGGACGTGAACTTTTTGTACGACTGTAGGCGGGTCTTGATGGTGTCGAACGGGAAGCCGATGGTGGTGGAGACGAGGGAGGTTCCGTAGGCCAAGATCGTGGCGCGGTACGGGGCAACCGGCTCCGGGAAGACCTGAATGGCGACCGAGCGGTCGATATCGCCCGTGATGGCCGGGATGCTGGCATTGTGACGGGTGTTCGGCGTGGCCATTGCGCCGGTTGGGTGAGATCCGGGGGCCCGAGGGAGCACGAAGCGACGGCGAAGGAGCGGGAGAGGGACAGGCCGCGGCCGGGGTCGCTAGAGTGAGGTCGCCAGGCTAGATCCGGGTCCGGGGCACAGACTACCGGTGTCTTGGTTGGACTATTGACTAATGCCTGCAGCCTGATACGTCCGTATCAGCGGGCCGCGATGCTCATGCGGCTCAACGTGGGCCAAACGCCGGCCAAGCCGTCTTTTGCCACCACGACACCGTGCCCAGGGTGTGGTAATTAGTCGGCATTGGACGGACAGATTGTCTTTCTAGACGTTGTGTACATGGTAAGAAAAGAAGACACCGTTGCGATACAGCGCAGGGCCAATAGTAGCCGATAGTAGCCAATACTAGCCAATAGCAGCCAATACTAGCCAATACTAGCCAATACTAACCAATACTAGGGCAATACGCAAATATTAGTGATTGGCTGGCCTAGAGTCAATTGTCCTAAGAGGGCGTCTGTAGATGATAATATCACCAAGAATATGTTTAGCTGATGCACTTCCTTATCGTCGAGGATCAATGAATTTTCCTGGAGAGCAGTAGCTTTCTGAGCTCGAAAAGCAGGCCTGGACCCGCTTCATGAATTAATTGCCACCCCGAGGGTATACGAGCCCGCTGAAGTGAACTACTTTGTAAAGACAGGCACAGTCGGGATGTGCCGTTGGGCAGTTGATGGGTGCAAAACGTGTTGCAGCCGCACCCGTCAGCGCCTGCAGTTATTTAGTGAAACATGGCAAAATTCCGGCGTCAGTATCCCGCCCACCGTCAGGGTCGATATTCGGCTTCAACTAAATCTTTCCGGCCCGGAGCCAGGCCGAAGTCTGGTTCGGGTTCCCTCTGGTTCCCTCGCCGCCAGCGCTTTCGTGACAATAAAGCGGCACATGCGTAGAGGTAGATGGACCGTGGTCATCAAGAACTGCTTCCCTCTATTACAATTGCTTGTTCGTTCCTGTTTTTGTTTTTTTTCGGCTCTGTTTCGTTCCGCCTTTTGTCCCAGGAACGTGCTTCCCTGCCAAATACGCGAACATGATGGCTGCGCCCGGTCACGGCAAGAATAGACACAGATACACGCCAGCAAAAAGAAAAAAAGAAGACAAGATAAAAACCATTTGCAGAACAGCAACGGAGCAAAGACACCGTCAACACATCGCTCAAGCCGCCAACACAGAATCCCCATTTTGCAGCCGACGCCTCCAGGATCACCGGGCTTGCACACAGCGAGCCTAGAAAAACACAAGCTCTCGTCTCCAGAACAACACACCTGCCCCTGCCCACAATGAACTTCCTCCGCCGAAGACGCGGCGGCTCCAACAGCGACGACTCGGGCGACGAGAACGTGTCGCAGATCCACAAGTCCAGAAAGCCGCCCAACACCGCGTTCCGGCAGCAGCGGTTGAAGGCGTGGCAGCCCATCCTCACGCCCAAGACGGTGATCCCGTTGCTCTTCGTGCTTGCGGCGGTGTTTGCGCCGCTCGGCATCGCCATCTTCTACTTCACCTACAACGTGGAGAACTTGGTCGTCGACTACACGCATTGCACCAGCCTAAAGGGCTCGCAGTACGAGGCCATCCCGGCCAAGCACACGCTGTGGCACTTCCGCAGCGGCAACGCGAACCCGGACTTCAAGTGGAAGCTCGTCAACTCCACGGACGCGGACGGCGACGTGGCGCTCAGCTGCCTGATCCAGTTCAACCTCCCGCACGACTTGAAGCCGCCCATCTACCTCTACTACAAGCTCACCAACTTCCACCAGAACCACCGCAAGTACGTGGTGTCGTACGACGCGGACCAGCTCAAGGGCAACGCGTTGTCGGTGGACGACTTGGTGTCGGACTGCAAGCCGTTGCGCGCGAGCGGCGACAAGCCCATCTACCCCTGCGGGTTGATCGCCAACTCCGTGTTCAACGACACGTTCTCCAGCCCCGTGCTCCTCAACGCCAAGAGCAGCTCCGACAACGAGACCTACGTGTTGTCGGACGACGACATCGCGTGGCCGTCCGACAGAAACCACCGCTTCAAGAAGACCTCCTACAAGCCGGACGAGGTGGTGCCGCCGCCCAACTGGGCCAAGAAGTACCCGCAGGGCTACAACCTGTCGAACATGCCCGACTTGTCGCAGATGCCGCACTTGCAGAACTGGATGAGGACCGCGGGCTTGCCCACGTTCTACAAGCTCTACTCCAAGAACACCACCGACACCTTCAGCTCCGGCACCTACGAGCTCACCATCGGCATGAACTACCCCGTGTCGATCTTCGGCGGCACCAAGTCGGTGCTCATCACCACCAACTCCGTGTTGGGCGGCCGCAACTTGACCCTAGGCATCATCTACATCGTTGTGGCGGTGCTCTGCTTGGTGTGTGCCGTGGCGTTCTTCTTGCAGTACCTCATCAAGCCGCGCAGGATAGGCGACCACAACTTCTTGCAGGAGGCCAGCCGGGACAGGCCCGTGGGCAACTTCAGGGAGCAGTTGTGAGCTCCACCATTTGCATGCGCCCGCTGGGCCCGCGGCGAGCACCGTCTCGGCGAGCGCTGTCTCGGATCGGCCGCACCGTCAGACGCACCCGGAACGGGCCGTCTGGACAGCTGGCACACCACTACAGGGACCATTGACTAGAAAAGTAAAAAAGTAAAATACGCATCATGGGTTGTTCCGCTTCTCTCTTGGCCGTGTCGCCCTGTTCCGCTCTTTTCGCGTAGTGTGCGCACCACGAAAGTTCTAGCTCCCAACAGCGCCAGGCTCCAGGACACTAACGAGACACTGCAAAGCTGCGACGCCCGCCCCCACACCACCCAGCGGCTTCCAAAGAAGCACCATCCCACACGCTGTCCCCACAAACCCCGCCTGAACGTCGCACGCTCGGCACAGCACCGCCATGAACGTGAACCCGCACCTCCAGTATGTCCAGCAGCAACAGCAGCAGCAGCCCCAGCAGAACGCCCAGGCCGGGCAGTCGCCCCAGATCTCACAGATCCAGGTTCAGCAGCAGCGCCATTTGCAGCAGCAGCGCCAGCAGATCCTCAACCAGCATCTCCAGCAGCAGCAACAGCAGTCTCATAGCGGCAGCGCCAGCACGCTATTGGCCGCCCTCAACGGCGGGCACAATCCGCAGAGCGGCACCAGCCCCAGCTCCGTGAACGGCGTGGCTGCGTCGAATTTCCCCCAGGCCGGCAACCCGCTTTTGCAATTGCAGCTGCAGGTGGGCCAGCCCCGGTTCCTGAACCCCGGCTTGCAGCAGAGCCAGCAGGCGTCCGGACAGGCGCAATCGCAGCAGCATGGTCACTTGCTACAGACACAGCTCCAGACACAGCAGAACGTGCCGGTGATCAAAGAGGTGTGGAGCTTCAACTTGGAGCACGAGTTCAACGCGTTGCGCGGCTTTGTCAACGACAAGACCAGCAGCGTGTTCATCTCGATCCACCAGGAGATCCCGGGCATCGTCGCGCGGCCCGTGGGCACATTCAAGTCGTCCTCCGACTACCACTTCCAGACGTTGAGGTCCAACTCCGACTTGCTCAACATCATCCAGTTGTCGTTCTGCGCCGTGAAGATCCGCAACGGCGTCGTCAGCAACTCGTTCATCTGGCAGTTCAACTTCCACTACGACTTGACCAAGGAGATGTTCAACGAGGAGCACTTGTCCATGTTGTCGCTGACCTCGCAGATCAACTTCGCCTCCCACATGAGCCAGGGCATCTCGCACTTCGCCTTCGCCGAGCTCATGATGGAGAGCGGCTTGCTTTTGGACCCCTCCATCAACTGGCTCAGCTACCACTCCGGCTACGACTTGGGCTTCCTCATCAGCTTGTTGACCAACGACATTTTGCCCAACGACGAGATGGACTTTTTCTGGTGGTGCTCAAAGTACTTCCCCAGCTTCTACGACTTGAAACACATCGGCAACCAGCTTTTGTCGAGCTACTCAGGAGGCAACGTGGACCAGAATGCGTTGAACAGGCCGTCCGGCAACGACTTTGCCGGCCCCTCGGGCTCGTCCGACCCCGCGGCCAAGGGCATCACCTCCAACAACAAGCCGTCCATCGAGTACTTGGCTGAAGAATTGCGCCTCCTCCCAATTTCGCCGGTGATCCGCCAGTACTTCACGTCTGCGTCTCTGAACCAATTCTCTGGCCACCAGAGCCAGCAGATGACGTCGACCTTGCATGCGTACTTGTTGATGGAGTGCTTTAAGGAGTTCTTCAGACAGGCTCACTCCGACTTGAAGGTGTTTGAAAAGTTCAAAGGTTACATATGGGGTCTCGGCGACGTTTCCGAGAGCACCAAGAACCGGGAGTCCGCGTCCAAGGCAAAGTGAGCCGGTCTGACCTACTGATCTGAATGAAGTCCATGTAGAAATGCAGTTATAATGTACAATAGAGAAACATCTAGTCAAATGTGAAAATGCGGTTCGAAACTCAGCACAGGACTTACTCGTCAGAGCTTGCGGCCTCCTCTTTCTCCTCGTCAGCCAACTTGGCCTTTTTCGCCTGCGTGTCCCGCTCCATCTCCCTCTCGGCCCGCTTTCTCTTATACTCGGCCTTCTTGTCGGTGCCCTCTCTGACCTCCTCGTCCTTTGGAGGTGGCACGAACCAGGGGATCTTTCCTCTGTTGAAATCGTTCAAGACCTGCTTAGCAACGGCGCTCTCGTCTGGCTCTCCACCCTTCAACAACCTACCCTGTTTCCTGGCAATGAGTTCGATGAACTCCGTGCTTGCGTCCTCCAACAAAGAGGGGTCCTCCTCGTAGTTTTTCCAGCCCTTGATCTCGTAGGTTCTTTCGAGATGCTTCCGCTCACACTTGGAGAGCATGTCTGGAATGTACTGCTCTGGGTTCGAAACGTGCTCGACCCTCACCACGCCTCGGAACAAAATGTCCGACTCGGTGTCCTTGTTGTTGGGGGGAACAATACCCGGGCAGTCAATCAAGAACACGCGCTTCATTAACGTGATGTACTGCCACACCTTCGTTTCTCCTGGAATAGGGGCCACAGTGCAAACCTTCTTCTGGCGCAACGTGTTGATGATGGATGACTTGCCTGTGTTTGGGTAGCCGATGAAACCTACGGAGATCTGCTTCCTGTCGGAATGGAGGGTGGAGAACTGGCGCAACAACTGGATCAACGAACCTTTCCCGAAGGAGTTTTTGATCGATGCGTGGAATGCTAGTGTGGGGTATGACTTGGACAAGTGTTTTACCCATGCGGCCTGGATGTTAGTAAACTGAAAGGAAAGGGTGAGAGGAAAAGGCAGAGGAGTGTCGGCTTCTATACTACGGACGAACCCATTGACGCGGTAAGTCCAACTCAAAAAGATGCCGTGGCTACCCTAGGGGCCACTAAAGACTAGGGCCGGCGTGGACAAGCACAAGCCAAAACGGCAGGTGCACCGCGGTCGGAGACCGGGGACCACAGGCGGGTAGCATTTCTCTTCCAAAGCCATAACAGGCAACGACGTGGCAAGGTGATCGGAGATCAGATCGTCACCCTGACAAAGGGCTTTGGGAAACAAAAAAAGTAAAGAAAAAAAAAATCGAATAACATACCGCAACCCAGGTGGGGATTAAGTCGCACTTGTTCAAGACGTAGATCAAGTGCTTGTGGGGACATTCTTCGCGAATGTACTTCTCGACGGACTCACAGCGCGTGCCGAGCGGGTTTCTGGCGTCCAACACGTGGATGACCACGTCCGAGGAGTCGATGACCTTGTACAACTCGTTCCAGATGCGCTTGGACTGGCCCTTGTGGAAGATGGCCTCCTTGGCCTCCTGCGTGTAGTCGTCCTTGTCCAAGAAGGAGCCGCCCATCAAGCCGAGCGTGGCGTCCAAGTTCTGCTTCTCCTCGTAGGCGGTGGAGTCGGACTCAGAGATCTGGGCCAACTCCTCCAAGGACGACGCGGCGTGGGTGCGCGGCTTCTTGCGCTGCTGCTTGGGGCCGAACGCGTGGGCGTACGACTCGGTCTCCACGATCTTGGCCGTGGGCGAGTCGGTGGCGTCCTTCTCGTCCAACAACGACATGGGCAACTTGTTCCTGCGCAACAACACCGAGTAGGTGTCGTGCTTCTTGCCGGCCATGGCCTCGCGGAAGTGCGACAAGGCGTCCTGGGCAATGACCCTGGTGTTGCCGAACCACTTCTTGTTGGGGTCCACGCGGGCCACGGGCGCATCCGTGGACTGGAGGGCGGCGGCCCGGACGATCTCGCCCTTTGCGTTGCGCACCGCCCGGCCGGTCTTGTACATCTGGAGATGCTTCACCTTCTTGGCATCCCGGTAGAAGTTCTCGCCCTTGACACGGAGGTTACCGTCCCTGGTGTCGCCCTCACGGACTCTTCTCTGTTTTTCTTTTTTCTGGGTACCCATGCTGGAGAAGAAGAGGAGGAGGAAAAAGCTGCGATGCCTCCTGTCTGCACTACGGACCGATGAGGTGACAGGCGGGAGGGACGAGATGGCAAAAAAAAAAAAAAAGTAAGAAAAAAAGAAAAACAGACACGAGAATGAATAATACAACGAGATGCCGCCATTCGGGCCATTCTTTCGGTGGTTGGTGTCGGCGTGCAGAGCCCAGAGGTCTGAGTACCGCAGGCCATACGAGCACCGGCCAATTTACCTGGTAGGCACTCACGTGCTACGGCAGTCTCACGATTGCTGATCTCGAGGCTCCATTGCGGCCACGGTGCAATCACAAAAGTCCAGTGCTAAGTGTCTGAACCGACCTCAGGAGCTCCTCGCAGGACCACGAGCTCCGTCTGAGCCCGGATCTCGTGGACCAAATGGTTACCGTTATAAGTGCAGGAAACGTGTCTGCTGGGATCCTTCTGCTCTGGCTCTCTATTGCGTGTATTGCGCCTCCTGCGGCTACCCCAGATCTGGCTGCAGACTAAACCACTAAGAGCCACAACAGTAGAACCGGGCTCACCCCGCCGTGCTCGCCGGACCCGGTCCCGCTCTGCGCCCACGCTCTCTTTTTTCTTTTTCCTCGTCCTGTCTTTTCCCCTTTTGCGCCCACTCCCACCGCATCTGCGGCCGCGTGCGGCTCACGTCAACCTCAGCCTCTTTACCACAAACACATAAAACCCCATGGACCGCCCTCCCCTCGCGTCCATGCTCGGCGCCTTGTCGCCAACGCAGGAGCACTTCCTCAAGAAGTTCCTCGTGGAGGCGTGCCTCCGTGAGGAGTTGCTGTACCTCTCCATGCCCCACTGCCTCGAGTACATCGGGCCTCCCTTCCGCTCGTCGGGCAGCAGGGCCCACGTGGACTTGCCGCTCGTGCGCTTCTTCTTCGCCCAGTTCGTGGAGTCGTTCCCGTTCATCGTCATGAACCCCAAGAAGGACCAGGTGGAGTTCTGGCGCGACACCGTCCAGCCGTTTGTGGAGAGCTTCAACGCCAAGCGCATCTCCTCCGCGGCTCAGCGCAAGGGCAAGTCGTCCGTGCGCCACCTGGCCAACGTGCGCTTCTTGCGGGTCATGCTCCTCTTCTACGGCTCCATGTTGAGCTCGCCGAAGGACTTGGAGTACCTCTCCAAGGACCACTTGAAGCCGTCCGACCAGGGCAAGCTCGACAAGATCTCCCGGGCCCCCGCCATGATGAAGACCGGCTTCGCCTCGTACCTGTCGCCGAACACGCTCCACGACTACTCCAAGATGGCCTTCACGAACGACATGAACTTGAACATCGTGGCGGTGGACGTGGTCACAAAGGCCGCCTCCGACCCGGGCTGGTTCTCGTCGTCCCTCCGTGCCATCACCGGCACGTCGCCGTCCCTCCACTGCGTGTTCATCCTCCAGGCCACCACCAGAAGAAGGGCCGGCGCGTCCTACGTCTACGAGTCGCACTTCATTGCACGGACCTACTCCGACTTCAAGGCCCTCGAGCGCGCTTTGCGGGCAAAGTACCCGGGGCTCATGTCGACGGAGATCCACGAGATGCCGCGCCGCATCAAGAAGGACACGGGCGTGCCCGTGGACGGCGGGCGCAACGATGCCGGCGGCCTGAGCGACAAGTCGCCCATTTCGTCCGACACCGCTAGCATCCTCCTGGGCGACTACCTCCTCGACAGGTCCCGCAAGTACTACGGCGAGAAGCTCCGGCTCGCTCTCCGCGGCTACTTGAACGCGCTACTCCACAAGCCGGAGATCGCCCACTGCAACGCGTTCTTGCTGTTTGTCAGTGACGAGTCCAAAAACTTCCACGAGTTGTCGCCCGAGCAGACGGAAGACTTCGAGCAGAGAACAGAGCTAGAGCGTAAGCGGATCGAGACCCAGGAGGAGTTCCAGATCCACATTGCCAAGATCGTGGGCGACCTCGGCGCCAACTTCGAGGAGTTCAAGGGCAAGTTGATCGCGGACCCCCACCAGTTGAGTCTCATTTTCGAGGAGGTGGGCCGCAGCGCAGACCCCAAGGACATCTCGCCGTTGTTGACGTCGTTCATCGAGTGGAGCAAGCTCGAGGTGGCCGCCACGCTCTACCAGATGTTCTTGACCAAGGACAACTCCAGTCAAATGCTCAACAAGATCCGCAAGTTCCACCGCGTCTTCCCCTACAAGATGTGCTACGGCATCTTGAAGTACACCAACCCGATGAAAGTTGTGTCCAGCATGGTGGACCTCTTGTTGTTGAACGTGCCGTCGTTCGGCAGCAACCACAGCCACAACTTGTTGTCGATGATCTTCATCATGCTTTTGGACGAGGATTTGCAGGACAACTGGAAGGAGAAGCACAAGCTCTTGGCCGCAGAGCCCTTGTCGCGTAACGAGTACCTGGTGTTCATCAAAAGAATAATCAACTCGGTCCAAAACTCGGACCCCGACTTGGACGACGAGCTCAAGGAGGAGACTATCCGCAACGAGTCCACCTTGTTGCTCACAGTGCTCACGTCGGACCTCATCGAGCCGCGGTTGACCAGCGCGGACAGAATGCTTTATGAAAAAGAGATTGTGCCCGCGTACCAAGCGTTCTTGCAGTTGAGCGAGACCCGGGCCGTCCAGAGCACCGCTCCGTACGTGTCGCTCAAGCAGTTGTGGCAGTTGGAGATCCGGACCCGCGACAAGAACCTCCTCAAGCAGCTTTGGCGCGAGCCGGAACTCACCAAGCTTATCAAGAAGTTCCTCACGGTGTTCTACCAGCCGTTGATAGCCGTGATGAAGAAGTGCGACGTGCATCTCGTGTTCTTGGACTGCCAGCATTTTATTGACGATCTCTTGGCGGAGGTTACCACGCTCGACGAGGGAGATATGTACTTCACGAGCCCCGCGGAGATGTTCAATCGGTTCAAGCGGCTCTTGGACAAGTACGAGGGCACATTCTACCGCTTCATGCATGACCTTCACAACAAGGACGACGGCAAGCTTTTCTCAAAGTTAATTCAATGGATGGAAAGCTTCCTCGTCGCGTTGCGCACCAAGCTGAACCACCCCGAGGACGTACAGCTTGACTTCGCAAGCATGGAGCCCAGCGCCGAAGTCGACCAGGAGAAGTTCATGAAGGACCTCAACTACCGCATCGAGTTAATTTTGAAAAAGAGGCTCTTGCTTAAGGCCTGCCTAAAGAATGCGCAGGCTTCGGACAGGGCTACGGATGGGCCAAACGACCTGGAAGTGGAAAGCAAAATCGGATTGACGTCGGAGAAAGACGCCCCGGCCACGCAGCAGGACGCCATCGACGCCCGGTGGGAAGCGCTCAACAACGACTACTTCGAGATGCTGCCGCAAGACCTCGGCGTGTCGGGGGAGGACGTGGAGGAGTTCAACCTCATGCATATCTCCGACCAGGCAGGAAGCCAGACGGCCGCACGGCCGGGAAACGCGAGACTTCTACGCCAGATAGCCGAGCTCGACCACCTCATGAGCGAGGATCACGGCTCGGAAATCTACAAGTTGGTGCCGCCGACGCATGCTCAGATTAAAATTGTGCTCGAGAAGTTGGCGTGCCAACGGGCGTGAGCGGCTTACGTATTTTCTTTTTCTCGCGTCGTTTCTGACGAGTTTAGCGCTTCCGGCCGCGCACTTACCCCTTGGGTAAAGATCCACGACGGTTATCTACACAATACTTGCATACGCCGAGAAATATACACCAGCCCTCTCCTAAGCCTTGCCTGGGTGGTCACGAAGTAAAAAAAAGCTCCAACGACCTGCCAGCCGCGGTGGCGAGTCGCCTCAAAAAGCGCTTTCCATCTCCCCGCGAAGCCAATTGCGGCCCGTCTTATCATAGTGAAATCGGGTTTTGCCAAGAAATTTAAGAGCACCTGCTTCCTGCGTCTTTCTTCGGCGACTCGTATGCGAGCATGCGTAAAACCGCTGAAAAAGAAACGCAAAGGTACCATTCTTCTAACGCGGAGTAACAAGAAAAAAAAAAGAAAAACTTCTTGTTCAACAAAGAACTGGTGTTATTGTTTGTGAAGCGGCTGCAAACTCGACACGTCCTCACACTGCGCTTACGCCTACACCTTTTTTCAAAAAAACAGGCCTGCCCCGCAACCGGTGTCGCTTTTAGTGCCGCGCATTCAAATCCCGAAAACTATACCGGGCGCTAGCGGAAACTTCGTCTCCAGAATTCTCCGCGAATATACGCCACTAGTGACTTGTTGTTCTTCTTGGCGTCGCTACGTTCTCTTTCTTTTCCGGCCACCGCCGCTACATTCCCACTATGGCCAGCATAAATGTGTTCAAGAAGCTATCTAAGCGAACGATAGTGTCGGTTTTGACCGGCATCATGTTGGTGGACCTCCTCATTCTTTCATATTTCCAGGTGCTAACGCCCATAATCGACGTGCAGCAGACGTTCAACATGTATCTATCATCCACAGACTTTCACCGCAAGGCGGTGCAGTTGTTTTCCAAGGTGGAGTCCGACCAGGAGCGGTTTTGGTTGGCCCACAGCGAGTTGGGCTATGTAAAAACGGAAGTGCCCGCGGAGAGGGTGCTCGTCGAAGAGGGCACACAGGGCCCGGACGACATTTTCTACGACCCCCGGTTCACGATCTCCGTGTACATGAACGAGTTGGCGAGTCTTGGCAACACCGAAGAGTTGCCAACGCTTCCGTTCCACTGGGTGGACTGGGTGGACGTGACGTTTCAGAATACCCAAATCACGCCGGAGCAGACCAAGAAGACGTCGTGCACCCGGCTTAAGAACAGAATCAAGGGCCGCCCGGACCCCAACCTGTTCTGCAAGTTGAAGACGGCGTTGACGGACGAAGAGGTGGAGCGCTACGGCTTCCGCAACAGGGAGCAGCTCCCCAAGTCCATTATTTTCGACCACTGCTCCCACGAAAACCCGTCCTTTAACGCCGTGCGTGTGTTCATGGCCAAATCCTATACCATGACCAACTTGCCCAAGCCGTTCAAGGTCATCATGTTGAACAGCCTCAAGAACGGCGGCGGCACCTACGAGTTTATGGTTGACCAGAAGCTCGCGTCCGACCAGCGCTTGTTGTACAGCGGCATGACCGAGCGCTTTGTGCAAAATACCCAGAACGAGTCCCCCGAAGAGCTCTTGAAGAAGGGTGGCAATATCCACATCGACCACATCGAGACCTACCACAACCTCACCAAGTCAGTGATACCCCGTCAGTTGGAGAGAGACGCTGACACCATGAAGATGCACCAGATTGTCACCAGCCGCCCGGGCTCGACCAAGGATATCGCCTTGAAGCAAGAGCACTTCGACTACCCCCGCGAAAGGATCCAGGCGCAGATTGAACACTACGAGGCCATCGAACAGAGAGACATCATGCAACAAGCGTACTTGGAGGGTCTCAAGGACTGCGCTAACTACGACGGCACCAACGAACCCATGTACTTTAAGATGGCAGTGTTGGACATCCGCGAGAGAAGAAACAGCATCAACGACTGGGGCTGGCACTACGACTGGCGCTTCTTCAGCGACGCTCTCTTCTACGAAAAGGACGGCTGGAGCAAGGACGAGCGTGTTGAGAGGACGAACATTATCCTCGAGCGCCTCTTGAGAAACTGGAACCGCTTTGCCGAGGAGAAGGGAATCGTCACCTGGATTATGCACGGCCCCTTGTTGTCCTGGTACTGGAACGGGCTCATGTTCCCGTTCGATGTGGACATTGACATCCAAATGCCCATTTCCGAGTTGGTGAGGTTGGGTAAGCACTACAACCAGACCTTGGTGATCGAGGACCCCAGCGAGGGATACAGCCGGTTCTTGATTGACGTTGGAACCTACATCCACAACAGAGACGAGTCGCGCACCGGAAACCACATCGACGCTAGATTTGTTGATGTGGATTCCGGTATCTACATCGACATCACGGGGCTTGCAAAGTCCAACTTCAACCTCCCCGACGAATACAAGGAAAACCCTATTGTGCACAAGAATGATAACGACCCTGACGCGGAGGTGTACAACGACAGGAGAAAACACTTCTACACTTTCCCGCAACTTCTGCCGCTTCATTACTCGATGATGGGCGGAGTTCCCGTGTATGTTCCTAGCGAGATCGAAGAGAGATTGAGGTGGGAATACCGCAATGGTTTGGACTCGTATGAGTACAAAGATTGGTACTTTGTGCCCAAGTTGCAGCTTTGGCTCGCCAAGGACAAGTTGGTTGACCTTTTCCCGGCACCGGAGTACCAGAACGATAAGGGAGACTTTGACCGGGAGAAGATGGTCACCAGGGTCAAGGCCATGAGTGACGAGGAGGCCTTCATGCTACTAGACGATGACGAGATATTGGCAGAATACTACTTCACCAGCAAGCTCACGAGCTGGCATGTCAAAGAAAAACTGTTGTTGTTCACGGAAGACGGCAAGGACAATCCCAAGGGACTCGAGGACCCCGAGCGGAGGGCCAAGTACAACAAATTAGTGGGCAAAATCTCGTTTTCCAAGCCCCTCCGCAAATGTCTCTTTGATTACGAAATGTTTGACAGAGTCAAGCACCACAAGTTATAAGCACGGCGATAGACCACGCCTCGCTTAAGTTTTGCATTTCAAGCATATATTCACGCACGGACAGATCTACTGAAAGATTCTGTGTCTACAGCCTTGCGCTGTATGCCTTGACAATCCAACCGGCCATAATCTGCACAGCTACATAATACGTATACACTAGCTAACTTCAATAGAGGCCATATGACATGTGCGGCGCGCAAATAGGAGAACATTTCTTTTGTTTCGTTTCTTTTCTTTTACGGCCCGGGCGCGCCCGTACACCACCTAATCACATTCATACCCGAGATTAGAAGTGACCTGAGGCCGGACTGCAGGAAGGACATCAACTAAAGCACGTTTCGGTTAATCTTCAGCAAGTTGCCAACTCTTCCGGTCTTTCGACAAGCCCAGAGTGGATCGATACGTGGCGTACCACGACAGACGACAAGCGAAAAGCAGACGACCGGTGCTCGCATTCCAGATCGCGGGCTCAACAGACTAAACGTCCTGACATAATACACTAGACGGCTGAACATTCAGCAGGATTGCTTCTGTGCATAGGAAGCAGACACCAGCAAGCAGGCACCAGCAAACAGACTCTTGCCACCGAGACACTACAACATGGCCAGCCTCACGGAGACCGAGGTGAGAAACAGGCTCGGCAAGCGTGCCGCTGCAGACGAGCTCAAAGATGTGCAAGTCGAGAGCGAGAACGGAGATGCCGGCCCCGAGAAGAGGGCGGCGCTGACGGCGGAGGAGATCTTGACGGAGAAGTTGGACCGGTTCCTCTCGTCGATCGAGCGGCGGCTCGACCGGTTCGACCGGTACTTCAAGGTCGCGGGCAGCGACACGATCGTGGACACGGGCTCCGAGGCCGGCGAGACGTCGTTGGCCGGGTCGCGGCGGTCCAGCTCCGCGTCGCTCTCGTCGATCAAGTCGTTCTCCATGTACAACCTCAACAAGGTGTACGAGCAGCTCGGCGTGGTCAAGGACCAGGTGCTCAAGACGTCTGTGTTGAACCTCGAGTACCTCTACAAGACGCTCGACGACAAGTACAACTACTTGTTCAACCAGGACGGCGAGACAGAGGGCGCCGTGCCGCACGCGTTCCTGACGAACCGCGAGGCGCTCGCGCACAAGATCATCACCAACCTCACGTACTTCGAGCAGAAGCTCTCGCACATCGACGCGCTCATCAAGAGCAAGACGCCGCAGGCCACCGCGGACTACGACAAGGACACCAAGTTCAACCAGTACCGCTTCTACAACTTCAACAAGGCGCTCCACGTGGCGCAGCACAAGTACTTGCACTACTACCAGCTTCCGCTCGCGTGGCGCGAGAACAGGTACATCATGTACGGGTACCGCTTCAACCTCAGCCACAGGGAGATGTTGAAGTCGGTGTTCCACTTCAACCACAACGAGACCGGCAACATCTGGACGCACCTCGTGGGCGCAGCCGTGATTGTGTACTTTGCGCTCGTGCACTTCCCGGCCACCGCGGTGTTCGCCGCCAACTCCTTCTCCGCCAACACCATCATGTACGTGTTCCTCCTCGCGGCGCTCGAGTGCCTCGCCAGCTCGCTGCTCTGGCACACGTACTCGTGCTTTGCGCAGCTCAAGATCCGCAACCGCTTTGCGTGCGTGGACTACACGGGCATCACCGTGCTCATCACCTGCTCGGTGATCGCCGCGGAGTACTGTGCTTTCCAGGGCTACCCCAAGCTCCTCAAGACGTTTATCACGATGCTGGCGGTGTTTGGCGTGACGGGCTTCTCGCTCAACTGGTCGCCGTACTTTGACAAGCCCGAGTGCAGGCCGCTCCGGATCGGGTTCTTTGTGTCGTTGGTGGCGCTTGGGACCAGCACGTTCCTTTGCAAGTGGTACCTCGAAGGGTTCATGGCGTCCTTCAACCTCTTGGGCCCCGTGCTCTACAAGTCGCTCGTGTGGTACTGGGTGGGCGTGGTGTTCTATGGCGGGCTCATACCCGAGCGCTGGCGGTACGACGTGGTGGTGAACGACGAGGCCGGGTGCAACCACACGCACAGCGCACACGACGTGTTGACGGGCAACATCGAGCACAGCGGCGAGGAGGAGTTGCAGGAGGTCAAGCACGAGATGGAGCAGTTGCAGTCTGGCACCCCCTCGCACGACGCCCACGTAGGCCCGGAGGTAAACACTGAGCAGGGCGGTGAAGATGTTCTCGGGGCACCTAATCTGGCATGTACATACCAGGATGCGGCGGACGAGGACGCATTGGAGCACAACGAGATCCTCACCAAGCACTTCCCGGAGGAGCCCCTGCGGACGCCGTACAGCGGCGACTTTTTCTCGTTGTGGTGGGTGGACTACGCGTTTCTGAGCCACAACATCTGGCACGTTTTTGTCGTGCTCGGCATCGTGGGCCACTACTATTGCTTGATTGGGATGTTTGAGAACATTCACGGAATGAGCTCCTGAGAGGTGAGAGCTGGCTACGGCGACGCGCAACGTGCGGCCGAGCGGTTCGAGGCTCTAATCTGCAATCCGGGGTTCTAATCTGCAATCCAGGGTGCTAATCTGCAAACAAGTGACTAATCTGCAATCTGGTGCTCATCTGCAATCTGGGACTAATCTGCAATCTACACTGCAATCGAGGGCTAATCTGCAATCGACTTACTAATCTGCAATCTGGCGCTCGTCTGCGAAATGGGCTTAGTCTGCAACTTGGGACTAATCTGCAATCTGCGCACGCTTCTCGACCATTGTCCCCCAGATGAAACTCCACGTTATGCACCAGCTAGTCGACCCCTCGCGTCGCGATGACGTCCGTGGCGAGTGACCCAATTTTCTTGGTTTTTTGTGGATGTGTGGTAGTCCCCGCTCTACCCCTCCGGCAGAGAGTTGCTCGGAGAACTTTGGAGTACGCCGTGCGACACCACCGCCACTTTATACGGTACAACAGTGATAAATACGACAATTTTCTTCTCGGTAAACACGACGCGTAGTGGTCCGGGGTGGACGTGAAACAAAACAAGCGAAGCACGCACACCGCAGCCCGCTCCGTCAAGCCGCTCGTTGTCCAGGGTGACGATGCGAGATGGTGCGCATAACAAGCAAATTTTCGTCAAGCGTCTACCCGCAGATAGTTTGAGATTTGGAGCTCCGAGTCCACCCCAGAATGGACGCGCTTAAGCTCTCGAATACGACCGGGAGGGGATGCTGCTGGGAGCGGGAGTTGGGCCCAGTTGACGAGACCAAATGCCTGTAGCAACTATACACGCGCCGTGAGGCACAGGGCCGGCTTAAATTTAGCCAAGCAGGACCAAAAAGCAACCAAGCGGAGTGGGTTCCCAGCCCACGCCAGCGCCTTCACATGCCCCAGGGTTTCTGGAGAAAAAGAGACGGCAACGCGACCCCGGACAAGGGCTCGAGATTTTCCGCTGGGCCTCGGGAGGCCCACGTCGCGTCAGCCGCAAATGGTCTGGCCATTGCTTCTCGCCAGCAACTGTATATCTAACCGGACGCAGCGCGGGCAATAAGAGACAGAATGTATGTAGCTAGTGCCAGAATCCTGCATGTAGTTCGGAAGACGGTGCTGTGTGCCGGTCTCTTCTCAGTTTGCCAGCGCAGTGCGTCTGGCAGCTTAACGTCATCGGGACATTTGCGAAAATAAAGCGTGGGCACCAATGACGTAAAGCCGTTGCGATGGTTGCTGACCCCACATTTGTGGGTACGCTTTTGTTGCTCGGGCCCGTGCTGTTGTGGCCAAGACAGCGCACTGCCAGGCACCCTGCTGGTAGCGGGCATCTGCTGGCTGTGCCCCTCCCTAACACATTGCCCTTTCAATTGCCGTACGGGAAGACCCCACGACACTAGCCTAATATGGAGGACAGGGCACGCGGAATGCAGCGCCAAGTACAATTACATAACGTTGCGCGAAATGTGTCGGTCCATGGCATTCACTAGACAGCAGGCAGCCAAAAAAAGAAAAGAGAGGTGAATACATGAACAAAAATAAAAAAAATAAACGAGTCGCCGCCAGGGTTATATAAGCGCACCATCCCCTGCCCCTGCGGCTTGTTTTCTCTTCTTTTGTTCCAGTAAATTAGCCACTATGGGACTTATAGACAGAACTACCACTATGGGCCTCCAAGGCAGGGCCTTGCGGGCCTGGGTCACCATCACCGCCGTGACGGGTTTTTCCCTTTTCGGTTACGACCAGGGTTTGATGTCCGGTATCATCACCGGTGTCCAGTTTAACGACGAGTTTCCCCCCACCAAGGGCTCGTCCCACCACGCTACCGTGGTGCAGGGTGCAGTTACCTCGTGTTACGAGTTGGGCTGTTTCTTCGGCGCCTTGTTTGCGCTCTTCCGTGGTGAGATTTACGGCAGAAAGCCATTGGTCATTGCCGGCTCGCTCATCATCATCCTCGGAACCGTCATCTCCGTGGCTTCGTTCAAGGAGCACTGGGGCTTGGGCCAGTTTGTCGTGGGCAGAGTCATCACCGGTATTGGTAACGGTATGAACACCGCCACCATCCCCGTGTGGCAGTCTGAGATGTCGCGTGCCGAGAACAGAGGTAGATTGGTCAACTTGGAGGGCTCTGTTGTGGCCGTGGGTACGTTTGTTGCCTACTGGTTGGACTTTGGACTCTCCTACGTCAACAGCTCTGTGCAGTGGAGATTCCCCGTTGCTTTCCAGATTGTGTTTGCCGGCTTCTTGTTTGCCGGCATGATCAACTTGCCCGAGTCGCCTAGATGGTTGATCGCCAAGGACAGAAAGGAGGAGGCCATGTACGTGTTGGGCAAGTTGAACGCCGTGCCTGCCGACTCCGACGAGGTGTACGCCGAGGCCACCGTGATCCAGGAGGCCGTCAACAGATTCTCCAGATCGCAGGTGGGCTTCAAGGACTTGATGTCCGGCGGCAAGACGCAGCACTTCCAGAGAATGGTGATTGGTGCCTCCACGCAGTTCTTCCAGCAGTTCACTGGGTGCAACGCCGCCATCTACTACTCCACTGTGTTGTTCGAGACCACCATTTTCCACGGCAAGCGGAGATTGTCGTTGGTGCTTGGTGGTGTGTTCGCCACCATCTACGCTCTCTTCACCATCCCCTCGTTCTTCTTGATCGACTCGTTCGGCAGAAGAAACTTGTTCTTGGTTGGTGCCTTGGGCCAGGCCATCTCGTTCACCATCTGTTTCGGCTGCTTGGTGCACTCCACTGAGCAGAACGCCAAGGGTGCCGCCGTGGGTATCTTCTTGTTCATTGCGTTCTTCGGATTCACGATCTTGCCTTTGCCATGGATCTACCCTCCAGAGATCAACCCAATGAGAACCAGAACCGTGGCCACTGCCATCTCCACGTGTACCAACTGGATCTGTAACTTCGGTGTGGTGATGTTCACGCCTATCTTCATGAACACCTCCGACTGGGGTGCATACTTGTTCTTCGCCTTGTTGAACTACTTGTTTATCCCAGTGATCTTCTTCTTCTACCCCGAGACCGCCGGAAGAACCTTGGAGGAGATCGACATCATCTTCGCCAAGGCACACACCGACGGCCGCCAGCCATGGAGAGTCGCCGCTACGTTGCCCAAGCTCACGCTCAAGGAGATCGAGGAGCAGGGTACCCAGTTGGGACTCTACGACGGCGACTTCGACAAGGAGGCCTTCGACACCAAGGAGGACGTGTCCTCCAACACCTCTTCGGATGCACAGGAGGGTGTGTTGAGTGCCGAGCCCGAGAGACCCACCGAGGTTTAATAGCTGTAATTGATACCGATAATGTAACAGAATAATGAGTAACAGAATAATGAGTCCCGTGACAGAACTATGTACAGAAGTGTAGAATGATGCGACAAAATGAAGCATGCTGATACTGGCAGCCAACGCACGTTCGCCCGTTCAATCTAGACCAACACACACAACTTGGTGCCGAGTCAGTGGCAGTCACTGACCAGTCGGTGGTGCTAAGTTTGGACTCTTGATTTCAGGGACTGTCGCTGCAGAGAATGGAGTGTGTACAGGCACTCGGGGATAAGCGCTTGACAGCTCGAGGCACACGAACAAAACAAACAGCAAAGGCTGCAGCGAAAGCTGGAGAAAAAGCTGGGGTGAAAGCTGCAACGGCAGCAGCACCCAATCAGGCCCCTTTTTTTCTGTCAGACCGCAAGACCCTGGCAAAGCACCAGGCGCCCGCCCAGCACGCCAGCGCGCCCATTCTCGGTGGCTTGGGCAAAAGCTTATTCCAGCTTAGAATTGCCCGCACACGTCTGGTAGACCAGACAGGCGGGTGCAGGCCTGGACGAACGGAGTTCTCGAGGTGGCCGTCCCGGCCGCGCGGTGCCCTGAGCGCCAGGGCAGGGCGTGCTCGGGGTTAAGGGCGGGTCACGTGACACACACCGGGCGGCCTGGCTTTGCGTGGCGACGGCGCCAGCGCACGGAGCCGCAGCGCCCGCCCGGCGGCGCCCTGCTGGCGCCCGCGGCCGTGTGCCAGGCCGCCTGCTCCCGCGCCCAGGCTGCCTCCGGCTGGATCTGGCGTTAAAGCCGAGCGCATCTCGCGGCCGCATACCGGACTTCCCCACAAAGCTCCCCTCTACGGCCTCGAGGCGCCATTAACAAGCAGGCAACCCCGTGATCTTTCACCGCACACGACGCTTTTTGCGCTCTTCGTTCTTTCCACTCCAGCTTTCCAGCACCACCAGCCCGCACAAGAACCGGCCCCTAGCTCCCGGCCCAAGCGGATATCCGGACAAACTACCACGGCAAACAACAGCGGACGCCCAGCAACCGTCCCGCCATCGACAGTCCGCCCACCAAGCTCCGCCGGCAACACCCCGTCTCCGTGCCGGCGACACCAGAAAAACCCCCGCCAAAACCCACAAAAACGTCCTCGTACATGCTCGTCCAGACCCGCACGAACATGCCGTTCCAGACCCACCTGCCGCCCGCGGAGGACGAGGCGCCCGTGGTGGAAAAGCGGCCGCAGAAGCGCTCCAAGGAAATGACGGTGCTCGCCGACGGCACCGTGATGAAGGTGCAGCGGTCGCGCCAGCGCCGCATCTTCAGCTGCGTGTACTGCCACTCCAAGAAGATCCGGTGCTGCCGGAGCCGCCCGGAGTGTGCCAACTGCATCAAGCTCGGCATCAAGTGCAAGTACTTCGTCAACGAGCGCGTGAGCAGGGGCGGCCGCAAGCCGTCGCTCGCGGAGACGCAGACAAAGACGTCGCCGGAGCCCGGCTCCGACGCGGCCGCCGCGTCCTTGCGCTCGCCCAAGTCCCGAGCCTCCTCCGACAGAAACAGCGAGGTGGCCGACGCCAAGGCCGACGCCCGCAAGCTCTCGGCCGCGGACTTGAAGCCGCAGCGCCGCCACAACTTGGACGACACCAACATGGAGCTCCTGGCCACGCACTTGAGCTTGTCGCCCAACGACGTGGACTTCCCGCTGACCTCGGCCATGGACTCCGCGTTCGCCATGGCCCAGACGGACTCGTCCAACCACGAGTCCAGCCTCGCGGGCTTTCCCGCGTTCCCGGGCTCGCCCATCGCGCCGCAGAAGTTCGTGGAGAAACGACCCGGCGACCGCCCCGGCAAGCCCGCCGTGCCGTTCTCCGAGGCTAGCAACAGCCCCCGGCACTCGCCCAGCCTCACAGACACCTCGCTCACCTTCCACGACAGGGACTCGGTGTTCATCGCATCCGACACCGTGCCCACGCTGAGCTCCGTGCACGGCCTGGTCAGCAACGCCAGCGCCGGCAACAGCGTGTTGGGCAACCCCAGCTCCAGCTTGCTCCAGGCGCCCAAGCCCGACTTGCGCAGCAACAACATCACAAACAAGTACTTCAACACAAACTACGACACCACAGGCGCGCCGCCCCAGGACGACCACTTCTCGTTCAACATGAGCTCGTTCAACTTCGCCAGCGGCAGCGAGCCATTTGCCCCGAGCCGCGCCCGCTCGCCGGCGCAGCCGGGCGCCGGTCTGCTCAAGCAGGACGCCGATCTCAGGAAGAACAACGACATCAAGTTCCTGCCCACAGACACTTCTGGCGAGACGCCCAGGGAGAACAACCCCAGTGGCAACTACAAGTCATATTCGCAAGCCGTCACCAACTTCGTCGACGGCGGGCCCTCGCCCGCAAACTTGCTTGTGTCCAACATCTCCATGGCCAGCGCCAACCAGACCAAGCACGGGCTGCCCACCGTGAGCACCATCACCAACTCGCTCAATCCGTTCTCGTCGAACCCGGCAACAACCGTCAACTACTTGTACGGCACAAACGTGCACTACGAGAACGTCAACTTGCTCCTGGACCTTGTCAACCACCTCCCGCCCTCGCGCGAGCGTTCCGAGGAGCTCATCAGCCGGTACGTCGACTCGGTGCACATCCTACTCCCCATCTTGGTCAACTTGAAAGAGTTTGTCAAGGAGCACACTCGCTACTGGGACCAGTTCGACCCCTACCGCAGACTCAGCCACCTGTCGAAAGCATCCACCTCGTCCGACGCCGAGTGCGACGACTTCAACTTCTTGCAGTTCTACACCTTGTATTTCCCTGTCCTTTACGCCTCCACCATCTCGGAGTTCGAGGAGTACGACAATCTTCTCCTCAACCAGGACATTGACAAGTATCTCAAGGCCTTCAACAAGATCTGCCAGCACTACAACTACCCACACGGCCTCAAGACGATCCCTCTCCTCCTCGGTAATGTCATCATCCAGTCTACGTCGCCCAACCCTTCCACGATGGAAATGTCCCAGATCATCAGGTACGCCAAGTTCTTACAACTACACAAGGACCCGGTCATCTCCTTGCGCATTGACGACTGGAAGGTGGTGAAGTTCAGACGCATGCTTTGGTGGGTCATTTTCGGTTTGGACGCACTCAGCAGTCACAACTTCTGCTTGCCGCCCAATTGCCGGTTTGACGACTTCAATGTGGTGATGCCTGACGAAAACGACCCTGTCTTCGACGCAGAGGGAAACCTAGTCAAAAACCAACTCAATGTCTCGATCCTCGCCATGACTGTGAAATTCCACTTCGACCGTATCTTGAGTGACTTGGTGTACCATTTACATAACGGCTTGGCCATGGATATATCTGCCGAGGAGATTGACGTTATCAAGTCGCAGATCGTTGGGTTGTTCCATTATATCCACCGTTCCATCTTGAAGATCAATGACTTCTACAACAAGCTCACTGCGCCCACAGTCCAGGAGAGAAATATCCTCAACTTTGTGAGAAACCACTCGTGGAGTTTTGCAGACAGGGCCACGATGCTTTTGCACAAGAAGATCCTCTTGAGCGACCGCCACAAGAACAGGGAGGACGGCAGCAGCAAGGATGCATACAAAATCACCCAGTGGACGCGACGCAGCGGCAGTTTGGCGTTGAGTGAGTACGAAGACACTTTTGGCTGGATCCAAGAGGCAAACATCATTAGCAACTTCGACAACTCCGCCATTTCTCAGCTAAGGCTCAACCAGAACGAGCTGTTCAGCTACGAGAACTTGCTGAACAATTTGATTCCTTCCATTTTGCATAACTTGAATGATTTCTTGAAGTATAACGACTTTATCAAGTTTGGAAAATTCAACTGGTACATCAAAAGGACCATCCCGCTCGACTCGATCATCCTCTTGTTTGTTATCATGTGCGTCAAGTTCAAGTACGAGTTCATGACGGCCAAGGAATTGGCCATTTACGTGAAGCTGATCAACAAGGTCTTGTTCATATTCAACAGAAAGTACTTCAAGAACGAAAAGTACAAGAGAATGCTTTCACTCACGAACTTGACATGGGAGTACATCATGAAGAAGTACGATGTACAGAAGAAGATCTTGCTCGCTGGGGGCGACGCCAGCGGGTGCTCCATTGAGTTTGTTAACCACCAGGTGAGCGGCATTGTCAACCTGAATGAGTTGTTCACGGTGATGGATGTACCGCAACCAACGTTGATCAAGAACGGGGTGAACTACGGTCCGATCCACGTGGACAACGACTCGCCCTCGAGGTGGGAGAACACCCGCCGGTGGTTGACGGAAGACACGAGCGACACGTTGACGCCCGAGCAAGAGCTTGGGGCGCAGGGCAGCCAGCTCGTGCCGCACTTTGAGGAAGATAAGCTCGATCCCGAGACGATGCGGGCACGCAAGTCGGAGCTTGTGCAGTTGAACAAGCAGATATACTACGACTTGCGTAACAATTTCGTCGACATCAACGACTACTGTTCGTTTTACTCGTCGTTGGAGAACGTTTTGCATGAGCTCATGAACTACATCAACGGTGAGCAATAAATAAGGTTTAAAAGTAAAACAAGTTTTGGAGAGTCTTGTATTATCGTCACTCATGCGAGAACCGTGGCGGCGACAACGGCTCGTAGTTGCCGTAGTACAAGCTGTCGCGGGGCGGCGCTCTGTGGAACAAGTTTCGCAAGTCCAAGTGCTGGCGGCCCAAGTCCGAGAGCTTCGACACGCCGAGGAGCCTCATGTCCAAGCGGATCTCCTCCCGCAACAAGTCGATGGCCTTGCGCACACCGGCCTCGCCGTATGCTGCGTTGGCGTACAAAAAGACCCGCCCGAGCCCGACGCCTTTTGCACCCAACGCCAAGCACTTGATCACGTCGCCGCCACGGCGCACGCCGCCGTCGATGTAGATCTCGATCTTGTCGGCCAAGCCCATTTCCTCGAGCACGGGCACGGCCTCGGCCAACACCTCCACGGGCGCCCGCGAGTAGTCCAACTGCCGGCCGCCGTGGTTGGAGATGACAACCGCGTCGATGCCTTTTTGCGCCGCAAGCACAATGTCCTCGACACACTGCACGCCCTTGACCGCAACGGGAAGCAGCGTCTGCTTCTTGACGTCACTGATGTCGTTCCACGTGACCATCATGTCCCGTCCGTAGACCACGCTCGAGGTGAAGCCACGGTCGTCGTCCTTGGCATCGTCCGGCGCCGTTGCAGCCGCGGCCTGCCACCGCGCTCTGAGCTTCATGTCCTTCTCGCGGCGGCCCAACTCCGGCGTGTCCACCGTCACAAAGAGCGCCTTGGCGCCGATGCCCGCCACGTGGTCGATGACGCTCCTGGCGGCCTCCTTGCTGGTGATGTAGAGCTGGTACCAGTGGCTCTGCTTGTCGGTGGCCACGCCGAGGATGTCGTCCACGGAGTATGACGAGTAGTGCGACACCATCTGGATCACGTCCTCGTGGCCGCACGCACGGGCGATGGAAAGCTCGCCGTCGGGGTGGCCCAACTTGGCCTGCGCCGCGGCAGACACGTAGAACGGCACGCTCGTCGGCGTGCCCAACATCGTGGTGGACATGTCCACCGCGGGCACGTCCACGAGCACACGGGGCTTGAAGAAGATGCGCGAGAAGGCGTTGTGGTTCTCGCGCAACGTCACCTCGTCCTCCGCGGCCGACGAGTAGTAGTACCAGGCCGCCGGCGTGCACGTCTTCCGGGCCACGTACTCAAAGTCCGTCAAGGTGAAGATCTCGCTGAGCGGCGGAAGGTGGCTGCGGAAGAACTCGCGGTCCAGGTCGTCCGCCGCCTCGGTGACGTCCTCCTCCTCGGGCATCTCGCCTATGAGCGGGCCCAAGCACTGCTCCGGGCCGAGGTACTTGGCAAAGAAGCTGGAGTTGTGGAACTTGTTGAAGATCTTCAGCGCGTTCTTGCCGGCGTACGCCTCGATGATGCGCTGCCCGCCCGGGTGCACCAGCACGAACTCCGTCAAGTCGTACACCTCGCCGTTGATCACGGTCCAGAGCCCGGTCTCCTTGCTGTTGTGCTGCTTGACCTGCTCCACTGTCACGCCCTTCTGCTTGGTTTCTTGGTACACCGGCTGGCCGTAGTTGAGAAAAAGCGCCGCCGATGACACCACTCCAGCCACAAGAACTGAGGCGGCTTTTCTCCGGGGAAACGCCTTCCTGGCTCCGGACAATCCCCTGACGGGTATCCGTGCACGCGTGGAACGCACCACTCTTCTCGAGAGCTGCTGGACCGCTTTTGGGGAGAGCATTGGGTGGGTGGGATCGCTAGCGGACTCTTCGCTTTTAACTACGTCTAAAATGCGGGGGAACTGTACAGAGCAGACAAGCCACAAATGTTTTGCAACTTGTGCCTCAGCTTCTGAGTTTTTGCTCGTCTTCGCTTGTATCCTTTCCAAGTCTCGGCTATCCCCGTCTCATCTGCTGCTCAATCGACCTTGTCGCTGGTCCCGATTGTATTCTCTTACATATTGGAGTGCGCCCATTGGCTTCTCAGTGTTTTCCACAGATGGTGAGCCGCGCTTATTTACCTAGTTCGTCACCGGAGAGTGGCCTCCGATTTCCGCACCCCACACCAGCACGCCATGCATCTGGACAGTCTCTGGGGATACGATTGAGGCAGGCCTAAGCCGTTGTTTCTCAATCAACGACAATCACCTCGTCACGGTCCGCGCGCTTCTTTCCATCGGACTTATCCTTGCCATTTTGCTTCTTCTCGCTCCGCACGGGCGTTGGCGACCCAGGAACTTTCGAATCCTTATCGAGATATGCATTCAACAGCTTTCTCTTGTTGGGCGAATTAGACCGCTTCAAAGAGGTTGCCCCAGACGCAACGGGCTTGGCTGGAACAGAAGGTGGGCTCGGAGTAGAAGGACGAGAGCTCTTGGTCGGTGCTTCTGGCTCCTCCTTCTTTTCGTACTTGCTTGCTGAGTTCTGGATGGCTTTCTTCATCTTGGATTCCAACCTGCTGCTGGAGCCCTGGCTGGTCTTCAGCCGCTGCGAGCTTGCTCGCTCGCTGTTGCTCTTTGTGGAGCTGCTGCGCAGTGGTTTCTTGGAGTTTCTCCTCCTCAACTCTCCGAAAATCGTGTCCTTGTAGTTAAAGAGGTCGTTGATGAACTTCTGCTGGAGCAGCTCCGTGGCCAAGTTGAAGAAGTGGACATTTTTGCCTTCCTTCTCCGCAGACCCTGCTTTGGGGCGCAATATTAAGCCACCAAACTCAGCGCTAAGCTTCGATTTCAACGATGCGCTCAACTCCTCGTTCTTCGAGCTGATGATCTGGATCAACCGGTTCAAGTGGGTCAAAACAGCATCTAGCGTGGCCAAATTGCACACGGGCAACTCGGTCAAGGTGTTTTGCAACCCTGTCACGCGCGATTTGTCGGCAGCATCATCCTTGGCTTCCGCAGGATAGGTTTTGTAAAGGGTGTCGATCAAGTCGAAAAAGGTATGCGAGACAATGGAGTCAGGTAGCTCCATGAAGTACAACTTCATGACGTTCGTTACTGTCTTGGGGTCGCTTTTTTGCAACACCTCCGCGATCTGGGACGCGTCGCTCAAGTCGTTGAGCTGCAGTCTGAGCTTGTGCACCGTAGATAAATGAACCGGGCTCGTCCACAAGTTGACTCTTTCATTGTCGTCCTTCAACTCGGGGTAGGTGGAGTCGAGGTATGAGAGCACGGACTGGATGAGGAGCGGCACGGCCTTCTTGTCCAAGCGAGCCTTGATGGCGAGGTCCACACCGAAGGTCTGCTTGATGTGCGAGTTGTAGTAGTTGTCGTACAACGTGACCTGGGGCAGGAACTTTCCGGTGGCGTAGTTTTCGATCAAGAACTTGAGGTCGTTGACGGGATGCATGGTCTCCTCCACCACGAGAAGCTCGTCGGAGTAGCGCTTCATGACGCTGACCTTGTTGGAGAAGCTGGCCACGAAGTCGAAGGTGGCCTTTTTGATGGCCCTCAAGCGGTCCAACTCGCACTTCTGCATGAACGTCAAGTGGTCCATGACGGTCTCCTCGAACTCGCAGCGCACGGCGTCCAAGCTCTTGGTGGTCTCGAAGTACTGTCTGTCCAAGGACTCGACCTCCTTGACGAGCTTGGCGTACTGGGAGATGTCGGAGAAGTCGACGGTGTTGACACCGATGGCCTGTTTGACGTCCTCGAAGTAGTTGGAGAGCGGGTTCTTCCTGCTGCCCAGCGCGGCGATGGGGTCGTAGTTGGCGTTCTGCGAGCGCTTGGACAACTCGAACTCGGAGATCTGCGTGAGCTCGAACACCGCGGGCTTCCACTGGTAGTAGTACTGCGAGGAGTTGATGAAGCTCTTGGCGGGGCCCACGGAGCCGACCTGGCGGATGAAGCCGCTGCCGACCAAGTCCTGGCCGTAGGCCTCGGCCTTGGCGATGTTGCCGCGCAACTCGGGCATGTTGTCCAAGAACCACTGGGTGATGGAGCTGCCCGAGGAGACGTTGTGGTAGGTGCCGAGGATGGGCACCCTGTGGGAGGAGAGCTCGATGTGCTGGAGAATGTCCGCGAGGAGCTTCTTGGTGGTGGCGAGGTCGTACTTGGAGCCGCCAAACTCGTAGGTGACGTCGCTGGCGGCGTCGTCCGCGGCGGGCGCCAGGGGCAGCGCGTCGTCGAGCAGCACGTCGGCCACGGCGTCGCTCAAGTCCTCGTCGGAGTAGTGGGACTTGAACTCCTCCACGAGCCTGCACTTGTTGAAGTAGCGCTTCTGCAACTTCTCCAACGCGGCCTTGCTGGTGCTGTACTGCTTGTACTTGTCGGCAATGACCAGCTCCAGGAACGCCACGCGCTGCTCGTGCTCCTTGCACCACTTGGAGAAGGGCTGCAACACCAACTCGTTGATGTTGGCGGCAATGGCCACGTGGCTGGAGCCCTGGCGGGCGAAGTTGGAGTTGATCTCGCCGAACGCGTTCTTGACGGTGGACACGTAGTCGTTGTTGGCGTGGCGCTTGCTGAGGAGCTTCAGCGAGCCGGGGAAGCCCTCCAAGAGCGTTCCGTACTGGTACTCCAGGTCCATGCGCCGGGTGAACAACGCGATGAAGTCCTCGTTTTCCTTGATGCCCTCGTAGAGCTCGTCGAAGAGCCGCTCGTGGCCCAGGTGGTAGTCCTCCGACCAGAAGGAGTCTGCAAACGACATTGACTAAGGGAGACGCTGTGCTGGAGACAAGAGCTACGGCGTCCGTAAACAGACGGGCCCGCGCGGCACGTGACCGCGGCTCGCGCCATGCAAAGTCTGGGGTGAAACACCGCGCCGTTAGCTGGTCGGGCAGGGCTGTCTGCCCAGCTGGTCGGGCCAGGGCTGTCTGCCCGGCTGGTCTTCGGGCACTGGCATTTGGTGCTGGGAGCTTTGGGCTTTTGAGTCGTGTTTCAGTTGGTCTGACGCCGTGGCAGAAAGAAGGGCACAGCACTCGGCATCCAGAGACCCAAGACCAGGCAACTACGTGTATAGGTTCGTGCTATATATGTTCGTGCTAATATGGGTTCGTGCTAATATGGGTTCGTGCAATTATAGGCTCTGCAAATATAGGCTCCGCAAGTAGGCTCACAGCTTTCGTGCTATGATAGCATCGCTGCGGATCAGAATGCGTAGGCGCAGGGCCCTGCACACGCCCGGTCCTTGCGCGTAGCCATCGCCGTAACCTCATCCGCCTAGCAAACCATCCGCAACCCATCGCCAATGACTCAGCATTCGGCGACCCCGTCGACGCCCACAAGAAGACGCGCGGGCCACCACGCGCCGTACACGCCCAAGTCCATGTCGGCGCAGCGGCACGGCCACGGCTGGGGCCCCGCGCAGTCGCCGTTCCTCGAGCCCAAGCACTCCCGAGCAGCCAAGTCGCTCGTGTTCACGTCGCCGTCGTCGCTTGTGACCGAGCGCGTGAGCCTCTTGCCGAGCCCGCTGACCGTGGGCTCCGGCCGCAAGGCCCGCGCGGACGTGCCGTTCACGCGCCCGTCGCCCAAGTCCAAGCCGTTGCTCAGGAAGCTCCAGGAGTTCGCCGAGCTGCCGCCGGCGCCGCCCGCCGCGGCATCTGCGGTAGCCAACCCCTTCCTGGCGCCTGCGTCCTCTGAGCCGCTCGCGTTGAGCGACGCTCCGCACATCCAGTCCGGCCGCAGGCGCAGCGGCGCGGACGGCGCCCCGTCGCCGTTCCTCGAGGACAGCGAGCCGGGCCACGTCCTCAAGGACGCGTCCACGTCGTTCTTGGCCCACGACAACACCCCGCGCACGCCCCTCCACAACCCGGTCGAGCAGAAGCCGCAGTTCGACGCGTTCCCCGACAGCGACAGCGACGACGGCACGGTGCGCGCCGTGAGCATCGCGGACTTGGCCAAGATCCCCCGGTTCGCCATGCCCAACCCGTTCCTCGATAGCCAGCAGACGGCGCGGCCGCGGGCTGCGCGGCTGGAGGTGGACTACGCCACGCACTTGGAGCTCTACAACCACCGCTCGGGCGAGAGGAGGGTGGAGAAGCTCTCGGAGAGCCAGCGCGGCTTCAAGCCCCGCAGGCTCGATTTCACGCTGGACGTGAAGGCGCACGCCAACTACAAGATGGCCGACAAGTACGTGGGCGCGCAGATGGGAGACAAGTTCACTCTGGACGTGCAGCTTGCCAAGGGCGCTCTTGCGTTCGACATCTACGACGACCTGGACCGCGAGTGACGCGTACATCGCTATTAATACATGCTATAGATTTCACCGCCGCCTGTACTTGCCTATTATTACATTCTATAGATTTCACCGCCGCCTGTACTTGCGGATGTTGTCCCAGGCCACGGAGTTGCCGTTGGGGAGCTTGATGAGCTCGATCTGGTTCAACACCTCCGGCGTGTTGGCGTCCGGGTACGTGGCCACGTAGCGCACCGGTAGGCTGATGGACGACACGGGGTCGTCCGGGTCGCCGCGGAGGTGCACGGGGAGCCGCTCCATGATCTCCTTGTAGTCGGACGGAAGCGCAAAGCGCCGCGTCACGTCGGCCCGCAACAAGTTGTGCAACTCCGCGGGCGGCCGCACCGGCGCGCCCAGCGCCTGCGCCAACTTCTCGTGCTCCGCGAGCAACACCGCGAGCTTCTCCTTGGTGGCCTTGTGCTTCTCGAACAGGTAGAGCTTCTCGAAGTCCACCATCTTGAACTTGTAGAACGCCCGCCAGGTGTCCTTGGCCACGTCGCGGTACGCGTTGAGCAACAAGTTGAAGAGCGTGTTGTTGTGGAGCATCTCGATGTTGTGGAAGTCCTCCAGGAACTGGCGCTGGCGCTCCACCACGATCGCCACGTTCTCGTGGTTGAAGTACTCGTGCACCAAGCCCTTGATGGGCTTGTTGCGGCGCTGGCGCGGCGGCTTCACCACCTTGTGCGGCGGGAGGTGCGTGCAGTCGTTGGCCTTGGGCGCCGCCGCCGCCGGGTACCACTTGACCTTGTTGATCTTGTTGACCACGGCCGCGTCCTTGTAGTTGCCGGAGCCCGGGCCACGGTAGCTCTTGTAGTAGAAGTACTTGAAGTTGCCCGGGTCCTGGTCGGTGGGCGCGGAGCCGTGGAAGAGCGGCGCGGGCTGCTTGTCGGCGTTGCGGTACGCCAACTGCAAGCTGCGCAAGTGCGGCACGGCCGGGTTGAAGAGCGCGTTCTGCTGCGCGGAGTTCATCTGGTTGCTGGTGACGAAGTAGTTGGGCACCTTGCAGATGGAGCCCACGTTGAACTCGGGGATGAGCCCGCTGCCGGGAAACACGTTCTCCGCCACGTCCAACAGGTTGGGGTCCACGTTGCCCACGTGCTTGCGCTGGCGGCCGATGGGCTTCTTGGCGGGCAGCGGCGCGGCGCTCGGCGCCGGCGCCGGCAAGACCTTGGACACGTCGTACAGGCTGTAGGGGTTGGCCACGAGGAGGATCTCGCGCTCGTACGCGCTCAAGGACGTGCCGAACACCCGGCGGTAGTTGCCGTCCTGCTTGCAGAGGTGCAACTTGGTCAACGGGGTGAGCGAGAGGAACGACGCATGCGTCAACGGGAGCGAGCGCTCCACGCAGCCGTAGTTGGGGAACACCTGCGAGATGGTGATGGGGTCCTCCTCGGCGGCGACCGCCGGGGGCGCCGATGCCGCGGGCGAGACGGCGTCCGCGCCCTGCAAGAGGTCGTCGGCGCGGCCCAAGATCAGGTACAACGTCAGCAATTGCACGTAGAAAAGCCGGGTGTGTTTATCGCGCGGCAGGAGCAAGCCCTGGGCGGCGAGCGCGTCGTTGAGCGGCTCGGTGGTGGCGGCCACGAGGTCGTCCTTGGGCACGCCGGACTTCCGGGCGAGCCGGGCGATGACCTGGTACGACGAGGGGTAGTTCCAAAGCGCGGCCAAGTCTCGGAGCAAGACGTGCGCGGTGCCGTCGAGCACGAAGTAGGGCACGCGGAGCGAGAACGCGGGCGGGAGCTGCTTGGCGGCGTCCGGCGGGTGCACGGGCACCGCGCGGCGGAGCCGGGTGTAGGCGCTGCGGGCGGGGGGCTGCGCGGGGAAAACCACCAGAGTCGACATGGTGATGGTGGATGTTGTGGTGCACGGGTCGCGGTGTAGGATAGGAGAGGAGAGGATGGGATGGGATGGGATGTTCTGGTGCACGGGTGCAAGGCCGGTGCGGTCGGTGAGTCTGTCAGTGCGTGCGGGTGCTGCTGCCTGGCTGGGCCGAGGCTCTGGCCGCGTGGCGGCAATCGGCTGCGATCTCATTCCAGCCTGGTCCATTTGCCTCCGTGGTCGCTCCTCTGATATTCAGAACTCTCCTCCCGCTCCCCGCCTCTGGATCTGGGCTGCCTCGGTCGCTCGTTCCGCGTGCCTTGCTTCCTCGCTGCCAGTTCTCACAATTTCGCCCAGTTCCTCTCAGTTTCTCGCAATTCCGCCTACCTAGCCTGACACCTCGCGATCGCCTCCATTCACCTACTTACCGCTTTCGTCGCCTGTCTCTAGTCGCCAAACCTCTCGCCTCTGCTCTCGCTCTGCTCTCGTGCTCTGCCTGTGCGCTGCCTGTCGCTTTCTCCTCCCCAAGCCACCCGGACGGAAGAACAGCGTTCCGCCCGGTCCATTCGCAGCCGCACTAATTTCACCTGCGCTGCACTCGCGCAGGCCGCATCCTCGGAACCCCTCCCCAGGCCTCCATATATACCCCGGCAGCACCCACTTTTTTCCCCAGCCAATTCCACCATGTCCGACGCCATCACCTACGAAGTCAGGGACAAGATCGCCATCATCACGCTCAACATCCCCAAGAAGTTGAACGCCTTGAACGGGTCGCAGTACCTCCAATTGGGCAAGTTCCTCGAGGAGGCCGACGCCGAGGAGGACACGGTCTGCACGCTCATCCAGGCGTCCGGGCGCTACTTCTCGGCCGGCGCCAACTTCGCCGACGAGGGCGTGGCCAACCTCGAGCCCGAGCAGATGTTCTCGCACGAGTACTGGTTGCAGAACTTCGCCGGCCGTAACGTCTACCTCACGGACTTGTGCCACAACCACTCCAAGGTGTTGGTGTGTGCGCTCAACGGGCCCGTGATCGGCTTGTCCGCCGCCGTGGTGGCCTTGTGCGACCTCGTGTACGCCATCGACGAGAAGAAGGTCACGCTCTTGGCGCCCTTCTCCAACTTGGGCTTGGTGGCCGAGGGCGGCACCTCCGCCACCTTGTTCCTCCGCTTGGGCTGGTCCAAGAGCGCGGAGGCCTTGTTGTTCGCCAAGCCCGTGCGCGGCGACGACTTGAGCCGCTTGGGCTTCTTCAACAAGACCTACAACGGCCAGAACTTGTCCACCGAGCAGTTCAACGCCGAGGTCTTCGAGGACCTCAAGCTGAAGTTCGAGGGCTTGTACGAGCCCTCCATCTTCGCCAACAAGCAGCTCCTCAAGGCCCAGCGCGACACCTTGCTCAACTCCGCCAACGCCCGCGAGTCCATCATCGGCTTCAAGCGCTGGATCGAGGGTGTGCCCCAGCAGCGCTTCATGGAGTTGGCCATGCGCGAGCGCAAGAACAAGTTGTAGTTAGACCATCCGCTAGGCGTATTCCATGCTTTCTGTATCTTTCTGTATCTATGGTTTCCACGATATTTTCTGTATTTCGCGTCTCGCGCACCATCTCCACCTCACCTCCATCTCCACCACCTCACCAACCTCACCCCAATTACACTGCTCCCGGCTCCACCGTCTCCCCCGGGACCATGTCCTACAACCTCCCGAACCCGTCGCTTGTCGGCGTGCTCCTCGCCGTGAGCACCCACAGCGGCCCCCAGATCGTGTTCAGCTACCCGCCGAGCCTCAGCTCCGCCGGGCTTGCGGGCAAGCAGCCCGACGCGGACGACGACTACCACGACGACTACCCCGCGGACGACGACTTCGACGACGAGGACTACGAGCTCGCCGCGGACACGCCCGGGCGGCGCCTCTCCAGCGCCATGGACGCCAACCACCCGGACTACTACCTCGCCACGAAGGACGACATCTTGACGTTCTTGGACGCCCGGGACGAGCACCGCTCCCGCGAGGCCGGCGCCGCCACGGACGCGCCGCAGGGCGCACGCAGGGCCTCGGCGGCCTCGGAGCCGGCCAGCGCGCTGAACCAGATCTTGGGGCTCGCCCCAGAGCACCTTAGCGACTTGTTGTGCCCGCCGCGCGAGATGTGCAACCGCCGCTTCGACGTGATGCTCGAGAAGACCGTGTTCTTGGGCTTGCCCGTGCATGTGGACGGCTCTGGCTCGTGGCGCACGCGCCATCGCCACAAGCACCGGCATCGGTCGCAGTCCAGCGACCCCGGCGCTGCCGCGGCCGCTGGCGGTCAGGCAGACGTGGAGGCGGCCGACGCCCGCTCGCCCATGAGCATGTTCCACCTCGTGTTCATCATGGACCCGCCCGACATCGAGCGCAACTACCGCGTGGACGAGATGTTCTACAACGTCATCTCCAAGCTCTCGTTGGTGTTGCGCTACGAGCAGCAGAAGCACGACTACGTCTGGAGCCAGGTGCGCCAGATCTCTCGGCTCAAGGAGGAGTGGTTGACCGCCACGCCCGGTGGCCTGTCGCTCGCCGAGCACCTCCTAGCGCACGCGCCGCTCTGCAAGGTGATGAAGGACTGCTACGACGCCATCTCCGCGTCGCAGATCGCTAACTTGAACATCAACAGCAAGCTCCGCCTGTTCCAGATCCCGCTCAAGGAGGACTTCCGCTCGTTGCCGGAGGCCACCGTGCCGTACCTCCCGGGCTCGTACCTCTCCTCCAACGTCTTGTGCCCCTCCGCCATGGCCAACGTGGGCGAGACCTCCCGCTACAACCACAGCCACATGGAGCTCTTGCTCGGCATGGCCGACCCCTACATGGAGAGCCTGGAGGACGAGGACCAGGACGAGCTTGACGATGCCGAGGCCAATGAAGACATCTCCCACCTCGCACTTCTCCTCCGCGACGAGCCCGAGGCCATCATCCGCGACATGAAGGCCGAGCTGAGCCCGGCCATCGCCAGGTTTGTGCGCACGGTGCAGCCCACAGACCTGCTTGCCAAGGTCGGCGCCCGCATCAGCGCAGACTTCCCCGACTCCGACCTCACCCTCGACGACATCAAGTCCTTTGCATTGCACCTCGTGTACTGGCGCCGCGCCAGAATCATCCCGCCGCTTAGTGCACGCGCCATCTACATCGTTTCCCCGATGGCCCCCATTGACACCACCTTCCACCGAGACATAGCCAACTTCAACCGCGCTTTCCCGACGGTGCCGTCGCTACCACTGTTCCTTAAGCTTCTATCCACTCGTTCCAAGAAGCCCCGCCAGTTCGCATCCATCATCCCGTCTCGGGACCATAAGGCCATGTACCTCAAGGCTCTCGCGTGGCTCGTCAGGTACGGCTACGTCACGCAGTTGCACACTTACATCTGGCTCAAGGTCTCGAAAAAAGTCAAAATGCGCGTGGAGGAGGAAATCGAGCAGGAACTCGGCAGGGCCCCGAAGAAAAACAGGGCCTCCACCTCTAGCATTAGGGACACGTCCACCGTGGACAACTCGTCGAAACAAACAGACGCCGCCAGCAAACCGCATGATACGGCATTGTCAGCCTCCTCCATTGACGACGAAATCGACCGCATTCAAAGACGCTTGGAGGGCTCCAGTTCCCTTCCTGACTTGGTCCTTGAAGACGACGGGGACACCATCCTAGTGGATCCCGGAAGAGCCTCCACGCTCGAGCGCAGGTGGATAAATAAGATTATCCACGACGAGTGCAGCCTCTCGCCGGAACTCACTGTCATTTTCTACAAGGTGTTGAAGTACATGAACGGCAAGAACTCTTTGGAGTTGTTGCTTCTACGAGAAAATGTCTCCAGGACTGAAATGAGAAAGTTGCTTCTTGCTATAGAAGACCATATTATATCTGTTCGACACTGGTAAGTGCTATGCAAAGTTGTTTTCTTGGTTGGCCTCCAATTCATTGCCTTCGATCTCAGTGAAATTGCTGAAGTGAAGCGGCCGGTGCAACTCATGATAGAAGGGAAGTGGGATGTCCAACTTCAAGTCGTACGACCCGTTAGGGTCCCATACAGGCCCAATAAAAGAGTAGTTCCAAATGTGGTCGTCAGGCACAAAAAATGCACCCATGATCCGCTCAGAAAGAATAAGCTGCTTCTTTTCGCTGAATTCTGGACTGAACCCCACTGGGTCGTTCGAGATCATGTCCTTGTTGTTTTTGCCCCATTCGTAGCCTGCATCAGACACGGAATATGCCGTCAACGTGACGGATCCTGGAGTGAACGCGACCACTATGGACGCTAGGTCTTTGTTCCAGGTTTGGTTGTTGTTCTCGAAGAAAGCAGACACCGTGGTCACGTCAATTGGCGACAACATCTTCAAGTCGTGGCTCTGTGAGTGTATCCATCCCAATAGCTCTAGCTTCTCGAGAACTTCATTTTTGCTCGTGTCAAAAAGCTTAGTAGGGAATTGAATGGAATGCGAGCTGCCGAGCTGGGGAACAAGAGCAATTGCTTTAATCTCTTTAACCAACTTATTATCTTCTGGGGATTTCCCGAAGACAAACCCACCGATTTGCGTCCGGACGTCTGAGATCTGTATAAATTTCTTGAGCAAGTTCTTTGGCATGATATAAGTGTAGCTGTCATCGTCCGCAAAGTCTTCAGATGAGACATAGATGTTTTTAGTTCTTAAATGAAGATTATTGGCTGCGATGGCTCTATTTCTCCACTCATTCTTCGAGCTGAAGTCCAGTTGCTCGTAATTAGTTGTTGTGATAGTGGTAATTTGTTCTCCGTGAACATTTTGAGTTGTGGTTTTTAAGGCGGTCAATTGACCGTTGGCATTGGCAATTTCCGGATCATCGGGTTTTGCATTCTCAATGTCCGATATTTGTTGGCGCTTGGCCGAAGGGGCCTGGATTTCCTGTCCCAAGATCAAGTCTCGGATTTCTGTTTGCGTCAACGACTGAATATTCACATTGTTTTTCTTGGCGTAGTCGTTCAAGATCAAGTCTCTCAATTGTGTTTCCACATCAATCCATTGGTCATCCTCCAAAGAGGGCCACAAATGATGGCTTTGTGTGGTTACACTTGCATCTGGTCTGAGAATCAAATTCGTGCGCTCCTGATTGATTCCTAAGGCACGAAGTATCAATATCACCCTAGAGAATGCTGTGTAAGATGAAATCTTTTGTAGCCAGTCGTCATAGAAGTTGAAGAGCACCATTTGGGGTTCTCCTGCCTTCAAAACCACATCTGCTAACTTGTCGATTTTCAATGCAGCAGCAAACGGAAGATGGAGTTCAGACGAGCGAATTGTAATGTTGGGAAAGTCAAGCATGTGCACTTCAAGCGGATCAAGAACACCTTTTCTCGTTGCAATCAACTGTTTAGGCTGCTCTTCTCTAGGCAAAGAACGGATCAATGCTGCGGCTTCTTCTGCAGTTTTCCACTTCGCCAACTGGCCCAATCTCTTCTGGCCAGCCCAGACCAGTGTGTGGATGATCTTCAAGAACAACTGGCCGGTCTTCGGATTCAACATAAACACTGCACCATTGATAGGCTTGGTTGTCAAGTTTCCTTCAAACGTGCGGTGGACTGTGACTCGGTAAACATTAGTGTCGTCGATGAAAATTTGGGTCTCGTTGTTGAATAACTCCGCATAGTTGGATGAGTTCAATAATGCAACTTGCGGCTGCGACTGGTATAACTGCAACCCCTTCCTTATCCGTTCCCTAAGAACATACAAAGCCGGGTTTGCCTTCATGATTTCTCTCATAGCGTTTTGCATCAAAGGCTTCATTCCACTGAACCAGTTCCCGTACACGTCGTAAACGTTGTACGCAAGATCGACACCAACCATTGCACCTGTAGGCGAAGGATATGCGCTTGTATTGTCTGTTGTATAGTCCAAAAATTTGGCTCGGGTGTATCTGGATATATCATGGGAGTCGTAGTCTCCATATCTTAGCTGGACATCAATCCAGTATTTGTTGGCAGTGTAGGTGTCGAAAGAATCATTCTTGTCATGGAGAAGCGATGGACGTGACACATTCCACTTATAGGTGCTTGTCAACACAATATCTGCAGACGAAGAGTTCATTTTGTAGGATTTTCTCGGATGGATGGCTTGCTTTTCAACGGTGTCGATTCTAAGGATCTCAAGTTCCTTGTCAAGAACCTGACACAAGTCTTGAACCAAGCTTTCGTGAATCTTTTGCCATAAGTGGGCGCGGAAGATTTGGATCAAAGAGATTTTCAATGTAGGGATTTTTCCATGGAGGAAAATACCAGTCAAGTCGAGTTGAACCAAGAAACCCACATACACATTTGCTCTGTTGATTGTAGGCGACCACCAAAGAGTAAAACGACGGTTCGGAATCTGACTCAACCCCGATCTCTGTGCATTAGTCAACTTTTTGAACTTCAACGAATCTTCGAATCCAGACGCCTTCTCCCAAAACAATCCCTCCCACGAGTCAAAGCCTGTACCCTTGAACAATGTATGCTCCAAGATTGTCTCAATTCCTCCAAGAGCCTGAATAACATCAGTTCTGTACGCAGCCAAGTTCCACAACTTACCGTCGTGATGACTGTTTGTCCACCAGAAAGGGTTGTATCTAGCCAAACTGTATTGTTTGAACTCCCTTCTTACCCTGTGGCCCTTGTCATAGGCAAGTGTCTGCCTGTCCTTTTGAAACAAGGTACTTATTCTAGGCAAGCCTCTATCCCAGCTGCTCTCCATGTCCTCAAACGTGAGACGCCTGTTTTGCTCTGCGGCCTCTTGTCTCTTTATAGTGTACTCTGCCCAAACCCTTTGAGAATCCAAGAACTCATTTTCCCATGTAGTGATGTATCTGAAAATGGTTGGGATCATGCGCTCTTCCTGGTGGGTCATTCCGGCCCTGAAATGGGTGATTCCCGTATCGGTTTGCTTTGACCATTTGAGGTCAGAGGCGGGAATCAAGATATGCGATGCACTCAACATACCCAAGCCTCCAAGCTCCTTGGGTGTGTAGAAAACGGCGGGCGGAAATCTAGACGGCATTTTGGAGTTCAACCCCATCTTCACCTTGTTCTGAATTTTTGTTTCGCAACGAACTAAAACGTCCAACAAAGAGTTTGTGGCCACAATTGCTTCTCTGAAGTAAGCAAAGAGCGAAATGAGTGAGGTGTTCCACTTTGCTGCAATCTTTGTGAAGGTTGCCGACCCTGAAGACATGAGAATCTGTCTGATTCTGTTTTCAAACTTATCGACTTCGCTTTGAGACACTTGCAAGAATGCTTTGGCAGTTCTCTCTTTGGTGGCTTGATTGATGAGATCCCACACACCTTCTTGAGATGACGAATCTTCGGACATGCGAACCTTGGGCAAAATTCTGACCTCGAAGCCACACAACGTGAAGAGCAAATTTGGGTTTTCCGGAGAATACACAGAGGCGTATGTGTCCTCCCATCTCATTTCAGTTAGTGAGCTTGGAACCCGCCCTGATATTTCCCAGAAAACTGCTTTTCCGAGATTGACATCTGAACGCATCAATTTCATTCGGGAGTCCCGAGGCCAGCACTTATGATTATTGTACCCCACAGTGTTGGAGTAGAATGGATCTGGGTTTTCAGTGAGATAGTCTTGCACAAGTTCTTCGGCCTCCTCACGCTCGAATCTGAAGAATATGTAGATCTCATCAAGATAGCGCAAGTACAATCTGATTGGGTTCGCGGTCTCGGAACTTTTGTCCTGGAATTGAAGAAACGAGTTTGGTTGATAAGTGGGGCCCGCAAGCTCTTCTGCTCTGTCCAACCCCAAAATCAAAAGATCGAGAGCCAAACCATAGAACTGGTATATGAAAGAGGAGAATTGTAAGCCCCTTATCAAACCCAACTGGTTGACGTGATTCATGTCCTTGTATGCGAGGCTTATATTATTTTTTGACGTCACGTAGTCGGCAATGTTTGGGTCGACAATCAACCTGAGTAGCCTGTTAAGTATGGTAAAGTCCATATTCTCGGCAAACTTGCTAAGTTTTGTCTGGAACATGACATCCGATTCTCCATTTGCAGTGCTCCAGACCCCATCTAAGTTGTTGATACCCTGGCACCACTTGTATACCAAAAGAGGGGGAATTTCATCGTCAGAGGGCTTGATCCAGTTGGGGAAAAGCTGGCGCTTGTCTGCTTCATACCAAAGATATTGATCCAAGTAAGCGTCTGTGATTTTCTCGAGAGGATCGATCGCATATGTTGGCGTTAAGTGGCTGTAATGGTCCATCATTTCCAATCCGGCTTCCTTGAAGATTCTTTGAGTCAACAAGTACTTCTTGATTCGCGCCAAGCACTCATTGGGGTTATCATAGGCCTGTTCTATGAGCGCCAACTCTTCTCTTTGCGCAGAGTTGAGCCTCGAATTGGCATTATAGCTCTCCTTCAAATTTTCAAGGGCGAGCACCAAGAGTTTAGTGTCATGCTTGTACGAAATGGGAGGGAATGGAATAGTGTTGAACTTCCTGCGTTCTAGCCACTCGATCATCGTTTGAAACACGATCACAGCCTGGTCTGGAGAAACGAACGGGCCGTTTGCAGCGAAATCTTGTTGTCTCTCTTGCTCGCTCTTGATCCACAAACGGGTCAATCTTCCAAGGTTCTTTTTAACCACAGTCTTTTCAACGGTAGCTCCCCTTCTGATACGCTCACGGTTGTAGTGAGCTATGGAAATCCACCCGTCGGCCTTGCCCTTGATGTAGTGCTCTATAATGTTCTCTATCGGTTTGGGTAATCCAGGTACTTTCCACGGGATGTTGGCCTTCCAGCACCTCCAAGCCTCACTCAAATGCTGGAGAATCAACGCCGACTTGTTCTGCTTCAACCCGTCAGGAATCATATCCATGATGTCGTGCATAACTTGAGCACGCAACTCAAGGTCGTAGTAGGAGTCGATCCGCTGCTTTGTGACCGTTTTGGCGACATCGTTGCTTCTCCGTCCCTCGAACTGTCTGGCCAAGAGGTTGCTCAACCAGCGCTCAAGCAACGGGATGGTTCCTCTGATGAAAGAGAGCCAGACCCTCCATGCAGGCTGCCAGAAACCACAGCCGGGACCCTTCCCAATGGACTGGTTGAAGTTGGAGTACACGACATGCTTCAAGTCCTTGCAGGCGCGGATCTGGTGCATCACCTTGTACTTGTAGCGGTAGATGCCCGTCAACTGGCCGAGGTGGTTGAGTATGTAGTATATGCCGTCGGCCAATTGGTAGGCGTCGACGTTGCCAAGGCGGAACTGAACGTGGGAGTCGACGATGATCTTCACGACTCGGAGCAACTCGCGGATCAAGTGGAACGCGTGGCCGAACCTGGACTTTTTGCGCTCCTTGGTGGTCAACGTCTTGGTGGGCTTGAGGTTGAAGTTGTAGTCAAGATGGAGGTAGGTGAGGCCACGCTTGTGGAGCAAAAGGTTGAGCATGTTGTGGCCCTGTCTACACACTTGGAGCCCGGCCTCGACCCAGTCAATGGTGGTCTGCTGGAAGTACTTGGTCGACTTGAGCGTTTGGAGCAACTTCACGCGCCTCTGGTTGGCCATGGGGGAGCTGCTCTTGGAGCCGGGAGGGTTTCGGAGCTCGTTCAAGATGTGTGTCTTTAAGAGTTTCTGGTAGGAGATGCGGACCTTTGTGGGAACGTTCAGCGGCGGCCTCTCTTTGTACCAGGCCTTCACGAGGGCCACGTCCTGGGCCCGTACGGTGTTTCCGGAGCGACGGTTGAAGGGGTACGGTGCCCACCATAGAGTGAGTGCGGCGGCCGAGTGTGGGGGGTCAATGGGGACAGGCTCATCGTCGTGAGAGGACAAGAGCGGCGCAAAGCCCGTGGGCAACTCCACGGTGGCGGGGTCGAAGTCCACGAGGGCGTTCTCGGCCCTGGCGGTGGAAAACCTGTGCGGGATGATGGGGTTGAAGGTCTCGCTGAAGAGAAACGCAGGCAACGGGTCCGACAGATCTGCGGGGTCGTCCCGCTCTTTGATGCAGTTGGGGATGGCGTCGTGGAACCACGGGGTGTGGATGTCCTTGACGAACGAGTTGAAGAGGTACGGGTAGGCCACTCTGTACTCGGTCTTCACGGGGACCCGGAAGATGATGCGGTCGATGGCGTTGAAGTCGGTGTAGTCGTCCAGGTCGTGCTGGGTGCCCTTGAACAACGGCTCGTACTTGGGTCCGCCGGGGACCACGACGTTGAGGCTCTTGGCGGTGAAGAAGGCGTTCTTGTCGAAGAGGTAGTAGTAGTTGGGGTCCGTGACGTGCGGGAGGAGCGGGCGGGCCAAGGCGTAGAGCGCGGCCACGGTGGCGAGGTCCAACTTCCAGCGGCGGTAGGAGTCGCCGTTGACGGCGGCGGGGTCGTCCGCTAGCGGCTTCTCGTCGTAGAGCCAGTCGAGGAGGCTGGCGTGCGGCCCGTCCGCGTCGAGGCGCACGGGCTCCGGGAGGTCAGCGTCGTCCAAGTTCTCGATCCAGTCCAACGGCGGCTCCTCGTCGTCGAACGGCGGGAAGCGCATGCGCTTGAAGTGCCTGCGGTCGCGCTTCTCGCGGCGCATCATGATCCACGCGGACGCCCACTGCGCGGTGTACACGGGCTCGATCACGCGCGGGATCTCGTTGACGAACGTGATGGCGCCGGTGACGTGGTAGAGCACCTTGACCTCGCGCGCGGCCTCCCACGGCTGCGGCATGTTCTCGAGGAGCTTGAGGATGGCGTGCGGCATGTACTTGAGCGAGCCGAGGTGCGAGCGCTTGTCGGCGGCGACCTTGCGGCTGGAGAGGTCGCCGTGGTCGAGCATGATCTTGCGGAGGTGCTCGGGCGGCATCTCGGTCTTGGCGGGGCGCACGGCGTGGGGCTGCGCCGAGCGGCTGGTGTTTCGGAAGCGGTGCTTCTGCATGTCGAGCCACGTGCGCTTGCGGGCCTCGAGCACCTCTGCGGAGAGCGAGGCGCTGGCGGGCTTGTGCAACTTGCGTGGCGGCTGGCTTGCCGGCGGCGGCGGCGGCCTGTGGGCTCTGGGAGGAGCGGGAGGAGCGGGCGGAGCGGGCCGCGAGCCATTCGGCCGCGCCGCGGCGGGCG